>CM038354.1:17756705-18481621 GCA_021464625.1 Proterorhinus semilunaris | reverse complement strand
GTCACATGGAGGAGTACAGAATTAGTAGAGTTGGCGCTATCACTGAGGGTCTCATGTGATTACATAGTGCGGGGTTAATTGGACAGTTAACTCTTGAACAATAGCTCATATCCTGGATGCCCTGAAGACAAACAAAACATTGTTTTTAAAAGAGAAGAATCCAATTAGTAGATATACAGTGTGGCAGGCCTGAACGCCTAAGGCACAGTGTAATTAGGACAGAGTTTGCACAAGCTGTATGCTATCATGTCTTTATCCTTGTTATTGGCAGCCCTTCCTGACTTTTTCTGAGGAGGATTTTGTTTGACTCCAAATGTCGAACTGTTATCTGTGGGCTAAGACACACACCGCAGATGGAGACAGGGACAGATTAGTGCAGACTTTCTTCATTTAATAAACAATTGAATGACATAACTCTGAGGATAAACCTGCTCTCAGAGGCAGCGTCTGCAGTGACTAGAGCATGATAACACTCAATATCAACGTCCATTCACATAAAGCTGAACATGTCTTTTAACCTGAACAACTGTACATTTGTACAGTGTTCAAAGTAGCCTGTGTCTTAAACAGTCTGTTAAAATTGTCCATCCATCTTCTTCCACTTGTCCGTTGCCGGGTCGTGGGGGCAGCTGTTGGAGCTGCCCAAATCACATTGCACCAGCCCCTATGGCTCCTCCTGCAGGTGGTGGGTCCACAGAAGGACGGCCTCATGGTTCCAAACGGGCCTGTTGGTCTCTCATAGGGGGCTTCACCCATTCACACTCTCATTCATACACCAGTGTACGCAGACACTGGAGACAAGGAGGGTAAAGTGTCTTGCCCAAGGACACAACGACAGCATGCACCTTCAGGAGGCGGTATTCGAACCCCCGACCTTCCGATCATGACCCGCTCTACCATCTGCGCCACCGTCGCCCCCCAAAATTGTGTTCATTGTTATACAAATATTGTGCATTTCTCTTTTGAACAATAAATTCTATCTGAAGACATGCGACCTGATCCAGAAACCTATTTGAAGAAAAACACACAGACAATCTCAATGAACCGATACACAAATTAATCTGGTGGTGCTTGTCCAGGACATGGCTTAGCATTGCAAAGAGAGGGCTGGAACCAAGGCTGCATGATTTGATGTGCTGCATTTTCTTCTAATGCTTCTTAGGGTCAGTTAGGTTCAACTCTACATATCCACAGGTTAATCTGGCTTGCTTGTGAGAATTCAAAACAGAAAAAAACAATAATTTCAGATTAGATTAGATTTTTTATGACATATTCCTTTTCATTTTAACACATACTTGTCTCTAACACAGTTTGAATCAGCTGCAATAAACTTCAGTCGGTGAGAACCGTACATCAGCCTGGCATGATCATGATGACACAAAGGATTAAAAGTAAAGTCATGCAAGCCAGCGAGTGGAAATTTAAATGCTGTTTTGATGATGACCCACTGACCACTTATTACATCATATCCATGTCCTGCTGCACCTCGTGCTCACGTGAGGTGACAGGATTGGGCCTCAGATCGTTAAAGGATTACTGAGCTCATTCTGGATGACTTTGCACTGTCCCAGAACCACATGGCGGGTCTACAGACAGCTTCAATTCTATGTAATCTATATAATCTATAAGATCTGTGACTGCTGGGCTGTTCATGCATGTATAATTTCTATGCCACTCACACAGTACGCTGTGTCCTGTCCCGGTGCCACAACCAATCGGAAAACTCTCTGGTGGGACATGTTTTTTTTTGGTCTGAAAAGAAGGAAGGCGTGTCTAAGTGAACAGATGTGGAGAACTCAGCTGAGTATCAGTCATTTCGACTGCTCTCTCTCCACATCCCCATCTAATCATCTGCGCTCTCTGGCTTTATTCAGTTGAGCATTTTAACCATCTATGACTAAGTTTTGCACTTTGCTAAAGGATTTACTGCAGTGGCTTTAGTTGCCGTTTTTATTTGGGATAGTGTTGAAGCTAGTTTCAAACTGGAGCTGCCGCCGGAGACAGGCTGCGGAGACCAGCTGATTCAACTTCAGCTGGGCAGCTCCGGTGACGGGGCGCCTTGTGAGTTTTATTGTTTGCTTTTATTTATGTTTATTTTTATCAACGCTATCAACCACCATATCATCCCATTATTTGCCCTCATCTGTAGTTATGAAATATGATCGAGTCATGTTTGTGTAATCTCTCAGTCACAGGAGTTTTCTAATGTAGACAAAGGTTTTAATACCACCATCTGTACTGGGTTGCTTTTGTGCTGCAACCCTGTACAGATGATTGCTTCAGAACTTTGTCTCTATTGACTATGCTATGCATAAGTGATTTCTCTGTGTAATGTTAATATTTAGTGACAATACATCAGTTTAAACACATCACAGTTTTCCGTGGTTAGCACTCTTGCTTCACAGCAAGAAGGTCTTTGGTCCTGGACTGAATGGCGCCCTGCTGTGTGGAGTTTGATATTCTCCTCGTGTCTGTGTAGGTGTTTCCTTTGTTTCCCCCTACCTTCTAAAGCATGTTGTTTAGGTTGGCCCATAGTAGCTCAGCAAGCAGTGGCCAGACCTTGAAATAACTGCGTATCAGGGCTTTTTATTGTTCTCATCTTTGAAAATTGTGTTTAATTGTGTTTCAGGTGACACACACGGCGTGGAGATCCCTTCTAGGAAGATTGAGGCGGTGAAGGGTCAGAAGGTTACACTACAGGCCTGGTACAGCCCCAGCTCTGACATCAGTAAAAACGTTGTCCTCTGGACCTTTGCGAACAACCAGACCACTTCGGTGAGAGCTTCTTAACATATGAAGAATCATATGCGTTTCAACAAATACAGCTTTGATCTTATGTTTAAAAGGGATGATTACATTGTTTTTTCGTGTTTGATAATCGTAAGAAAGGTGAGAAATATTGTGGCCAAAAAGATTCAACTGATGACCCATCTGCCTATACCGTACTTGGTGTTGCTTAGGGATGGGACGAAATATCGTTTGACGAAATATCGCGATACAAAACGTGACGAAATGCATCGAGTAAAAAAAAAAATGGATCGCGAAATTAAAAAAAAAAAAAAAAAAGATTTTTTTTTCTTCTTTTATGTAAAGCAGGGGTGGCCAACACGCGGCTCTCGAGCCGCATGGTAGCCTACACATTCCCCATAAACTGTAATAGTCTTTAAGAATCTTGACCACAAATCCAACCATAGTTCATGTGTTCCCAACTCTACACGCATGAATGTCCGCATCTCCCTCCTTTTCGAGGCGGCGTGTAAAAGGTGCGCGTGCAGCAGCCTCACTCAAAGCGGGATGTAGGTAAACAACAGTCAGGCAGATCGTGGCACTGGGACCAGCTTCTGTGCTTTTCAAGTTTCTGATTAGCCTACTCTTTATTTGATGAAAGTTGGCCTCATATTCACAGAAAAAGATCAAAATTAGGAAATAGAAAAAAGCGGAGCTCTAATGAAGCGCGACATCGTAACGCGGAAATACGCAAAGTCATTGACTTTTCTGTCACATGTGCTGCAACTGTAACAAATGCAACATAAAACAGAATCTCAGACGTCCTCCAGAGGCTCCTGATTAAAGCTTATGAACTTTGTGCAGCCTAAAGTTCGTTCTCTGCACAGTCCAGTCAGGACCAAGCTGCAGACACTGAGCGCACAGGCCAGGGGCGAACCAGAGGAGGGGGCTCAGTGGGCAGGGCCCCTCACACTAACACACTCAGGCATTAAAAATAAAAAAATATAATTCTATCCCAGTCAGAGCAGAACAGCACAAAATGTCAGTTTATTTAATATACATTTATTTCAATCTTGGTGAGGAGTAAAACTATTACATCTAATACAATTATTAAAACAAAAGAAAAAGGCCAGGCATAAAGTTATACTTTATTGTGATTAAATATAACGGTCATATTATATTTAATCACAATAAACTACCGCCCCTGGATCTCGCGAATGATCGGTGCCTTTGTGGCTCTTCACAGGATCAAGGTTGAACATTTCGGCTCTTGGTCTCCGACTAGTTGGCCACCCCTGATGTAAAGCGTCTTTGAGTGTCCAAAAAGCGCTATACAAGTTCGATGTATTATTATTATTATTATTAAATGAAAAAAATATATATATATCCGGGTAATGGTGCAGTGCGTCGTCATGTCAAGTCACAGGAATGATATGTTATTTTTTTTGAAGAAGAACCAGTCCTGAGATACATTAACCTCGGGTTAGAGCAGCACTAAGGGAGTGTTCTTTTTGTGTTTGGCCTGTTAGGCCTCGTGTTTCCCTGTGTTCAACTGAAACAAAAATAAACAAGTTGTTATTATACAGTAATATTTTTTTCTTTTTGATATCGTATCGTGACGTATCGTATCGTGACTTTGACATATCGAGGTGCATCGTATCGTGAGTTTAAGTGTATCGTCCCATCCCTAGTGTTGCTGCACATATGTTAATATAATCTTAGTTTCACCCTGTGGGTGAGCTCGTCTTGAACTGAAAATCCTATACCACCTTGTGTATGAATATTTTATTGATTTTTGGTTGATAAATGCAATGTGACACTATTATGTTTAGTTATAGAAATATGATTATTTACTATAACATTATTTATGTAATAATAATCATCTAGGCCTACATATCTTAATATGCATAAGGAGAATCATATTACGAGAATCATATTACGGGTTTGTAACTTGTAACATTATAATGGTTATTTTTTTTATCAGAAGAAAAACATTCACTCCTTTTTATGTTCTACATTGCAGCTAATTCATTATAGCTCAGGTGAGGTGGGTTATGGCAAAAATGTGTTCACTAAAAGAGTGGGCTTCAGCACGGAGATGCCCTCAGCAAACCTCTCCATTTACATCAACAACACCCAAGAATCAGACAGCGGGCGATACGTCTGCTCAGTCATCGTCCCGGAAGATGTTCTCATTGGAGAGCTCACCCTAAATGTCAAAGGTAAGGACCGCAGCATCGGAAATATTTCAAAGGTTAGAGTGCAATGACCGGATGGTTACATGGACATGTTAGTAAATACAAACACATAGCGCTTTATCAGAGATTCAATGGTTGCCCATTTTCTTGCTCCTTGCATCAGGCAGCGCTGTTTGTCATTAGTACTCACTTCAATCTTCAACATGATAGTACAGACAGCCACATATACCTTCCCTGAAAATAATAGACCAATAAGTTTGTGTTTACTGTGTGTGCTGCTGGCAGGTTTTGGCAAATGCAAACTGAAAATTTGATGTCAGTCTTAGCGCTTATTTCAAATGTATTTAAAACTGCACCACTATGCAATAAATGCATATTTGCTCAGTGAGGCACTAAAACAGGATCTGTCTATCACAAATCGCTTTACACATACAGTGTGTTTGAGGCCTGCAGAAATAAACTTGAACATTCCCTCATTGCTTTCTAAATCTAACTAACTTTTCGGTGAACTTTACTGCTGGACACTTTGTATGTTTGCAATTTGCGCTAACTTAAAGAAGTAGGTAGAAGTAAGAGTGGGTCCTATGACTGCATACCTTCAGCCCTAGATTATGTACAGCTCACAGGGAGGTCATGCTTGTCAAATGCATAGTCTGTTGACATGTCTGTGTCTGCCCACAGTCCCTCCATCGCCACCTGTCTGCACCATGACAGGGAACCCAGTGGTGAAGGGAAATGTGACTCTGGGCTGCACGTCCAGCCAGGGGAAGCCCGCTCCTCAGTACAAGTGGACCAAGGCGGCTCCCTTGTCTGAGGTCTTCTTCTCACCAATGCAAAGTAGGTTCACTTGAGATTGTATTTGATCTAATTCTAGCCTATTCCATCTGAACTATTATAAACAAGTCTTTTTTTAAATACCAATATGTTCAGTAGAGTTACATCAGTAGAGTGTAAAAAGATTCACAAATTATGGCATTGTGGTTTTAACATTTGTTATTTTTATGTGTATAAACATTATAATAATACTATAGGTTTAATATGTTCGTGGATTCACTGGGTTACGGGACTAGAGGGAATGTTTGACCGATAAACAAGTTGATTATTTACCCTGATCTCTACATTGTGTTATTCTTCTATCTACAGTCAATACACAACATACATCGTACCCTTTGACCTAAAGCAGATGAACCCTCATCTGTGCCCTTGGGGTCACACAGCGGCTTTGACCGCTTCAACTGCGTGCTTTGATTCTCCATCGTCCTGCCATGTCGTAATGCTAAATCCTCTTTACAGATTGACTCAGACCATAGACTGCTGCTTACTGATAGACATGAAAGTCAAATGAGAGATATAGACTCTAAAATCTTAAACCTTGAATTAAAGCCACAAATTAAAGCCATTGCACTCAATACATTTAATTACATGCCCAATAAATACAATAAAACATAATACAAGCATTTAGTTCATTCTGGCCGTTTGAATTCGTGAAAATACGAATATATATTAGGTCTATAATATGTCCTCTTCCTTATGTTTCTCTTCGATAACCTTTGGCAGAATTAGAATTGTCTTAGCATTAAGAGCACTTTGACTTTCAGCTAAGTTTTAATGTTACTTTTTAAAATATTACATCAAGAGAAAAAATACTCCTATCATGGCATTTATTTTATTTGGCTATGATTTCTGTATCCAGTGTGACAGTATAGAAAACCCCATCTGCTCCTGAACAGTAGGATTTAGAGTGATTGGTTGAGTATTGACCTCTTGCCTCAATCAGTTTAAGGCATAAAAGTCCAAAGTCTTATATCCAGAAGGCTACTCTCTCTGATTGTGCCCTGGGCAGAGATCTCTGCTCTCTGTTAGCAGTAGCACTGCTTCTTTATCTGCTCATGGCATTCCCCTGGATCATTATTGTGTAGTATACCGGCTGTAAAAAAAAAAAGAAGAAGAATGAACTGCAAGAAATATAGGCTATAAGAAAACCAAAATGTATAAAATAGAAAGTTTATGGAAACAAATACACTACTTCCAAAGTTCCATAAATGGCGAGTGTGATGACACTGTATAGTAAATGGTTGGTAAAATGTCCTGATCTTTTGTCTGTCTCACTGTGAGTTCCCTCCTGACCCTGGTGCCTTTTCTAAGAAGCTCCATGTCATTACTTGAAGAATGTCATCTCTCTCATCCACCATTGCATTCACTCATCGCATTCACTATGTCATTTTTCGTTCTGTACAAACCCAGAATGGAGATCCTGTCCCCAGCCATTGCTTGTCCTTGGTTACATTGGTAAGGGCTTTCACTCATATGACCTCCCCACTGTCCGTCAGCTGTACCTGTGGACCCTGACATCCCTAATAGTCACAACTGATTAGCCCGGAGCCTTTAGAAGTGCTGTAAAGGAAAAACTCAACCCGGCAGTTAAATACATTTCATCATCTGTAAAAGAAAAGGTGTTATGTAAGTAAAAGACCTAAACCTATACCTCTCCGTATTATACACTGAGGATACCATTGTTTTACTGCATGTTGAGAAAAAAAAAAAAGAAGCAAAATCACTTATTGTTACTCTTATTGTTTTTGTGCTTAGCACATCAAACATTACTATCAATCAACAAATGTGTAATAATTGGCATAAGTATATATTTTTGCCTTCTTGATACAACCCTCTGTCTACAATACATTTAACAGGGCTTGACTGAACAACACAAGGTGACTTAATACCAAGAGATTATTTTTTTTAATTATGCATTGTAATATAAAAGGGGTGAGTTTTTCCTTGTTCATTTCCAGTGGACTGTTTTAGACCTGTAGTTACTTCTCTTCAATTGTTCATTCATCATTTTGTTGTTTTTTAGCATCCATAGCCCCTCCATAGCTGTTCATATGGGCATCTATTTCTTGTTGAGATTAAAATGTGTTACCCTTTAAACTTGAACGTTTATTTTTACGATACTATATTGATATATTTACATCTGTAGAGAGTGCTGTAACTTCCGTTGCATTACATTTAATTCATAAAGCAAAACTGATATTGAGATTATTAGTGCTTTTTTCATTTCTTAATGGAGTATTTCATTGGATTTTTGTTTGTTTATTTTATGTTATCATGCATCATGTTTTTTTATCAGCTGAATGGTCAGTTAACATATAGTTGTCAAGAGTATTGTTCTTCAGAGTCACCTCTCTATTTTGGTTCAGTAACGGTATGGAGTGTATGGAGTGACTTGCTCCATCACGTGTGAGGTCTCCTGGCTTGTCAATTGCCGCTCATTGAACTTGCACTAATCTGCCATTACTGCAAGTTCAATGAGCGGCAATTTAGTAATGCTCTGCCTCGGCACCTCGACCACGTCAGCGCCCTCCGGCCCATCGCTGTGGGGCTTGAACTCACTCCAAGCTCGTGGTCAGCTGATGTGCCGCTAATCCGACAAAAGTGGGGTTGGTTTCTCACAGCTGGTTTTTCAAGCCTGGCTATTACATAGTTATCACTTGGTTAGTAAAACCAATAGGCATCTCACGGTCTTACTCAATTTATGGATGAGACTTTTATTGATTTATAGTATATTTATTTGCGCAATTATAGAGCTGAACAATTTTGGAAAAAGCTCTTTATTTATTTACTAATGTGGAAAATGTGTGTTTTAGAATGTAAATATAATTCACAGAGCACTGATCATTTTAAAAAGGTCCAGGAGAATCAGCATTTGAGGGACAGCAGCCAAATGAACAGCTACACTAATACAAGAGGTCTATTCTCCATAGAGTTAGCAGGTTTCATACATACGATAAAATACATAAAAAGACCACTGGGGTTTTATTCCCTGAGAGGACATTATGTTACCTAAACATGTGCAAACTTTCTCTATTTCTGATCGCAAAAACTGGAATTGGGATTTTGATTTTATTGTGTTAATCTTGCAACTCTAGCAATAGTTTCAGTATTATATTTGTTTGTGTGGCTTAATCTTGATCCCGACGCAGCAGCAGATGGTACAAACAAAACTCAGATCCCCGAGTACACAGTATAGAACCGCAGACGTCGGGATGAACACAGCTGTGTGGGGTTGTGTTTTATTATCTTTTTTTTTTCATATCTTATGTGATTTGTTTAACTTTTAGTCTGGATTTAGCAGTATTAATATTGTTTGCTTCTGTATCTTCACTAGACTACCATGTTAGAAGATACATTGGACACTGGGATAGGCTCCAGTTTGTCAGTGTCAAAAAGTGCCTTAATTGTCCATTTTGGGGCACAATTATTCCGATAACAATTAGATTTGTGATTTATATTATAAAATCAGTTCACTGTGCACATTTTAATTGTGGCTTGGAGCTTTAATATTTGAAAGAGCAATAGCTAAACTAATGCACACATCACTTGCATTTCTGAATAGGTTTGAACTATTAACACTATAAAGTTCGCAGCTTTTGTGCATCATGAAAGACAGATATTTTGTTGTTTGTAAAGGATTTGGCGATTTGCTTATAGCAACCATTCAGATTCCAATTTTGATTCCATTACGATTAATTGTACCGCCCTACCAGCTATTTCCCTAGTCCCCATGAAAGCAAAATGACACCAGACGAAACCATATTGCAATGTGCAATCTGAAATTGGATTGCGGAGGATTTGTGGAGATAAGTCTCTGTAATAAAGCTTGTTTATTTCTCTACAATCTGTGTTGCAACAAATCACGTTTAAGAAGTGCAAAGAGGAATTGATTGTGTCGCATGGTAATACAGGGTTTAAACCACAGTAATGGGCAAACACATGTGTCCGTGTCATGACCTCTGGAGGGAGAAAGCATTAAAGGAAAGTGTATAGAAAGCTTTACACTGCGGCTGAAAGAGAAGGCGGCAATGAAAGCCAGGTTGCACTACATACATTACATTTACAAAAAAATTGTGATGGTTAAGCAGTGGATTGATTTGTGTTGAAAGCATCAATTAATTATCTGTTTCAACCTAATGTATGTGGGAAGTTGTTCAGGGTAAAAACATGTATATTTAATAACTCTCATGAATATTACAATAACAATACTTTTTTAATAAATGTGTCATTTTGCCAGATGAGAGACAGGGCACCCTCCACCTAACGAACCTCACCAAAAGCGTGTCAGGGAAGTACGTTTGCCGAGCCAGCAACACAGCCGGTTCAGAGACCTGCTCTATCAATCTGGAGGTTGTCACCTGTACGTATTTACTAAATATAGTATTTTGTTTTTTTTTTGCTTTAATTCAAATCTATGAATAAGTGTTGTGTGTTTTCCAAGCCTCAAATGCCGGGATGATTGCAGCAGCCACACTGGGTTCCATCCTGGGACTGGTCGCCATGGTGCTGTTTCTCATATTTCTGCTGAGAAGAAGAGAGGACCCTGAAGAGGAAATGGCCAATGAGATCAAGTATGACTGACTTTGATCTTATTGTATTTAAAAAGTCACCCCAAATGAATTCAAATAAAAGTTGCTTGTGAGACTTCTCAATTTCCATCATAATATAATTTTACTGTAGGCAGGTACAGTAACGATGTACTATTGGTCAAACTTCTCAAAGTCTAAGCCATGCACGTAAAAGTGCATTCTGGAACTTTTTATGCTAAAGAACAAATGGTATTTGTGTGTGATAAACCTTTTTGCAACCCAGCGGCTGTATGGCATGACGCTATCACTTACAATAACAGTGGCCCCTACAACCCTCCAGTTTTGTACGTTTTATGGTGAAAGGGTCAGTCAGCAGTGATAACCTACCAGACACTATAATTGACCCTGAAGTTTCTCTAATGGAAAATAAAGGTGCCATGCTAAGCACCCCGCTGGGTCACTAACAATAATACTTTTTTTTTTTCGACATAAAAAGTTACACAATGCATTATTATTTTATATCATTTCTATTGATGTACCGTTGGCCTATTTTGTCGCACTATGTGGACATTTGAATATGACTATTTTTTTTTCTTGTTCAGGGAGGATGCCCAGGCACCAAAGCGAGTGTCTTGGGCTAAGAGCACCACAGGATCCGACATCATGTCTAAAAACGGCACTTTGTCATCCATAGCCACCAGCCCAAGACCACGAGACCCTCCGAACTTTCACTACCCTTACTCTCCAACCCCAGCTTCAGACAGTTGTTCTGTCATACACGCCTACCAGCTTCGGCCGGGGGAGGCTAACACCTTACAGGGACTTCCAGGGTACAACATGGGAGGAACTGCCCCACGGAAACCTAAACCACCTCCCGCTGCAAATGGTGCTCCTCCGTACATGCGTAGTCCAGGCAACGGTGCCCCTGGCAGGCCAAATGGGGCACAACCTCAAGTCCCACCCCCAGTTGCAGTGTCTCCTCAGGTGAGCTCATCCACACTGACGCGGATGGGAGCAGTGGCTGTGATGGTGCCTGCTCAAAGTCATGCAGGGTCACTAGTGTAACGAGATGTAGCATGTCCACTGAGGCAAAAGGTCAGTGGCTAAAGAGTAAACACATGCCTTTAAATGGAAAGCACCTTTTCAGTCAAGATGGATTGGGAGGAAATTACACTTTGTGCATTTGAAGAAACATCTTTCAGTGACTAACTCTCCAAACTGTGCTTTGATTTAGTTTTTTTATATTTGGCAATTTTATTTTTAGAAATAATTTTCCAAATGGCTTGTAGTAGCTTTACAATGTGAACTATACTTGCATGACTTTTGGTAACACAATACATACAAGTAAGAACAATGATAAGATCAGGAGTGGACAATTTAATTTAGTAATTTTGAGCGAAGTATTTTTCTAATAGGGGGTCAGGTTCCGCTGTGTCAGTCAATTATTCTCAGGCCTCTGGACTGAACACAATCCAGGTTATTCACCAAATGGGACTGAATTCTTGTGTCTGGGACACCTACCTTATTTTCACTTCAAACTCAGTCCAAATTTAAATTATTTTACTATTTTGGGAATACATACAGTGTATATTTAATTTGTCTGGTAGATGGAATTGATGTTAAAATCTTACGGTTTTAGAGGATGACGTTGCAGGTTGTTTCAGCTGATCATCGGGAGTCATTCTGACGAGTATTTTTTTTTTACATTTACCAATGTTTGTTAATGGTTTGTCTGTTTCGAAAAGTGGTGAGAAGATACATTATTTTTGTCACAAGAAGATTACATGTAGCACACTACTGATGCAGCTTTGTTGTTGTTGTTTTTTTTTTTAATAAAGTCTATATTTGAACAAAAAAAGTTTACTGGTTTAAGTTTAACATTGCATTACACGTAACATATTAGAACCAAATAAAAACAAGCAATTGTTAAAACAACCCATTCTTACAGTTGGAGCGACAATGTACAATAATGTAGACCATTAAACATCTCTAACCAAGTGTAACAACTAACGTTAACCATGATAAGTTCTAAAAGGCCCCATAAGGAGTGTGTTGTAATACATTTGAACATTTCAAAGAATTATTCAGTTTGCGGCCAAGAGTGTCGACAGCAACCTTTCACCCACGTAAGCATGATGATTTTTTTTTACAGAGTTGGTTTTGGTTAACATTTTGCTCTTGTTTAAAAGCAGTTATGTTTTTACTGGGTCGGCCATGATCTAAATATTTTAATGTCCACAGGGACAGCAGTTGAAAAAAAGCAAACAAAGAACAGCAAAACACATCAGGACAAATACCTCAAATAAATCAAGATTCTGACAAAAGATTTCTCGATATAATCATCCTCATGACTTCATTTGTACCTAAAAAAAAAAAAAAAAATCCAAAAGGGAGAATTTACATACATGGTCGCTTTGAGAAGACCACAGAATTACATGTGACTCTAAAACTCACCCTCCAGGATTTGGTGTACTCTAATGTCACGGACAAACTGCTGAACGGGATAGTCCTTAAGGTAACCATACCCGCCATACATCTGAAGGGCTTGGTTGCAGATCTGCCAAAGTGAAAATTAATAACACCCCCGTAAAGCCAAGAGGCAATATTAAATAGTAAGTTAGACTCACAGAAAAGCATTCATCAGTCGCAAAGAGTTTGGCCATTGAACAAAGAGAAACAGCATCTGACCGTCCCTCTTGGAGAGCTTTTGCAGCCTCTCGAACCATTAGTCGAGATGCTACGAGTCCGGTCGCCATTTCTGCCAGTTTGAACTGTAGATACTGGACCCAGATAACAGATTAACACACTGATGAGATTTGCATTTGTTTGCATAAACATTGGGTTAAACATTTTTTTTATCAAAAGCCTTGTACCTGATTGTTGGACAGTGTTTCTCCAAACTGCTTGCGAACTAACAGGTGCCCTCTTGATAGAAGCAATGATGCGTGTGCAGCTCCAAGGGAACAAGATGCTATGAAATGTAAATGTTTTTGTGGTTGAAACATGATTTTATTTTCAGCTAGAGAAGATGGCGTTATAAACCGTACATAGATTTTGCTCACCAATATTAATTCTACCGCCATTCAGGCCTTTCATGGCAATATTAAAGCCCTGCCCTTCTTCCCCGAGCCGGTTCGACACAGGAACCGCACAGTCCTCAAATATTACTGCCCTAGTTGGCTGTGAGTTCCAGCCCACCTGCAGAACACAGTCACCAGATTAACTCAAACACACCCACTGGTGCCATCTAGTGGCTTTATGTAAATATTCCAGTGGAGTAATTTTTATTAAAGAGCAACATCTTTACCTTGCGTTCCTTTTTGCCAAAGCAAAGACCTGGGGTTCCCCTTTCCACCACTAGACACGAAATCCCTTTGGGTCCTTTGCCACCTGTTCTGCACATCACAACGTAAACATCTGTATCTCCTCCTCCACTAATGAAGGCCTGCAAAGGGTAAAAATAATAACTGGCATAACAAGTAAATAATCTCAAGTGCCAATGTCCTTGAAATTATACCTTGGAGCCATTTAGGATGTAGTGGTCTCCATTTTTCTGAGCACTTGTCAGGAGGGATGCAGCATCACTGCCGCTACCTAAGACACACATGTCAAGCGAGATCATGGTGTTATTCTCATTTTGAATTTTTTAGAAGCAAATTCATCAGTACAACAAACCTGGTTCAGTCAGACAATAAGAGGCAAATTTCTCCATTGCACAGAGGTCAGGACAAAACTTTTCTCTTTGTTCATTGTTACCAAAAGTGTCTATCATCCATGCACACATACTGAAGAAATAAATAAAACATGTTCATTTGTACAATAGTGAAGGACTGTAAATGATGCCTGATAAGTCATAGCCATGTTCTTAGTACTTGTGAATACTGATGTAGGCTGTCGTGCTGACACATCCTGTGGACAAAGCTTCAAAAATAATGGATGTGTCAAGTCGGGAAAGTCCAGATCCACCGACATCAGGCTGGACATAAATGCCACCAAACCCCAACTGCGCAGCTTTTCTCATAGTCTCCACCGGAAAGATTTCCTTGAAGAGATCAAATAAAATACTTGATCATTTATTTGTGACAAGGGCCACACATGAAACTAACGGATACTAACCTTTTGGTCCCATTCTGCCATGTGTGGTGCCATTTCATTGGCTGCAAAGTCAAAAGCAACTTTTTGAAACTCCTTCTGTTCATCTGTGAGTCCATGAGAAGCTGTGAGGAAATAAACCCAATGATCAGAGGTGATAATACATCTTTACAGAACTGCAATTTCTTGTCATCACTTTCAACATCTTTTTATTTTTTTTTACAAATCTCAACAAGGGGTGTAGGTCTGGAGTTTTTTTTTTTTTTTTACAGTCCATGGTCTGGAGGACACAGCCTGCCCAGAAGCAAGTGCATGTAAGGTGAACACATAACATTGGTCACTTTCTATTAAAATCCAAAATGTTGACATCCGCGGGTCAGGAAAATACTTCATTAATCCCAATCTGCTACGTTAGCTAACGCCGGTGAGGCTGTGCTGTGGCAGTTTTGTAACATGTAGCTTAGCCTTGTTTGTATTTTGTAATGCAGTCACTTAACTTTTACTTAATTTTTTTTTGCTTACGGTCGATACTTGAAGCTATTCCTCTGGCGGGTCCGCATCTGTCCAAAGTGAGACGGTGGCTTCTGCAGATGCCTGAACCCCATCTGACTGCTCTTGCCAGGGGAGCCAAGGCTGCCATGTTTACCTTCACACTGCGCCACTGCGGTACGTCACCACGCAGCCGCTGGGGCACATGGGTAGTGGAGTTTTTGTGCAGCAGCAGCAGCTCGTTGGAGGGGAAGTAGCTTATGAACAGAAAAAGGCAGGGATCTCATGTATGTTTAGCCACATTACTGTGTGCAAGAATAGCCAACATAGCCTATCAGGAACATCAATCAATCATTTGAACAATTGCGCCAACTTTGTAGGCAGCCAATAAAATCTACACGCCTGCACGCTCCACCTCTCTCAAAACTTCACTACCGGTGAGTGAGTAACTTGCCTAACTAATGGATTGGCTAATGCACACGTTTATGTACTGATTTTTTTTGTTGACACTCCTGCAGCTGTTATAACAGGTTGACATTGTGCAGGGTGGAAGATGCCACCAAAGAAAAGGACACGATCTTCTACTAAAAGTACTGCAGATTCAGGTAAACTTCATGCATACAGTTGTATTGTTATTGACTCAGTGACATTGAATTCCACACACAGGTGAGGTTGACTGTGCTGTGGATGGGGACAGTGCAACTATCCCATCTGTAAAGGATGCCAGTAAAACAACAGGGAGCGGGAGGAAAGCTGCTGGTTCAGTTAAAAATGTAAATAAGGAAACTGCAGACACAGCCCCTGAATACAGTCACTGGCTGATGAAGTCTGAGCCCGAAAGCCGATTTGAGAATGGCATTGATGTAAAGGTACAATAGATCTTCTGTAGTCAACATGATTGCCATTACAGTATTTGGTTTAGTTTCCCAGGTGTCATTAATTTGTTGCATCAAATTACCTGCAATGCTGTCCAACCAATCCACAAGAGCTTTGTTTGTGGAAAACATATCTATTCATATAATTGGCATCTAGTGTAAAAATAAAATAAAAGAGTTCTTGAAGACTGCAGTAATTTGTGTAATTTTGCAGTTTGGGATTGAGGATCTGAAAGCTCTGCCAGATCAAACTGGCTGCTGGGATGGAGTTCGCAATTATCAGGTAATGTTTGACGACACTAATAGAAATGTGTGTTATGTTTTATTCATTATCTCCGTTTTTGTCGTCTATAGGCCCGTAATTTTATGAGACAAATGAAAGGAGGAGACTTTGCGTTCTTTTATCACAGCAACTGTAAGGAGCCTGGAGTTGCAGGACTCATGAAAGTAGATCTCTTTGATCCCTATCAAGTTTATCATTTTATTTTTTCTCCACTGTATTCTCAACTATTATTTTTCTGCTCTAGATTGTGAAGGAGGCCTATGTGGACCACACTCAGTTTGATAAAAAGGATGTTCATTATGATGCGTCGAGCAAACCGGAAAATCCTAAGTGGAGCATGGTCACAAATTACTCTTTTAAATTGTCCTCACTGTATAACAACAACATTTAAAATATGGTAACCTTTATTCCAGGTTGATGTCAAATATGAGAGAATGATGAAGCGCTATCTTCCCTTATCAGAGCTTAAGAAGTACCACCAACAGCACAGCACCAAAGGAGGGCCCCTAAAAAACCTAGCACTCTTTACTCGTGCAAGACTGTCAGTTCAACCACTAACTAAAGGTAAGTGAAGTTCTTTTTTTTTTCAATGTGGAGATCGAAACATAATTATAGTTCTTTTTTTTGGCAGAGGAGTTTGACTATATACAGAGTTTGGAAGACAAGGAACCATTCGAATAGGTTTATCGGCTACTGGTGGTCAAGTGTTTGAAGAATGCATGTGAATAAAAACAAAAGTTAAAGTAACTCATCTTTCTTACATAAAAAAAATAGGAATTCAGATACATTTTACACACTTTAGCTTTTATTTAATTTTTGTCAGCATGTATTTCATTGATTAGACCTCACTGAAGATTATGTAACAATAAACAAGGACAAAAATGTGTTATTTCAGTTTGCATCTTTTTTTTCCCTTACTCAGAATATACCTATACAACAGAGTTTGACAGAGTTTTCTGAACTTAAAATAAAATTCAGCAAGACTAAGTTAGTTGTGTGTAGTTGTTCCTTATTTGGCATCAGTTATTCGACTTTTGTGTTAAAATGAGAAATACATGATTAGTCGTATTAAGCAAGACTTAAACTGGTTTCAAAGACAAAAAGAATAGAAGGCAGGAGAATTGAATTGGTTTGATACATGTTAGGCACAACTTTATAGTTTCTTCTAGTAAAGTTAGAGAAGAGTTCATACTATTAGACTTAAGTACAAATGCTCTGTATTAGCACTCTGAACACTGCTAGAATGCTGAGGTAAAGCATAATGGAAAAATAGGAAAGGTCATTCTGTGGCAATATGAACTTCATTCTCTCAGGACACACTGAGACAAAAGTTTTATGCCAAACATATTTACAGAAAAGAGTGTGATAATACTTAGAAATGGACACATTTAAATCCGCCCATCGAATCTCCCCGTGCAAACTCATAGATATGCATTGGGGAACAAAGCAGTGCAACATAAATAGGAAATAATGTGGAATGTCTGAAATATAAAATGCTGTAATTACAACTCAGTAAAGTGAATTTAAATTGCGAAGACAAAAATGACAAGCAGAATGTGGTCACATGAAAAACACCACATACAGTACATTTTACACAGTGTGTTGTGTTCCCATAGAGAAAAATCAAAAGCCTCTGAAACACCTCATGGCAGCTTGAAGGCTCGATTTTTTTCCTTGTTTGGATTTGATCTCCCTTCTTCCCCCAGCAGTGAGTAAAATAGGTGCTACACCAGATTTGTTACTAGTCTGTCTCTGCCGTACTGTAGCAGACGAGTTTTGTAAATGAAGATTAGGCAGCACTCTTTACCCACTCGCACTCTCCTCCTTCGCAGCTTGTTCCAGGGCACTCTCTGAGGCCGCTGAGCCCTCAAACCTCTGAGATGCAATGGCGGCTTGGTGAGACATGCTCTTCCTCACCACATCACCCTTCCTCCATAAGGTGATCTCCTTCAACAAATCGGGAGGAAACCATATTAGTGCCCAGCTATTGAGCTTTTGTGTCAACAAACCCCAGTTTCTTTAAATCATGGAGTATTTTTAACTTGAGGGTTCTCTACCTGCTGTTTGAAGTATCGTCTTTCTTCCTCATCTATCAGAACCAGGTTCAGGTAGTATCGCACAGAAAATTTCTTGTTGATGTCTCTCATGGTTGGGGTGAGGTCATAGCCAGCCAGAAACAATCTGATAGGAATGGACTCTCCTAAAAAATACAAATAACTACAACATTACTATCCCGACTATGAGAAGTTAATCCAACAGTATCAAGTCGCTGTGTTGTTTACCCCTGACTGGTGCTCCATCCATAATCTCGTACTTGGCGATAGTGTCATTTTCGTGGTACACACTGGGACCTGTGCCTGTGGTCTCACGTTTGATTATGTCGATTTCCATATGCTTGATTTTGATCCTCACCAACAAGAAATAGATTTTACCCACAATTACGTCTTTGAGATGGTACCTGGACAACAAAAGGACAATGTCATACAAGTGAGAATTAGAATCGCAGTTCAAGAGGGACTATGCATATACACATCATTTTCATTCTAAACAGAACCCTCAACATTCCAAACGGAGTGACAAAGTCAGACAAAACAACCCACACTTGTCACTCATTTGGATTCTTTTGTCAGGATAAGACATTCACAAATAGGGCGACCACCTGTCCCTCAAGGTTGTACTGCACAGCCATTAAGGCCTCGGTCCCACCTTTTTTATAGCAATATTCCTCAAAATGATTTCATTTTCAGTCCTTATTTCATTAAAAAAAAAACACACACACAAACATTTCACTCGCCATGATGTGAGCTCCCTCATTGTTGGTTTTGGTGATCACCACGAACAGATGTGGATATAGATGTTCTGTGAGTTCAGTTGTTTTGTTTTATTGTTGTATTGAGTCACTATTAGTTATCGTAAGGTACTTTTTTGGCTGCAAACAAATTAAAAATATGTCGTGACTTTATGATATCTCACTCCCTAAAATGAGTGCGTGTTTGTGATAAAAATGGTTTACACGCACGATGCATTTCTCAAGTCAATCCCTCCATGTCAACTGATCAATTAGTCACAAGTTTTAACAATTTGAGGGCGGGAACATTAGGATGATGTGATTATGTGGCTGTGAAATGCTTACTTGGATTTGTTATACTCAAACTCGATGTGCAGGCAGTCTTCGATGCCAACTTCCATTTTAATGGAAGAATTCAGTTCAGGATATGTACTCAAGGTGTGCACCACAATGTCCATCTCTTTGCTGATGTCATTCAGTCTCCTGATCACAGTAGCGCGAAGAAAATACCTGTAAATGGGATCGAGAAGAATAATATGTTAGTTTTCACTAAAACAAGTAGTATCCACTTCTAGTTAACACTCACCTTAACTTTACATTCTGTCCTGTGTATGATTCATATGGTTTTTCAACATGAGTAAACTCAAAGTCAAAGGTCTGTGACCGAGTTATCTCACCAGGACGGGCAAGATCTTTTACAAGAGACACAAACTCGTGGTGGTTTCCTCTGTCATAATACAGCTCTGGAAGATGAATCAAACAAATGGGGAAGCCATTTTTAACAGTTTTGTATAGACACGTGACTAGAGTTAGTGAAAAACAGATGAGTGCACATTTAATAAGCAACTGAATATGAAGCATCTTACCTATTTGACCGACAAACTCGATTTTTATCCCTTGGTGCTCCAGCCTCTTGCCCGGGGTTTTCAGTGTCACGTTAACCTTGCCTCCAACAGTTTCGCCGTCATAGAAAAGATAATATTTGTCTTTCTTTCCATCCTCAGTCTTGTGCTCGGCCTTTTTTCTAGTTTCAGCATCGTTCAAGACGACATCAATTTCAGCACTCTGGCCAAAACTAAAGAAACTCATTGTTGGCTATCCCACAAAGATATGGTCTTCCTGACAAACAAACCTGTTAATGTATCTATTTGGCCTGTATGATCAAAGCTCCTCAGTTCGCACTTATAACACTGTTACAAAGAAAGTCAAATATACTTTACATTTACGGAGCATAAGTTACATCTCCATGTTCACATCAGACCAAGAATCAAAATAACAGTGCGGTAGCAAAGCCAAAACGCCAAATATTGCAGCCATTAGCGCACGAGCCGCCCTTGGTGTGCGCGAGTAATGTTTCCCATAAAGCCTGCACTGGTTACAATGTTGCGGACTTTGCCTAATTTAAAAAAAGATTCAAACTGTCAATGTAGTTTTGTTTTTCATAAGTAAAAACATGGAGAAAACAGACTATGTTGTCAAATGAACAGGATGTACGCCACAACTGGCACAATTACATCCGGGTGAGGATTTTCAAATTAAAGCAGTGCTGTGTTAGGAATTAATGTAGCATTAATGCTGGGCTTTGTTGTTACAGCTACTAAATTACTGTTCAAAATCGTGATTGATGATTACCTTCCCATTTATATGTGCTTGTCACAGTTATAAAATTCCCTCAGGTGTTAAATAGTTAAACTTCAATGATTTAATAGAAAAGAATCATGAACATAAGTTAACAGTGGACACTTGACACTTCCTGAGTTGGTACACAGATCAGTGACAAAGACAGATGCTGACAGTAAACACTCCAAATATACAGTCATCACTAAATACAGAACATATATTTTCAACAGTTTTATTGCCATATTTACAATAAGGTATGGAGCGTAATAAAAATTGAAAACATAAAAAACTATGTAGTCTGTACAATATACTGTATATTGAGAATTCTGGACAATATGTCCAATGTTCAAAACATTAAGTAAAGCACAGAAGGTCACTTATACACAGAAACAGCACTCCATAAGAAATCATACGTACCATGGTACATTTTGCAGCATTGTCATATATGTAAGTCAGTCTAATGTATTTATTCATTATTATATTTTTTAACTATTTTAAGATAGATACAATAAATGTTGTAAAGTTGTGCCTTGCCAATAGATTCCAAACGTTTTCCAATCTGCTACTTATTGTCAGTGTACCTACCTACTACAGTATATACAAAAACACTTTTCACATGATAACTCAAGATGTTTTTTGTATGAAAGGTCAACAGTTTTGAAAAAATCATGTTCTTTGTAGAAAATGTATCAACAGTTATCAAAATTAAGTTAAAAACTGTTAAGGAATATAAAACTTCCAACATATTTTGCAATTACACAAAGTAGACCAAATTAAACAGTTTAATTAAAAATAATAAAAGTTTAACCACCAGTAATTAACAAAACGTCACACAATACTGTAACTGTATAAAACGTATATTAGTGCCACAAAATGATACTTAAATTACTTTGGCAAGTTGGTGATTAGATGTGCATCAGAGAATTATGTGCCTTGTCATACGTCAGACATTACCGGTCGTTGCAGGTGTTTTTCCCTCTGTTTTATCATGTTCAGTCTTCAAATAATAAATGAAGATTTGTGCCGGAAGTGCCCCTATTAATTGAGGAAAAACATGTTACTACAAATGTTATAGACATCTACAGAAAAGTAATTTCACAATAGTTTTGTTTGTGGTGAATTACCTCATCAGCGTCAGCGTAGTCAGTGCCATTATTCTGTGTTGGCCAGTTGTAGCTGAAAAATATAACAATAAAATAAACATTAGTGACAAAGCCAAAGCAATTCTGTGTTGACTTTAATGAAATTGTTGTGCTGTCTAACTTATTCTCGTGGTGTCCTTTTTTGTTGAAACAGCCGTGTCTGAATGTGCGACAGATGGTAAAAGTCACGCAGAAGGAAACAACCACAGCTCCAAACGACTTGAGAAAAATCCCAAGGATGTCGACATCATCTGCAGATAAAGACAGTACGACAGGATGGTATGAGCGTTAGGAAAACATGCACCTCAATTGTAATACATGTCACTCACAAACTTCTATCATCTGTCCAGGGCACTGTGCAAAGCCAGCATCGTTTTTGGCCTGGCAGTAGTACTCCCCTGCATCTTCTTTTCTTACTCTTTGAAACTTCTGTTGAGACAATTGTACAGTAGAAGCATTTTTCTATGTCTGGGTTTAGCGGGTAGCTAAAAAATGTACTTAAGAAAAACTTGACTTTGGAAGAAATTTACTCAAGAAGTAAAACATAGTCCCCAAAATACTTCCTCAAGTTAGAGTAAAAAAAAGTACCTGGGGAAAATGCTACTTGAGTAGTGTGAGTACTGAGTAACTGTTTGAGAGTAGAAGTCTAATTTACGATTCAGTAGTGAGATAAATTGTGTAAAAATCCTCGAATTTCCAAATGATGTGGCTGAAAAATATACAAAAAAATATTTTCTGGAGAATAAAGTGCTTCATGTGTCAACATGAAGCTTTTGCCACTTAAAGATTTACACCCTGTGGAACAGTTTTTTTTTTTTACTCAAGTACGAACATACTTCATTATAATATTACTTAAGTAGAAGTAAAAAATACCATATGGTAAAACTTCTTTAAGAAGTATAATTACTTCAAAAAGTTACTCAAGTACAGGTGGTTGAGTAAATGTAACTAATGTAATTGACTAACTAACTAACAGCTACCCACAACTTGAGAACGCTACATTATTTACTAATTCCACTAATGTCAGAGCCATAGTATATCACAATTGTAGACTTATTTGATCCTTTGGTGGGAAATACTTAGTCACAATAGAAGAACTGAAGAATAAGCATTCTTAAAAACACTGGTTGGGGGCAAATATAATGTAAATAAATAACCTGTCAGTCCTGTAATATTACTAACCAGGCTTCCGGTGTCTGGGTTTATGCTGTAGGAGGAGTTGATGAACTTAGGACTGGCTTTGGGGTCCTGTGGAAGCTCTTCATCATTGTGGAACCAGCGATACTGAGGCGCAGGGAAGCCCTCGTTCTCCAGACAGCGCAGCTCAGTGGATGTCCCAACAGTGACCGCTTCAGGCACACTGCAGCGGGGAACTACAGGCTTCACTGACCAGAGAAGAGACACAAGCATGAATTCTTAGAATGTATGTTGCTCTTTACCAGCCCTCTGTAAATAGCCCATTTTACTGCAACAAGTTCCCTCTATTTGCCAGGTCAGGTACAGCTGTGATAGAGGATTTTGATAGAGGGCCTTGCTAAAACACAATCGCCACTGTGTACAAATGCTAGTATTTGAACAACCAACAGGGAACCGGGGAGTTGTTAAAGGACAGCTTAATCCAGGCTGTCAGGAAGCTGAACTCTCCCCTTCACACCCTCTACTTCCCCCCTTATTGTGTACATATGTATTTTGGTATTGATAACTATTGTCTTTTTGTATCAAATTTCGGATGTGCTTTCATAGAACAATAAAGCGGATTGAATTGAATGAAATATTGAGGTCAGGACATCCCCAGTAATTCAAAATAATTTACATAATCATAATAATTTTCAGCAATTTGAAGTACTCAAACAATTGATTAGATCTTTTCTGTGTGCAAATATATTTCTTTATTGGGCTCCCTGGTTTGAAATTGCCTTTCCTTGCGAGTAATGCAACATGTGAGCTTTATATAGGGTTGAATAATAAAGAAATCTACAACACGCTATTCTAGTGAAGTAAATTGTTTTCTTGTGCTTATGATTTATTACAGCTGATGCATTATTTAGGTGCATTTACTTATAAAAGATGACATTGGTATTATCTTGCAGTATAGGAAGGTCTGGTTGTACCTCTTACAGCCAGACTGATCAGGATCTCGTCGAAGTCCCTCTGATCGTCAATGGCTGCCACTTCACAGCGGTACTCAGCCGTGTCGGACCGGGTTGCGTTGAAGATCAGAATGTTGGCTGGCTCTCGGAGTTGGGCCCTGTGCTCTAAGTCGCCTTTTTAAAGAGAGGAAACAATTACAATGGCTCATTCAAACACACAGTGCGACTTCACAGCTCAATGGCCAATTCAACGCCAACGTCTTCACGAAACTATTCATTCTGCAAGGCTTTGAAAAGGGGCATGAAATGACTGTATTTGCACTGCAGTAAAATGCCAGTTTACCTGCTATCCTGTTTTGGAAGTAGACATAACTTGGCACACCATTTTTAATCTTTTTCCATTCAATTCTTGGGTTGTTTGTAGAAATGGACTCTATTAAGCAGGTCAGTTCAATGGCTGTGAAGAAAAACACAGTGGATTAAAAGCAGCTCAGGCATCATGGATCAGGATGAGAAAAGCAACTTTAATGTGTGACTTACGCTCAAACTCATTTGCCCACACGATTTTGTCCG
This sequence comes from Proterorhinus semilunaris, assembly GCA_021464625.1. NCBI lineage: Eukaryota > Metazoa > Chordata > Actinopteri > Gobiiformes > Gobiidae > Proterorhinus > Proterorhinus semilunaris. The sequence continues at coordinate 18,457,381 of CM038354.1, read as the reverse complement.
TGGTCCGGAGGATTACACTCAGTGATGATGGCATGTGCCCTAAGAAAGAAGAGGCACAATTCTGATTAACCTCGATATTATAGCACACACCAGCTTTTTATTAGAAAACGTCACCATTTGGCTGTGCTGCCCAAAAACTCTGGATTAGAGCGATAAATATAGACACAGATATGGATCGGGAGGATGCGTTTTAGCATAAACACATCCTGTTTGGATGAAGATTAACACCTAAGAGACTAAGATGTGTTTCCTTAATAAACACATGGCTTTGTAGTTGGCAAAGACTGTATTCTTTGACACATTATGCCCGCTGGTTATATTTTTCATCTGTTACAAATGCTTAGTGATTTTTTTCAAAAATAATATTTTAGGTTTTCATACACCCCATTAGACTTTCCAAACTGTTACGCAAAATACTTACCATATTATATATTAATTTTTATGTTATTAAAACATTTTAATTCACGCTATAAGAATATTTGCAAACAGGTACAATACGTATTGAAACTGTTTTTCTATTCTCTTTTTCCTGAATATGCAGAGATTTGAGAACAAATGCTGAGTTTCACCTTTGGTGTCTCAACACCTGAGTCAACCTGTCAGGACACACAGTACCTTTGGTTTGGAACAATGCAGAAACTGTCTCTCTGACTGCTGTCAAAGGTCTAATATTACTAGACACCTCAATGTCCGCAGAACGACATCTGGTTATGTGGGCAATGTGCAGTCTACTGTATAACGCTTGGTCTCAGTTTGGTGGCGAATACAGAGAATAAAACGAGTGAGTCTCCTGTCAAAAAGAGCTGATCTCAGATCTTGGCTGTGTCGCTCCTGGCGGACCAGCGCTCGTGTTGTGTGTTTGAATGACAACATGCCTCTGAGGAGCAGCCACAGACAGTCAAAGATGTGTCACTGAGCAGCACGTGCTCCTCTAAGAACAAATACGAATTCACAAAAATATTTATTTATATAAGCAACACAATAAAAATATATAACATTAACTTTTTATTTAATGAAAATCTCTGGTTTTCCTTGGGCAAAAAAACATTGGAGTTCATCGCTTCAGTGCTCTCCTTACAGCAATCAGTGTTATTTGCAAATGTCAACTCCTAATGCAAGAGACACAGTTCACACATAACGTAGCACCGTACAGCAGCAATTAGGGAAAATTAGAAAATTATACGTTATTAAAACACACATGTATTTATTGGGGACAAATAACCATGTCTCTCTATTGGACTGAAGAAGACCTTTATTCAATTGTCTGTGTGTGCGCTCCTTCCAAACGTAATAATTACTGGGTACACATGCTTCACGCGGAGTAATGAAGGCATTTCAACTCCCAGACAAGACAAATGAACACTGAATTAGAGCAACAATAATCATCAGGGACAGCTTTCAAAAGATGGTCCCGTTTAGCCAGGAGCATTCTGGGTATTTTGTCAAACTGGCCGTGTAAGCACTTATATAGCTGATGAGCACGTTATGGTGACTTATAGCCATAGCATCATCCGGACGGTCATATGTGCACAGCTGTGGGCAGAAGCCGATGAGATTTGACTCCCAGGTCTCAGCTTCCGTCTGTTGCTGATTTTCCCACTGTGTATCGAGGGCTATTTTTACCCCTGCACTGACTGGACATCCTGAGAGACACATGGGAAGCTCCCCCTACGAATGCTTTTGGTCCAGTCTTACATCCATAGTTTGTTTAGTGCATGTTGAAATGAATACAAAACAATCAGTGGCAACAAGATCCAATATGGTTGACCTTCTTCTGAAAACTGTAGTAGTTTGAGTCTGTTGGTCTAAGATCCAAAGCTAATTCTGGCCCTTGGGGCTGGCCTCTGATTATACCAATCTCATTCCCCTTTGTGAATGAGCTTGGTATAATTCAAAAGAAATTTGCAAAACAAACAGAACTGTTTTAGGTGAAATTGGGATATGAGACTGGAAAGTAGGCCATGTGAAAGCATCATAATGTGTAACTAATGTGGAATTTGAATAAAGCACAAAAGATGACCCACAATGATGAGAATGCTGAAGCAGGACAATATGCAAACAGCCTAATTTCTACCCCCACTGTTGGGAATCAAACACAAACTAGCTCTGTAGACGGCCTCATAAGTCCTGCTCCTCAATAGCCAGTCTGCAATCCTCTTATGCGCTAAATATGAATACAACTGCCATCCCCTCCTCCCCAAAACAAAAGTCACATATCTATAAAAAGATTCTTTCTCAGACATTCCATGCAGCAAAAATATGCAAGTTTTCTCCTCCAAACATGAGGTACTGAGCAAGACCAAGGACCCGAGGGACTCTGGACTGATTGTGTAATAAGAGCTCCATAGCCATGTTACAGAATGATACTGTGTTGGGGGTAATGTTATTGATATGTTTGAGGGCTGCACACATCGCAATTTGATTGGTCAAAATTAGAAAACTGGAAAGGATGTATTTATACAGGAAACACAATGTCCTCTGATTATAACAAAATAAATTATGGGGGGGGGGGGGGGGGGGGGGTAGAATTAAACTTGCAAACCTGTTACAAATGTGTGAAGTGCATGCAATTCTTATATCAGATTATATTCCAGGCTTTTCTCAAGTGTGGTTACTTCTGAAGTTAGTTGTCTAAAATGTGCACTACGCAGTGATTTTAACAACAATTTAAAGTAGTGGTTCTCGACTAGTATGGCGTCGGGACCCGCAATTCCTCTGGGATGACAGGCCGTGACCCAAATACGACATAGACTTGTGACATGTAAGGTAAAATATTGCCTTTTCCTCAAAATATGTTGTCGACTAAGCATTAAATAAGCCAAAAAAGCTGAAATTGTGATAAAAAAAATGTAAACAACATTCCAATAATAGTCATTTTAACCGACTCACTTTGTGTTTCTATACTTTGTCTGTACATAAATAGTAAAATAAATGTTTTTTTGGAAAGGCTCACAACCCCCTGAAAACTGTTCCACCACCCACTAACCAGGGCTGCATGATGTTGACAAAAAACCTAATTGCGACTTTTCGGACTAATATGGCAATTGCGATTCAATTTGCAATTTTTATACTTGATACATTTAAACATATAAACTGCTAAAATGAGGAGTGAAGGAAGTCGTGTTTCGTGTTACTTTTAGACTGTCGAGAAAAAGGGGGAGCAACGCACACCAAAAATAGTCTTTGAGGTGCAGATGTAGGGAAAAAGCTTCATACATCAAAAAACACCATTTTTAATATAGGTGATCACGTTTCGGCATTAGCCTTCATCAGATCTTTCTCATACACTTTGGTTCAAAGAAGAAAAAAGAAAGATCTGATGAAGGCTAATGCCGAAACGTGATCACCTATATTAAAAATGTGGACATCGGCTCATGAGTGTGCAATGTTGTTTTTTGATGTATGATACTTTTAGACTGTCAAACAACATATTCTTGCTCAAATTGCCATACATCAGAACAATACACAATAATCTACCTTCAAAAATATTTTGTTTTATTTAGACAGCGCCCTCTTCTGGAGGAGTTGGTTTCTCACCTTTCCTCGTCATTCAGAGTACCTCTGGAGGACAGCCACGGGACTACAATAAGTCCCGGGATGGAATCACATAGCGTCTATCTAAACACTTTAGAATCTGCTTTATGGAAACTCACACCTTTTATCTGTCGCAGCTGAACCTGAGATCAGAGGCTCGACAATTCTGATTGGTGAACATCAATCGCTTAAATGCCAGAGATAGAAGGAAAACAAGGGTTAGGTTATTTTATTCCATTTATTAACTCATTTGAATGGGACAGTGCATATTAATAAACAGACAACTAGTGCTGTAAATATGCCGGATTTAGCTCAAGGCAAATTTTTATGATTAGGTTATTGCAGTAGTCAAAACCTCGATTGCGATTCAATATTGAGAAACCTGGCAGCCCAACCACTGACTTAAAGTTTTCTCATGTATTTATCCATTTACAATGTAGGTTTCCAAATGAGTAATCTTAAAGCTTAGTTGTCTTCTCCCGGGCCACACTTTGGGCACACCTGACATACAGGGAGACAATGTGCATTGATTTGGCTCCTACAGCACCCTTCAAGGTAAGACCTGGATAGAACCTGGATTTGTCTTGATTTCGTTCTGATTTTGCCAAGTTCAAGAGGGAAATGCAAATATTTTCTGTAATGAGTTGGAACGTTTGTAAAACCCTGGTATAAATGAAATCATTCAAATTGATGACACACTCTTAAAGGCTTGGTACTTGTTTGTTCCCACTGGCTCGAGGCAGCTAACAAGCCGGTAAATTCATGTTAGTGGAGCCAGACCAAGCTTATAATTCCCTTTCCTTCATTTTCCACTGCACAATTTCCCCCACGCAGAATTAGTCAACTCAAACATAAGTGTCAAAAACGTTATATATGCGGCACGGCGTGTCAACCTCTCACACACGTACTTCCTGCAAAAGGACTTAGGTCAGGGGTTCATCTCTGACTGACGTGGGCTGCCATTTAGAAAGTCCCCTTACACCCCCTGTCCAGTTTTCTGAGAGCAGCAGGGTGACCTCCTACAGAGCACAGACACACCAGGAAGGACACATCATCTGAGCCCACAGAGCAGCATTGATCAGGCTCGAGCTCCAGCTGGTATGGACACAGGGATGTCCAGGCATATTATGAGCAGCGAACAAACTCTCCATGGCTGACTGTCCACGGCAGATGTCTCCAACCTGCTTCACTCGAATGACACTGGGTAGCATTCACAACACTCTAGAAATAATAATAATAATAATAATGCATTGGTTTTATATAGCGCTTCTTTGGACACTCAAAGACGCTTTACATTCATTCACTCCATACTTGGTGGTGGTAAGCTACTATTGTAGCCACAGTTGCCCTGGGGTAGACTGACTGAAATACAGAATTCTACATGACAAGTGTTGATTTAATTGCCTTAAGATGCTTACATATAATGTGAGCAACATGTCATCACTGTTCCCAAGAATGTCTGCCTCTTTGTGGGGAGTGATTTGTGTAAGTTGGACATGTTATGCTAGTGCACTTAAAGCGACCATCTTCCTCTCCATGGATCTGGGACTGACACAACAACTGCTGTAGCTTGTGACCCCATTTATTGCTTAAAATAGCTTGAACAATGCGCTTTTCCACTCACATTAGTCTCTCAAAGCACTTTACATTAAGGAACACTTAACCATTTACACTCTCAGCATTCTTACACAGTGTGTGCAGACACCGCCAAGGTGGGTGAAGTGTCTTGCCCAAGGATACAACAACAGGGTGCACCTGCAGGAGCAGGGATTCATACATCCAACCTTCTGGTTATAAGATGACCAGTCTACCATCTGAACCACTATCATTACCAAACCATCCAGTTCCAATTTGAACTCCAGTGTTGACTGATGGCATCTTCCGACATTGCCTTGTTTCAGGCTTGTCTTTGCAATCAATACGTTGTTTATTTTTGGAGACGTCAACTCACAGCTTTTCTACGCAAAACTTCGAGTTCAGTTGTAAAAAATAAAATTAAAAATAGGTAAATGTTTTTAATGTTTTAGTTTTTTTTTTAAAGTGGGAGTGGAATTTAGTAGCCTATAGTAAACTCTGCTAACATGTCAACACTTTGACAAAGACACCGTGTGCTTTTCTCATTTATGAAAATCTCAGTCGTTCATCACTATTTTGATAAATGTGGTCCATAGCCATTCAGGATGTATTTGTAATAATAAATAGTGGTTGAATGACACGCGGTTATAGCAACGACATTCAAACTCACTACGTATTTTCAGCGCTAGTATGGTAACAATTATTTTTCAATAGTAAAAAGTTCATCCGTTTTCTGATTGGCAATCACACATGTAATATTACTACTATTTCTGGAAATGTCCTCATACAATTAGTACAATTCCTATTTCACTCTACGGTTTCGGTTCAGTAGATTTTACACATCAGTTCCTCCGTGCAGCGCTAGCTCCAGTCCGTGAGGTTAGCCAAACAGCTCTACAACAGCTGTGATTTAGTCGTCCTCAAAGACGTGCGCGATGTGTAAAAGAAAAAGCACGCAAAGCTTACCCAGACTTATGGAGAGGGCAAAACAAGCCAGAAGTCGCGCCATCGCCATCTTGCAGCCTCTCGTTTTGTCGGTGCAGTTGCACACACTCAGCACCTCTGCTCGGAGAGGTATGTGGATGGGGGCAGAGGGAGAAAGACTGGTGGATGTTGCCACCGAGGAGTTTCCATAGCTACAGCAGCGGGACCAGAGTGGGCTACCCTGGGTACTGTCTGACAGGCGACAGACAGGGGGCGTCAAAGGCCCACTCAAGATTACACTTTCTTTATTTTATTTTATTTTATTTATTTATTTTGCACAAATGTAAGTAAATAATAATAGTAATAATAATACTCATCATCGTAATATTGGTAATAATCACCACCACCACCACCACCACAACAACAACAACAACAACAACAATAATAATAATAATAATAATTTATTTCATTTCATACATTCAAGAAGGCTTGGAAAGCAGTAGTAGGCTCAGACCATGGTGTCAGGATAATAAATAGCCATGTTGCAATTAAAAAAACAAAAACATGGCTATAATTGGACAGCTATGTTGTTAAGTAACCAGCAGATGGCAGTGTAGAATCAACTATTGTATATCGGCCTATGGTAAATTCCCTGCTGTACCACGTGGGGGGGGGGGGGGGGGGGGGCGTTATATGGTTATAGTAGAACCATGGATCTTATTAAATCGGTCCTAACTGTTTATGGCTTCACATGTAGACAAAGTAAATCATATCATTGTAACCAAATGATCTAAAACACCAGGTTTAGGCAAGTTTGTTGAACTTGTGTGTGCGTGTGTGTGTGTGTGCGTGCGTGTGTGCGTGCGCGTGTATGTGCGTGCGTATGCGCGCGCGTGTGTGTCCTGCAGGTGGAAATTAGCACAAGTGCTATAACCTGGTACAATGCATCTCTCCTTTCTGAGGCTAATGTATATTGTACACTGTCCCTGTTCAAATAAATAAAATAAATAAAAATAAAATCAACACGTCATCAACACGTGAAATGTCATCAAAGTAACAAAGGTTAATGTAATGTCCTTTCAATACTCATTGTACGTGAAAAAGCATTATATAAATTGACACCATACATTTACCATGATATGTCTTTTCATACTTACACTTTTCGATTTGTGTAAGCGCACCCCTTGTGGTACAGCACAAAAAAGAAACCTCAACAGCTCTGCAGCTCAATTAACACTGGTAATAATAGATTTCACAAGTTGAAAGACTGATGCACATGAAGAGATGTTAGAAGAACTTGTTATGTATGTGGTGGTGTAAAGATCTCAAAGCTGACCTCATCAGTTATTAAAGATGCTGAGTAAAATTGAGCAGTGCATATTCTGACATAGAGAAAGTGTATTGTTCCACTCGTCTCTTATTTTCACAGCTGGCCTGATGTTCTCAGAACCCATTTACAAACATTAACCATGAAAAAAGGTGCCTGGCCTGAGCTGCACATAGTTTCATGATAAGGGAAGTCCTTAAAGCGGGTTAGACTTTCCATTTCACTGCAACTTTAACCAGTGAAATGGACTCTTATAATGGAAGAAAGAAATAGCAAATTTTCTCTTGTTTTGTGATATTTAACATTTTCCTTCCTGATCAGACATGGGCACAGGATGTAAATGACTATGATGGGGAATTTCCATGACTGTTACCATGCAACCATACTGTTCCAATGGGCCCCAAGCAAACCCGAGGCTGTATCCTAATGTTCACTCTGACCCCTCATTCCATACTTTATAGCAGGATATCAGTCAGTGTATTATGTGTGGAGTTTGCATGTTCTCCCCGTGTCTGTGCTGGTTTCTCCCGTGTGCTTGTTTCCTCCATCACCACAAAACATGCACATCACGGGCTTGTTAAGTTACTCCTGATCAAGATTCATATCTCAAGATCTGGAATTGGGTTTCCCCAGTGGGTCATGACACAACACATGTTCATTGCAACTTCTTAATAATTTAGAAACATTTACAATACATAAATTCTACCAAATTCAACAAACAATTGCAGACTTGAATACATTTTGTTACGCAGACAGACCAGGAACTACTAAAATGACACAGGGAAACATGTGAATTGAAAATATGCTGCATGAAACAAAACTTTGGCAAGCCAAGTTTAATCATTCAAAACAATTCAAAGTACTTTGGACTAAAGATTGTCTAAAAGAGGATTGATGGAAAATGTATGTGTTAAAAAATTAAAATTAAAACCAAAAAGAGACACATGTTTCCATGTGCAGTAAGTCATTGTTTTCTGCATTTGGAGTGTGGAACTGGACACTCAAGAGATTAATAAGGTAAAAATGACACTCAATGAGCTCAATTTGTGACTTCATAGTTTAGGCAGTAAAACAGTTAGGCCATTGTTTTGACAAAAAATATATTTAAAACAATGTGGTCAGTGGGCCGACTTTAATACCAAATTTCAATTCCAAACTTGAAATATGGTGTTGTTTACAAGCGTCTCACAAAGTACGAGGTTTAAATAACTTGCATATTTTAATATCATTTACGCACGTCACGCCTTTCGTTTTTGCATTTAAAGTTAACGCATTGAAGGGGCCTTGGTGCATCGCATAGCTACTACACAATTCTCTTCCAAACCACAGAGAGAATACGACTCCGATTTCAGACACACATAGGTGGAGGGATGTGACGCGTGCCGAGACCAAATTATGTTTGAGTCTGCTTTAAGCATATCGATTCAAGATCTTTGGCTTTATATTATATCGTGCGCATTTAGACCTTTGCAGCGTGTTTCAGCAGCGTCTTCTTCGGTCTGGCCATGCAGACAGAGGGGAGTGAAGACTACACTGGCTCATCAGCCCCAGAGCATGTCTGCGCATTGGGCATCGTGATCCAACAGCATCAAAGGAAAAAAAATAAACATGTTTATTGTAACTGTCGCCACACCCTTCACAAACGCGGTGCGTGGAAGCGCCAGAAGCCCGTTTCGCGCGTGTAAAACGGCGACATGACAACAGCCGGGCGCTATATGGCTGAGCGACAGATGAGTCACATACACATGCACGCACACGCTCGCGCTGCCTTGCCTCAACCATATAAGCGATGCTGATAAAATTAAATAACTGTGGAAAGGGAAGTGTGGCTCAATGGCCGTTGGGTGTTAATGGTGCACGTGGGGCCACTTTATGAGAGGTGTTTAAAGATGTGGACACGGTTTACTGTCAATGCGCATGATACTGCGGTTCCACTACTACGGCACGCTCCAACTCACCTTGCTTCCCCTGTCATTCGGGGTGCGGGCCGCGCAAGGAACCAATACACGCCCCAAAGCCTCAATCAGTAGCCAATGGAGTGACGGCAGAGGCGGACCTGTGGCTGCATTCTCACACTTGGTTTCACTATGCGCTCGTAAAAACGGCCCCGTCTACTACAAACGCGGCGGTGCAGGTGTTCTGTCTCTTCGGGAGAGGATGCGGATGGAAGGACGGGGGAGGGAAGGGAAGCAGGAAAGAAAATAGGAATATGAAAACGCGGTTCTGCTAGGAGACCGTGTGGCGCAAGGTCGAATATGAGAGATTGTTTGAACGGGGCACTTTGCGTGGTATTAGCTGGTCGGCAATAGTACTATGATTTGGTATGTGGCCACTCTGATAGCAAGTGTATTCAGCACCAGAGGAACGGCCGCTCAAGGTGAGTTGAAGTGCAATATATGTTTTGCCGCACGAAGCCTAAACGTGTCCGTGTGCGCCTGCATGGTGCTGTGTGCCGCTTTCGCATGACATTTCCATGTGTTAGGTCATTTGCACTGAGGGATGCTTCATTCTCTTAGATGGCTTAATGTGTCACGTGGAAGTTCAACGTAGATTACTGATATGGGAGAGAGATCTTTTGTTTCCCCCCCCCCCCCCTCCGTCGCTGACTATTCCAGACATTTGGTGTGTGTGAGGTTTGTGCACAGTGGTCGGCTCGGATTGTGGTCGTTCCACGTCTCATCTGTGGGGTAAACAGCTAGGATGCATTTCAACTAGCGAGGCTGCTGAAGGGATGTGTGTGCAACAAAGCCTAACAAGCAGTCCCATTTGAGTTCTCCAGAGAGGGGTGTGACCGTCTTAGCCCTGAATATGGAAAAGTAGCTAAATAATGCATCACGTGTCTGGGAAAAAACACACACACAAAAAACACACACACAATCACACGCTCACACACACACACACGAATATGATAGAGTACAATGTTACACGCGTGCCAGTCATATGCTGATTTTCACGCAGCATCCATGGAGGGTCGTTGAGCTGAAGCACTTGCGGGGGATCAGCCTGAAAGAAGTGCTTTACTCTAATCAGCCCTGGTATAACTATCAGCGCAGTGTCTCTTTTGGTAATATTTTCTGAGTACTCTCTTATTGACCCATGTACTTATTTAACCTTGCTTTTCCAACCGTGTCCAGACGAGGGAGACATGTGCCAAGCTGTCGCCTGGTAACTGATCCCAATGACCCCACAAACCCAGTCTGAACTGGTCTGCGCGCAAAGTCTGGCTCATCCGTGATGCTGCTCTGCCCAAGCTCCAGCTCAGCAATATGTGGCCTACTCGTTTACTCTGCAAAAAAATAAAAAAATAAATAAAAAAAGATCCCTCCTCTCTTTCATCTCATAAGACAAGAGTTGCTATAGGACTTAGGAGGAGAATGGAAAGGGTAGCTGGTTAAAGTTCATTTGGTTAGTATAACAATGTGAATACCCTGTGGAAACCTCTATTTTAACCTCAGTGCTTTATGAAAACTTAAGAATTTTTTTTTTTTTTTTTGTATGTTGTGTTAGCTACAACTTTCTAATATAGCTCAGTTATGACGTGTACGCCTCTTGTTTATTATAAGGCGACAGGTGACCAGATGCATTAGCGGTTGTGCTTTGAAAGGTCTCACAAGATTCGTTTGGAGTATAATTTTGATCATTGTAGTTTTAGATTTGTGAATGAGTAAAAACAAACCATTTCCTGGCGGCCATTGTCAAGGACTGTGTGGTCTAACTTCTGTCTTGTGCCAAGTGCTCGTTGGGGAGGAAGCATATGGTCAGGGAGACTCCAGGTTAGTTCAACAAAGTCAACGATGACTTGGCAACAAATCAAGAAGAGACAACAGGGATGCTTGTGGCGATATAGACGTAATTAAATGTCATTGGACAGTTTTGGACTGTGGGATGTTGGAAGGACTATTTTGAGCGTCACTCAAAGGTCTCCCCACCCTGTCCTGTCCTGGGACCTCACTCTTTTAAGTGTTTTTGAGGCTGGATTTAGGCCAACCGTTTACCGTGCTCTTTGTGTGAGCTCGTTCCCAGTCTTGTGGGATTTGCCTATATCTTTCCACCATTTGGTCTTTTATACGCTTCCTCTCAATAACTGACTCATATATGTTTGGGAATTGTGAAAACAGTTGCCTAAATATGAGAAAAGGTCACTATTTTGTAAAAGACAAATGCAATAAATTCAGTGTATTGATATTGATAACGCCGTGCTTATAGAGCTGCTGTGTTCCTGTGCGACTATGGAAAGATGATTTAATCAACTATTCATTGACCAGAACAATATAAAATGTTCTATTCACGAAATACATTGGTAAACAAATGTGCAAAACACAAAAAAAGATAAAGCAATTAGGGGCTCTTTTGAGGTGCATATAACAGACTTCAAAGTTAATATACATAATCGTTTTTTTTTTATTATGCCCATTTCTACTGAATATGATAATAAATCAAATAATGAACATATATTTTCCCCACTTTACATTTATATAGAGTTAAAAAAGATGTCTGCAATATTTGTAGTTCTAACTTGCTTTATAATATGTAAGATTCACTCATTGTTCCTTTCAACAAAATGATCTGGTAAAACAAATCATTATCTCCGCCTTTTTGCACTTGGTTTCAGTTTGCACGTTTTCCTGTTACCTTTCAGCCGGGTATTCACTCTCTCTTAATGCATTTCATTTTGACAAAGAAAAGCACGTCTCTATACACGTCTAAGAAAGAAACTGTCCTGAAGTTCTCTGTCAGAGTGCAGGTGTGCAGGCAAGTGTCAGTGTATCCCCAGCTGTGATTACTGCAGTAACTCTCCACCCGGAGTGCAGACACGGTGAATAATGCAATATAAAGTGCTTTGGGTGTCGTGAAAGTTGCTGTCTCTGTTTTTATCCCCCCGTCTTATACAATAGCGAGTCAAGCCAAAATAGTAGCCTATAGTTCATTGTTGATGGACAGTACTATAAGCTGCGTTGCTATAGCAACGGCCGGAGTGATGTGTCTCATTATGAGCTTACTCTACTGTAGCTGACCTGTGTGTGACTGAGCACTGTACCTTCAGTCATAGCTTTACACTGTTAAAATAACACCAGTGGATACATGTCTCTATTTGACACTTTCATTTTCATGTTCATTCTATGAATTAATATAATTAAATATTATATTTTTATATACAAATAAATAATTACTATGCTAAATTAATTATAAAACAAACTGTCAAAAACAACGAGGCTGTGTTTTCGCTGATATTTACAAAATAATGTTTGTCTGTTTGCAAAATGTGTTTTGACTTGGAGCACTGAAAGAAGTAGAAATGTTATCTAAATTTAATTATCTTTTTTGACAGCAGAATATTCTACTCCATTGTTCTGAGTATTCTATCTAGAACAGGGATTTCCCTAAGCTCTGAGGCCCAACTTTGTCATGACAACCCATGATGGATGGATGGAAAAAAAAGATTTAAGAAGGGAACTAAGTGATCCTTTATTTCTACGCGATTTTTCCCCAATATTTTGGAATTGCAAAAGGTGTAAAAGCATTCATTTCCCCTTGTGTTTAATGTATGTCTTGTTGTAGGCTTGAAGTGGATCTAATTTGTAGAAGTAAATTGCTTCAGGAAATATAATGCTACTTTTGTCTGCCTTCCTGTGCATTTCCATTTAGTATTTTTCATTTCACTATGACCTCTGCAATGATAGCAGTAAATCCAGTAAACCAGAAGTCAGACCCATGTTGTAGTAGTGAACTGGGCATGTGCCTCCTTCTCTGTCAGTCAGTCCCAATGGAGTCTCCTCACAAACAAACCCTACAGCAATGTGGGAAAGCCATTTTTTGTACTCATGTGCTACTGGTCAGATGGTCGGCTTTGCCGCCTGCTACATCTTCATATTTCAGAGAAAGTTTTCGGAATAATCCAGGATAATATCATTTAATATAAAGGAAAAGATAACACTGCATTTCTGGTTAAAATGTGGATATAATACTTTATAAATAAGGGCCAATGCCCTGTGAGTAAGTTTGCCGTTGTCCTAACTGTTCCACCCCAGAGTCACTACTATTTTACCCTTGAAAAATGAGTTAGTAAATCATAAACTGTAATGCTGTAAAAATGCACTGCAAATGTATACTTTTTATTAATTTTTTTCAATGAGCTAATCAAAATATTTATTACCATTAATGTTTTCATTAGTCTGTTTTTTTATGCGGATTTGTTTTTTCTGAAACAGATGGCTGATATAGGTGATATGACAATGAAGTCATCTGGCTACAAACTGTGTCTCTGTTGATGACATGTACAATCAAAATCCATCATTTTCATTAACAGTGCTTGTCGTCTCCATCTGGATTTAACTCATTGTTAAATCCAGAGTGGCAGCAGTTGGTCAGGTCTAGTTTCAGCAAAACTATTTGCCTAAAGAACGAGATCAGCTAACTACCTGAACATCCTGACTCTTCTTGGTTTTCTTCTTTCCTGCATGGGCATGTTCCAAGATGACAATGCTAGGGTTCATTGGGCTCACGTTTTGAAAGAGTGGGTCAGGGAGCATGAGACACTATTTTCACAAATGGACAGGCCACCACAGAGTCCAGATCTTAACCTCATTGAGAATCTGTGGGATGTGCTGGAGCAGGCTTTGCGCAGTGGTCACACTCTCCCATCACCAATACGAGATCATGGGGAGCAATTAATGCAACACTGGTTCTTTTGACATTGCAGAAGCTTATTCAAACAATGCCACAGCGACTAGTAGTACTGTAATCAAAGCTAAAGGCGGCCCAGCAAAATATTAGAGCGCATGATCTTTTTTTTGTTTTGTTTTTTGCATTAGGCACAGGCTTTTTTTTTTTTGGGGGGGGGGGGGGGGTACAGCAGTGTGTATCTTATTAAGTTATAATATTTTTGTGTTCAGAATATTGCCAGTGTTATTGTTTTGTCTGTAAGGTTTGTTCATGTGTTTGCTGCACGTATCATGCACAAGAGAACATCATGTCCAAACTGGGTGCAAACCAGAAAAGCACTTAAATGCTTAAATGCTTAGTTTAAAATTGTATCACACAAAGAAGCCCAAGTGCGATCAGTGATGTACCCCAGTTAAAGAAACACTGATTTATTTGATTTATATGATTTATATGACAGCAGAATGACAAATGACTTCTTCGCCATTGACAATCAGTGTCATAAAACCACCATAAACTGATGAAAAAGGCATTAACCATATTGGGGCTTTGGATTTATTGGTCTGATTTAAGGAGATCTTACTTTGGTTGCCTTTTTGAGTTTGGATCGCTCTAGTTTCACCATGCAACTGTGTGTGTGTGTCTGTACAGACTTTTATAGTGCTCAAGTCTGTCTTTACAAAGCTTGGCATCCAGATAGCACCTATAGGCAGTATTGGATAGTTGGTCCTTGTAAACCTCCTGTTTTTGTAAAGGAAATCATGTAGCCCTAATTTTAACAGCAGGCTCAGGTTAAGCTTATGTCAAGTGACTCGACTTACTCCAACCAAACAACGTCTCCATTGTTTTCCACACTTACTGCAACCCTGATCATTTATCTTTTTTCAAAGCACGAGCACAAAACTTTCAAAAACATGTATTTTTACCGTTCGACGCGTCTTCACTCTGCTGTGGACTGAATTTAGTTGCCGTCCTCTTTTTTTTGGTTAAGAAAATGCCTATTCACCAGCTGACTTTGTGTAAGTGACGTGTGTTCAATGGATTTGTTATTCGCCTCAAGTCAAATTGGTTATTAACAGCACAAAACATGCCTTCAGAGCTATGCGCTGTTACTAAATTGGTGGTCACACTTATTGGCTTTAACAATGGCATAACCATGATTTAAGGTGACTCAGATTGAGTAAATAACTGATAAGGATCATGCATTTATTTACCATTAACTATTCATATTTCAGTGCAGTATAACTGACATACTATCTGAGCACTTTAAAAAGTGTAATTTGATGAAATCGGCTCTGCTTCTGTTCAGAATCTGCTCTGGCTCAGATGAACAAAGTGGATTAACTCAATCACAGGATAATGCAGATTAAACTGCTCAACACAATCTGTAAGCAGTAGGCTACATATTGCACACAAACTGTTAGAATTTGGTTTTAATGCACATGTGTGAGGCACACTGTCCACATGGTACTTTAATCGGTACAGTAAATTTAGTTTTTTGCCCACCCTGAACAATTCTAAAATTGCAGGTATTTGCAGTTCTTGTATAAATAGACGTTCTAATGCAGATGATAGCGCTAATGAATGTGTTAAGTTATTCAGCTGGTGTGCCTCGACAGTGAAACGTCAGCATGTGTCTGATCCCTAAAGTGATTTTTCCCCTGGGTGAGGCTGGGTGTCGTTCTTTCTCTGACGCTGGAGATCTAACCGGTTCAATGCAAGCGGAGGAGGCAGCTGTAAAAAATCTATCCAGAGAAAGTAGTGCTGAGGCAGGTACCAGCTTCTCAGTCATCTGATAGGTCAACTCTGGGCTGCAGGCCTGCACATCTGTGGCCATATGCCAGGCGCGTTGACAGCTCTTATAGCAAGCACAACAACAGACTCATTCATGCTTTATTTTTATAATGTGCTTAATGTTTGAAGTCATTCATTATAAATCATTGATTGAGTGATTTTGTTTAGAGGTGATGTATGGCCATTGTGATGTTGAATAGAAAAAACAATTCAACGCAATGTTGAAAGATTTGTATTTGTGTGTGCCAGGCTTCAAGTTTCATACAAATGTAATTTTTCTAAACTATAGACTTTACATGAAACAAATTATTAATGAAAAACATTCTGCAGGTGCCCATAGTGTGAGAGAGGAGCCTCGGTTTGTGACAGCGCGTGCTGGAGAGAGCGTGATCCTGGGGTGTGACGTGTCCCCTCCCCTGGATGGCCAGCAGCCCCCATATGTGGTGGAGTGGTTCAAGTTTGGAGTGCCTATTCCTTTCTTTATCAACTTTCGATACTACCCTCCTCATGTGGATCCAGAGTACACAGGTATGTTCCATACATGGAGGTAATTCTTTACTTAAAAAAACTGTAGGTTCTCTGTTGATGAATCTGCTTTTAAACGATTCTCCCCCTGCTCTAATATGGCCGCCTCTGAGAGCAGAGGCGCAAATAACTCTGTCTCAGCAATTTACTGCTGCATTGTACATGCATGACTTCGAACACCAGCACCACAGAGCAACACTCCACACTTTAGAAAGAGTACTCATGTACAACAGGATCATGAATAAAGCAACATTTGTCTTCCACATACACTGGACAACTGCATTACAATGGTATTAGCAGTTTAATCTGAGACACATTTTGTTATGTGTTTCTATGTTGAGAAATAAAAATAAAAGTCTTTCTTAGTTGCCTGTAGAGTAGTGACCGTTGGACCAGGTCATCAAGAGAGAGCGAACAAGTGTTGACCCCAGCACTGACTTATCTGCCATTGCTCTCTTGGCGGAGAAGAATTTGGATTACACTCAAATACACCACCCATAGAGATCGCCAAATGGCCAAGGTATGCATTCTGTTCATCTCATTTTGCTTTGTTTTTGTGATTTTGTTTATTGTGATTCCATCATGGCATGTTTACTATTTACAAAAGCTGAAAGGAGAAAGAAGCAAGCTGGCCCGCTCAGTCTTTTGTGAGTCTGTGTGACCTTCTCTTTAAATGCCCCTCAGTGAATTACTGTAGGTGCCCATGGTGTATCCTGTCTCAGACAAATACTGTAGCTAAGGATATATTGTGTGATTCCCTCTGTTTCTCTTGATCTATACACCAAATATTGCAATAGATTATACACAGTGATGTGCATATCCCATGTGTTTGTAATGTTCGGATGTAACATGTACATGTAACAAAATAGACGATTTAACTCTTAGTGTGAACTCTTTTGACGTGAACAAGGTACAAGTGATGTGTGTTGAGCAGACAGCAGTGTGTACTGTAACAGTGCTGATGCCCAGGGCCAGTCTGACAGTCTGCAGCAGCCTCTCGCTGACAAATGAAGCTGAGCCTGATCCCTACCCTTCACACCGCAGCGCCCCGCTCAGCACTTCAATGGGCAGGCAAAAATAGACATGACTTTTTAAGTCTAGCCTTTTTACTGCAAATGGCAAGACTGTGGGCACTCTTTGCCTCTTTGCTTCATTGATTTTCTTTTACCAAAAAGTGTCAGTTTCATGCATGACAATGGCACAAATCTGAACATATTATCTGTTGTAATTTAGATATTCAGCTTTTAGTGCATGTGCGTTCACTCCAAACCTCTGCTGTCGGGTCTAAACTAACATTAAGCACCACACTTTACAGTCTAAGGGGAATGCTGTATCTCTGCCCACTTGTCAAAGAGAACAGCCGCAAATGCTGAAGTTTGCCCCGTGAGCAGCCGTCTGGAGGCAGACAGCTCTGGGTTTCACAAATGTCTTCACTCACTTGTAAACTTTTGTAAAGTGATATAAATCCATGGCTTGAAGCAACATTAAACTAATTCTTATGTACATGATATTACGTGTATACAGTACAGTAGATATCAGCTGTGCAGTTGTTTTGCCTCATTACATTACAGTGATAATTGTGGACACTTTAAGCCTATAGCCGTCGTGAATGCTGAGGTGTTTGTGTGCAGGTCGAGCGTCACTGCACGGGAAGGCGTCCCTGCAGATCGACCCGGTGCGCTCTGAGGACCAGGGCTGGTACGAGTGTCGGGTCCTGATGTTGGAGCAACAGTACGACACCTTCCACAATGGCAGCTGGGTGCACCTCACAGTCAACGGTGAGTCACAGCTACAGCAGGACAACATATAACATTCTTAATTCTACTTCAGCCTGGTGACAAAGCATTCGGGATTGGGAACCTAGAAAGAAATATGTAGTGGGACTGCAACGACAATTTTAGAACACAACACTTTGACAATGCCGTGTCTCATTTGATCTCACGAGCTAAGCTAAGTCAGGTCTACCAAGATGGGAGACTGATGTGGAAATACCAGATGCTGTAATTAGGGTGGGACAATATAGAGATTTATAGAGATATTGTGCGTCATTTTGCGGCACGATTCCACTTTTTATGACTTTATGCATATTAGTGGACAACGTCATGCAGTGAGGCTGCAGTGCTCCACTGCTTTCACAGTCTGTAGAGGCTAATAATGGTCAACAGTACAGTTAGGACAGTAGTGGACAGCACTACAATTTGAGCCATTGTACCAAACATTGTCACACGAATAAATAACCTTTAATGATAGTCAATGATAGGCATAAATAAGATTAACTTACTAGTTTATTGATTCGTTTTGGAAACAGGGCTGTAGATTGTCTGCTACTGAGTGTGGATTGAATGAGTACCGTAATCGTCCTTTGCACTGTTTTGTGAATATGTCTGTAAAAAGGATATACATTATTTCCCTTCCCATCACTAATTGTGTGGTCTATAATTGTCTATGATGAAGGTGTATGATTTTAAGGCTTTATCACCAAAAATAGTCTTTATTTATTCTCTATATATTTGTACATTAATCTGCTCAGCAAAAAATATTAGGTATAATTCAAGTAATTTTGACTTGTTAACAAATTGAAGAAAGAATCGCTGACTAGTTTAACACAAAAATAATCAGAATTGCAGCCCTAATATTTAGTACATTTTGTATTCTTTAGAGTAGGAGTGGAGCTAATTGTAGTAACTTACCAACTGGATCTGGCGTTTCATAAAATACACATCTTTTTGAGTCTAAAAAGGAGAGGCTGTTGGGAGGAGAATTGATTGTGGCCTCTTTGCAGCCACTCGGACAGGGATTGTCTGATAGACTGAAAGCCATCCAAGTGATGACAAGACGGAAAAAAAATCTGCACCTTTGCATTTCACAGGACTGCCCCAATGCTGCAGAGGGTCCTGAGCTCCACACCGACGAGACATCAATGTCTTTCATTGGTGCCATTGCATTTTCACACACAACCACTATGGAAGTCAACTTGTATACCTCTAAGCAAAAGCTCCGTATACGTTTTATTACTGTACCTGCAGTATTAAAGAATTGGTCATTTAACATTCAATTCAATACATTCAATACATATAAAATGTATAATGTCACCATAATATACTGAAGAAGATCTTTATTTATTTAGTGCCTTTCACAGTCACAAAGCGCTTTATATGAGACAATTGAATGGGTGTAATTTTAAGGAGTATTCACAATTGAAAATATAGTCTTTTTGTTATTATTATTAATTGTTATGGCAGTGTCCCTCATTATGCATCACTGTGAAACCAATCTATGCTTTAAGTTAGAGGTGAAGGACAGGTCAGGTAGAATTTACCTTTTAAAAAAAGTTAAATGTGTTCTCTTTTAGCACAAAATAAAGGTGAATTATTTTCCGTCAGTAATTGGTGACATTGTTCAAAATAACGTTTGGGATTGTTGTTAGTTGAAAGGAATTTTGTCTAGGAGTTTGGATACTTCTTTGAAACACAGTAAATTATCAGCTCAGATCATTCAATTTCAGAACATAAAAATATACATTTGGTATAATATTATGTATGGATGCACAAAGAATATATCACCAAAATATTGTTATTGCAGGAGTAGGTGAAGCATTATCTATATTGTAAGAAGCCACATTTCTCGAAATCACTGAGGTCTTCAATCGAGATTTACACATTTTTTGCAAACACAGCCGAAGACAAAATCACAGGGTGACTTAAAATGCAGTGTGTGAAAGTGCAGTTTTAGTTACAATGTTCCTCTTGTGAACCATGTTTTGACATAATTTGCCAAGTGTCACCTGCACACCGATGTTGAGTTTGCATGCGTCTGTGGGGTATGAATGTCTTTTTGTGTTGGGATACCGCAGTCCTCCTCATCAGTATTCAGTCCCGAGCAGCTCTCCGCTCCTGTCAGGCCTCCGTACAGCCCCAGTCACTCAGCCCATAACACATCAAATCATAGCCTTAAATGTTATATAGTTCACATATTACACCGCGGCACGGGCACGACCTCACTTACATTACATGTTGCTGTTGTAGAGCGAGCGGCGTATCGGCGCTGGGAAACACGCATCAGCATCTGCGGAGCTGTCCTTTAGATACAGTAATGTGCAATATGCTTTGAAGAATCTGACTATAAAACAAGAAATAAATCATACAAAAGGTTTCATATTGTGCGACATCAGTTTGTTTTTACCATTTAAACCCTCTTCAAAAGCATTCAGTAATCCTGCATATTTAATACCGCTCCCTCTTCAGCTCTCAAAACGCCAGCCTACATTCCTTGACATCCCCATAATGTTTCTCTGTCTCCTTTTTTTTAAAAACTTTTATCTTGCACAGCTGCTCTGGCCACCGGTGTTCAGAAGGAGGAAGTGTGCCCCCACCTGGCCATTAGTATAACCGCGTTCTGTAATATCATCAAACACGAGGATATTTACACATGTGTTGATGCCTGATGAAAGCGTGACACAGAACCTTTAAACTGAAAGTAGAGAACGTAGTATGATAAATCTTACCAGGGACTCTCCCAAACCATCAGTTCATTTGCACAATAGTTTCGTTAAAACTTGCTCTTCACTAATACAAGGTTGTTACTGCTACATTTGTGCAGTTTATAGTTTCCTGAATGGATATTTGTTGGGACACAGGTGTCACCACGTTTGCCCCGTCTCCGCACACATCGAGCACAAGCGTTTCATTGCTGTTCGATATCTGCATTCGCTCCTTGTTTAGTTCCTGTGTGGGGCCGGAGCTTCCTGCCAAACGGACAGGGATGGTGCCCGCGCAGGTGTCAGATGGCGCGGCCTGGAGACACTAGGCCACTCTTTTCCTCAGCACGCCCACGGCTTTTATCTTCATAGCCTCATCCTCAGTCCTTCCTGGACCGGTTTGATGTTGTTGCATCATTTTTTAGATCATTCTTAACACTTTGTTTTAGTTGGTTGTTATGGTACTAATGTAATTTGAACGATCATAGTAACAGATGAGATATTACAGTCAGCGGGTTTTTAGGTCAACCCCCTCCAAATTAATGGAATAGTTACTGCTTACTTTTGACTTTTTTACCTGAAAAAAGGTCGGACAGGACAACAAAACTAATCTAGAAGAGGGAGAGACATTGAGCAAATTGTCGGGGGCGTGGCCTTAACCAACTAGACTATCATGCAGCTCTGCTTTTATTTTATCTCACGTCGTGCTTTACAATAAGTTTACATTTGTCCATTATCTGATAATACGGATTTACCTCACTGCTGAACGTACGTGATTTCCTCAGAGACGTCGGTGTCATAGTATGCAAATTGTGTGAGCGCATGTCTCGAGCATCCAGGCCATCTGCCGCTGTAGTGGGGTTTACAGGAGAAAATTGTGGGCGTGAGGATCCAAAAGCTGCTTTGATGTATATAATTAATGAACGCTGAAGTAAGTAGGGCAAGAATTTGACGTGAGCTTAAATGTTTTTGTGGAGCATCTCTCTGGTTTCCCCCCCCCCTCACGGTGACAGTAGCGGCGTGCTGGGCTGCTCACTTGACGGTCGGTGCATCGGAACTCCCTGGTTGACCAACTTTACGTACCTGCCGTTTTGGGCCCAGCGTGTTGATATTTTCGGCATCCTCCCCGAAGGCTGTCCTCACATTTAGGATGAGATGGAGTGTAAAACAACACACCGACAGTAGCTCCAAAACGAGGAGCTGAGGAATAGAAGGGAAACAACTCATCAACGTGTCCAAACTATGCACAGAAGCCGATGTCGCCTGATTGTGTGACTACCGTTATCGAATATCGCATATAGGACGTTTTTGTCATATTGTGCAGTCCACAATAGATTTGGGGGGGGGGTCATCTACCAAGCGTTTGCTCATGTGCAAAGCGAATAGCATGTGCAAAAGTGGATCAGCAGCAGACTATCAATTTTTTACTCACGCAGCATAGTCTTATTTACTGTATATATCAGATTTGGGGGACTGATACTGTAATTCAGGCAACATCAAATGCCTACAAAACAGCAGATTTCATTTTTTCAGATATTTAGCCCCCGCCTTGATAAATGACTGTGTGAATACATAATCTCACTGTTTCTATAGCGTCAGTAATCATGGCAAACACAAAACGTATAACATAATGTGTCTCTGCGCAGCCCCGCCTACTTTCACGTCAACGCCACCTCAATATGTGGAGGCAAAGGAAGGAGGGAACTCGATGCTGAGCTGCTCCGCCCAGGGAAATCCTAAACCAATGATCAGCTGGCTGCGGGAGGGGGAGGAGCTTCAAAGCAACACAAAATACTCGGTAAGAAACGTCAGATTTCTGTGTGTTCATAAATACAGAAAAGCCGGTTGATATTGGGTCAAATATTTTTATCTGGACCATATAATGTATAAATATTCTGATAGCAAATGTCGGTTCTTTGTCTGGTCTGCTATCTTCCTTCAGTTGATTTTTAAATGTTATTAATTGTATACGTTCGTTTTTCATGCTTTCACTTTTCGCGAATAATCCGTAAAATGTATCCACTACTATTTTAGACATACACGGTTTTGCATACGAACAGTGGCTGGGAAAGCAGGCATCTATGATCTACTCAGCAAGGGTGTCATCAAATCAATGGCGCCCGAAGTCGAAATAAAAAAGCATGACTTAAGATGTGCTAAGAAAAGGCACGAGGAGTGATGTCGCCCGCTTTATTTTCCCAAATCAAAGACGTAGTCAGAATGATGTCATGACAGTATATTTTGGTCACAAGCCAGATCAGAGTGACTATCCAAATCTACATTGAACTATATGGGCTTGCAGGTGTGAAGTCTCCTACCACAGTGGTCTATTAGCGGTGACACAGAGCTGGAGCGCAGAGGAGTGATGTATTGCTGCCATGAGACGTTGCATCTTAAGTGGAAGGTGCAAATGTCACCTTTTCTCAAGTGGAAATCTCATCCTCTAACTATACTATAACAAGCGCTCGCTCGAAAACACGCGCCGCCTGAAGCACTAACGGCGGCTTCGAGACTGAGCCACATGTATGATGATTGCAGCTAAAATAGTGACAAAAATATAGAACTATAAAGTCAAATTGTTTTTGATGGTGTGTGGTTTTAAGTCTTTTCTGTAAAAAGACTTTCAGTTTGCATCAGATTATAATATATTACACCCTACTTGTAGTAGAGGTAGTTGTAGTTAATAGTAGTGTTAGTTTTAGCCGTGATATTTGAAGTTGGAAGGGTATTTGTTGTAAATTCTATGTGAAATGACTGCATTAGAATGCTGATGGTTTAACTTTATAGTTTTATCTTTCTGTTTACACATTTTACTCCAGTCCTAAGTTATAAGACATTTGTAGAACTTGGACAGATTGTCAATAGTTCTCCCGGCAGCGCAGGAAAGCCTTTTAAGAATTCTAGGATTTCCTCTCTGTCGTCTGTCTTTTAACATTTTGGATCAGTAGCCCTCTGAGTATCACCCCATTTAACTTGTCTCTCTCAGTAAACGATTGGACAACATTCGGATGCATTATTAATATACCCGTCTCCTTTATAAATATTGTATTAGCCCAAATAAAAACGTTACGCTAAGACAAAATCGCTGGTGAAAGCTGTACACTGCCATGGTTTCAGAACATGTGTATCTGCTCTCTTCTCGCAAAAAACCACGTGCGAGGCGAGATGTGCCTCTTTCTGTCATGGTCAGGGGTTTGTTCAGCTCCAAGGAAACGTTGAGGACAAATGGAGGAATGTGACAGACACAGACACACAGGGAGTGAGAGAGAGAGAAGGAAACATCTTCACACTGGACATTATTATCTGTATCTGCAGAGCTACACGAGCTTCACTCAAAGAACTGTCAAGTTTGACATAAACGGACAATTGTAACAGAAGTTGAAAACCAAAAGTGGGGCTTGATTTATTTATTTGTTTTTTACTTTCACTTGTTCCAGGTTATTATTTATTTCATAACTTGTGTATCACTAGATCCTTTGTTGAGATAGCTTACTGCCAATGATATTGATCAAAATATAAGATAATTATAGTATGTATAACATTTCACCCAATAAATCGAATAAAATCTAAGCATTTATTTCATTACACATATTTTTTATCTTTGAAACATCCCTAATAAATGACCAAACAAACGTGTGTTTGCTGTGACCAACTCATCTTTCGTAAGACCTGACTGTAACTTTACTGGGAGCGGGACGTCTCCAGCTCATCTCCATGGAGATGTTGACTAAAGGCAGCCAAATATGAGATTTAAATAGATTAGGTCCTCATCCAAATCCAATCTTTAATTACCCATGGCAAATATAGCATTATCTGTGTCCAGCATGTTTTTATTGGTGGAAATATTATTATCCAAAATGTTACGCAGTGTGTCTTTGACAGTAAATCCAGTGAACGTAATGTATGAATGACTTGTTATAGTCATAAAAACGGCTACATCAGTGGTTCTCTGGTTGCACTCAGAATGATGGGGGGCTCAGAGCTTGTCTGGTCAGAGGGTCAGATTAAAAGAGCTATTATTTGAGCAAGTTAAATGGTGTTATTCAACACATATATGACTTTCAATAGGACTACATTTGTTGAAAACACTCACAACTGTATTATTAAGTTTGATTAAGTATTAAAAAGTTTTATTGATTTGAAAAAAAAAGAAATGTTTACAAGATGCACACTTGCAGCCATTGTCCGGTTGTGCTAGTTTTCATTTTCAATGACTTATTGTTTTTATCACAGATCAATCAGAGTTGGGCAGAGTGTGAATCTTGTGACTGACTGTGCACTGCCATATTTGCAGACAGACTGGCACAGCTCCAGTTTGATGATGTCTGCTCCAGTGGCCAGTGTCAGCTCAAACAGCAGAGAGGCAGATGAAGCAGGGACAGGGCTGTTGAAGATTCCCTCCTAGAGTCCACATGAATGGACTACAGCTGTGTGTGACTTGAATGGCCACACAACCTGTTGCATTATTTATGAGGCTATTTCTATTAGCTTTGGTTAATGTGTTTCTTCACCGCTTATTGCTTCTCGTCAATGCTTGCACACAGGGTCGTTCGGCAGCAACGTGGAGTTAGATGTTTCCAAGGCTACTGTTTGCGCGTGAACTCAAATAAACAAAATATACAGTACTGTATGTGTGATTTAAGTTAGATTTTTCTTTTTCTACATAAAATCAGGTACATGATGGAAGTCTCACCATCCTTGGAATCACGAGAGATGACAGAGGAGCATACACGTGTCGAGCCTACAGTGATCAGGGAGAGGTGCTCCACACCACACGGCTGCTGGTTCAAGGTACGGATCCCTCGAAGTGAAGTTAGCCCCGCATCAAACACAGATTTATCTCAATCACATGTCAATCATTTGTGTTATACGGGATATTTCTGTTTTTCCTCTACCACCTAAAACATGTACAATGGGATCCAGTTTGGGGCCAGGACAACCCTTAAAAAAGATATGGAAATCTTAGTGAAACTTGAGGTCAAATTATATATATATATATATATATATATATATATATATATATATATATATATATATATATATATATATATATATGTGTATGTATATGTGTGTTTTTTAAAAGGTAATAGGTTAAAAGGTTACAAAAGTACTCTCTGACTCTTAAACTGAAGGATGTTTTTTACTCAGTAAGTTGTAATGCACTCATACCAGTGACGTGCTTTTACTACTTTGTAAAAACAATAGTGATAGGTATTTCCTATTATTTTAATATCTGATGATGTGATTTTAAGATAAATGGGGAACAATGCATAATAATGGCCATTTAACAAATGTAAATATGACAGATTATAGCCTTCGGCTAATTTCCATCTGCAGACCCCCAGGCAGGTTAATGTTTACAGAAAACATAAAAACTCAAACTTTACAAAGATGTTAATATTAGTTTGCAGTTTTAGTCCTGTAGTTAGCCCCTTTAAATGAGAAGCTGCACTGTCTGAAAGATTAGCAAAAGTATCAGGATCAAAATAATTATAATTTTAAGTTGAAAATTCACTTTTAAATTGAAAATGCTCTCACATTTACACAGCTACGAGAGACTGCAAGTAGCATCTTCCTTCAGTTTTATGTTGCAGTTTTATACAACATGTGTCTCGGCACATGTTGTATAGACTCCAATATAAAGTCAGCTGCAAACTTCCACTCATCGCACGTCACTGACTAATACTAAAGCATTTGCAGTAATGTTACATGTAGAAGAAGAAGCTGTATTTCTTGCAATGTCACTCAGTGTGTCCATGACCTTTGCTGAGTACTTGTACATTCTTCTGTTGTGAATGTTTGAAATAACAGTGCTTTTTTTGTTGTTGCAATTCCAATATTTTGATGCTCCACAAAATATCTCAAGGTTTGCAGATAAACAGTGTTAGGGGAAAAGAAAATCAAAAACACACCTTAATTTAGAGATTATGACTTATACTCAAAGCAATGAATTACTCGGATCTGCCTCCTCTGTGATCTGTTTTTATTTGCCCGATGCTGTCCCTCTCTCTGCAGCATTAAAGTCAGTAGTCCCGACTGATGTCTGAAGTTGAACTCACAGAGAGGAAAATAACCAGGAGGCTCGTATCTGGGCCCACTCATAAAAGACAGCTTACCTTTCATGGCCTCTGAGTTTGGAGCATCCTCCACTGTCTCAGAAGCCTGGAGACGATACAATGTAAAGCATGCATAAGCTTCAACCCTCTCATGTATGGTACGACTTACTATAGTATTTTAACATAAACATCTGGAGGAGTGAAAAGCTTGTGTAGTTATAGCTTTTCTTATTGTTATTGATGATTTGGAGGAGTTTTAGTAATCGTAAAGTTGCTAAGTATAAATGACATGTCACCATAGAAATCCGCCTTGTTAGGGAGTATGAGCAAACACTTTAAAAATCTCTTAGTTTATTATTACGGGATTCACAAACAATCCCGGGAATCTTAGTGGTTTTGACGACACAATCTCGTGCTCCACACCAAATTATTATTTGTTGTTCCCCCTGTGACGTGCGCGTTCTGTTTGAAGTATTGCAGCATTTCTCTCCTTTTGCTTTCCGTAGGGCCTCCATATATCGTCTCGCCACCTGAAAATGTCACAGTGAACATATCCCAGAATGCACTCTTCACATGTCAAGCAGAGGCGTATCCTGGCAACCTGACCTACACCTGGTTTTGGGAAGAAGACAATGTCTATTTCAAAAAGTATGTTATTTTTTTGTTAGTTGCTGTGCACTGTTGATCAAGCAGTTTTCATGTGTGGCCAGTAAAGCCAAATTGTGAACTGAACAACTTCTGGATGTACATTAATAACAGTAACTAAGATATGCTGTACTTCTACTATAAGAGCAGTGGTGTACCGACTACTTTTGCGCTATCATGTTGTTTGTTGAGCTTGTGTCCTTTCGCTGTATTTTGACTGTGCCTGTCATTGCCTGTGCGTGTGAGCCCTGTCCCGCTGTGGCCCGGGAGGCAGTAAAAGAGGACCTAGCAGGGGTCTGTCTGCAGCGTGCCAAGCCAGTGCACTCGGATGGCAATATCACAATATTGCATGATGACTCCAGCCATGTGTCATCATATGCTCCTTACACAGTCAAGAGCTGGGCCTGCGCCAAGACTGGAGAGTAGCATAAGATAAAGTGAGGATTATTATTGTCATTGGAAAGCAGTGCCTCGTAGAAAGAGTAAGAGATGAGATAAAACCTCATTATCAGTGGAGTTACTGTGCGCCATTCTCCTGTGTACATACAGTATATATATCCCAAATGAAGTCCATTGTTGCTTGGATTTTCCGCACTGCAGATTTTGAAATTGCCTGTTTACTATAGCTAAGTAAAGGTACTAAAGTACTGTACTTAAGCAGAATTTCTGAGGATTTCTACTTTACTTGAGTAGTATTTACATTGAGAAAGTAAAAAAAAAGTATATAGCAGGCAACAAAATAAGCTTTAAAATGCACACCGTGGAACAATGCATTTGTACTGGCAATGCCACTGTCTCACAACAAGGTTTGTCCACATCGTGCCGCCGTAGATGCGGGGAATGAGGGCACAATCCATATGTCGCTGAAGCTGTTGAGTTATTATTGCCAGCACTTATTTAAACTTGTACTTTTTATGTTGAATACAAAATACTGTAGTACTTAAGTTACAAAAAATCTGACTGAGCAACCTTTACTTTCATCTGAGTAATATTTGACCAGTAATATCTGTACTCAAGTAATGAGATCAAGTACTTTGACCACCACTGAACCTATCCATGCAAAAAGAAAAAAAAAATTGAAAAAAAG
The DNA here is from genome assembly GCA_021464625.1 of Proterorhinus semilunaris. NCBI lineage: Eukaryota > Metazoa > Chordata > Actinopteri > Gobiiformes > Gobiidae > Proterorhinus > Proterorhinus semilunaris. Next base: position 18,428,777 of record CM038354.1, on the reverse strand, counting down.
GGAAACCTTGCCGAAGCAATTAACTCTTCAGTACAAAATAGTTGACAACCCACCTTAATTATTCTGATGTATTTTTGCCGATGCTGTGTTTCCTATTCAGTATATTGAATCTCCCACTTTCTTGTCTCAGGCGGCTGCAGTCCGACATTCTGCTGCTCTCTGATGGCGGCTTCATGCTATATAGCCCACTCTACACCCGCACAGTTTTCGCTTTATGTCTTAGCCATGATGTTTATCCGTTGCAGTGATCTGAAGCTCCGAGTGCGTATCCTCATCGACGGCACGCTCATCATCTTCCGGGTCAAACCGGAGGATGCTGGGAAATACACCTGCAGTCCGAGCAACAGCCTGGGTATCTCGCCCTCAGCATCGGCCTACCTGACTGTTCAGTGTGAGTGTTTCCATGGCAACACTAAAGTGAAGGGGGAGGGGCAGCCCGGTGCAGAGGAGCAGCAGCAGCAGCACCACTAGAGCTGCATCTGTTAAACGCTGTTGTATTGTTTGACAACGCTGTATAGTGATGACCTTCCAACATTTCAAGGTCACATTTCTGCACTAATCACATGCAATTAGCAATCACATTTGTCCATTTTCTTTATTCAAATGGTCTGGCACATTTTGTTCTGTGCCTGACAGAATAACCTTTAACCTGTGATAATAATACGACTATCATTTTGTGTTCACATTTATTGCGAAAGTCATTCTGTAGCCATTGTGTTGATTCTGAAGTTGCTCCCATTTTAGTGTGTATCTTTTTCACAAGCGTGTGGTAGCAAAGCTGTTAATCCACTGCTGTTAATTTTTTTTCATTATTATTATTTTTTCATTTATGTGTAGACCCAGCCCGAGTGATCAATATGCCCTCAGTCATCTATGTGCCGCGGAAACTTCCAGGCATCATCCGCTGTCCAGTGGATGCCAACCCCCCTGTCACATCAGTGAAGTGGGAGAAAGATGGCTACCCTCTCAGAGTGGAAAAGGTCTGTCATACATTTCAGTTCTTTTACAAAAACATATTTCTTCATTAAAAATCATTTTATCTGTGTTATAGTTCCGTACAGGTAATACCACTAAAATAGGCCAAGCCAATAAATCTACTACAGCTTTACAAAGAGAAAATAATGTTATTTTTAAATGTTCTTTTGCAAATAAACTCTTCATTTAAAGTCCATATATTGTGTGTCATGTCCTGAAGCAAATATTGGTGAAAAAAGTAGCAGTTGATACGTTTATATCATCAACATAACTTTGCTTGTCTGACAGTGATCTTTTAAACATAATAATACTGATAGTGAGCTTAAGATTGAAATTTATTGTGTAGTACCCTGGTTGGAGTTTGATGACAGATGGAAGTATCCGTGTGGCAGAGGCCACAGAGGACTCTCTGGGCACCTACACATGTGTGCCTTACAACGCCCTGGGTACTATGGGCAAATCCCCCCATGCCACTCTGGTGCTCAAGGTCTGTGACTGTAAATTTCAAAGAAAATCCTAAATATTATTTTATTATTCATATACATTTGCTGATGAATGCTATGTTGATACAGGATCCCCCTTACTTTAATGTGAGGCCTGGGGGGGAGTATCGGCAGGAGGCAGGCAGAGAGTTAGTAATCCCATGTGCTGCTTCTGGAGACCCTGACATACCAACGATCAACTGGAGAAAAGTAGGATTTCCTTCTTTATCCTTTATGCATCAGCAGCCATTAGTTAACAAATGTCTTGTTTTTAGGTGGGGAAGCCTAGCAGGAGTAAGCACAATGTCCTACCCAGTGGTAGCTTGCAGTTTTTGTCTCTCAGCAAGGAGGACCATGGAGAATGGGAATGTGTTGCCACAAATGTGGTTACAAGCATTACTGCCAGCACGCGTATCCTCGTGATTGGTATGAATCCACTTTGCTCTGTAACTTACAGTATACACATATATTTGTTTGCACCATAAAGAAGTGCTACTTTTTTGGTTTATACTGCTATACTCTATTTTCCTCTTCAACCATACAGGCACCAGTCCGCATGCGCCTGGCAATATCCATGTGCTGCCGTTAACAACCTCAGCTAATGTCTCTTGGGAACCTGGTTATGATGGTGGCTTCGAACAGACATTTTCTGTGTGGTATGGCCCAGTGTGAGTGCTCTTACTTTATCTTTTGCAGTCTGTTTCAAAGTTTCAGTACCCCAGTACTGAAGGCTAAGTTTCATATTTGATGGTTACTGTTTACAAACAGAAATTCTGGGTTCTTATATTTTTGCTAAACTATTCTTGTGTGTTTTTAGGTCAAAGAGAACAGACTTTGGGCCTCATGACTGGCACTCGATGCCAGTCTCTGGTGCTCAGACGTGGTTGGCGGTGCCCGGCCTAGAGCCTGGGACTGAGTACCAGTTCAGTGTGCTGGCACAGAACAAACTAGGCACGGGGCCCTTCAGTGAAGTAGTGACAGTCACCACTGCAGGTGAGTTCTTTCAGCTCATGAGCCCATGTTTCTACTCCTTTTTATTGTTTCTTTTTTGATAATTACTGTGATGGATGGTTTATTAAACATTTCTTTCAACACACTTTGTTTGGCAACACACAATTTTACTGAATTCTGGTAAGCAGATTAGTGTTTCAGCTCATGCCTCAAGGGCATATTGCCACTTCAGGCTTTTTGTGCTGCCTCTCCGATGGAAATTGAATTTTAGGCAGCATAGTATTTAAAATCACTGTCTCAGCAGAAAAGCCAAGGATGTAGAATTGCATGAGGAGGAATTTTCAGCAACATCCGGGTTGGGCAGGGTTGTGATGCTTGCACAGGTCATGGCCATCTCTGTTGGGCAGTAAAGAGTCCAGGACTCCATTCTAAAAAAACAATGCCTAGTGTATGGTGTAAGATCTTTTTCAAAAGCCTATATCATACAACATTGACTTTTTTGATTGAGGTTTTAGATGTGTGGTCCTTCTCACACTGTTAGTCCTCTGTTTTGACCAGGCTCTCCTCTGGGCACCCCAGAACCACTGGTGCTTCTTACTCCACCACGGTGCCTCACAGCCAACCGCACTCAGCAAGGCGTCCTCCTCACATGGCTCCCACCAGCCAACCACTCTTCTCCCATCGACCGCTACATCATGGAGTTTCGTCTTGGAGAGAAGTGGGAGGTCCTGGATGACCTGATCTCATCTACAGAGACGGAACTGATAGCCAGAGATCTTGTTCAGGTGAGCTAGAAGACTGTGCACATAATATAGTAATAACATTGGGGTTGAGTTTTCATAAATGCAGTATACACCAAAAGCTCTTCCTTGCATATAAAGAAGCTTTAATGATTTTGCCTTACTGCTTGTGCTGTACGGGACGGTCCTTGTGCATTAGGAGGCCTGGTATGAATTCCGAGTGATGGCCGTCATGGATGATCTGATCAGTGAGAGCAGCAACGTTGTAGGAGTGTCGAGCACAGGTACGTTTTGATCGATTAAGTTTATTTTACAAAAACCTTTCATATTTCCTTTATAACGCCTATCCACTGCCCCAGATCCCTTTCCCCATGCAGAGTTGACTGATGAGGGCCTGGCTCGGCCTGTGGTGGCGGGGGTTGTGGCAACTATCTGTTTTCTGGCAGCAGCAGTATTGTTTAGCACTCTAGCAGCTTGCTTTGTAAACAAGCAACATCGTCGCAAGCTCAAACGTAAACCAGGTTAGTTCTGAGGACCATGTGCGTTAATAGTAATGCTACCGCCAGCCAAAGAGTGAATGATAAATATGTTATCATGTTGTTATGTCATCACAGATCCTCCTTTGTCTGTGACACACTTCAGGAAAAGCATAGAGTCACCGTAAGTAAATCCACCGATAAGAGCTCTGTCTGCCAGAGGAGGCCAGTTCTGTGTGTCAATATTCTTTTAATTCAAATCACTAAACATTAAGTCAGTGTTTATTAAATTATGGGGGCATCCAAGCTATAGGTACAAAGAGGAAGTTAAAACAAAAGTGGGAAAATGCTGTTATTGAGGCACTGAATGTGGAAGAACATGGGCAGGAGCAGCCTCTAGCAGAAAATGAGTTCAGAAAAGCCATGTCAGCATTTTAGACACATTACTCAGTGCCCAGGCTGCAGTGTTTGTATTGATTTTTGATCTGTCTGTATACTTAAACCACAAATGCTGTTTGCTTTTTGCATGAGTGTTAATTAAAAAAAAATAGTTTTGTTTTTTGGCTCATTGAATGTACACAACTCACTACATGTCTGTATTTGTCTGTTTTCGTCTGTAATACATCTGTATAGTAAAATACTAAGCCGCCAGTGTAAGTCCCATTCCAGATGAGAAATTGTAAAAATTTGTATATTTTTATAAAGGGGTCCAGGCAGGTCAGGGACTTTACCCTAATGTGTTAAAGTGGAATGAACCAGGCCCATGTCATTTGTCTCCCACCGTAGGCCTCCTCTTACCCCCTTGCCTGGGGTAGAACCCTGCTGGGATGAGCCTGCCAGGAGCAGTTTCTTGCCCCCGCCCGCCAGCCCCCTGTGAGTGCCTGCCTGCACCTATCTATAGAGTGTGCTGCACTGCACTGGCTTGGCTGCATGTTCAATGCAATGCATAGTAATAATCCTAAATGAGTATTCATGGTAGTAAATCCTCCTTGCATGTTCAGTAGAGAGAAGTCTCAAACAGCTGCATGTACAGTGCAGTGTTGTAAATATGATATTTTTGTACTAAAGCCTTATGGGACCTAAGGAGCTGACTGTGCTGCTCCTGGTGTGGGCAAATGAGGCCTGGTTAGATTTATTTTGCTTTCTCTCACATCACCATTTGGTGCAGCATATGGAAGCTGATTTCACTTCCGCTCCAGAAAATGCAGAGTCAATAGATGTGGTTGTCATGGTTGCGTCTTTGATTCTTCTCTCATCTGTCATTGTGGCTTTGTTCATTATTTGTCCAATCAGGACCTAATCATTGGTTTATTATTATCACAATGCTGTTCATTATGAGTATCCTGATAGTTGTTACATTATAATTGGAATATTTAAATATTTGTATTCCCACTTCACCTTTTTGTGTTTTTAGGTTGTCGTCTGGGAAAATAAGTCCAGAGAGTTCACCTCCATCTCGACCCCGTTCTCTGTCTTCAGAGGGATCCCATGGTCCAGGCCTGTATGTTCGCAAGTTGCCCAGCCCTCTAAGAGAAAAAGAAAAGGAGCTTTCCTTCTATAAGAAAACCAAGCGTGCCATAGCCAGCAAGAAGTACAGTGTGTCTAAACATGAGGCAGAGGTCACTACTCCAATAGAGCTGATAAGCCGGGGTCCTGATGGCCGCTTTGTTATGGAGAGCCCCCCACCCCGGCGCATCCAGGGCTTCCCATTTGCAGAGGAGTCCGACCTGTATCCCGAATTCCGCCAATCAGACGAGGAGAATGACTTTGACCCTGGGCCACTGCCACCCATCATGCCCACTCTGAGGCCTCAGCTCTCCCCCACGTCCTCCAGTCTGGAGTCCACGCAACCCCCCAACTACAGCCCTCGTCTGCACAGGCCCATGGAAGGTATGAGCTTTGCAGAGGGCAGTGCACTTCATGCCTCAGGGCAGGCCCCAGCCTCTCGCTACAGGGGCTTCTCCCAGGGCCCTTTCTATGGCTATCTAGGCAGCCGCGGTGAATCAGGGATTCCACCTCCATTCTACATGCCAGATATGAGCCCACGCAGCTCTGCTCTGTCCTCACCTCCGGGCACTGCAGAGGGACCTTTTGGTTACCCCTCCATCCCTGAGGAGAGTGAAGGGCTGGAGCTTCATCAGTACACTGCCTCTGGCCATTCTCTATCACATGCTCACAGCCCTCCTCGCTCACCTGATAGCTGGCAGCCTCATGAGCTGCCCTTCCTGGGCCTGGAGGGTCCTCGCTTCATGTATCCCCACCACAGCCTGCACCACCCCCAGGACCTCCCTGAGCCGCCTCCATACCCACCAGGCCGCTTGCACCTGCCCCCACACACAGACCCCACCAGCCCTGGACTTCTGCAGCTGGAGGTCCCTATGGCTCCCCCAGGCAGAGACCGTACCTTGGGTCCCTTGGGGCCCCTGGGGCCTCCCATGAGGCGTTTAGCTATGCAACAGGCCCAGAGTATCGGCCAGCTCAGACACACGGCCCACGGTGTGGGTGTACCAGTGTTGCCTTACCCTGACCCGGTGGCCCGTGCAGGGAGCCCAAGCACAGCCCCCAGTAGTAGCCCTCAGTCCTGGCTGAGCCCAAGGGCGGGGCGCCGGGCAGACCCCAGTCTACCCCCTTTAGTACTCCAGCCGTCCCGACTCTCTCCACTGTCCCAAAGCCCCCTGAGCACCCAGCCTGGTTCCCCAGACATTCTAGTACGCCCCCCACCCCGACCTACCGTCCTGCGCACCTCCCGCTCTCTGGAGATGCCTGAGATCACCCTTCAGCCCACGGCTACGGTCTCCTTCACACGGAGGTCCTCCCTCACAGCCTCTCCCACTCAGGGCCAGGCCAGGCAGCCCAGCCCTAGTTTCCATGCCCACATGTCCTATGCCTCTACTGCAGCCAGTTACCCGTCCCAGTCCCCTTCTCCCCCTCCCGAGGGCAGGGATGTGTTCGGGCAGCGGCCGTCACAGAGAAGGACAGAGGAGGAGATGCTGCCCTCAGAGCCTACTCAGCTCCACATATCAGCCTCAGGGTAGGTGATTCACTCCAAGACCTATGTCTGCTTTTTTCAAGGAACCACTCTTTGCTTTTGTTCCCTTTTTCCAAATAATGAAACACAGTTGTGTGCTTCCCTCGAGACATCTTGAAAAGATGCATATTGTTATTTAATATGCAGAGGGCATGTAATTGCATTTAGCACATTTTCTCGACATACAATACACCAACTGAAATGCTGGGAGTGATCTACACTGTCACTGATTGTATACAGCAATTTGATAGGCTACTTCCCATTGTATTCACATGAATACAAATTTAGGTGTAAACAGTTATATTATGCATATCTTTAAATATAACAGCCCCCACATACAAATATCAATTAGAGAATAGGAGGAAGGCTTTTTGTTTATTGCAACATCAAGTAATTTCCTCTAAACATTTCGCAGCCAATTGCACATGTTCCTTCATTTGAAAACAGTGGTCAGATTGTGTCCTCTAAAGAGACATACCTAGTTATGTTATTAAGCAGAGACGCGCTGCTGCACCATTACTGGCCTAAAAGCAGGCAGGGTCTTACCTGATTTGTTTTTGATTGATCTCAGCTATCTGGGCAGCGGTGTTGTGACCCGGTCCCCCACGCCGCAATAGGTAAGGGTCGGACCCATGTCTGAACTGGGAGGGGTCAGCAGGGGGAGGGCTCTAATCACTCTCTTCTTTAAAGGGGAATCGCTTTGGGTTGTGCCTCTGTGCAGATTCAAGTGATGTACTGGTAATATAACAGCAGCTTCTGTACTGCAGGTGTACGCAGTTAAGTGGCTGTGGTGAACGCCACAGTTATGAAAGCTGGACTGATGTACATCTGGCCAGTTGAATACAGATGCTTCCCTAAACAACTTGAATCAACGGAGGACATACACAAATGATTTCAAGAGTATTCCCCTTTAAAGTTTTGTTCCATGTGCAAAATGCCATGCATGCATTCTCTAAACTTCTATGACCAATCAAATAACGACTTCAAACTAAAATCTGTCACATATGTTGTCTTAGTGCTTTCGTTCCTTCTGTCATTTGACTGTTTTAATGGCCATTACCTCTTCCTGTCATGTGACTGTTCTTAACGGCCATTTCCTCTTCCTGCCATCTCCTCCCGTCAGCATGGTGAAGCCTCTGTACGCAGTGTTCATGTCGATTACAGTGTGCTGTACAGTGTTTTGTCAGTGGAGATAACATTAACCTGGCTTCTGCTCAGTACAATGGAAATGTTCTGTAACTGTTTTAACAAGTGTGCAACTCTCTGATGATGGCTCTGAGTCTCTCTCTCCACAGTGACAATCAAGGACAACGTCTAAAGATTTGGATTTCTTTTTAAAATGTTGGGGTCATACATATGCTTTGGCAAGCAATGAGCCTCTTTCATACACATAATGTATACCACATTTACACACAAAAAATGCTAAAATTGAATAACACACAAAATACAGAGCTACACCCTATACACATAATGTGTCAAATGAATAATCTATCATGTGTGAAAACAAAACACATAATAAAATATACATACTGTATATACAGTATTAAGAGTGCAACATTACTGCTTTCATTTCAGTTTTTTTTTACTTACATAATCAAAACAAAGTTGCCTGTCTCCTCAAAGCTGTCACTCTTTAGAGTCCCACAGATAATGGCCTCTGAGTCCAGTGTGTGTGTCACACAATATAAATCATTCTGATTACTCTTAAACATGTTTCAACTAAATTTAAGTCTTAAGTTAACTGTGCAAAAACTGGCCAGGGTCTTGATAAAAGTGACAAAACACATCAGTTCTTTCATCAACTAGATTCATACAACCTTTCTTTTTATCTTTAACAGTTTTGATTCCATCATTTTGTTACTTTGTGTCTGACTCTTATTATGTTATTGCAAATGTATAATTTAATCACCCCACTAGAATTTCAACATCTCATCTTCATATCCATTGCAGGAAGTAGCAGAGAAATTGCCCTCATGGGTTTGTGTGACGGGGCATTTCTAACTGTTGGCTAATGCAGACACGTGTGCCTCTGTCTCAGGGAACCTCTAGGTGCGTCTGCTGATCCTGCCAGCTCTGAGAGTTTACCAGCTCTGCTACACCACTGTATCACTAAAACCAAGGGAGCAGCTGCAAACAACAACAACAACACAAACTCCACGGGAAAAGCAGGTTAGTGTTGTTACTGAGTGCTATTGACTCTCTGCAATCAGTATGTGACAAACAAGATGTGTGCTGCATATGGCTATAATAAATATCATACTTTTAGTTAGTTTTTCCTCTGCTGTGCACCTTTGGTAAGGCCACATTTATAATATTCCATTTCAAACATTGATTCTATACTGCAGGTGTGGCTTCCTCTCAGATCCAGCAGCAATCACAGACACCCTCAGAGGGATGGGACCTCAGCTTCCACAGAAAAAGGAGACGGCAGAACAAGAGCCCTTATGAGTATTTGACCGCACTCCTACAGCGCAGGCTGTCTGAGGAGGACCAGACAGGCATCCTGGCCAGTGCAGACTCTGAGGGCCCCAACTATGGGACTCTCCGCTGACCTGTGTGCAGACTTTCACTGACAGGACAAGCCATTGGACTCGACTAGACTCTCTCTCCCACTCCTGAAAGGCTCCCATCTATACCAGTCTCTGCAATAAGAGAATATTTCTTACCTTCACTAAAGCTCATTGTAATTCAGGCAGCAGAAAGCATCCATCTGAATCTTCTGTGGGTGGGAATCCTATTTAAAGACAGAAACAATGGCAATTTTCTGCTCTATTACCACACAACATCTCTGAATCTCACTTGAAAATGCTCTGAAAGTATGAAATGTATATAAATAGTAAAACAAGGGAATTAAGCTTCCTCTTTCAATAATGTCAATGTGTTGGTTGGTTACGTCACAACACATGAAACATGTTTTGCTTGTGCATCATTGAGAGGTCCATATCTTTTTAGTGTGATACAGTGTACTGTTAAGCCTGGTTGGCCCTTGGACAGGGGCCTAATCTACCTTACTACAATACAATAGTGTCAGTTACACACAGGGTTTACCACAAAATATACCTCAGAGTAAATGCAGAGTTGCTGTCATTCTTGTGGTATACTGTACTTCACCTTTTTACATAGAAACTATATAAGCAAAAGAGTTGTGATACACACAGGATAGATTGCTGAAACCTAACCAATTTTGAAACTTTTTCACAAAAAATACCTGGCATATCATGATGTTTTTGATTTATTATACAATGCCAATTGAACAGCGGTGTCTTAATTGATATGCTTTATTCATTCTAGCACAGCATTATGATAATGTGCAAAACAATTTGAGATTTCAGTGCTCAGAGGAGACTTGGCCTGAGAATAGTGGAACAGGGTGATGGCTTGTGCAGTGTACTGTATGTATCTCATTAAGCATCATTTATGAAAAGTTGGCACAGTGTATGGTGCCTTTAGCCTTTCTCTTGTTTTTCTGACGTGAGAGCTGCCTTTCCTTTGCCTTGTTATATTTATCTCTTTGAATTGAGGGCAAGCTTTCTGTGTTTTATGTTCTCTGCCAAGGACACGTGAAGAAACTCAATTTTACATAGAAAACTTATACCTTCTTTAACTGTGCACCCACCTATTGAGAAATGGTGAAATCATATAAAAAACATAACCAACAGATGACTGACGTATGATGCAGTATGGTGACATGCACGGAAGCACTGCGTACCGCAGTGTTGTGCTGAGGCTATCGGTCTGAAACTACAGCTCTTAGAAGAGAATGTACTTGCTTCATTGAATTGCTGTTATTTTAGCAAAGGCCACTCTTGACTGTTTCTCTTTTAACTGTATATTATGTGCTAGACACTTGTGTGTGTGTCTTTTTTTTTTTCTTCTTTTTTTTTTTACACTAACCGATTATGAATGTATGTTTTTTCTGTACAGGAAATGAATGTCGCAATGTCACGGAACACTGAAACATGTCGTTCATATGACATATTGACCATTTGGTACATAAGGTCTGAAATGAAAACTTCTCTGAGAAGCTTAGAAGTGTTGGGACCCAGCTGGTTCAATCTGAGTTGAGCTCTCCTTTGTTTTGCTCTACACAAAATATATTGGCTTTAATATTATCAATCCAGTCTCATCAGCTACAAATAAAAGTATTAATGTAACAACTTCACAATGAAACAGTCTAAGTTGAGTTAGACAGTGATTGTCGGGGCTTGAGAGAATGCGCCAAAGTGCACATTTTACTAATTGGTTTATTGTAAGATAAGAAGGAAAAAAAGTCTATATTTGTTATGTACTGTACATGGTGTGTACTGTATTTGTAAAGAATAATCAAACCTGTTTTACAGAAAACCTTCTTGTATAAGGATGAATGAAAAAGAAGGGAAAATCCCTCTAAAAGAAATTAGATTATATATAAAAGTATTTGCTTACAGTACGGCTTTAAGTGGATAATGTTTTAAAAACATTTAAGGTGCCTCATTTGTCATACTTTAAAATACATTATTTTATTGAAGAACAAAAGTAACTTTAATGTTAGTACCGTACATTGTATTATTGCCATAGCCCGCTGGCTGCACAAGTTGATTCGTATTTTCTCAGATGTATAGCTTGTGGATACCTATTGGAAAAGCTTTAGAAGCAGAAGAGTGTGTTGCCCTCTATAACAATTTTGGTTCAAGCAAGACAAATCCCTATCAATGAGCACACATGTAGATTCAGTCCAGATCTGTGCGTGTCCAAAGCAAATATATATATATTAAATCATTTTCTACGAATCACACAGACATGCTATAGTCATGTACAATATGTGCTGTGCAGGAAACGTGTTTACATTAGTTTAATACAGACAAGCGTGTTAGGGCATAGTTGCTTTGAAACATTACAACTTGGTGCTATGTTTAACTTTGTGGTGCTGTAGAATAGAGGTCTCAAATTCTTTTGTTTTCTACAAGCAACTCTTCAGCCCTTTGTGTTGGAGGTAGACACTAGGTCCTACTCATAAACAGTGTGATGACAGTGCAGAACACTGGAAAGTAGAAGTACTTCAGTATATCCTCAGATACTACAGTAGACGTGTGATGCGACTTTCAAAACAATCTCAAGATGACCTGTTTTATAGTGTGTTTGCAATGTCTGTCTGTGCTTCCAAGGTACCCTCTCTGAAGTATACTTGTTATGACAACTTTAAATCCAGCCTATGGTGGAAAAAAAAAACAATGTTACTGTTGCCACTAGTCTTTTAGATTAGACAAGGGAGGGAATCTGTAAGCATGGAAACCTTTTCTAATTCACCTGCCATCTTTGGTTAACAATGTCACTCAAGCACACAACAACCAATCTCACAGTCTGTCAAGCCTCCTGGTGCTGTACAGTAGCCATTAGTCGCCAATCGCCATTACACTTATCTCGACATGCTATTGACGAAACTTCAGTCTCACCATGGGTTCGATGAAATGGACACGGTCTTCCTGGCTTTTTTGCATTTTCAACATGTACAGTGTGAAAGAGGGCTGCTTTGGATGTACTGTTTGCCAATTAATTTAATTTATATTCTGTTCATTGTTTATTTTGTCAGATGTTTCTACTTATGGCTTTTAGCGCATCTCTAGGTGCTGATAGAATGATATAACTGATTTGTTTTTATTGTATTAATCTTGCACGTAGAGACAATACAGAATCGCCTATTTAGCAATCATTCATGGACAAAACTGGTTGTTATTGGACAGAAAAATAGACTATGTAGTATTTTCTATATTCTCTGTTTTTTCATGTGTACCAGCACTGAGAAACTAGAATGTATTATTATGGTAGGCTACTATAAGCACTACATTGTTGACTGTTTTAGATTATTGCTCATACTCAAACCATGTAGTGCTTAGAGGAGAAAAATTTGACCACATTTCATATCCATCCAGGGGTCTCTGTGCTGTACATGACATGTTTACATATATTTATGTTTCATTACATGATCAGATAATGTTCATATGTAAATATTAAAAAAACATTTTTTACTTTCTTTGTACAAAAATAACCGGATGTTTTTTATGTTTTGTAGAATTGCCATTTATTTCCGTCATCAGGTACGCTTCGATTCACTTTTTGTAAAGCAATTAACTCATAATGTATGGTGCTGTACCAAAGCCTTATGTATAATATTTGTATTAATTATTATTTTTTTTCTCATTTGCTGTCCAGTGAACTGTCAAAAAAAAAAAAAAAAAAAATATCATTTTCACTTCAACTGCCATGGCTCTGGTGCATTTTAAAACACAATTTAAATCAGCAAAGGTTTCTGATTACAGCTTAGGTAATGGTCATCATTAAGCCGTTTAAGGAAAGTGGCTTGCTCATGGGTGCTACTCCAAATGTAGCCAAGGACCTAGCACATGATCTTTGCTCCATCTGTGGCCAGGCTCAGAACGCAGTGTTGTACTACATCATGTCTTCATTTCATTTCAACTGCTTAGTCCCATAAGAAAATTTCCTCTCAAATTTTTGTATTTTGATATAATAAAAATTAAAAAAGGGTTATTGGTGTGATTTGTCCATACGGAGACAGGTGCAGTTCTTTGGGTGAACACAGGGGGTAAGTGTTGGGTGTAAAATGGAAGGGACAGTAAAACAGAAGCCTATTTAGGTCAGGGATTTGGGTACAGAGACAGGAACATGAACATCTTTGTAAATACGACATGCTTAAGTTCAGGTCCAACTGATAGGCCTGCAAAACAAATAGCCTTGTTCTGCACACATATGCAATAAAATATATATGTTTTGGTATTATCTTGTTAGTATCTAGTATTCAACATTAATTTAATATAGTTGGTGAACTATTATTACCCTCATAAATATGTTAAGATCATTAAATATTACCGGTATAGGCTTAAACCTGCTGAATATTTGAGTAAAACGTCAAATAGTTATGGAAAACTCTTGGCCAGTGGTTCTCAAACTGTACCACTGGTAGTTGGTACTTAAGTTTTCTGGTTTATTGCCTACATGTTATACATCCAGTTTCGGCATAATTCAATTACTACAATTTCTATGTGTCTATGACCCTTTTTAGACCCAGTACCGTGATTGACAGTGTTGGGGAGAGTACTTTGCAATTGTATTTAGTTGCAGAATACTGAATACTTGCCGTAAAAGTGTATTTTGTCACGTATTCCGTTCCTTTGTCCAATCATTGTACTGTATTCTGAATACTAGATTGTACTAGATTGTGCTCCAACTGGGGGACTCCATTGTTCTACTGGGGGACTTCAACGCCCACGTGGGTAACGACAGTGAGACCTGGATGGGGGTGATTGGGGAGAACGGCCTCTCGGCTCGGTCACGGTTTCTGCATAACAAACACCATGTTCGAGCACAAGGGTGTCCATAAGTCCACATGGCACCAGCACACCCTAGGCAGGAGGTCGATGATCGACTTTGTAGTTGTGTCATCTGATCTCCGGCCGCGTATCTCGGACACTCGGGTGAAGAGAGGGGCTGAGCTGTCAACCGATCACCACCTGGTGGTGAGCTGGATCCACAGGCAGGGGAGGAAGTCGGTCAGACCTGGCAGCCCAAACGTGTTGTGAGGGTCTGTTGGGAACGTCTGGTGGATCCCTCTGTCAGTAGGGTCTTCAACTCCCACCTCTGGAGAGCTTCACCCAGATTCCGAGGGAGGTTGGGGACATGGAGTCCGCGTGGACCATGTTCTCCTCCTCCATTGTCGATGCGGCTGCTCGTAGTTGTGGCCGTAAGGTCTCTGGTGCCTGTCGCAGCTGCAATCTCCGAACCCGGTGGTGGCGCCCGGAAGTAAGGGATGCCGTCAAGCTGAAGAAGGAGTCCTACCTGGCCTTGTTGGCTTGTGGGACTCCGGAGGCAGCTGAGAAGTACGGGAAGGCCAAGAGTGCTGCAGCTCGTGCAGTCACAGAGGCAAAAACTCGGGTCTGAGAGGAGTTCGGAGAAGCCATGGAGGAGGACTATCGGTTGGCCTCAAAGAAATTCTGGCAAACCATCCGGCACCTCAGGAGGGAGAAGCAGCGCGTCACCAACACTGTTTACAATGCGGGTGGGGAGCTGCTGACCTCGACTGGGGATGTGGTCGGGCGGTGGAAAAAGTACTTTGAGGATCTCCTTAATCCCACCGTTACGTCTTCTGATGAGGAGGCAGAGGCTGTGGACTCGGAGGGGGGCTCGTCCATCACCCAGGCTGAAGTCACCAAGGTGGTTAGAAAGCTCCTTGGTGGCAAGGCCCCGGGGGTGGATAAGATTCATCCTTTGTACCTTAAGTCTCTGGATGTTGTAGGACGGTCTTGGCTGACACGCCTCTGCAACATCGCGTGGTGGTTGGCGACAGTGCCACTGTATTGGCAGACCAGGGGTGGTGGTCCCTCTCTTTAAGAAGGAGAGTGTGGTCCAATTACAGAGGGATCACACTCCTCAGCCTCCCTGGTAAGGTCTATTCCAGGGTGCTGGAGAGGAGGATCCGGCCGATAGTCAAACCTTGGATCCAGGAGGAACAATGTGGTTTTCGTCCTGGTCATGGAACACTGGACCAGCTCTATACCCTTCATCGGGTGCTCGAGGGTTTGTGGGAGTTCGCCCAACCAGTCCACATGTGTTTTGTGGATCTGGAGAAAGCATTCGACCGTGTCCCTCGTGGTGCCCTGTGGTGGGTGCTCCGGGAGTATGGGGTACGGGGCCCTCTACTAAGGGCTGTCCGTTCCCTGTATGACCGTAGCAGGAGCTTGGTTCGCATTGCCGGCAGTAAGTCAGACCTGTTCCCGGTGCATGTTGGTCTCCGCCAGGGCAGCCCTTTGTCACTGGTTCTGTTCATTACCTTTATGGACAGAATTTCTAGGGTCTCCGGCCAGGGGCCGGAGGGTGTTTGGAACCTCAGGATCTAATCTCTGCTCTTTGCAGACGATGTTGTTCTGTTGGCTTCATCAAATCAGGACCTTCAGCGTGCACTGGGGCGGTTTGCAGCTTAGTGTGAAGTGGCCGGGATGAGGATCAGCACCTCCAGATCTGAGGCCATAGTTCTCCACCGGAAAAAGGTGGCTTCCCCTCTTCAGGTCGTGTTAACGAGTGAGGGACGGATGGAACGTGAGATCATTAAGACGGATCGGTGCCGCGTCAGCAGTGATGTGGTCGCTGTATTGGACTGTTGTGGTGAAGAGGGAGCTGAGTCGGGGGGCATAGCTCTCGATTTACCAATCGATCTACGTTCCCACCCTCACCTATGGTCATGAGATCTGGATAATGACCAAAGGACAAGATCACGGATACAAGCGGCTGAAATGAGCTTCCTTCGCCTCCCTCGGGAGGTGCTCCAGGCCTCGTGGAAGGCATAGGACACGCTGGTGGGACTATGTCTCCGAGCTGGCCTGGTGTCGCCTTGAGGTCCCCCCTGAACAGCTGGAGGAGGTGTGCGTGGATCGGGAAGTCTGGGCATCTCTGCTGAGACTGCTGCCCCTGTGACCCGGCCTCGGATAAAGCGGAAGAAAATGGATGGATGGATGATTTGCATTATAATCATAATTTTTTTTATTTTATTAAAAAAAAATTCAGGGACAGTACACATTAATGAACATTTCTGTAAATGTGTCTGCTAGCTGCAAAGCTAGTTTTCAACTGTTGTCCCTGCCAACAACAATTATAAAACATATAGAACATTTTAAAGAGGCTACATACATAACAAAGCAATTATTCATACATTGATAACATCAGAATGTTCGTTCTGTGACTTGCACAATAGAAATGGATTTTGGTGCTAAGACAGGTCATACAGTTCAAACAGAGGACATTATTAGCATAAATATGTACCGTTATTTACAAAGCAACACCTGTTTAATGGATCATGACACTTGGCTTAGTCATGCCAAGTGTCCAGGACATCTGTCACATTGTTGATTGTTGATTTTAACCAGTTTTTTTTTATTGAGTCCTGAATGTGCTAAACGTGGGGCATTCTCTTATAGTGAGAGGGACGCTGTTCCAGATGTTACAGCCCCTGACTGAAAGAACAGTCTGGCCAAAGGTGGTCCGTCTGAAGGGCACTTCACAGTCTCCTCTAACCGTAGACCCAGTGGCTCTGCCAGAATAGGATTTCAGTTTTATGAATTCCCTTAATGGCGGTGGTGCAAGTCCATTGAGTATTTTACAAACCATGCAAGCAAATTTATAGTATTTAACATTTTCAAAGTTCAGAAGATTGTATGTCTCAAGAATGCGACGATGGTACTAAATAGGGTTTCTGGCAATTAAAACCTGCCAGAAAATACACCACATACAAGTGGTGTATGACCAGTTGTTATGGACTTATTTGCTAATTAGGAATGTAAAAAAAACACTTTGCAAACGCCCCCACAGGCCAGAATTACGTAGAGCAAAACATTTCCCCGGCTTCTCTTTTTTATTGTTATGAATATGAAACAGAAGTGTAATGATTGAGTTTACCACAATACAGTTACTCAAAATTTGTATTCTAAATATGTATTCTGAATACAATTGGTGTTAAAAGTTGAACCCCTTCCATAGGCCATTTATTGCCAAATGCTGCTAAACAACTTCTAACAATGAATAGATGTTTAATAATTAACCACTCGTTCATGTCGACATCCTTAAAAAGACAAAGAAGAATGATGAGTGTGTGTGCACAAACTTCAGCCAGAAACGAGAATACCTTTTTTAAAGTGTATGAGGACCAGTGACCTTTGAGCGCTAGTTCAAATTCTGCCGTGCATTCTGGGAAATAAACAAAGCAGCCATCATATAGCCTGGGGAGATGAAAGGAAAGTGTTAGTCCACAGCATAGATATAATATACAAGTCCACAGTATAGCTTCCTCTTCTGCTCTCAGTTAATTATTGTTTTCATATTGTTTTTCTGTATCAACTACTAAATTAGTATATACGGTAGTAATCATCTATTTGACCATGACTTGACCATGAAACTATATTCATACCATTTATTACAGTAAAATGTGTAGCAGAGGATCAACCAAGTTTGTCATTCATGTGATGGCTAAACATAATTCTGTATACTTGATCAAATTATAGCCCAGTGTGGTAATGGCAAAGATATCAAGCTGTGTAAAAAGTAAATACAATAGAATAAAGACTGGGTGATGTACAGTGAGCTGTGCCCACACCATACACCTCCACTGATTATGTAACGTGCGGCGCATTACCTAACCCCACTCACTTTACCACATCGTGCTCCAGGGCTTTTAAATTCACAAAACCCCCTTTTGCATACATTCTACTACCATCTAATTCACCAGTGTGTGATGCTGAAAGGTCTGACAACCCCTAAGGCTAAAATAACCCATGCGCGACCACGAGATGACTTGTGCGCGCCCCCGTGGCCGAGTGTGCAGTTTCTCTCAGCGGTAGACAGCAGTGAAACAGCCCACACAGATTATCAGAAATGTCGCAGCGAAGACTAAACCCGTGGTGAAAAAAAAAAAAACTGCAGCATCCTTTCCTTCATGTAGGCGGCTCTGGTCGGCTTGGTGTCCGGGCTGTGAGCGCGAGTCTACGGCGATGCTCAGAAAATGTGTCTTCGTCGACAAGAAGAAGCGGTGTAAGGAGAAGGGGAAGGCGGCAGTCTGCAGCAACGTGTACGACCACAGGTAAGCGTTTATGGTTTTGGTTCACGTTGGTGCTACTACAGGGCAAGATTGTGTCCTCGGGAGCGTACCGGATTGGCGCGCCCCTGGCCCATGATATGATATTGGCGTGTTGTAGTTTCTAGTGATCCAGCCAATCAGCTGGATGAGACGCTGTCCACATAATGGCCCAACAGGTCAGAGTACAGGGAGAGGGGCAACTTTCCCCACCTGACTTCCTGTGCCACGGTATGGTCTGAAGTTCGCCTGACCACCCGGGGGCCGAATTGAATTGTGATGGAATGGGAGCAAGCTTATTTTGAGTAGCCTTCGTCTTATTATAAAATCATAACCAATAAAAAACAAAGGTGGTAAATTACATCACGCTTTTTGACAGCATAAGTGTTTTGTTATCGTGCATCAACATAGTAACTTCCTACACAGCAGACTATTTTACTGAAATTATTTTATGCCTATGCCATTCATTATTTCTTTATTATTTAAAGTTTGCTGTTTAAAGTGCTAGATGAGTTTTTTTTAAAATGGTAAACACATTTCTTTGCACCGTCATACTAATATGCAAAGCTGGTGACATACCACAAGATTTGTTGATTAAATATTTTGTCTTTCTTGACATAATCACTGTCCTGCTGTCCGCCCGGCTCGATTGAGCTGTGTGGCCAACTCCGATGTGAGATGAAATAAAGTTAATTTCACTCCGGTAGATTTCAAGAAGATTAACGGATCATGTGACCCCAACTGCTCCTCCTCTCATAACAAATACAGAAGCCACTAGTAATGTCACAGTAACTGAGTACACATGCACATGCAAAACAAATGGATAACACGAGTCAAAAGTTCATTGTAGGCTGTGTCTCAGTGTGCTGTTTCATCCCTGGTCTATAGAGGAGTATCCAGACATGATGGACGATAGAGGTTACCATGGCAACCACAGGCCTCTCTCCTCCCATGTTTGCTCCGTGGGCAGACTGCATTCCTAAACCGCGAAGGGAAGCATTAAACTATCTTTAGAGGACAATATTTAGCATGTCATCGTATCGCCAGGGAATTTCTTAGTTTATTATGCATGCATTTTTGTGAAGGCACGTTAAATATATTTGTTTCTGTACAAAGCAGTGGCGAGTTACGGCAGGCTTACCCATTACGTAATACTCATCTCCCTTGACAGTATCTGTTGTGGATAGAGCACAGTGTATGTAAGATGTGCAACCAGGACCTGAAAAAGAGGTTCTATCTCAGTGAGACTTTCCTGGTTACATAAAGGCCAAATATAATTAGAGGCATGCAAGTAATCAATCACCCCTTTTTATTGTTTTACCGTTTCATTTTTAAAACAGTGTAAATGTAACCATTTCATAATATGGTTTATGAACACAGACAAGCTAGACCGATTGAAATTAAATCATTTGCCCATATTTACCGTACTCTTTTGTAAAATTAGTCATGTTTCTAAGATAGTTAAGATGTAAGATGGCTAGTGTTCTTGCCCTCATTTGGTCCTTCCTTTCATGATGACGGAGCGCTAGGATTGTAGTCAATCTATATTGATTGTTGCACACTGGACACTGTATGTCCATTGGCAGCCATTTTTTTTTTATGTCTGCAGACTTGCTGAAAAGAGATTTTGGACAAAGTAGGTGAGAGTGTGTAGCTGCCCTATTTTTCTTTAGAAACATCATGTAGATCATCAGTTGGCAGGAAAGCTTTGTTATATATATATATATATATATATATATATATATATATATATATATATATATACGTGTGTATGTATGTATGTGTATATATATATATGGATGTATAAGGATATATGGATGTATGATGCGGGCGTATTGTTTTAAATGTTGTAATCTGTAAAGCACTTTGTGATACCTTTTGGTATGAAAAGCGCTTTATAAATAAAGTTGGATTGATTGATTGATATCATGGTTACCAGTTGTTCATAAACTATGTTTGAGCAATGTTATGTGTTTGATTTTATATCTGCAGTTGAAAGACAGGTGGTAATTGTGCTAAAGATAGCAAGGTGTGTCTGTTTTTCCCTGTGTACCAGTATGACTGTTTTATTTTTATTTATTTTTTCATACAATGCACAAAAAGCGTTTTTATAGTTTTCATGTGAGAGTAAATGGTCTCAACTTATTAAGCGCTTTTCCACCTACAGCACTCAAAGCGCTTTACAGCAAGGAACCTCTCACCCATTCATACACCAATGTACGCAGACACTGGAGGCAAGGTGGGTGAAGTGTCTTGCCCAAGGACACAACGACAATGTGCACCTTCAGGAGGCGGGATTTGAACCCCTGACCTTCCAATCATGAGACGACCCGTTTACCATCTGCGCCACCGTCGCCCTCAGAGTCTTTGGTCACACTTTATTTTACACTACACTACAGTACATTGTGCCTAATGCTGCGTTTACACATAAGCACGATGCGTTACGAATGCCACAAATGCACATTCGTGGCCAAGGATCACGAATTTGATGATTCGGGGCAGAGGTTTCACGCGCCGCCACTAACTGTTGCGACCTGTTACTACGCGTTACGATTAATGGCACGAATTATTACGCACGGTCACGAATATGCGTCCCGCGCTGCTGCGTGGTGTTGCGCGCTGCCACGGGCTGTTACGGGTCACTGGGAATATTCGCGTTCTGTCCGAAATCTGTCAAGAATTGGGCGAATGTGGAGTGATCTTCTGCCGCCGGGTTGGAGGCGGAGCAGAGGCCGTGCTCTCCCCTGAGTCATTGGGCTCTTCTGGCTCCAACTCCCGAACATCAGGTACGACCGCAGGAGGAAGAAACACTTTCAGCACCCCGAGGAGCGGCAGTGGCTCGGGGTGCTGAAAGTGTTTCTTCAGGTGCTGTCCGTGACTTGGACCGCGGATTGGCCGACTTTGTGACACTTTTCCTTGGCATAGCTACTGCAGGTACCAACATTTACTTTGGGCGTAGCGTGTGTTTCTATCAATGTTGAGCGTGAAAACAGTGATTCTGCTCCACGAATGCTCTACGAATGCTCCACGAATGCTCTACGAATGCTCTCACGCTGAATTACGAAGCGCCACTACTCCTCACGAAAGGACACGCTCCGCTGCGAACTCCACGAACAGAGGGTGATTCGTGACATTCGTGGAAGATTTTTTGACAGACAAAAACTTTCTCCACGAACGTCACGAATGTCACGAGCTGATGCGTTCTGTTAAGAATCCCGTTAATGCTGCGTTTACACATAAGCACGATGCGTTACGAATGCCACAAATGCACATTCGTGGCCAAGGATCACGAATTTGATGATTCGGGGTCGAGGTTTCACGCGCCGCCACTAACTGTTGCGACCTGTTACTACGCGTTACGATTAATGGCACGAATTATTACGCACGGTCACGAATATGCGTCCCGCGCTGCTGCGTGGTGTTGCGCGCTGCTGCGTGGTGTTGCGCGCTGCCACGCGCTGTTACGGGTCACTAGGAATATTCGCGTTCTGTCCGAAATCTGTCAAGAATTGGGCGAAAGTGGAGTGATCTTCTGCCGCCGGGTTGGAGGCGGAGCAGAGGCCGTGCTCTCCCCTGAGTCATTGGGCTCGTCTGGCTCCAACTCCCGAACATCAGGTACGACCCAGGAGGAAGAAACACTTTCAGCACCCCGAGGAGCGGCAGTGGCTCGGGGTGCTGAAAGTGTTTCTTCAGGTGCTGTCCGTGACTTGGAGCGCGGATTGGCCGACTTTGTGACACTTTTCCACTGCAGGTACGAACATTTACTTTGGGCGTAGCGTGGGTTTCTGTCAATTTTGAGCATGAAAACAGTGATTCTGCTCCACGAATGCTCTACGAATGCTCTCACGCTGAATTACGAAGCGCCACTACTCCTCACGAAAGGACACGCTCCGCTGCGAACTCCACGAACAGAGGGGGATTCGTGACATTCGTGGAAGATTTTTTGACAGACAAAAACTTTCTCCACGAACGTCACGAATGTCACGAACTGATGCGTTCTGTTAAGAATTCCATTGAGATGCGTTAAGTCACGTCACGAACGTCACGAATGACGGAAAAATGACATTCGTAACGCATCGTGCTTATGTGTAAACGCAGCATAAGATGCGTTAAGTCACGTCACGAACGTCACGAATGACGGAAAAATGACATTCGTAACGCATCGTGCTTATGTGTAAACGCAGCATAACAGATTTTCTACAATGTAATGTAGTTAATACACATGGTTAACCATGTGTAATAACTTGTACCTTTGCAGTACATACACAATGGAATAATGTATATTAGTACTTTGGAGGTGCATAATGTAAGAAGACATAAGATACTTATGGTTAGGGTTACAGTTAGGCTCTTATGTCTAATTACATTATGTACCTCCAAACTACAAATACATATTATTCCACTGTGTATGTAGCCCTTAAGTTCAAGTTGTTAGACAATGTTACATAGCACATTACATTGTATTCAATATGGTTAGTACAATGTATCAAGGGTAGTGTAAAAGAAAGTTATTTATACTGCAAGGTAATCACAAAATAATCACAATCTTTCACCAGTATATTTGGATTCATATCTACGGTATAAATTCAATTAGTTGTAATTGTACTAAAGATAAGAAGGCGTGTCTGGTTTCTCCTCAGTGTGGCGTATACAATGCTCTAAACATCTTTTGATTGTTGTCACGTGATAATCTTTTTATAGCGCAAGGTACTGCTGATTTTATTATGTTGTGTGGACATTATTAAAGTGCTTGGTTGCTCTTTTTATGTATATGTTGTTGGTAATCGTCTAATTTGAAAACTTTCATAGTTGTTCAGTATTTCAATCAATGCATGAAAATCAGATGGTCAGAGTACCCTTTTTTAGAAATGAGCAGACACAAGTAGACACAAAGGTATAACAAGAATGTGTTATTTATCATATTATGTATCATTACAAATAAAGCCTCACAGTCTCAAATTACTATACCAGTCAGGCCTCCCTGAAGCACAACACGTTCCCATACAAAAAATCTTTCCCACACATTTGGATTAGTCAGCAAGGTCAGTCATAGTGCGTTTTGACATGTGCCTTGTCCCTGAATGCGGAAACACATTTCCTAATCTCACAAAGACAAAATATTGGTGCCGAGACAATATTGTATTTTGTGTTGGTAGATTTTTACTGTCCCCGTGGGGAAAATTGTCTATTTGGCCCATTCTTTGACCAGTGCCTAGGGACAACCTGTCAGGAGCAGTGAGCGACCACAGTGCTGCGCCCGAGGACCATTTTAAGATCTTGGACCAGGTTCATGGTCAGGAGTACCAGGCTGATGGTTTTAACTTACAGTGCATCAAGGGTGGGCAATATGCCAACAAATGTGTGTCATGATTTCTAAATCACCATTCATTTCCACGTAGTTGCTTTATATTGCCTTTAAGAGGTAACTAAAGCTATCTGCTTCTGCTGAAAGTTCATACCTTACTGTGGTTAAATCGATGTGTAGCTCACTCAGTGCATGACAGAGGCTGAGCTATAGGAGGAGGTGGTTGGGAAAGGTGTCTGTTTGAGCGTTGAGCTGTATTTACCAATAGGACCATGTCTCTCCAAAATGGCAGGTCACAGTCGTACTGTGCATGTTTGAGTGAAATCAGAGCAGCTTGTGGAAACCCACTCAGACACGGGGAGCGCATTCAAACTCCACACAGAAAGGCCTCTCCCTCGCTCCGAGAATTGTACTCTGGACCTTTTTGTTGTGAGGCAAGGGCCCCAAGCACTGTGCCACTGTGCTGTCAGTATTGGTGCATAGTATTGCTGGTATACACACATTATAATTAGGTTGACAATAAGCACTGTACAAACGACAAGCAAGTGAACTTAAAGTAGAATCTATTGTATTTGTATTTGGTCACAAAATAATGTTCTGTGCCATCAGGCTTTCATGTATGTGTGTTTACAGAACATATGAAGCAGAAAATGGACTCTTGAATCTAGAATGCTTGTGGCGTTATACATTATTTAAGGGGCTTAAAAGCATAGAATTGGTTATGAATATTAATTTCAATGTAATGGTTGCTTAAGCAAAACACCGTTGTAGTGCGTACAAGGCCACACATGCGTTATCAGTGGAAGCAGCGTCCGGCTCTGTCTCATGATGTCACTGCAGATTAGCGTCGAGGGCATCTGTGCGTAATCGCAGCCTTGAGAATCACTGCAGCCTCCAGTCACTGAATGTCCGTCGTCTCCATGTCTCTGTGCTCTCGTGTTTTTACACACCCACCCATCTCCGCCCCTCCCTCTGCTGTGTCCTCCTCAGCCGGCTGTTTCCATAAGCCGCCATCATGGAGGCTGGATGTGTGGTTGCCGCGGTGATCGAGAATGCTGCCTCAGAAGACCAGGAAGAGGCAGGAAGTGGTGACGTCCTCCAGGGGTGAGTTACTATTCACCTTTTCTACTCTGTGCTTGTGTCATGATATAAATGTATACGAAGAAATAAACAGTATTATGTCAACTCAGGATTGTGTTCATGTAATGTCTTAACGAAATAAAGCACCTTGGGTTTGAAAGAGAGAAATTCAGGGTAACATGTCTTAGCATCCCACATGTCACCAGCAATTATGGGTAGTATTGTGTGATTGTTGTTGGCATGCTAAAAAAATATGTGTGAGCCAAATTTCTTACAAAATGTTAAGAATATTATTTTTGTTCATGTAATCTTCCATTGTAACATCTAAAAATATTGTTATTACATACGTAACCATTTTCTACATTATGTCAGAGATTTTGCCCACATCAGACCTTAACACTTAAAATGTGTGAACACAAACCACTCCATTGTACATATGAAATTGGTCCTAGGAATGATGGTGTATTTGTGAGCTTTAGTTGACACTGTACTTGATTGTCTCCATCTGATCCGGCCTAGTCCCTGTGATAAGCCATCGGCCTGTCTCTGTCTGTCTTCTCTTTGTTCATCATTAAAACTGAGCTCAATGGACTCACCCAGTCACTTTTCAAGTAGAGGATTTCTAAAGCATTCCCTCGTGGGTGGATAGCTTTTATGACTTTGAATAGACAAGGGTGGCTTTTGAAAATCTACAAAAGTCTTTGGCTTACTTTACACCAGGGCTGCAGCCATAACTAAAACCTCTAATAAAGCATTATAAAAGCATTTATTCTCATTCTGAAAAGTCTCTACTCTGTGTTTTAAATATTACTTAAATTCTTTATTTATTTCCTCAACTGCTCCCTCTGGTGTACTCCAAAAATACAACACTATATGCTAAGACGAATGACTTGCCCCGTGTTTTTAGTAGAAATGTTTTTTTATATTTTAATCCACTGTTTTTATTTTTGCAGAGATGTGGCGCCCTGTTCAGACCAGGACAAGTCTGAAGACTTATCTCAAGCTGTCAACAGTAATCCTTCGGAGGAGAAACAAGCACAAGAGACACCCAGTGCCCTGGTACATGCCCACACCAGTCTGACTCATCTCGCACTGACAACACAGACATACAGGGCATTCAGAGGAAGCATTAGTGTTTTAGATTATTCATTTTGATCTTGTCAAAGGCTATTGGTCACTTGACACTATAAAGATGTTTTTCCATCTTTTTTGGCTCTTTCACCCGCTTTGTCGATCTTTTCCATAACAAAGGCCAGTGCCAAACCGGTCTGACCAGGTATAGCTTTTGGGACCGACCTCTGGCTGTGGCCAAAGCGCGCTAACCCGTGTCTGATGTGACGTGAACAGACTGCTGCCCTCTGAGTGAACAGCCCTCACTATTGACATGCAGGTCATACAGATTTAATATTTCAACTTTAGCTGGTGTTAGCATAACATTTGCATGTAGCTTACCTTCATAGTCCGTAATTTAGCCGTTTCTTTTCTGTTTTAATACATTTTGGCACCTCTGAATGATTACATAACTCCCACCAGAAGGCAGCATTTGTCCACATTTGTTCTCATCGCGGCTTACAAAACTTTTAATGACGATGTGTACAGCGTGCTCCTCTGTATGGGCGCCGCCCACAACAAATGCATGTGTGTGTGTGGTGGAAACAGAAAGGTCTGCGGGGCAGTGTCGATATGCGCACGTAGATTGTGGCGTGCGCGGCCGGGTCGAGCTATGTGGACGGAAGTCATACCCTGTGTACATTTGGTCATAGTAATCTTTACAGTAATGTCACAGGAGTTAACAGTTATATAAAACAAGTATATTACAACAGTAAACGGCGCAGAGCGCAGATTCATTTATAGAACAGCAGGGAGGCCCCCAAAGCTTGCCACCAAAACAAGAATATTGCAAATATATATATTTTAAGGAAAGTTGAGGAAATGTAAATGTATTTGTTACATTATAGTACTTTAAACCAGTATTTAACCTATAGTCATTGCTAGATGAGTTTTTAATGTCATTTATTTGGTTGTAAAATAATGACAAACTCCTTTGAATAGAGTATATTATTATTGGGGGACAATGGCTGTGCTACCAGATATGATGAAGTGTTATGAAACTCAACGATTCATGTATGCCATATAATTAGATGATTACGTATCCAAAATGATTACTTACATTTTCAGTATTCCCCAAAAAATCCATCAAATTCACCTGTGCGTGATTTACTGATATACATCACTGAATACTAATACCCAGATATTCAAAAAGTAAAGAAACGCTATTTTGATGAGGACATCGTTACTAACTTTATACAACACAATGATTACACAATATTTAACTTACTGTGTAGATCTTGGGGATCGACATGCAAAACCTTTATGTTTCTCTTTGCCCATTTATGGTTGTACAGACGCCCACTGATGACATCACAGAGCACCCGGCGGAGCCTCTGCTGCGCTCCTGCGTCAGCACCGCCAGTATGAAAGTCAAGAACATGAAGAAGTAGGTGCTCCCTCAGACAGTTCTGCTGCTATTACTGTAAACCAGGACTCTTATCCAGGCCAGTGTAATGGAGGCCTGTGTAGAGTACCTCTTAGGACCAATGTGATTTCTCCTTTTCTATCATAGATTCCCATTGAGACGTGATGTATCGTCATGTGTGGTATTTGTGCTTTGTTTTGTAGGCTGACATTCACCAAAGGACACTTCCCGAGGTTGGAAGAGTGCGCCCATTTCCACTATGAAACGGTTGACTTTGGGAGCGTTCAGGTGATTCAGTGTTGAAATGATCTAGTGCAGCAGTTTTTAGCCTCCTTTCACTTGATGCCCACCTCTCAAAAAATACATTTAATAAAATACAGGAAAATATAGGGGGAAAAATGTTGCTTTCCCTTATACAGCAAAGTGACCAGGCTACCACAGTTAAAGCCATTCCCGCTACTAATACTGATATTGCTGCAGCTTTCTGGACAAATTCATGGAGGAAAAAGTATTCTTGCCCTAGGCTTT
This sequence comes from Proterorhinus semilunaris, assembly GCA_021464625.1. Taxonomy (NCBI): domain Eukaryota; kingdom Metazoa; phylum Chordata; class Actinopteri; order Gobiiformes; family Gobiidae; genus Proterorhinus; species Proterorhinus semilunaris. The sequence continues at coordinate 18,401,125 of CM038354.1, read as the reverse complement.
CACATAATCATAATACATTTCGAAATTCCACTAGGTTCACATTTTGTAAGGTTCATACGTGCAGTTCAGTGTGCCTGCCAGCAGAGCGCAGTAGCCTCCCCCCAAAACCCTCAGTGGCAGCAGAAGACAAAAGACTGCATGAGCAAAACAAAAACACCGGCCCAAAGCATCCCTCCACGCTCCAACAATACGATTCACTGTAGCCAATCCCATCCTCGATCCCAGGGTGCCACAGTTCAGTTCGGCCAAAGTGTCCCGCTGCGGTTGCCATGGCTGCGTGATGGCTTTATCTGCGCAGCCAGAGGAAGTGGGGTTGCTCTGACTTGCCAGTTTGCTTGACCTTGGAGTATTGCTCAGAGACAAGGCCATCGTGAGTGAGTGAGTGTGTCCTCACAAATAAGCCCTATACTTGTATGTATCTGAGTGTCTTCATTTAGTCTGAAGGTCTCGAAGCTTTTGGCTGAATTCTGTCCAAAGATAATGCACTTAAGAGGTTTTATTTGTTGCATGCACAAAAAGACAGCACTTTGGCACTTTCTCCTGTCTTGGCTGCCACTATTGATTCCATCCATTTATCTCTAAAATTACCTTTAAATTGCTAATTAAGCCCTGGCGATTTATAACTCACCTATGATGTACCTATTGTGTAATGAGGTAGTATGTCTACGTGAACAGGCATTGACCATATACCCGCCAAGCCCCTTCATCACTGGGGACAGAGAATAGCTCAGACAGAAAAGGGGGAGGGGGGGTTGCATAATGAGCGGGGGGGGGGGGGGGGGGGATCGAATCACGGATGGGATGGGGGGAAGACTCAGTTGCATCCTCTTTCTTTGCCCCTTTGCTGTGAATAGACTAGAGCAAGCACAGTGAGCCAGGGCACTGTGAATGATCGTTTTACATAAGACGGCGACGTTTAAGGGGATGGGAGAGCGAGGAGCCGCATTTAAAGTTGCCAAACCCTGGGCCGTTATTTGTCTGGTCGGAGAACAGGCTGCAGCCTAGCACGAGGGCAGACAAGCGTGTAGGAGGATGCACGTGGAGGTTCGGGATACGTTAGTTGTTGCAGGAGTTGGGTAGGTGGCTTGCATGTTTGGTAGTTATTTGGAATCTTATTAGCATTGTAAGTGGAACTACAATGCACGATGGACGAGAAGCATTTCTTCACCTCTTCTTCTGCATGCCGGTTGTGGTGGTGGGTGTGATACCCGGGTTGTCCCTACTCCCTGTATAAATGTGGGTTGTTTTGCACTTCTCAGATGTCCTTCGAAGACCTGCATGCCTTTGATAAATGACTGAATGTGCTGCAAATCGACTTTACTTTCTGAGTGCTGCTTATCTCTCTGTAAGAGGTCATTCTTGTGTCCCACCAAAGCCTCAAATGGCAATAAGTGGGATAAAATATCTCTTAAATCATTTTGAGATCAGTGGCACCATTTATTTAGTGCAGACATGAATATACAGTACGTTTTATTCTCCACATATCACATAATAAGTTATTAAGATCATTTTGCCTCCGATTTTGACAGCTGTGTGATGCTGTGTTGTAACTAGGTCGCTGTGTGTTACAATATTGGATCTGGAGGAGTTGCTGCAAGTTATAAATAACCAGAACTTCCCTCGGCTTCAGGCCTTTGAAGTTTTGTGTCGATCAATGAATTCCCAAACTCCTGTACGGCTCAGTACTGTATTTTTGGAAACACGCATAGTGTCAGTGAAAACAAGAGGCTGACAGACAGACTGCTAAATCTATTTCACCCCTCAGTTGATCTAAGTGCTTATTTATAATACATATTTCTGAGTTGAGAACATGGGCAATGGGATCAACATGTTTTTAAAAATAATTTATGTCAAAGTGGTTATTTGTTTCTCCCTTACTTTTAGTTGTTCCTTAAAGATGATCAGAATGAGGGGCCAAAGACAAATCTGGACTCGAAAGAGCTTGTCTACCTTGTTCAAATAACCTGCCAGGTAATTTATAAAAAATATTCTCATAGACATTCACTGCACACCTTAACAGCTGGTAATAATCTAGTAAGTGGCATTGTTGGTTCATCTCTTTGACTCCCCTTCTCTTTTAGGGGAAAAACTGGTTGGTGAAGAGGGCTTATGAAGATTTCCGGGTTCTGGATAAACACCTTCATCTGTGCATCTTCGATCGCCGCTTCTCCCAACTCACTGAGCTGCCCAAATTTGACCCATACAGGGACACTGTAGAGGTACCGACATCTTTCCTTTAGAATATCAGTGTGAACTCGAGACGCTGAAAGACATAGAACACATATTGTTTCCCGTTTCCTGTAGGTCATAACAAAGATGCTGGCCACATACCTTTCCCGCTTCTCAGCCATCGCAGACAACAAGATAAACTGCGGCCCGGTGCTAACCTGGATGGAGGTAAGATTATTATTTCACATTTTGAGTAGTTAGAAAATCAACAAATAGATTATCGTTAATACTGGAGGGGGGCCTGTGACTTACAACTGTCACGTGTAGACTTTAATATCATGCCTGGTCACATCCCAGCGTGTCTTTAAGTGGGACTGAAAAGACTTTCTTTTAAATGCATCATAAAACCCTTTAACCTCCTAACCCCCATCTGAACCAAGCACATTTTTCTCAAGTTTGGCTTTACCCAAATCTAAAAGCTTCTTGAAAACATAATAGCGATAGAAATGAGACGAAAACGAGGATGAAAACTCAACAAAAAAATTGTGACAAGATGTGATGAAAAATATGACGAAAAAGTGACACAAATTTGATGACAATGTGATGAAAAAGCTACAAAAGAGTAACAGAAAAGTGACAACAAAGTGACTAAGAAGCGATGAAAATATATGTCGAAAAAGTGACTTCATTGCGACTAAACGCAAGGAAAAAGATCAGTTTAAAAGGTTTTGTAGGTCTCAACTTTCAAATGAGGCGTTACACTGGCCTATACTGTATGCTGTAATCATTTAGATTTGGGTAAAGCTGAACTGGAGAAAATGCACTTGGTTAAGGCGGGGGTTAAGAGGTGAACTTTTGGGAAAAATAAAAGATATAAGGAGCATGTGTGCGAATAGCCTCAGAGGTTAAACCTGCTACTTCTCCATTGTGAGGGCGTCTCCTGGTTCTGACAATTTGCTGAATGTTTCCCTTGAATCGTCGCCCTCTTTCACGAGATACTCTCCTATTCTAATCAAGTCTGTTGGGTAAAAAAAGAATATCTAAAATTCTTAATTGCATTCTTCAGATTGACAACAAGGGAAATCACCTGCTGGTTTCAGAGGAAGCTTCAATCAACGTTCCTGCCATCGCTGCGGCCCATGTGACCAAACGCTACACTGCTCAGGCCACGGATGAATTAACTTTTGAGGTAAGAAGTGGAGTTTATTTTCCCCGCCTCTGCCGTGCTCACGCCAGTGTTAAAAGTCTTGTTGTTATCATAGGTTGGGGATATTGTTTCTGTGATTGATATGCCTCCTAAAGAAGACACTGGCTGGTGGAGGGGCAAGCATGGATTTCAGGTAAATGGGCCCTGGGCTGGGATTCCTTGATACAGAAGTGAATAATGGCTAAAATACTCAAAAGCACGCGATTTAAAAAAAAACACAAGTCAAGGCTGGGATTCAAGCCAATCATTTTTTGTTTATGTGCAAATGCTCGTTTGCACATAAACGACGCACGTTTGCACCAAGTAAAATTCCTAGTTTGTAAACCTTGTTCACAAACCTTGGCAATAAAACGAATTCTGATTCTGATTCTGATTCTAACCACAAAGCCACTGTCACTGTTTTGCAGGTTGGCTTCTTCCCCTGTGACTGTGTAGAGCTGATAAATGACAAAATCCCCCCCAGTGTTCAGAGCTCAATGCCAAAGCCAGGTACATAGACGTCATCAAATACATGTTTTAGGTATGTTCTTTGGATATTTTTTTTTTTTTTAAACTTTTTTTCATTTTGACACTAGTGTGCAAGAAGCATGGCAAATTAGTGACATTCCTGAGGTCTTTCATGAAGTCGAGACCTCCGCCACAGAAGCTCCGGCAGCGAGGCATCCTCAGAGAGAGAGTGTTCGGCTGTGACCTGGGGGAGCATCTGCACAACTCGGGACATGACGGTGCGAACATTCATTACAAGTGCGGTGGTGATTGCTGCGGTCAGTTTGAGTTTTGTCTTTGTGTCTTGTAGCTGTGGTTTAGAGGAACTAACATTTCTCGATGTGTACTTTAATGCTTGAGCAACTGCACTTTGTTCAGTTTACACTGAAAATCCAAATCACTTTTAGACATTTAGAATATTCCAGACAAGTCCCAGGCTTTTTCTTGTAAACTTATTATGTCCTTATTTAATTTTAATTTTTAGGTCACTTGTCACCATGATTCTTTGCACATAATTCACCATTTCTACATTTGTATACTTACTAACCTACCTACTCTTTGACCAGCAGTCCCACAGGTCGTCCAGAGCTGCTCTGAATTCATAGAGAAGCACGGTGTTGTTGATGGAATATACAGGCTTTCTGGGATCTCCTCCAACATCCAGAAACTCAGGTTTGTCTCTTGTCTTGATGTAATAACAATTACAAGTTGGCTGTATATAAGAGATGCACATAATAATAATAATAATCATAATAATGCATCGGTTATATATAGCGCTTTTTTGGACACTCAAAGACGCTTTACATTGCACTATTCATTCACTCCATACTTGGGGGTAGTAAGCTACTATCGTAGCCACAGCTGCCCTGGGGTAGACTGACAGAAGTGAGTCAACCAGTCTGCGCCATCGGCCCCTCCGACCACCACCACTCACTTACTCAATCACTACATTTGCTAGGCTTCCTGGTGTTACTAAACGGTCTCCCATCCAAGTACCGACCAGGCCCTTCCCTGCTTAGCTTCCAAGGTCTGACGGGATCTGGCATAGCAAAGGCGGTAGCCACACATATGAGCAATATTTCACTTTTTTTTATTTTTTTTTATTTACATAATTAAATAAGACAAACTTTAATTCACCCACCCAACCACTCCTCCTTGCATTCATACCACAATCACAACCACAATCATCCACACATTCATAGTATTTTGACAGGAACACAGACTATAAACAGAAAGGAAGCACAAAGCAGACACAAATAAAATCATGTAAAAAAAAAATATATATATAAAAAAAGTAAAATAAAAGAATAAGATGAAAGATTTCACTTATTCAAACAAAAGCTGTATTATTTTTTTTTATTGTGTCAACCCAAGATGTAAGGTTTACTCTCTCTCTGTCTTTGTGTGTAGGCATGAGTTTGACTCGGAGCAGGTCCCAGACCTGACCAGGGAGAACTTCAGGCAGGACATCCACTCTGTGGGCTCCCTGTGTAAGCTTTACTTCAGAGAGCTGCCCAACCCGCTGCTCACCTACCAGCTCTACGATCGATTTGCTGTAAGTACAAAACCAACAGGGCAGCACAGTGGCGTAGAGGTTAGTGTTCGTGCTTCACAGTGAGAAGATCCCGGGTTCGAGCCCCGGCCAGAGGGGGACTTTCTGTTCTCCCCGTGCCTGCGTAGGTTTCATCTGGGTCCTCTGGTTTCACCGACCACTAAAAACATGTACAATAGGCCAAGATGCATTAGAGTGTGTTTGAGAGAGCGAGTGGTGGAAAATAGATGGAAATTAACCCATGGCTACAGTCCACAAGGAGTGTTTACATGCAGGAGTCTCATGTGTGTTCATTAACATGCATTGTCCCGACCAAATAAACAAACAGATTTTAAATGGGGTCACTGGATTACTTCAGGCTTCTGGGAACAGCAGGGGATGCTCATGCTAAAACCAATAAAGCTAGAACAGTGGCACCACATAGAACTGTGCTGTGTGTTCACAGGAGGCTGTTTCTGCAGCGACTGATGAGGAACGGCTGGTCAAGATCTACAATGTCATCCAGCAGCTGCCCCCGCCTCACTATAGGTTTGTCTATAGAAAATAGTCGCCCTCTAGTGGTTATCATATGTTCATTTAGTAAATAGAATAGTGGCCCCTTTGCCTTCGAGTAGTTCTCAAACTGTGGTACATGTACCTCTGGTGGTACTTTTTCAGGAAATCCTCAAGATCATCTGTAATTTTACACTTTATTCATGTTAATTCCACGCTCACTCTTACACACACACGCTCATGCTGGCAAAGACGGAATTAGACACAATTTAGTCCAATAGTCAGATATTTCATTAGATGGTACTTACTTGGTGTGAATGGTTTGAGAACCACTGCTTTACACCATTATGTCTTTTGTTACAGGACACTAGAATTCCTTATGAAACACTTAACTCGACTGGCCACATTTAGCACTGTCACCAACATGCACACAAAGAACCTGGCTATTGTCTGGGCTCCGAACCTTCTCAGGTGACTTTTGACACTTTTATCACTGAAATCCACGTCTTTTGTTGAGCTGTTTGATTTCATTGTTGAAAACTGGGTCACGTCTCAGCAACATGATAAACCTTTGTATTATGTTTCAGGTCTAGACAAATCGAGTCGGCATGTTTTAGTGGCACGGCCGCTTTTATGGAAGTACGGATTCAGTCTGTGGTAGTGGAGTTCATTCTCAACAATACTGAGGCTCTATTCAGCCAGAAAATCAATGCCATCATCCGGGAAAACAATGGTTAGTCATTTTTGTGCAATCCATACTGATTTCTATGATCAATTTGGAGAAACTGGCTTGTAATAAATTGATAGGTTTAAACCACATACAAGAGATGAAACAAATCTTTATGACTTAATGTTTTTACTTAGGCAACAACTCTATGGCCAGGCCCAAATCACTGCTGGTCTGTTCTCCTTCCACCAAGTTACTGTCTTTAGAAGAGGCCCAGGCTCGTACTCAGGCACAGCTGGGGTCTCCGGCCACCACTCCCTGCCTGTCCCACAGCACAGACTACATCGAGGTGGGAGAGGGACCTGAAGCCCTGCTCGGAAAGTTTCATACTGTCTTAGACCTGCCCCTGGACAAGTATGTATCTAGTTCTACCTCTGCTATTACTTTTGATACACGTAAAAAAGGAGGGTTATTATCCATGGGGTGTAACCGGGAGCAATATTTTGAGTGTTTCCGAGGATGATACAAATTAGGGATCGACATGAACATTTTGAATGGGAAATCCTCAAATCTAAGGTTATCTGGACTGCTATAACTATGAGTGAGACGGTGAAGTGTAGGCTATGTCCATGGGTTTCTGCCTTATTCAAAATAGCAAAACATTATCTTAAAAGTTTGGGAGCTTAAACATGCACTTCCAATACAAGTACTTTGTAAATAGTATTGCAAATATTTCTTACATGCACCCTTTACATTGTCACCCTGCTCATGTACTGTACAGAAGTGGAAGTGCACATCATTTATATACCTAGCAATAAAACTGTTTAAAGTGTATTTTTCTTTTTTGACAGCCTCAAACGAGCTCCTGTCAGATCGAAGAAATCTCCCGTCGGCAACTGGCTTTCTTTCTTTCACCTGGGCAAATCCCATTCTGTGTCCAAGCGGAAGCTAAAACGCCATCCCAGTGAGCCGAATGAAATGAAGAGCATTGCACTGCCAGGTTATTGTCAATGTGGATACACTCACAAAAGTCTTTACTTACTAAGTTTGATTGAGATTGATGATTATTTTGAAATTACACAGGTGGAAGAGGTGACACTGGTACATTGCGTTCAACCAAAAGTGAAGAATCTCTCACGTCCTTGCATAATATTGAAGGTAAATTATATTAAGTATGATTCAGTAATACTGAAAGGCCCGCAGAGTAGTTCAACAAACCACAAGACAACAAACATTACATATTGTTCTACTGTGTGCACAGAATGTTACACATTTAATTATAAAGTGACTTCTTTTACAATATATATATTGACAACCACCACGTTCATATATGCAGTGCCTTGTGAAAGTACAAATACACCTTGAACTTTTGCACATTTTGTCATGTTTACAACCCTAAAAGTAAAGATTTTATTTAGAATGTTTTACTAAAAGTTCACAGACAAGTAACAGACAACTGTGAAGTGAAAGCAAAATGATACATAATTCTGTTATGAAAAAAAAAAAAATAGAAACATGAAAAGTGGGGCGTGCACAAGTATTCATACAGCATGACTTAATACATTGTGGAACCCCCTTTTGCTGCAATAACAGCAGCAAGTCTTTTGGGGTTTGACTCTACAGGGTTTGCACATCTAGAAAATGGCATTTTAGCCCATTCCTCTTTACAAAACAACTCCAGCTCTGTCAAATTAGAAGAAGAGCGTTTGTGAACAGCAGTTTTCAGGTCTTTCCACAGATTTTCAATAGGATTTAGGTCAGGACTTTGACTGGGCCATTCTAACACATTAATATGTTTGTTTTTAAACCATTCCATTGTAGATGTTTGTGTTTAGGGTCATTGTCCTGCTGGAAGGTGAATCTCTGCCCCAGCCTCAATTCTCTTGCTGACTCGAGCAGGTTTTCCTCCTAAATGTCTCTGTATTTGGCTTCATCCATCTTCCCAACTATTCTTACAATCTTCCCAGTCCCCGCTGAGGAAAAGCAGCCCCATAGCATGATGCTCCCCCCACCATATTTGACATTGGGGATGGTGCACTCAGGACGATGAGCAGTGTTAGGTTTGCTCCATACATAACGTTTTGCATTTGGGTCAAAAAGTAAAAAATGTTGTCTCATCTGACCAAAGCACCTTCTTCCACATGGTCGCTGTGTCCTCCATATGACTTCTAGCAAACTTCAAACGGGATTTCTAATGGCCTCCTTTCAATAATGGCTTTCTTCTTGCCACTCGTCCATGAAGGCCAGATTTGTGTAGAGTACGACTTATAGTTGTCCCATGTACAGATTCCCCCAGCTCAGCGGCAGGACGTCCCAGCTCCTCCAGAGTTATCTTGGGGCACTTGGTTGCATTTCTTGCCAGTGCTCTCCTTGTTCGGTCTGTTAGTTTAGGTAGATGGCTGTGTCTTGGTAAGTTCACAGTGGTGCTATACTCTTTCCATTTCCAAATGATGGATTGAACAGTGCTCCGTGAGATGTTCAAATCTTGGAAATCTTTGTATAACTTAACGCTGCTTTAAACTTCTCCACAGCTTTATCCCTGACCTCTCTGGTGAGCTCCTTGGCCTTCATGATGTTGCTTAGTGACCAATACACTCTGACCATAGCTCTGAGGCCCTCACAGAACAGCTGGAATTATACTGAGAGTAGATTACGCACTGGTGGACTCTATTTAATGGTTAGGGCAAGGTGTGAACATTCTGCAGTCATTAGGAATGTTATAAAGGCAATTTGATGCACTCAGAAAATGCTGTATGAATACTTATGCACGCCCCACTTTTCACTTTTCTATTTTTTGAAAAATAACAAAATCATGTATCATTTTGCTTTCACTTCACAGTTGTCTGTTACTTGTGTGTGAACTTTCAGTAAAAAATTTAAAATAAAATCTTTACGTTTAGGGACAAAATGTGCAAAAGTTCAAGGTATATTAGTACTTTTGCAAGGCACTGTACTTCATGGATATGATTTTTGAACACGCTATAACTTGAGTGTGTGTGGAGTGTGTTGCATTGTGGGTTACTCTGAAGAACTATCAACAAAGTTTTTAAAGTTTGACTCTCAGATGTTTTTCTTTCCTTCCAGTCGATCCGCACAGTTACCGTCCTCTAAGACCTCGGTCCACCAGCGAGGCTATTTCTGCTGCTGTCAGTAAAGATGACCTGCACTCCTCCAGAAGTAGAGAAGAAGTGCGCCCTCACTCTCTGCACACACCTGCCTCTATACCGTCCCCACAAGAGGACGAGCTTGACCTGAGTCCGCCAGCCGTGGGCATCTCCTCTCTGGACTTTGACCCAATGTCTTTTCAGTGCAGCAAGAGCGGATACAAATGGAGAAAAAGTGCAGGGTGCTCAAGTGAATCTGAGCCCATCTCCTCTCCCAACAATAACTTAGACGAGCTATCACCAGACATCAGCCCAGGTCTGGATGTAGACACCAAGAAGGTATCTAAATCTCCCAAACTCAGGAAGAAGTCGTTTAAGACTCAAGCCGATGTTCAAAATGCTTCAACAGCTTTTGGAAGTTCGACATCTCCTTCCCCCTGTACGCCATCACCCCTGGAAGATAGGTGTGACGCTACAGATGGAAAAGAGCGCAGACCTCCATATCCTCTCTGCAGCCCGATCAGCACAGTGAGCCACGCGTCAGACCTCCCAGATCCAGGTTAGTACCAAACCTCATGTCTACACTAGTGCACAGATAGCCAAAGCAACTTCTTAATCTAGTTTCTTATGAAAGCTTCTGTGTCTTGTCCCATCATGTCTTTACCATAGCTTTGTTTGTCCTGTCATACTGTAGCGTTGTTTGTCTTATGCCTCCCCAGGAACAGATAGACTTGTGAGTACAGTCTCTGTTCTCCCTCCTCACCCTCCCCTGATGAGCGCCGCACGCAAGCTGGCCTTGGCCCTGGCCGAATCCGCGCAGAGGGCCAGCGGCTACCCTCCGAGGAGAAACACCTACACCCCTCCTCACCCACTGCTCCTCCCCAGACAGGATGCCCCTCCCACCCACGGGACAGGCCAGGACAGACCCGCCAGGCCCTCCATGCTGGATCTCAAAGTGTACTTACAGGAGCACCGCGGCAACAAGTCGTCAGGGCACAGCCCGGCCAAGGCCCAACGTCACCCCCAACCTGTCCACTTCCTCCCCGCCCACCTACGCTCCGAGTTGGTCCAGGCGGGCGACGGACAGGAGAGCGCGAGCAATTTCACACCTAACGTCAGCCCACTAGGATCAGGGAGTCTGGACGAAGGCAGGGATAATTTGCGGCTTGACGACACGCCAACAGAACCAACCTATCAGAGCGTAGGAGTCTCCACGCCTACGCAGCCTGTCTGTCCAACACAAAGCCCCTTGACCTCCCCTGTTTATGTCAACACCGACTCTATAAACGTCTTCAACTTCAGAGCGGTCCTCGCAGAAACCTCTATGCCAACGTCTATCGAGCAGGTCCTCCCGCGCCCACTGCATTGCCGCTACAGCGCGGAAGAGGACAGCGCGGACGACTACGGTTATCTTGTTCAAACACGCCATATGCCCCGCTGCCCTCCGCCTGACGCTTTGCCAATTCATTTACAAAAAAGCATATATCGGCAGTCCTCCGAGGGCCACTACAGCGCTTTAGCTTCCCGATACCCTTTGTCACCCCAGACCAGGCATCACTATAAAGATGAGCACGCCATAAGTGGTTTTCATAGGTCAAACAGCCAGCAGCAGCGGTCAGACACTAGAGAGCGCGGGCACCCTGCAATCAGGAGGGCTAGATCTTTCCACGCACCTCAGATTAGCCACTATGAGTTAGCCGAGGCTGAAATTATGCCTCCGGATACTATGTTCTATGTGGAGGGATCCTCAAACCAGGACGCGTTCTATTCTAGACTTGGGCGGCACCCTCCCTCCCCGTTGGAGAGTGACCCGCGATACCAGTGTTATCAAGGGGACAACTCTCAATACTATGCTGAGCCCTGCCAACCTAGCGGTATTCGCCACAGCCAGTCTTATACGCTACATTCCACAAGAGAAGGTGGACAGTCTGACTACTACGCTCAACCGGTCAACAGAGAGCTTTTTATCGAGCGGGACACTGTCGTCTATGAAGCCCGAGATGCAGAGTTGTATGAAAGGGTAGTGTATCAACCGTATAGAAGTGGTAAGTGCAAAGTCACAGAGTCACCCTATGACAGTCCGGGCTCCAGAAATCGAGATATTATGCACACCCGCAGCAAGTCTGACCCGGGAAACGCCTCCCTACTTTGCGCTGATAGAAAGGAAAGCATCCCGGCCACCTCCCCAACGTCACCCCTATCCCAGCAAAGTGAGCCAGAAGCCGGCAGACATCAGGTCAGTTATCGGCCGAGTTTGGAGCCGGGGCAAACCAGGCGAATCCATATTAAAGAGAGCTCTTCTCAACATCTCCATAAAGTCCCGTCGCTTCCTGAGAGGGCTTGTCCTAACCCCAGAAACATCGAGCACAAAAGCCACGTACAGGGTTACGAGCAGGATCCGCTCACGATGGCGAAAGCCACCGGCTACTCCGGCATTTTGAAACCGGGAATTCTCCGACGTCCCGGCAGGTCGCAGAGCACGAGGGAAAACCGACACCATCGTTACCAGGTCAAATCCCCACAAGAATCAGAGCACCGGGGATCTTTCTCTCAATCCGGAAGGAGGACTCAAAGCTATAAAGTCAGGCCCGCACAGCATGACTTTACCGAGGGATATTACGCCGCTCCCAGATCAAAACCTGCGCGATCGAACAAGGCTGTGGCTGGGTTTACACAGGGTCAAAGCTGCATGTCTCCGAATAGACACAGACTTCTCTCCCAGGCGCTGGGCAGAGAGGGGTTCTACCAGGCCGCGTTCAGATCAGAAGGTGGAGTCTACGATTGATTCGAATTTGTGACGTTTTTCGGTTTTATCCCATGTCGCGGCCAAAGGACATGAGCACTTTATCCCCTGCCAGACCAATAGACTGTTGTAGGTTTTTTTGTTTGTTTTCTTTTTCATTCAACCCATGGGATATCTGTTTGATAGGTTGTTTTCATAATTTTGACAGAGCTCAGGCAGAAAAATTTGGCATGGCTTACGGGTAATGAGATCATATGATATTCATTTACCGAACCGGATGAAACAAAAAAACAAAAAGCCTCTCTCAGTTGAAATGTGCTTAAGGGAGTTTTTCTTTTTTTTAATTATCGGCACAGAAAGTCATAATATTAAAGGCACTGCTATAATCTTTGATAGACAGGATATTTAGCCATAAAATAAATCACGTAAGGTCAAAAATCCTGCAGTGTTTCACCTATTGCTTAAAATCATACAGCGAGCGTCCACCGAAATGATTTCTACCTAAGGTCCAGAATTTCACGCTACACCCCTGCCAACTACTCACGAAACGTATATGTCTAGGTTGAACATTTGTGGACTTTCTTGGTGACGTTTTATATTAAAATTGTACCTATGAAAACAACCTATTTGGGGAGCAGCTAACGACTTTAATGTTGCCAGCATCTGTGAAAGTGTCAAAAATGTGCAATGTAAGAACGCTGTATAAGGGAACAAATCCATCATGCCAATAATACATAGGGGACTATTTTAAACAACATGGGAGTTCTGTAACAACTTGTTTATTTTGAATATGTTTAAGAATGTGTAAAATATAATACATTTTAATGCTTTGACAAGTATTTGTATAATAACACAGCTAACATGTGCCCAATGTACTGTACACTGTTTTAATTTAATTTTTTCAGTCTGCTTTGAGACTTCCACATGCACTTTGGAGGACAGCTGTATAATGTCTTGGTGAAGATATACATATATATATAAATATATATATATATATATAAGTCAATGCAGTATATTTTTATTTGTACAAACAACTGGCTTTAAAACATTGCAAAATCCTTCGTATACGCACTTTTCGGGAAAGACCTCATGACTTTAATAATGCAAGTACGTTTTGTTCAACGCTTCCACGTGGAGATATGCTGAAGTACATTATAAAGCTCATTTGTGAGAAAACAATGCATTTTGTAATTTCGTGTGTGACATTGTGGTTTTGTCACAGTCAGATTGAAAAATTATATATTTTACTCTTTTAGGAACCTTTTAAAAACTGTGTTTTAAATGCTATATGTGCTGGTTTAAATGATCATCGGACGTGTAAAATATTCAGTTAAGACATGCTCGGTTCATTATTTTAATGACGTCTTAAAAAAATAAAGATATACCTTATGAATTAAAATGCGGTCTGTTTTTTGTAATAATATCAAACATATGAACACTAGGTGGCAGTATAGCACCGTTATGAGTTGAGTGTTTCTTGTGAAGATCAGAGGCTTGTACATAGTTTTGATCTTGGCAACTTCAAACATTACTTAAGGGCTGATCTGGGATACATTCATGATAAGAAATAGGAGCTGAATAAGTGAATGCATTTTCCAAGTAGCTACAGTTTTGAATGATAATTACTCATAATTTGCTTTTCCTTGACTGAAATAACTCTGTCTTTGGCTTTCAATGCCAATCTTTATTATCAAACAAGGCAGTTTTAGTGTAGGTGAACATACTGAGAATCAGACCGTGATTATGAATTGGGATTTTATTTCATATAATGCTTTTTCCATGTAGCTGCAAATACTTAATACTACCAATAAAATGCCATTTGTTGATTGAAACGAGTTCGGCTTTGAAATGTTTACCAACTATTATATTGACATTCAAGGCGTTTGTTTCAACAAGTTGCCATGCCCACCGAGACTATCCATACATAATGTGTTAGGAGTCGCCGTTTTGACATCATTTAAGTATAGAAGGCCCTTCACATGGGCACATCCAGGCTGCCCTTCATTCACACAGGACTAAAGAGCTGCTTCTGTGCTGAAATCCCATTAGTGGAGTTTGCGGGCTCCGGGCAGTGTCTCTTGGCAGCTCTGTAGTAGTGCTCCATTGTTTATTCATTGGCACATTGGCATTCAAACTGCCTCCTCACTGTTCTTTCTCATAACCAACAAGTTGCAATTTTGATGCATCTGAAGGCAAATTATTTATGGGGGACTGGACCCGAGGAAAGAGAACAGCCCTCAGTAAAAAATGGTTTATGTTGAGTGCAATCCTATAGCTATTGAGAAGCGTCGGATCCTGGCGAGATACCTATGTATTATTCAGCTTTTCACAGAAAGACTTGCTTGTGATGCATTTGAGACATCCTGCCTTTCACCATCTGGTTATAGAAGCCTTCATTTTTAGAAAGCCAATTCACAAGAAGAGGTGCTGTGTGAAATGTTAATCTAAACTCTATTCAGTGGTTTAGAGTCAAAATATGGATAATGACATAACATACCAAAGGATATTGACAATTTTCATGACAAAGATGGGCTACAAGTACACTTTTTCCCTATTTTTATTTGTTTATTTATTCACTTATCTATTCATTTAGTTGTTTATTTATGTATTCATTCAGCACAGCAATGAAAAGCTGCATTTCAATCAACACATTTTGCACAAAAGCCAAGATAATTCTGTGGTATTGATCTACTGTCAGCTAATGATCATTGAGCACATACAGTATTCTATCCAAATGCCTTCTGTTTGCACAGACATTGGCAGGAATTTGCCTCATTGTCCGGATGCGTGCGGCGACCAGAGGAAATGTTGAAGAAAGATGATTCTGTTGGCAAGGGCAGAGACCTCTAACCTGCGTGAGAAATGTGTCCAGAACATCTGTGAGGGCCAGATGCATGATGGGATGTGTGAGGCGCGTGGAGCCAGGCAGCAGCAGGTGTGGGGTGGAAGCTCTGTCACCTCTCCTGGAGCAGAGCATCGCCAGGATAATTACAGCCAAACTATCTCCTTGAGTTATTAGTTAGCAAAGAAAAACATCATCGCTTAGAAATGGGAATACTTTGAAGCTTTGAAAGTGGCTATTCCATAAACATTGCTTATCTGAGCCCACAGATTTGAGGATTTACTGGTAACATGTCGATTAATTCACAATCACAACAAACATTTTACATTTTGTGTTCTGTTGTTGTTCTTTAGCCAACTATCCAATCCGAAAGCAGACCCCATACTTCAGGTTGCCAGATCCTGTGGCTAAATCTAGCAAGCATAAAAGGAACAATCCTTGATCTTAATCCTCACTACCAAAATCCCAGCACCTGGCCCCGAATCAAGCCCAGTAGTGCAGGTCCTCCTTTAGTTAAAACTCACCCACTGAATTCTGAAGGTTCGGCGGCTTTGGAAACGGTGCGGCTTATTGTCTATATTTGTGTAACTTTATACTTGAGCATGTCCTTTATTCAATGAAATTACAGCATATTTGAAGTTTGCAAAGTTTTGATTTATTTAGGGGGTAAAAATTCCAATTTCATCTGTGGGGAGAATTAAAAGGAATTAGATCGGCCCCCTATAAAAGTCTGTAGGTGCTACTATGGAGATGGTGTATAGTGCATGTACCTTTTTTCCCCATACAGTACTTTTTATTAGTAATATTAAAAGTATCTGTACTCTTACTTGAGTAAAAAAAAAGTAAACTCTTAACACCAAGTCTTTAACTGACAAATCTTCATTTTGACACGTAAAATACAGTATTTTATGTTTTGTTTACTTAATTCTTCATAATGATTTATTTTATGAAAATATTACGCTATTCTCATTCTCAACAGTTACTCAGTATTCACATGCTAACATTTTCTCCAAATACGGTTTACTCTTACTACTACTTTTTACTTCTGATTGAGTGAAATTATTTTAAAGTAACATTACTCTTGACATAATATTTTGTTTTTTGGTTCTATATCACATAGTTTGAAATCAGCATGGGACTCCCAGCTCAGTGCTCACGACCTTGGGTAGATTTGATCTTTGTTTCCTGTTGAAATGACATAATGCTGAAGTAGCAAAATGGTCAAAGACATCACAAATGAAGGGGGGAACATGCAGTGTCTCCTATTGATTAGCTGGATACATGAACATTGCTGTAGGTGACATCACAGCGTTCTAAAGGCCAATACTATTATACGGAGGAAACATTATTTTGTTTTTGAGGAAATGTTTGGCCTTGTACAGAGAGATCATGGACCCGGTAACTGACATTAATGATCATTTCTGTAATTCATACCTTTTCTTTTGAGCTACGACTTGTGAAAGTGTAATGCTGTTATAGGATAAAACTGGCTCCCGCCCCCCACTGGGTCCTGTGACATCAGAACCTGCAACCCAGCAATAGACGGTCCTAAATTTGATTTAGGAAGAAAACTTCACCCGTCTTTCAGTTAACCCTGGCCAGTGAGATAAGTCTGTTTATGTATGTATGTGTGGCCATGGTTTTTCAGGCATCGGAAAATAAATTATGTTTCTGCGTTTGAATGACGCTTAGAGGTGGAGGAGAGGGCACAATGCATAGTGATTGAATAAGTGATTAGCTTTACACAAAGGCGCCACACTTGCCAAAACGGTTGCCTATTAGAGCCCAGTTTTCTAATTTGACATTCACATGCATATCAAAGTGACCAGGCAACTACAAGACTATGCATGGCCCGCACAATAGACTGCGTGGGTTTGTATTGAAAATAATGCCCTTGACCTTTAACTGATGAATAATAGTCCACAGAAACAGAATGTAATTAAGGCATTACAATTGGTCCGAAGGGTAACCACCAGAGGAACAGACCTTGATCATGAGAGGCGGTTTGGGGTGTATCGGGACTTTGCAGGGATGGGGGCATATCAGTTTTGGGGTATCTTTGTAAACCATGAGGTGTTGCTAATGAGAAAAGCACAGCAAAAGCCAAATGACTCACCCTTTGAAAACGAAAAATAAAAAAAATAAAAAAAACGTCCGCTTATGCACCCAGCTGGACCTGCCAATCAGATTAACGGGCATCTTCTGTGAGCTCTTTCTTTGATTCAATTATTTTTGGCTTAACTTTAAAGAGGAAGCGAGGCATCGCAAACACCATGTTTTTTATGACACTGGGCCTTATCCTATCTCGTTCCATTATGTACCAAAATGCAGCTTGACCAATGCTCATAGTGACAAGAAGAGTGCCCCCCAGTGAAGCCAGACTAACCACTCAAGGTGGAAAAACAACAAACACTGATGATTATATAATTAAGTACGAGGTTCGCAAATGACAATTGTCTTCATCTTATAGTTATAGTTACCATAGCCTATTTATCCCTCATTGACCTCTCCAGTCACAGTGATGCTCAGATAGAGCTGACTACGGTATAGACCCACCTTACCTGTGTGACTAACTGTAGCTAACCACCACCACAGAGAAAGGAGTAAATGAATTATGCAGTGTTAACCATCTAAAATGTGCTCTAATCAAAGTATTATTCATAATCGGTAACACTTTATTTTGCACTACATTGATACATTGTACCCAACTAAATTCAGTATGTAATGTACTGTGTAATATTCTGTAATAACTTGTACCCATGCAGTACATACACAATGGAATGATGTGTATTAGTACTTTGGAGGTACATAATGTAATAAGACATAGACCTTTAGGGTTAGAGTTTGGGTCTTATTACATTATGTACCTCCAAAGTACCAATACACATTATTCCATTGTGTGTGGTACAGGTTATTACACAGTGTTACATAGCACATTACATTGTATTTAATGTTGTAGGTACAATGTATCAAGGGTAGTGTACAATAAAGTTTCAAATTCATATATATTTTTTTAAATTATCAAACTGTTTCAAAGCAAAACTTTTGTCAATTCGAAACAAAGGAACACAAGCTCCAAACTTTTCCCCTGGTCTTTGTTCATCTACAGTGAGGCTTTATGCCGTTCCCCAAAGCAAACACTGGCTATAGAGCATGAAACAGATAATTTTTTAACTTCCCACATCTTCCGGAGCGGAATAGAGGTGAAGTTTAAGCTCAATGAACCTTGTGAAATACGTCCCCCGATGCCTTTTCTTCCCGTGCTCGAATTCAATGCCAATTTAATTAAAATGTGTGACTTTTAATTACCTATAAGTAATTAATTTAATACAATTGAAAGATAAATAATGAAGGTGGAAATGTTCGCGCACCCTCACAATGGCGAACTCAGAGCCGATGCCTAGTTCCTTTGAAGGTGACAACGTGGCCAACAATTGGAAAGCTTTCATTTGCCGACAACAAACTCGCAAAATGAAAAGCGCATACAAAAAGTAATATCTCTTATTTCTTCAAAAGTATTGAAGACATAAACTTGTAGAGCGGGATGTAGAGAGAAAGATGCCATTTTGACAACCAGTTATAGCCAAAGACCTTCTGACGGGCTCTGGCAGTTTGCTGGGTGTCTCTCCCCGCTCTTCAGCCCCCTTTCGCTGTCCTGTCTGAGGAGCCTTCGCCCACAGACTGAAAGTTTGCCGACTCCAGCTTCCGCCCATGCACATTGTTGTGTGTCCTTGGGCAAGACACTTTACCTCCAGTGTCTGCGTACGCCGCTGAATGAATGAGAGCGTGAATGGGAAACAGGTTCCTTGATGTAAAACGCTCGGAGCGCCCAGTGGAGACAGAAAAGCTTTATACAAATTGAGGCCTCTTCATATTTACCTCAGGGACCAAATGCACAATGATCTGTCTGGCATTGAATTTTGAATAGTATGATGTTTTCAGGAAAGGAATAAATGAAATTAAGATTTAGTCCCTGGGACTTCATTTTGTTAACAATATAATAGTTGCTGAGAATATTTTGAGATTTAGCCACAGTTCTGGTACTGATTACTTACTTTTTACTTGTTCAAGTCATCAAAAACGAAAGCTATGTTGTTAGTGAACACAAATAAAAAAAAAAGAAATCCACAATTTAAAGGTGCTTAATGGAACTTTTACAGTTACTCTGTCACTACAAAGTAAAGTACTCGCAAATATCTAGTTCCATAATGCACCTTTAAGTAAAAGTGTAATTTCACTCTTTGTGGTCGACAGCAATAGTAAGAAGAGAACCAGTCGGAGCAAAGAAATACCGTTTTTCCTCAATGGATAAGACATCATTCCAAGCACACATTTACTATCCTTAACACAGCACAGTATTTTATTAATGAGCATCATTTCCACAAAGGGCTGAACTCTTGGTAAAGTTTATTTTGTTGAAATTCTTTGTGGTTCTCTGCACTCACAGAGCACATGACACTTATCGCGCTTCAGTCAATGCTCTTTCATTCGGACACTGCGATGGCAACACAAACTTAAATGAATCTACTGTTGTCATCACATGTGCTGTGAAAGACATTTGTGTTCAAAGAGCGACATAGTGCCCAGTGGCCCGACGAACACAGTTAAAGGCTGTGAGCAAACCATCGATTGTGTGCAAGGTTTTGACATAAGAGTCACATTTGGTGGTATGATACAACACTAAATATTCAGTCTCTTATTACAGTTTTTGCCCGTTGCCTGAACACTATAGACCCATGCTTAGACTAAAGTAACACGACTTGAAGCTTTTGTTACCAAACCTCAAACACATGTCTCCATACCTTAAACAAAAACGCTGCTGTGCACTCTAGTTGCAATCTGCAACACACTTACTCCTTTATGCACTTGGTCCTGCATACTACACTCTATTTCATACATAAGACACTTTAAAAATGAAATCTCAGGGTGCCATTTGGAAAACACATGTGTCCAAAATACAACACACATCGGGGAATTGCAGCTACTCGAAAACCCACCTGAAGGCACTTACTTACAAAACTGAACACTAATCAGCCAGCGACAAAAAGCCCTCAGTTTAGCCATGTCAACAACTTTGCAAGCATGAATCGAGGGAGAGCGAGAGCCCTGGACGTGACATCAGACAAAAACATTCTGAGGGGGGAAAAAATAAATACATGTTTTTTTGGATGAAATATAAAATTATTTACTTTATTTTTTTTCCCCTTTTTTTCCCTTTTATTTGTAATTTTTTTAATTTTATTTTATTTTCAGGGGAACGAGATATTATAGTATGTCAGGGAAATTTTTCTTTTAAAAATCTCCCCGAGATACGTAATATGTGGTAAAAAAAAAAAAAAAAATAAAAAAAGAAAGAAAACAAAACAAAAAGTATTTTTCCATTTTGGTAACACTTTACATGACAGTGGTAATAACTAGTAACAACTAGTAACAAATATCAATAAAAGTGGTAGTTCTTGTGTAATTAAAGTAGTAGTTAATAGTAACTCTGCTCAATAACTGTTAAGTAATTGCCTAGTAATTACTTGTAATAAATATCAATAACAGTAGTTCTTGGGTAATTAAAGTAGTTGTTAATAGTAACTCAGCCCAATAACACTAAGTAATAATCTAGTAATTACTAGTAATACATATAAATTCAAGGTTGAAGTTCTATGGTAGTTGAAATAACTCTGCCCAATAATTGCTTAATAATAACAGTAACTGTTGGGTTATTAATGTGGTATATTTTTGGTATCCGTAGGGGTGAGCTATACATGCTCATCAGTAAGTCTTACATTGTCAGTGTTATTGGGCTGAGTTACTATTAACAACTAGTTTAATTACCCAAGAACTACCACTTTTATTCATATTTGTTACTAGTTATTACCACTGTAATTACTACCGTTATTACTAGGTAATTACCAGTTTTTCATCCAAAATTATTACAGTATTACTGTATTATTTTTTTTCACCCCCGAAATGTTTTTGACTGATGTCACTTCCAGAATCAAAGACTGCAGTGTTTTATATAAAGTAGACTAGTGTGTTCCCCCTGATCTCAAAGTGTCTGCATATGATGCAAGTATGTGTCATTTTGTCAGCGGAGTTACAATTTGACAAATGAATGTTAGGTTTTGATAGTGGAGTTTAAATTTGACACCGATGTGAATGGTATATTTCCCAATGTTGTGTCATGTTTACTTGTGGGTAGAGTTCTGGCAAAATGAGCGAAGTTTAGCAAAATGTGCTCAAGCAACGGGCAAAAACTGTAATAGATTATGTCCCTGTTCTATGCCATAATCTAAGATGGCGGGCAGTTTTCAGCATAAATCTATTTGAGAAAGGCACTTTTTGAAGGAAATCTGAAAACAGAATGTCCGTATATGTTGAACCTGATCATTATAATATTTTTAGTGACTGGATCCGCAAACTTATTCATATTCATCTTTTGACTGCAAAGCCCTTTCACTGGTCAACATCAGGCACATACTCAATTTTGTCATCACTTTTTGAGACCTATAAGTGAGAATTATTAGACAATATTTGATGCGCCGTCAGAGAAGACATTGAACTTTGAGCCGGTTTTGGTTACATGTGGATTACATAGATTTATTTCATAAACCAGATCAAACCTTTGGTGGTTTATTGGTCACCAAAGTTTCCGATAGATTTCTTAGAATGTTGTTATGAGAAACAAACTGTAATATTTATGACAGTGGTAAATAATAATAGTAGATAAAGTAGCTGGGTTAGTAGGAGTAGTAGTCTAGGTTGAATACTACTAGAAATATTGTACTCAAGTAAGACTAACGCTGAGTACTTTATAAAACAGATAACGTTGTTAGTGAACAATACAGCTTTTCCCTCTCCCGATGTATCTCCAGATGATAATCGCTCTTGTTTGTATAAATTACGTAAACACATTTTCTTTAAGACAATTAATTATGCATCGGCACTATTATGTTAAATGCGATATGAACTATGATTGCGCGCAGGCACAGAGCAGATAAGGAGATGGGAAAATGCTTGCTTAATGTATCTTGGTGGCGCCTCTGAAGCGGAACGTCAGTGTAAATTGGGCAAAGAAAACTTGTCTTTTGCGTGTGCGGCGACGGGGGTCACCTTGAGATGCTCAGAGAACTTCAGAGGAGCTGCTCAGGCTGGGGCTCTGCAGATAATTACACATTTACTTTTGGGGGAGATTTTCTTCCAGCTTTTGCTAAATAATCTCATGGAAAAGGCGGACACTGCGAACGCTATGGCGGCACTAGAGGGGACAATGTGTTTTCAACATAAATTGGTGATAAAATCGTGATGGAACAATGATTGTATAAGAGAAAGTAGCTGCTAATATTTTGAAACTCTTTTTCCCATTTAAGTTGATCCAACGAGTATTTGGTTTACAGTTCCAAATTCTTAGGACATAAGTTGTGGAAAACATGCTCTTTGTCATCCAAACCTGCTGCACACAGAGCAGATATAACACTTACATAAACTGCATTTACAAATAAAGATCTGTGAACCGTTTCCCTCATCAGTGAGCGGGTAAAGGGCAAAACCAGGAATTATGTTCAAGGTTTTGACACAACAGTTTTTGGGGAATTAGTTGATCCGTTGGTAGCGTTGTGCAGTTAAGAGCATTTAGTATCCTATCAATTGAGAAAAATGCAAATATGAAAGAAAAGTCAAATCTATCTTGACAAAAGCCAAATTTGATCGATGAGTTAAGGAAGTATGTAAGGGTGTACTGTTTTTAAGTCACACTTTTTTTCATAGTTTGGCTGGGGGTGCGACTTATACTCAGGTGCGACTTATATATATTAAAATATGTACTTTCACGTTTGTTATTTTCACACTGACAGCCGCTAGTGGGCGCTCTAGGCTTGTGTACCAGTATCTGCTACTCCCGTACAGGTGTACAATGACAAATAAAGCACTTACGTACTTACTTACTGTACGTTTAAAACACGGCAACGTTTGGATAAAGAATAGACAGCTCCTCCTCACTCCTCCCCGTTTACCACAATGACCACGTTCGTGGGGGAAATCATGGCGGATTTACAGGCTCCTCCTCTCCAGCTCTGACGAAGCATGTTCCTAAAAAGGGCATAAGGGAGGGATCTTGACTGTAGACCCGGCCCTGCTTGGCCCTCGCGGGGCGTGTAATGGGCGTGTATTTCTGTTGTAATCGCGCCCATGGCCAGGCAGCGACGTAAACGGCCTGTCAATCAAAGTCAGGCCCTCATTAATTATGCACGATTTCTCAAATGTTTATCTACGATAAAAACCCTGGTGCTCCATATTGTTTTTAACCCAGCGTAATCACAGGAGGAATATCTAGCTCTAGCCACTTCTAAACCATTAGGCACCGGGCATTAAAGTTGTTTTTAACGTGCCTAAAGTCCAATGCATTCCAATGGGGGAATAGTGGTCATATGGAGGTACTACCTCCATATGTCGTAGTCAAAAAGTGTCGTAGTCAAAAAGCAGAGCAGTCAGCTGCCATTGGCAATGAAGTAAACAAAAAAAGCTAAAAGCTAGATGGCCACAGAGGATCGAGTTTGCAAATGGGAGCTTGAACTACGTGATGCCGGGAGAGGCTTGTCAATGGTGCAGTTACGCCTCCATGCCCAGGCAGTTGCCAAGACTGGTGCGACTTATACTCCGGAGTGACTTTTATATGTTTTTTTCTTTTTTCATTTTTTGGCTGGTGCAACTTTTATTCTGGAAAAATACGGTACTTTATTGTCCTATAGTAGCCACACCCTTCACTATCACCTGATACCTGCAGTGATATTTTGCCAATGCATTTAATTAAAGATTACTCATATTTGTCCTCCGTTTTTTAATTTGGCTGTAAATATCAATCTCTTATTAAGTCCTAGACATCAAAGCGACACTAAAGCCTATAGCGTTGTTGGCAGTGTTTGCTAATCGCCTCCCTCTCTCTGTGACATTTCCTATGGATTAAGCGGCGCGTGCTCCGAGCCGCAGACTGTGGGTCATTGTGTAGCCTCCGCAGATAATTGTGTGGTGGTTATCACAGGCTTCAGGTGCTCGTCCTTCATCATTGTCTCAAACAACCAGCTCATCTGTTTCACTCAACATGACTTGGCATTTTTCCCGCTACATTATTAGTTATAAATAGTGCACTCTTTGAAGATAGCCAAAGCCGTCGGATGATGTTTTCCACCGCGGATCCATGACTTGTACGCTTCTAATGGATGGTGCTTTCATGTGTGTGTGAGTGTGTGTGTGTGTGTGTGTGTGTGTGTGTGTGTGTGTGTGTGTGTGTGTGTGTGTGTGTGTTTCGGATGAGGAAGGATGGATTCACAGAAATAAAAACAACATTTACGTCAACTGTCATGAGCTTGTATTAAAAAGAGATCAGACCTTCAAGCCGAAATTCTATATATTTTTTAAAATTGGTTTAAAGTGGTTGGAGAAAAGCGTTTTGAATGCAGAAAAATAAAAATAAAAGAAAAAGAAAATAACAAAAATTACTTGATTTGGAGTGGGCAATGTGGTTGAAGTGTTTTGCCAATGGACACAATAACAGTATGCTGCAGAGGGTTTTTGGGATGATATTTCTTAGTGAAAGTGAAGTAGCAGAAGTAGAAGGAGCAGTAGTAAACTAAGTACGAGGGGAACTGTAGTACTGTGGCAATAGGTCTATAACATGGCAGTTAGCTCTGAAAGAACATCCCGGGCTCGATTCGAAGTGAGGCCTCTCTGTGTGGACTTGGCGTGTTCCTACGTATAGGTTTCCTCTGGTACTGCGGTTTTCCCTATACGACAAAAAAAAAACCATGATGATTATGGGTCACATGTGTGTTCATTAACATGCACCATCATGACTAAATAACAAATAAATAGAATACAATTAAATAAATAAAGTAGTCGTGTAATAAAAACTACAAATACTTCGCTTTACATTTCACTGTTGTCTTAAATCTGGGTTTAACTATCTTATTTTAGTGAGTACTTTCAGTTCTAATGAAGTCATGATTTGAATGTTTTTTGTCCTCCGATTTATGATATTGTTAATTAAAGACCATGGTAACATAAAGAGGTATTAGTACATAGTAAGTGTTCGTTGTGGGAGTCGGATGCTAAAGGCTAAAGGCTCATGATTTGGTACAGGGACTTTTATAAAGAAATCCCCCAAATTTCCTTGAATGTTGTGTTAAGTGGGTAGTAAATGATGTGCGGTTTGTTCAGGCAGTATTTATTCCCACATCTTGTAATTATACCTCAGCCAAACTTAGTGCTGCATGCCATCAATCTCAATTCATCAATTAGCCGAACAAACAAGCCATGCGCACACATTCGTTCGCTCTCAATTTCCCCATTGTGCTAATTACACTTAAACATGTCACTCCAAATTGAAATTCAACATTTAAATGGAATAAGCTGCAAGTCGCTGAAGCATCCTTCTGCAACGGTTTCCGCAAAACAGAAATTGATCAAAGTAATGGTGGTTTTTCAATTGCGATAGTAAGACACAGACATACAGGCAGATACACACCAATAAGGCATAGGTGAAATGGTTTACACCAGGTCATTATTTGATTAGTGAGCTATTGCCTGGGTGATATGAAGAAAGCTGGTCCCCTTGAATGTGTGGACAAATCCAGAGAACTTCTGCTCAAAGTCAGAGGTTAAGGGTGTTATGGATGTGCTGCGAGTATGTGTTGTGACACCCTTACAATCATGTCCACAAATGAATCTGGGGTGCTCAGATGAGGTGATTTATGTGGCGCTAAATATTAGTTTGAAAAGTGTTCTGTGGAATTGTTCTGATTCATTTCATTGGCATTATTGTTAACATAAAAAGCAAAGTTGTTTTTGGCCTTGACCTTTTAGAAGACCTAATTTTCATCAGAATTCATCAAATGTGTTAGAAAAGTAACAACAGCCACACAGACATGTATTTAATGCGTCTTAAGGGGACCATCATCCGGTATTTTAATAATTTTACGAGTCTTGGAGGAAAGTGGGTGGTGTCTCAGGTTAAACTATTCCCATTAAAGTTTGAATAATGTTATTGACCTTTACTGTGGATGGATCACTTAAAGTAATGGGAAATGGCAGCAGTGACAGAATTATGATGACAAAATGGCTCCTAGTTATGAATTAGGTCTTGTACCTGCGAGCGCCTATCAATTTGTCAAATCGCTAGCTGCATGTGTTGGTGTGGAAGCCTTAACAAGAGCCTGAGCTCCTGTGTGTCAGTCATGTAGCACACTGTATATGTCAGTCAGTGAGCACTCCGCTGCTGCAGCGCTTCAATCACTGCACACGCTTTTCCACTTCCTACAAGATCTACGTCTGACAAGTATCAGAGATCAGGGCAGAGCCAGCAGCTTCACGCATATATGCAGCATTTTAACAGCAGTCAACAGCCCAGCAACAAGTCTGAATATTATCCCTTTAAAAAAGTGTGTACTAGTGTTTAGAACTTGGTCAAACATAAAGGTCATTCATACGGGAGCATTTTAGTGACTCATGAAGCTACATCCTTTTTTATATGTAGGTCAGTGCATGTGTGAGGCACGAGTTCACTGTTTTGTTTATTTGTGTGGGTTTTGATCCATCTTTTAAAGCAGAGGTGGGTAAACTGCGGCCCCTAAACTACAACTCTCTTTCCACAATCTATACACTTTTTTCTCCATTTTCCACGCAGAATGACCATCGCCTGCAGAGTGGGCTCAAATTACTCTTTTCTTTTTTCATTGTGTTTATTTATTTAATTCAAAAGTGTCATTACGATATTTACAGCACAACTCCTAAGTCAATGCAATTTGAATGGAAATGACCAGAGAGAAGCACAATCTTATGATATCTGCCCCTTTGTTCACTTTACATTACTTCTGTTATTCTGTTTTTTATTTTTTTTTACAATATTTACAATTACCCTGTGAGTTCCAGATATAATTTGGGGCATTTTGCAATGGGAGAAAGTTGAGCAGAAGGAAGTTATCGTTGATGCGGCCCTCTAACTCGGTTCAGGTGACTCATGTGGCCCCTTGTAGACAAAGTGTTATCAGTCACCTTGAGTCTCTCTCTCTAAAACCAAAAAATCAGGTTAGAAATCTAGGAGTAATCATGGACTCAGACCTGAACTTAAACAGCCACATCAAAGCAATAACATCATCAGCTTTTTACCATCTGAAAAACATTGCTAAGATCAGAGGAATAGTGTCAAAACCAGACTTGGAGACACTCATCCATGCATTTGTCTCCAGCAGGTTAGACTACTGTAACGGCCTGCTCACTGGCCTTTCTAAACGAGCTGTTAGACAGCTGCAGAACATCCAGAACGCTGCTGCTCGAGTCCTGACAAGAACCAGGAAATATGACCATATTAGTCCAGTGCTCCGGTCTCTGCACTGGCTTCCTGTCACTCAGAGAATAGAATTTAAAACAGCTCTGCTTGTGTACAAGTCGTTTCATGGTTTAGCACCAAAGTACATCTCTGACATGTTAGAGCCGTATGAACCATCTCGGGCCCAGAGAACTTCAGGGAGGGGTCTCCTGGTGGTTCCCAGAGTCAGGACTAAACACGGTGAGGCTGCGTTTCAGTTTCATGCAGCTAAAATCTGGAACAGTCTTCATGAGGATGTGAGACAGGCCTCAACTCTGACAATGTTCAAATCTAGGCTGAAAACAGCTCTTTTTACCCGAGCATATGAAAACTGAAAGTATTTTATCTGCACTCTTGCCTTTTACTGTAATTGATTAATTTTTATGTTGATGTTTTAATGATTGATTTTATCTGTTTTCTTGTAATTTTATGCAACTGTGAAGCACTTTGAATTGCCTTGTGTATGAAGTGTGCTCTACAAATAAACTTGCCTTGCCTTGTAAAACTTAATTTCCCACCCTTGTTTGAAAGCTTTTCAGGAGCAGTGGTAGTTTCAAGTGAACCGCTAGAGCTAGTATCGTGTGGGATGATAAGCATTCTTTGCGACGTTTGCCGTAACTAAACTATCCACAGGAAATCTGGGACATTGGGAGAACAAGTAGAGTTCACATAGAAACTCTTCGGCAGTCAGTGGTTTTGTTTAAATGCTTACTTACCTTAATGACCTGTGCCATGTTACAAAGTGGCCTTCAACAGGTCGCTTTAACTGCCAGTATTGTCGCATAATATACTGTACATGAAAAAAATATACATTTTTCAAATCACAACAACAGCACTGTAAACATTGAAATCTTTTTTTTTATTAAGACAAGAACTCTTGATCTTTTTTTTTTTTTCCTTTGTAAAAATGTTGATGAACTAATACAAAATATGAATGGCCTTATGGGGAAAGATAAACTTCACTACAGAGAGTGAAACATGGCCTGGTACAGAGAAAATTGAAACAACCAAACGCCAATTTTTCTTGTCATAAAAACAATTCAGGTTTTAACATCGTCATCCAACATATTCAAGACATGTTACAAATCATTCAAAAAAAAAGAAGAAAACAAAAACAGAAAGCCATGTCACAGTAAATACACCACTGTATCTTTCAAAAGAACAAACGGATGCCTGGGTAGTGTTGAAGTCACGTCGTCTAATTGCTAATTGACATACTGTATTAGTGGAGCTTGTATGCACATATCGTGGTTTCGCTGATACTGACTGTACAGTTTTAACAAATCTAGTCTTGTTTCTTTGTGAGCTATAGGTCTAGGCAAAATAATATCTCTACCAGTGCACCATATTGAAAACACGTATAAACATGTACAACTGAGAAGAACATGTACATCTTGAGATTCTCTTTTTCAAATAGTGGTACATTATATACGTGGGCCTTATGTTTGCAATCTACCTGAGATGCAAAAAAAAAAAAAGGAAAAAGGAAAAAAGCCACTCATGAACCTGAGAGAGTGAACACAAAAATATGTCAACAATTTTGAATACGAATGTGTATTTCTTTTTTCGATCAATCTTTGATGTCCCTCGGTGGCCATTTTAGAGCAATCGAGATAAATACCAAAACAAAAACCAGTCATGCAGGCAGCTTTATTCATGGCACCAAAACTTCAAAATAAGAGCTTCCCCTCCAAGCTTGTTTTACTATTATATACTTCTCCAATCATGTCAGTCATGTCTATAAACCTTAAAATAAATAATGAAACAAATAGAGACAATAATGGCAAGCATATTGTACCATTTTGACAATAAATATTACATCTTAGGAAAAAGAAAATCCTTTTAAGGTCCAGGACTTTGACGCTGTGAGTCTGAGTGTTGGCGCTGAATGACATACTGCAGGGTGTATATGAGAATACTGTGTGGAGCTACAGTCATCAATGGCTCAGAATATCATGACGTCCAGGAGCAAACAAGATGATTAGGCATAACTTAATGATTACCACCGGTGATCTAAAAAATGTTTAAGATTTAAGTGAGACTGATCAGAGTAAAAATGGGGTGGGTCAGCGAAATCTGCAAAATGTAACCCCCTAAACTACCAAGAGGGTCCAAGGAATGGCCAGTGACGAACAAGTATAACTAAAGCGCATGACGTCGTAAGGTTACGCCTGACACTTGTATTACAATTGTGAATTTTCTGGCTGAAGAAAGCGATGTTATCACGGGGTACAGCATGATCACAGTGATCCTCGCAATTAAAGAAAGGTGTGAAATATATCTGTAAAATATCACATGTTGATATTCTAATTCATTGAATTGACTGCATCCATTCGCCTCAAATCCAAGAAGGCACTACATTCAGTCCTTCAGTCTTTCGTTGGATAAATATCAAAGAGGTGGGTTTAAGGCAGTGGTTATCATTCCTTAAAATACATTTGTCTTATTCAAGCAATACTTTGAAAACCACTCTGAACATTACTCTTCTCAGAGGCAGGAGGCATGCATGGAAAACACACAGTATCTTCTCTTCAATTAAGGAAAGTATAATGGTCCTATATGAAAGCAACACTATGTAACTTTTTGACAATAAGAACAGTATTATTGTGGTTAGCATAACGTTGGAATGACCAGTTGGAGGAATAAATACAGTTCGTAAAGAGTGTGATAATGTGTATATGTATACGCACAGAAGCTATATGTGAAGAGAGCTGTTTTGTGTAGAAAATACTGTACACCAGGCAGTGGATAACTAGATATTAATAACAATAGTTAACATTCAGAAATTGGAAAAAGCAATCTGACATGAATATGAAACATTACATAGTGTTGCTTTGTGTAAGTTAGAAGGTGTATCCGATGAAGAAAGTATGAGCCTGCAGGATGACGAGGAGAAAAGGGCAAGTATTTGACAACTTGTGAGCTCTTACAAGATCTCAAAGACAGCCTCAAGGTAAAGTGTCCATACAGTCAGGATATATATGTAATTGATTGATTCCTGCAATGGTTCGTTGCCCTTGTATGTGTATAAGCAAGGACAGAAACTTACATGATTTGTGAGCAAGGATACACACAGTTATTTTTTCTCTCGCTCATCCTATTCAGAAGGACATACCTTTGTGCCACACACTGAAAGGTATGACATTGAAATCAAAACAATTAACCAAATAGGAACACCTTGTGAAGAAGTATGTTGTAAGTCCGTGAAGAGCTGAATGTCAAATGATTAGAATTTGGACTTCTCTGAATAACACAATAACACAGAAAAGAAAGAAGAAAGTCAAGCAGCGCAAACTGAAAATATTAATAATTACAAAATAATTAGAAAAACCCTGTTGGTCCAAGGTTGAACAAGTGAGAAGACATCTAAAGTTGGAGAGAGACTGGGCAAAAAACCCCACTGTGCAAAATGAAAGGCTAAATGTTGTTGAGTCAGCCACCCTTTTAAGGACCCCAGAGTGAACGTATGCAGAAGTTTAAAGGTAGTATAAGCAATGAAAAATACTCAGATGTGTCAATCTGTAATCGTAATGGTACAGCCAAAATATCTAAAACTTACCACCAATAAAAGTTGTTTGATTCTCCAATATTCTCCAACACGACAGTACACCGTATGCCTTCTTGTTTGCCGCAGTGAAGTTTGTTAAGATTGCAGTACCATGTTAAAAGAGTAAAAGGCTGCGTACCACTTACATAACCTTTAATAAGTCCGATCTTTTGTCATTTCGTAGCACAGTAAGACAGCGACACAAAGAAATACTGTATAAGGGCACCATTTTCGCCTTGTGTTTTGGTCCATCTCGTTCGAAGAGGTGTTTTCGGAGTTACTCATTCGACAGAACTAGATACAGAGAGCTCCACATCATGGCAAATTACGGCAGTCCTGATGCCTAAGACTGTACAACATCCTAAACAAGCACTAACTGACCACGCACGTACGAACTGTGTTTTCTTCTTGAAAAACCAATCACCTTCACTAAGCTGCTGTGAAATTATAAATGATACGGCACTCCTACTTCATTTCCAAGCAACAATACATTCTATAATGAGCATGGTTACTCACAAATAGTACATAGGCAGTGAAGAAGTAAAGACGTAAAAGTAGGAAACCAGAGGTGCGTGTGTGTGTGTGTGTGTGTGTGTGTGCGTGTGTGTGTGTGTGTGTGTGTTTGTGTGGAGTTTTGCTGGGGCCACTGGACTCAGACCTGGCCAGGAGAAATGTGTTGACACTATGTTACAGTAAGTGAGCTCCTGTGTGGTTAGCAGCACCTCAGATTCAGGATACAGTGAGCTAAAAGCTAGCTGCGGCACACATAGACAAACACCAGGCCACTGAATCTCCTCTAAAGGCAAATGCAACAAAGGGTGAGATACAATCCAATCCGACAAGCAAAACCAGAGAAAGGGGGGGAGAAAAAACACATCAAAATGAACCAAAAGAAATCGAACAAGGCACAAAATTGTCCATAAAATAACTGAACTGTACAGGCCCCAGCAGTCCAGGGAGGGTCGGGTAGGAGAATCGCCTCACACACCAAAGTGGCCACGCCTGTCCAAATTCGTGTTCTCGTGACTTCCAGATTCCTTTGAAAGTCCTTCGCCGTTCAATGAGCCTTTTGTGTAACCAACCAGCGTAATCCATAATGCCTCTAAAGCATTGTCTGTCATCAGCATCACACAGCACATCCCCACACCGTCTCTCCTCCTGGCCCAGTCCAGTCAGTCTAGATATAGTACTCCTTCTTCTCGTCTGTGTTGTTGTGTCCACCCTCTGCGTTAATGATAGCGGTGTCAGCGTCAGCCGCGTCATCCGCTCCTTTGGCTTCGTGTGTGAAGTATGTTCCTGCGAAGGCAAAACAAAACGAAAAAAATAATAATTCAGAAATACAGATATGCTGTGACACCTGTATCTGAACTGGACAGCGACCTCAGAAAAGGTCCATGAAGTGGCACAACAAGAAAAAAGATACACTGAAGGTCACATGTTCTATATTTAATTGGACTGCCTTCAGCACTAGTTCGCTGTGGCATTGCTTCAATACGCCTCTGCAATGTCAAGATCTTGTATTGATGATGGGAGAGTGTGACTACAGTGCAAAGCCTCCTACAGCACATCCCAAAGATTCTCAATAGAGTTAAGATCTGGACCCTGTGGCGGCTAATCCATTGGTGAAAATGATGTCTACCCTGGCATTGTCATCTTGGAATATACCCGTGCCATCAGGGAAGAAGAAAACCTGGTCATTCAAGATGTTCAGGTAGTCAGATGATCTCGTTCTTTGGGCGCATAGTGTTGCTGAACCTAGACCTGACTGACTGCAAATCCAGGTGGGGACTGTTTTGTGGTTAGGCAGTGTACTTGGATGAAAATAGTAATAACTTTCATTTAACTATGGCAGTTTTAGTTGACTAAATTTGCATGACTTTGACAAAAACTAGACACAAGGAATTTAGGCGACAACATTTTGGTACAACTATAAATATATAAATCAAAAGTTAACACTAGTCAAAATCCTTCATCTTCCGCCAGAGACACTTCACGTCGGCCACAATCAACTCGCGACAAAAACACTCAAACTCCTCAGATGCGTCCATGATCAAGTATGATTGCCAGGCTTTACCTTTGTGTCTGGCGAAGTATCGACCCAGAACAATAAGTGCGCAGAGGATGGCGAACATCACCACGGCAACCACCCCTCCGATGACAGCGTGGTCAATTTTCTGCGGTGCCCCTTCGCTGGCTCGAGAGTCTGGAAACAACGATGAACATAAATACTGATGACGCAAGCAGAAAATGACTATATCATACAATTTCAACTTAAATGATGTGCTTTAGCAGACAAAGATAATAATCAATTGGCAGCACGTTACAATAAAGTCATAGCATGGTGATAGGATGGAGATCTGGAGATGGGTTAAATGTCCTCGATAATGACATAGTCAAAATTGCTCGATGTTGTTTAAAACATTTATTTTGACAGGCTTAATACAGATGCTATTGTTGCACTTCTTTGTAAGCCCTGCAAGCATGTTTACATGTTTTGCTATTGTTTTTATATAATTATATCCTAGCCTCTAGTTTCCCTAAGGCCACACATGAGCCCCATGTGAGTGGCCAAAACAAAAGAGCAGCAAGGCAATAAACTACAAATTACAACTTAAGTGTGACTGGCTTGTTTTCTCGTAAGCATTTAGCTAAAGCCTGTTGCACGGCGATATTACACATGTCAGATTATATTGTTTACGAGTGAAAGATTTAAGAAAGCAATGTGCAAACAGAAAAATATTGTTTCCAATTTAAAACATGTAATCCCATAAAAAAGGCCACCAAACAACACCTAATAGAATGTAATACTTCATGCCCCGTCAAGGATTGTCCCGTGCTGGAGCAATGACTTCAGATAAAACAGAAATCACAGCAATAAATTGGAATAATGTTCACTCTTGCTGTTTACTACTTATGGACACAGGCTAGTAATTTCTTACAAATAACAACAACCAAAGGTTCAGTGTCTTTACATCCATAAGAATAGACCATGTCATACTGGATTATTAGTAAAGTTCCAAATTATTTACTCAAGTAGTAATATGGCATAGGAGGTACACACTTTTTATTAATTTATTTTGTCACACACTTTAACGGTTTTAATTATGTTAACGGTCAGTCTACCCCAGGGCGGCTGTGGCTACAATAGTAGCTTACTACCACCAGGTATGGAGTGAATGAATAGTGCCATGTAAAGCGTCTTTGAGTGTCCAAAAAAGCGCTATATAAAACCGATGCATTATTATCCATCCATCCATCCATTTTCTCCCACTTGTCCGTTTCCGGGTCGTAGGGGCAGCTGTCGGAGCTGCCCAAATCACATAGCACCAGTCCCGATGCATTATTATTATTATTATTAATTACCACTTATTTATTCCTCTATCCTTTATTTACTTGCCGTGGAGGCGATGCATAAACAACGAGCACCTCGCTTTCTCTTGATACAGCAGTGTTTTTTGCTTTTTCTCTGTGAACTGCATTTGTAGTTTCTGTGTTCCACATTGCTTTCTTGGATATGTTTGCACATCTTGCTGTGATTTTGTGAGGTTCAATGGATTTGTTTTTTAAAAGTTAACAAACAGCTTAGCATAAAGACATTTGAGACCTACACATTCCTTCTTCTGAAACACTGAAGAGGCACAAAGAGCCCCCCACACCTGAAGCACAGTGGAGGCATCAAAAGAGGCGCTACAGGAAATAAAAAAGAGACAAACGAGGAGGTATCCAGGCAAGACTCGCAACTAAGCCACACATGTCTTCTATCCCTACTGTTGTTCTGACTAATGTTTGTTCACTGGATAATTATGAGACGGATTATATTAGGCTGCTACGCTCTTCCCAGAAGATGGTGAAAGACTGTTGTGGAGTGGAGGGAGCTGCACAGGAGGTAGAGGAAGGAGGAGGTAGAGGAGCTGACCAGTGCAGGACACCATGCTCTGAAACAGGGCATCGTTTCAGAGGCTCAGAGGAGCACTGGAGGCCGTACTGCAGTTTTCCCTACCTCCAAAAACATGCTGGTCAGGTTGGCCCACAGTGGCTGTGTGGCTCAGTTGTAGCGGCTCAGGACTAACACCTGATCACAATTTCGTTGGACGCTTGTACAATGACAAATAAAGCATTTACTTACTTAATTCAACAATATAATATCGCTCAAGTAAAAAGAAACATGTCAAATGTGAACCTTTAATCAGTGGTTCTGAACTGGAACCCAAAAGTGAGTCTTGGGCCAAAATGTACAGAAAATAAATGGTTTCAATATAGCCGGCCTTATGACCAGTGCTGGACTTAACAGAACTCTTAAGCCATTTCCAAAATACTAGGGTTTGTGGGGCCCTCAGATGTGGCGGTAAGGGTTTCCACAGTTTAGGAAGCCGCAGTCTGTTTCTAGGAAGAGGGAGAAAGTTGGTGTCTGTGGCCCGAAAAGTTGTCTGGTTGTGGAGTTCAATGAGATAGTCCAGGACATGGCCATGGGGACACATAGGTCAGTAAACAGTCTTTCCATTGTTGCGGTTAGAGATCGCAAGCCAGGATACATTGGGGGTTAAATATTATCATTTGCATCGTGGCTTGTCAAAATGGGTTGAAAGTGGCTCCTGATCCCCCACCAGTTGAGAACCAATGCTTAAACCTCGAAGTCCAACTACTCTGAGAAGTACTTTTCCTTCAAAAAGTTACTCGCGCAAATGTGAATAGATTATTTAACATACCCATACCTGATTGACAGTACATACATGAGCAGTTATTTTGTGAAAGTAGACATTCATGAAAACATTATTGTGACGTATCATTGTGAAGAATGTGGGTGTTGTAAATACGTTAGAAAAGTTATGAATGAGTTTGAACCACAACCTACAATTTAAAATGTACACCTCTTTTGTTATTTAAAAAAAAAAAGAAAGATAAATAATCCGATATAGGGCCTTTGAGAAGTACATTGCATCCAATTGAGCGCGACTCCTTTCAACAAACTTCTCAGTCCTATATGGCTTTAAATGGCAGTTAGCGTCCCTTGAGTGAGCAACGCTGAAAAATGTTTTAAGACAGTTATTTCACCGTGAAACGCGCGACACGGGCTCCTATTCCCCGCCCGAGTTCAGCCACTGTAAAATACATTGTGATTTAAGAGGCCATTTGTGGAAGTCACCGAGCTCAATCATCAGAAATAGACACAGGACTTGAGATAAATTGGCGCCCGCTGTCCCCAATGAGAGAAATACGCGCTCGCCTCAGGTGTCAGTAGACTAGCGCCGACTTGCATTTAGCCAGATTTATTCGCACTCAGCAGAAGAACAAGGCAAAAAAATCCGAAGCACTTTAAAATTTCCAGCCTCAGAATAGAACCCGGGCATCTATCAATAGTCTATACGTGTGCACATTTAGCCTGATGGAGCAATGGCGGCCGAAGGGTGGAATGGCCGCGCTGTTCTTTGCTGCATGAGAGAGCAGCTCAATTTTCCATCAATCTCGCTAGTCATGCTCTGAACTTGAATGATTCTGATAAAGAAAATTCGCCGCAGCGGCCGGGGCACAATGATTTGAGTCTGAGGCACCGTTTTGACACACAGATGGCACACTCGCATCACGGTCCTCTAAAAAACCGAACCTTTTGAAGTTTACTTTGACTTCATTCTTCGTATTATTATTATAATTTTTTTTTTTCAAACACAAGGACAAAATGAAACTAATTAACGGGAAAGGTTGTGCTTCAGAAGAGCGCCGTCGGAAGAATGGAGTCGTTGTCTTCTTCACAGACGCAGCATCTGTGGAGCAGGGAAGTGCGCTTTGTTTACTGTATCACGCGTGCCAGATAGCACTGTTTGTCTCCTGAAGAGCAGAGAAGTCACGGTCCATGCTAATGAACTGGTATCGACTTAATAGCCCCAACCCCGCAGCCGCCCCCCCCCCCCCCCCCCCCCCCTGGCCTCACCTTGCCCCCCCCGCAGCCTTCCGTTTGACACATCCGCTAGGAAGCACACAGGGTCTCTCCTGTCTCACAGAGGTTTATTTAAGGCGAGACTGTGAAAATAATAGCTGTAAAAGATGTTGGTGGGCTTCGAAGGGATCAACATTTGATGCAGGTTTTGTGTAATTTAACAGGGGTCATTGTTTCCATATTAAAACCAAATCTAAAAATGGTTCATTTTGTGAAGAAGAAAACAGAAAGCTAATACGTTTCACAAGCGAGAATAGGGAAGTAAAGGAACCCAGTCAATATCTTTGGAAGACGTAGTTTATCACGTTTTAAAAGTAAAACATCCAATAAAAAACAAGTGAGAAGTAATAAACTATTCTCTTTGTAAAAGCCCTAAGAATACAAAACCAAAGAACTCATGAAACTGTGTGAAATGTAATTGAAACAGAATAGAATGACTAGGAAATATGTTTTTAGGTGCCGTTTTATGGTGTCCAATTCTTGGGTTCTTCTATTATAGTCTCTCCCTTCACATGCATAAGGGTGTTAGGACTTGCCTGGAGTAAGCACCCAGGCTCTATCACAAAAATGTCAGATAGGGAACTTCAAATCCCCAAAGACTCCGAGTATCAACTGTTATGGCTGAGTGCGTATCGTGGTTCTTCCATTATGTACAGCACTGATTTTCACTGCGCACTGCTCCGCTTAATACAAAAGGAGAAGTGAAGAGAAGACGTATCCACAGTAAATACAATGAGACATATCAATGCAATAAGTACAGCTGTTATTAAACTCGTGTTTTCCGTCTCGTGTCTGTGGCTATAGAGGATCACACACACCTATATTTATATAAATAACGGATAGTTTTATTGCTTCAGAGTCGAACTTGTGTTGAAGTGCATCGCCGTTCATTTGGTATCAATCACAGACACATTCATTTCCAGTGGACAATACAGAGGTGTTTTGATTGTGACATGGACTAATGATGAAGAGGGTCCCCAGACGTTTTGAGAAGAAGAGGTACAGGCTAAGTGGGTAGAATGTATGAATGTATTGTACATTATATATAGTAGTATTCTATATCATCTTTTAGTATCTTTGAAAGGAGGTTGATGTTTCTGGTGGGATGGGGATGGGGAACCACTGGTTTAGATTTAGGTGAAGATTCATTACATTAATACAGTATACTTTGGCCACATGAACTTTAAAAAACAGTCCTGTAATAGGACTACACATGCCGAAACCACAGCAAAACCAGGTCTGTAACAGGACGAGACATGCCTTAAGTAGTTTTAAACACGGGACATCTCAAATTAGTTCAAACAAATGAAAACTACTGTTCAAATTCAAATGAAAAATTCAAATGAACACACTTTTGATGGTATCATTTCCCCAAATCTTACGAGGCGTTTGGCAGTGTACCTTGGCGGCATACAGTGGAAAAACAACAATTCACTCAGCAGCGAGCACACATTTCGAGTTCATCCATTCACCGCACATAGACGGGAAAAGTTTTTTTTTTTTTGACAAGTCTCAGGCAGCCGGAGTATCGGGACAGAGCCTGCAGTAATACTGTATGAGGAGGGCATGCAGGCTCCATTCAAAAACATGTATTCGACCGAGCTCAGAGATCACTGTGCTACCCAATTCTAATAACATGTATTCAGTAGTTCCTGGTTGCATTGTGAACCACAGGAAATTTTACTAACAAAAATCATTGAATTTCATGGGTGTCTTGCCGCCCAGTAAACAACTATAATACGCCAAAATTCAATGTGTAGAAATGTTACTATGACAGCCAGTCCTATTACACGGGCCTCTGTGGCATCCGAGTCCTTGAAATAAGCCGCATTTGATGATGTCAGTAATGTGGCGTGTGTCCATAGAGGCGGCGGAGAGGGCTGACCGAGCGGCGCTGACATGTCCCGACAGGATGTGCACAGCCGCGGGGATTTACGGGGGAATAAAGAGGATTTGCAACTGATGCCGTGTCCGTGTGTCGCCGCAACCTGCTCTGCTGAACTCAGTCCCACAAGCTTCACTGTCACACCTTCCCAGCCCTTTTCTGACATGACTAATTGTCACCGCGGTCAATGTGTGGTCAGCAGGCGCAGCTTGTGCCGACCGACGCGACGAGGCCGGCCAGCTTTGGGATTGCTTTATTTTAAATGCAAATCCGGAAAGATGGCAAGTAAAAAAGAGTTCTCAACGTTAGCATGTTTCTTTACTTCACGGTAATTCTATAGCGACTCATCTTGACTCGGTGCGCATTGATTTCCTTAATTCCTTTTTAATTCAGCATAGATCAGTGGTTCTCAAACTGTGGTGTGGGGACAACTGTTAGTATGCTTCAGTTCTGGTTTATTTCAGGGTAAACTTTGTTCTATTTTTTGTTAGTCCTTGTTTAAACTGCTTCATACACAGAGCTGGGTTCAGGTCGAAGTTTAGCTCCGTTGTAGAGCTGGTTCTTGAGAAGTCAGTCAATAAAAAATAATTATTTCTTAGGTGGTACATAGTGTGACAAGTTTGAGAACCCCTTGCTTGGATGTAACAAATGCCTTTCTCTCCAAGTGTGGCACAAACATATTGTATCCTGCAAACCAATCTAAGTGAATCAAGAAAGTACAGATATATAATACTAGAAACTGCAGC
This sequence comes from Proterorhinus semilunaris, assembly GCA_021464625.1. NCBI lineage: Eukaryota > Metazoa > Chordata > Actinopteri > Gobiiformes > Gobiidae > Proterorhinus > Proterorhinus semilunaris. Next base: position 18,361,404 of record CM038354.1, on the reverse strand, counting down.
GTCTATTATGTTTCTCGGAGGTTCATTACTAACTGCAGAGCCTTGACACATCATTGTGAGTGGTGCTGTCGATCGAGTGGGATGGCATTTTCTGTCCACGAGGAGGCTGGGTCATTCATGCACTTGTATTTTCAAGACCATACTCAAGACCACTGACCTCCTACATCTGTATACTTGTATAGAAGAAATGATCATTTGCTGCTCTGCACTGAACTGGCAAAAATGGCTTTTGTCTTCCAAAGGACTGGACGCTAACTGAACTGATCTCCTTTGTGCCTTTAAATCCAAACTGAAAACACAAGCGGCCACCACATTACCTTGCACCTGTTTGTCATAGTCTTGGTATCATATTATTATAGTTATTGTTTGTTTATAGATGTTATGCAGATGACATAAAAGGAGGTTAAATAAAATAGGTCAATATTACTCTTGAAAAACCTTCAAAGTTAATGGTAAACTTCGGTAATACCTGTTTTATGTTCTGTTCTTGTAGATGTGCGATTTGTAAACCGCCCAATCACTGTTTCTGTCTCCAAATGCTTTTTCTTTCTTTTAAATCCAGGGCTCTATTTTTTACTCTGTTGTAACAAGACTTGTCCTCCACACACTCTCCCAGCGCAATCACTTTTCAATTTATAGATGTAATTACATTGCTATAATTGAAACAATGACTCTTGCATTGATGGAGCAGGGCCCATGGTTGAACTGAATAGACTGTAACCCTTTCCTGGCGCTGGCCTGACAATGACGCATGGCAGCAGAGTTTACTGGGCCTTTTAGTGACACAGCCCTCCTAACAGCCTTGTCCTGTAAATGACAAATAAATGTAATGAGACAGACTTATGCCGCCATTGTCCGGCAAATTGTGTTTTTCTAAGCCCTGTCCCGCCATTTCCCAGAATGCTATGTGGTTGAGTTTGCATCGGAGGGATTTTGCAGAGCGACAAAATGTAAAGTGAGGATGCACCAATGCCACCGTGACATTTTGGAGGCAATATGTGGAAGTCTGCATATCAATATGCTGACAAATAGATACAACAGCCACAGTATTTGATCAATCCCACTGATGTGTCCATAAGAATGTCATATAAAAATGATTGACTGTGAAAAAAAGTGATGTCAAACACATTTTTATCACTATCTTACACTTTGTTGGTTAGAAAATGCAATGTTGATCTAAAACAGCAAAAACAAAATATGCATTAGTTTCACTTCCTGATTTTCATTGCTTCACCCTAAGCCCCTCCCACCCTCGTCATCTAATTATCTATGCCTTGTGATTGACCAGGCAATGTAAACTAATAAAGTTTTCTGATTATGATCCTAATTAGACCAAACATTACATTTCAAAGTATTTATGTCTATTCTTTTCTTTGATAAGGGATATTATGAAGCGATTCCATTAGCAACATGAGACTGAGAGAATATACAAGTGACTGAAAAAAATGTCATCTGTCGAAAACAATAAATTAACCAGCATCCAACACCAACTTGATCAAGTATATAATGAGAAGAGATGGTGTTGCAATTAGATTTATGATTTGAAAAAAATCTGCTGATATTTTTGATGACTTAAGCCCTCACCCCGCCTGAACGGAGCACATGTTCTCCAGTTTGGTTTTATCCAGATCTAAAAGAGCGACAAAACCACGATGAACAGGCAACAAAAAGTAGTGATAAAGTGGTGATAAAGCAAAAGAAAAGGAGCCATAAAAGAGTTGACAAAAACACAACAAAAAGTAAAGGAAAAAAGCAATAAAGAAAGCAACAAAAACACGACAAAATTGTGACAAAAACGTGGCAGCAATGCAGTGCAAAAAAAAAGTAATGATCTGCCTTGTAGGTCTTAGCTTTCAAATGAGGCGCTACACAGACCTATAGGCTGTAAGGTCCAAACTGGAGAAAATGTCCTCTGTTAAGGCAGGAGGTAAGAGGTTAAACATCTGAAATACAAACTGCTAAACAAACACAAGAATTGTGCATATGCCTTTCTCTGAACATGTTCATAAAGGTTAGCAGGCTTTATGAATAATAAGATAATGGTATATTTTGATAGTGTGTCATTATACCAAAGCATTCAGCGTGAACCTTTGAATTAGCAGCTTATAAGGAGACAGCTCGCTCGCACAGAACAGGTAAACGTAACCCAAAGAGCCAAACGGAGAACTGATCATCCTTCAGCACTTTCAAAACACTATCAGTGCTTTTAATTTTCAGGGTGGGCTGGCATCGCAAACCGATTCCCCGGAGACCAATTAAAACTGCCTTTTACAGTCTTTCTTCCCCTAGTATCTGTTCAAACAAAGCGAATAAAAACTCCAGGTCAGTTCCAAGTGGGAATCAAAGTAAACAAATAGTAGGGAAAAAAATAATAATTATAAACGCTTCCTTAATTTTTCCGAGGAATATGTCAAAGCACAATGATACGTGCGGCAGGTTTAGACAATTCTACAAAATGTTTAATTATGTGGAATGCTAAATGCGGTCGGAATGTGTTAAGAGAAAGTCTCAAATCCCAGCGCAAAACAGCTTTGGAAACCTGCCAACACCTCACATGAGCAACAGCAGAAGACTGGTAAACATGTAAAAAATATGCCGCGAGAGGTTCCTAAAATACCATCTGGGGCGGAATCTTCTGTTGTGCTTACTTGGGAAAAAAGAAGGGGAAAAAAAAAAATCCCCCTTTGTTTGCGAGAAGAACAAAGGTTTGGGAATCACCCGAAGTCAACCATACATCGTGTTCGGCATGTTAAAAGCCGCGAGAGATCTGCAAATGCCAAGCAAGCAATAAAAATCAATGCAGAGGCAGGTCTAAAGGGGCATGGTGTTAGTAAGTGCAGAGTTGGTGGTAGTTGGCGTTCATCGAGGTCTGCCCCCCCCCCCCCGGTATCATTTAAATAATTTCACCTCTGTGTCTTTCACGAATCTAGAAGCGCAATTCAATACATTTTGTTCATTACTCAGATATGGGCAAACATCAGTGAGTAAAATGCCATGTATACATTATCTGCCATACGGGGTCAGAGACAATTTTTTTTAATCAAATTTAGGATAATTAGGCAAGATGCTTTTGTCTCCCATATATTTTGGTAAGTACATGTTTTAGATGAATAACTTAACTGAACTGTCTGAAATATCATCATCTTGAAAATACGGTTTAAAGTCGTACTGAGTATCTAATGCCCCTAGAGGCCATAAGTGCCACTGCAGGTGTCGTAGCATGTTCCGATTTTTTTCCTTAATAATTGTCCGTGAGAGTAAATACTACGCTGAAAGAAAAGACAAAGGGAGAGAGAGAATACTGTACATCCAATTACACAATGGAGCTAATTTTTTTTCACTCAAACTTGGCTGTAAGTATTGTTTAAGTGTCCCCCCCCCCCCCCCCCCCCCCGCCAATCATCCCATTAACGACTGCGAAAAGGATTTATTAAGGAAAACAAGTACTTAGTACTGCTTTAAGGAAAGTAAGAAATTACAGGCAAGCTATTGCATTACATACTATCTCTATCAGTCTTAAAAGAAAATATTAAATATGTCTATTGCGCTGTAATTTAGATATGTGACAAAGTCTAATCTTCCCCCGTCGTCGCTCCTGCAGCTCCTCTCTAACTTAAAGTGACTCCAGTAGATCTGTCTTGTGACTATTTCAAAACATGTTATATTTTGCTTTGGCTTGCAACAGTTTACAGCCATAAAAACATTGCCTCTTTTCTGTCCTTCCCTCCCATATTTCCTTGTCCCTTGTCCTTGATCTGGCTGCTGTAGACATGTGTGGGATGAGTAGCGGAGGAGAGTGGAGGGTGGGTTACTGTGGGCTTAACCAGGATATGATGTCCCTGCCTCAGATCAGCTCTGAGCATCTGACGAGCTGGAGCAGTATTGCCAAAGGCTTCCTTTTATTCTCTCAAAGCTGTGGATTGTGGCTAAATTCGACCCTCTGCCCAAAACGAATCCAAAGGAACTTGTGGAAGACTGATCCCCCCCCCCCTCCTTTTCTGATGTTGGTTGTAGCCATTCGGTGTCCATCTTGAAAAACACGCGCCGCAGACGTTTCTCTTCTTGTTATGATTCGTGCTGCCTGCCTCGGTTTAGAGCGAGGAGCCTGACTTGTGTGCGCAGGTTGTTGTGAGAAGAAGTCAAACACGTCTTCCTTCATCTTTTCTGACACACGATGTCAACTAAAAGCTTTTTGATTTGTTGTAAATATAACACAGAAAGAAGGAAGAAAGGAGAAGTTGGCCCCTAAGAGGTCTACACCCACTTGCACTTGTTTTTTCTCAGCATAACCATCTGCACAGTTTGCCTGTCTAAATTCAACTAAATACCGCATCGTGTTCTCTGAGGTGTTCAATATTTTTGTACACTTTCTGGTTGTGTTCAAAAGAAGGGTAACTGGGATTTGGTAAAACCATGTTCACACCCATGTTCGCACACACACATGAACATTTGCATATCATTCAACTCACACAAACTATGGTAGACTTAATGTGCAATACATTTAAATGTTAATTTTACAGTCTGCTGTAAGTGAAAGTGTCTGCGTCAAATCTAAAATGAATCCTGTTGCACAGTATGTAATCCGCTAATGGTCCGTTATAGTACTTCTTGAAAATATTGTTTTGTTCAATCATATTCCCATCATCATAGCTTCTGTCCAGACCACAATGCACACGAACAATGGCTGATTGGCTCAGTGCAGCAGAGTGGCCTCTGATTAGCTCTCAGCTGGTGGTTAAATGTCTGCTCCTGTTCACATGGTCCTTCAGACGAATGTATAAGAAATGTGGCTGTCTACCTCCTTAATGGCAACAGGAATATGCTATACGGTGCGTATACTGATTAAGGCTGTGCGAAGTAATCTACAGGCAGCCAGCTTAGCTTTGCCCCTGTGACAGGGTATTTAGAAGAGTAGTGAACTGCAAGAAAGCTCAATTACATCCTCCCAGCATGTACTGCATAAATCACGGTAAATCCTCTTTCAGGCCTGTCTTTGGAAAATTACTGAAATGCTGCAGCAGGAAACATAGAGACGGGGTGCGTCTGTGGTGTATATGTATATGTAATGCGGAGTCAAGCATTTGAGAAAGTCACTTCATCTGACACCACACCCAGAGAGCTGAGTGATGCTGCCCATGTGTGATCACAGCCTATAGTCACGCACACCCCCAGTCTCAATGCTGCGAGGCTTGAACCGGAAGTAGGGAGCATAAGAGCGACATAAAAGCACGGAAAAAGCTTTTTGTACAACTGTACCCACACATACTCGGGCTCAAATTAATGAATCATTTACAGCTGAAAGCACGAAGCAACAATATAGCCTTTATGCTATATGGAGGTAATTTAATTTATTTCATTGAGATTTAAGCTCCGCTCTCAAACACCAAGCAATTCAGGGTTATAAAAGAATATAAAGCACACTTTAGAACGCCTTTAGAAGCTGTCGATTATGGGAATTAAATAGCACAATGTGGCCCGTCTAAATGTCAGACTCAGATTAATGCTACTTCCAGGTACTTAAAAAGCACACTGACCAAACATAACATTATGACTTCACTTCACCCGCTCGTCTCATACGCATTAAGCAGCAGGTGTCTTTCCTTGGACCATTTTTTAAAACTGACCGCTGCACAAGAGCTGCCATTTTCCCAGTGATATGCCTGATAGCTGTGTTCTCCCAGATCAAAGTAGGCCAAACACGCCCTTCGCCTAAACATCAACATCACAAATTAAGTGTCTCCCTCACTCGATGTGTGCCAGAGAAAACGCTATTGAACTGCCGCTTGCAAGAGCGACGTAAAGGGCATTATAATATGATGGATAGGCCAGTTGAGATATTGCTGCTGATGCTGATAAGATAGCACAAAAAGCCCATGCAGACTTTTTGCTCAAATCAAGCATGCGACTGGAGAGGACTATGACTGCCTGTCCCTCGGTGTCACCTATCAGCGGCTCAATCTGATTAAAACCGGTCACACGCACTGGCTCTAACCTTTAGCGCAAGCTCCCATTATTTCTTGTGATCCGCTGCTCTACGACCACAGCGCACACACACACACACACACACACACACACACGCACACGCACATCTCCATCCACACATGACCGTAATAGGGACAATATAGAGGGAGTGGGGCATACAGTACCTTGTGTGTTGACTGGGTTGGTGGTGGGTGTAGGAATAGTAGTGGGGGCATCTGGATGAAAAAAGAGTGAAACAAAAATAAAGAACATGTATAAGAAATAAAGCAGGACAAGGATAAGGAGAGACACAAGACACTTTGGACATGAGAGGCTACACATCCCAGAATTTACCAGAGGTGGAAGAAGCACTTTAGAGGTATTTTATTTTAAAGGCAAGTCCTGAAGTTAAAATGACTAGCGTTCTCAGCATTATGGAAATACGTAGAGTAGTTTAAAAGCACGTACCTACCTCCACTCCTACTGTTACAACTATTACTAATAAGCCAACAACTACCATTGCAATTTCTACATTTTAACAGGGAAGGGGGAATCTTATTTGTATCGTGCTTTTCACACGAAACAAGTCACCCAAAGCGCTAAAATGTAGCGTTCTGTTTTGAATGATGTTCTTTAAAAAAAAAAAAATGCACTTTTGAAAATTACTTTGGGCGTTGGAATGATCAGAATGAGCCTGATGAAGCTGCCTGGGCATTAAAAATACAGAGCAGGTGTGGACCAAGCCTTCTGAGTGTTTCTTTTTTTAGGATGAGGCACGCCAAATTTGCAGGATTAGGCAAAATGCTTAACTGAAATAATTTTTTTTTCGGATGCGCCATACACGATGATGAATTTAATTTTATAACACGGACTTTGAAATCTCAGAGGGGCTTTCCCGGAACTGACCAGTTTGGCCTTACCCAGAATCGAAAAGCTTCTTGAAGAAAGTGTCAAAACGAGACAAAAATTTGACGGAAAAACGCAACAAAAAAGTGACGGGAGAATGGTGATTACAAAAAGCCCAAAAAGTGGCGCTACGCTGTCAGCTCTAGTCAAGAAGGTTTTAGATTTGGGCAAAGCCAAAATGCGCTGTGTGAAGGTGCGGGGGTAAGGGGGTTCATTTCAGGTCAAATGAACAGATAAATAAATACATGAATAATTAAACGTAATAGTATTGCACCTCTGGTAATTACCCAAGTTAACTATAGTTTTCTTTGCAGCGCCATCTGCTTAAGCTAACACCTCTAGAGGCTAATGTGCCACTCCTATGTAGCAGCTAGCTTCTTTAGCGCCGTAAAACACCATCTAATTGACATTCAACCGAGGCAGCTGGAGTTGCTATCGTATTAATTTCCTGTCACAACATAATTGACAGCGATGCCACATATCAATGGTTTAACAAACACAAGCCAATTGCTCGCTCACTTAGCAGGTTACAAAAAAAGAAAAAAAAGAAATGGTCTAGGTTTAGTGCGCTTTTGTCTCGTTTTTTCGATATGTTTTCTAATTAAGTATGAATAATAATGCCTCGCAATCACTGCCATTTCGCACAGTCACTCTCAATAATTAAGTCAAACTGCAAATTAAACCAGTCTGGTGGTCTCCTGCTGCACCGTCGCACAGCCCTCTAGCACCACCCTCCTCTCTCCCCTCGCTCGCTCCCCCCCCCCCCCCACCCCGCGGTGCGCTGATTAGCCCTGTCGCTAACCCCCGAAATAAAATCATCACGCAAACAAAATGGAGGGCAATTCAGGTGTGCGGCATTACTAAGGAGGGCCTCAAAGCGGAGTCTCATCAGGGCCCTCCCCTTGCTTGCTATATGCCAGGCAGCTTTTCTTTTTTTTTTTTTGCGAGGGGGAGATATCTCGACCCCTCGCTGTGGCGGGGACTCAGCGGGGGAAATTGGCTGGCTGTCTTCGTGCCTTTACTGTCCCCACTCCATCAAAAGCCAGCAGTAGGGGACCGCACACACTCCTAAACTAATGCTAAAACATCAAGCGGGGCATAATGTTGGGAGGCTATATGCCGTGGGGTTCGGGAGGGGGGTAGGGGGTCGCTCTCTGCAGCTGGAGGTAGGAGGGTATCTGGGTATCGGGGAAAGATTCTCATGTGACAGCATTTGAAGTGGGGTTGGGGGGCTTGGTGGGGGGGGGGGGCGAGGGGGGGGGTTCTAGATTTGGTTCCCTGTGACCGTATGGCAGGCTGATAGCTGAAATGTCAGTGTCTGGGAAGAGGGAAATTGGCCATTCAGGGAAGAGGGTCTTCACAAAGGCCGGGATAGGATGTGGCACATATAATATCTAGGCGAAACAAGAATTCTCTATGGGCAATTTCCAGCCTGGATGACTCGGGGCTCAACATTATGAGGGCTGAAATATGAGTGTGTTTTTTGGAGAAGGCCATATTTTCAGGGAGCGTTTGTGTCGCGGAGGAACTCGATATGAGAAGATTTGACCATAAAGTGAAACAATGGAGGAGAAATTGTTTATCCGCGCCTGCTTAAACATGCTTGCAAACATGACAGCGGAGAAAGAGGTAATGGGGTTTTCTTTCGCTTGGCTATTTGCTGTACAATTCGGTGTTAAAAAACGAGAGAAAAACAGGTAGAATGCAGTAAAGTAGTTAACGCTAAACTCTATGTGAAATGCAATGTAAAGCTCGGCCTTTCATAAACCAGCGTATTCATGTTTCTGCAGTCCATTTGTGGGACTTTTGACATTTATTTTGTTATGGCAGCGGTGCACCCATAAATAGACTGCCAATCATTCCAAGTATCCAATTCAACACAAACGCGTATTGTATAAATCTTAGAAACCAATGAATTTGCAGCGGCTTTGTATTTATATTCCGAGGTTGTCCAAGTGAGTTTAGAATACGTGCGCTCGTGGTTTGTAAATCCATTGTCAATTTGTCTTTTAGATTTACCGAGGAGATGCCAATGTGAGTTAGTGAGGGAGAGAGAAAAAGCAGTTGTAAAGCCGCGCCAAGGGCTGGGGTTTGAGTTATATAACATCAGGTGAGCTGTCCCACCGCAGACAGGCGCCAGGGGGTACAATTCACCCCTGTCCCCTCTCGGTCCAGTCCAGTCTGCTGTTTAAAGGGCCTATGATGCGGTGGGGATTTACACTGCCTCACACTCGTCTGAGCTGCCTGTCATGAAAGGTCATTAGTCTGGCTAAATAGAAAAAAGCAAAGTTCAAAAACCTCAATAATCTTCTCTGATTATTATGATCTTCCACTGTTAGTCAACTTCATTCACCAAAAATGAAGGCTGTCTGTGTGAAATAAATTACATTATCTCATAGATGTATGAACATGAACTTGCTGCAGTTATTGAATGATTAGATAATAAGCAAAGGAGGAATGAGATAATGGTAGTGTCAAAGCTAAATTCCTGAAAGCTTTACCATATGGATGTATTGCATGAACCAGAAACAAAGTATTTTGTTTCTATTTAAGATTTTTAATTATAGGCGATAATTCCCTCATTGAGCACTTGTAGCAGATGCCTTCCTCTTAAGGCTGGCAGATATGGCAAAATATTAATAACACATTTACCCTCATATGATCAATCTTGATTTTAATTTTGTTTCTTAATTTACAAATTAATCTTACTATTATGATTGGCAGACACAGACGAGATAGACATTAATGAGGGCTCATCCTTAAACAAAAAAATGTATCGTTTGACACGTAAACGTTTCTGGTAACACTTTATAATAACTACACCTTATGTAGCCTTAAAACAAGGATGAGTTAACACTTTATTAATCATGAACGACTCAACAATGAATAAGTAAAGTATGTGAAGAACTATTCATTATGAGTTAAGCATTAACTGTAGAAGTGAAGTAGTTATTAAATGTTGGTCACACTTAAAGCCACACCATGTACAATTGTACCCAATAAATACAATTGAAATACAAGCATTTATTTATGACAGCTATTTTCATCATTGAAAAATACCTCATAAACAGAGCCGTGGGAACATATTTTGGTTAGGAGGTGCTGAAGAGTATAATTACCCCCCCCAAAAACAAATTTTTAGTGCTTATTTCCTATTTATTTGTATTGCTTGCAATGGACAAACTATCCGCCAGGGTGTGCTGCAGCACCCTCAGCACCCTGGGTTCCCACGGCCTTCCTCATAAATGTACTAAACATGTGCTTTTGACTGTAACTTTACCGGGAATGGGTACGTCTCCAGCTCGTCTCCATGGAGATGTGACTAAAGGCAGCAGAATTTGAGATTTAAATAATTTAGGTCCTCATCCAAATCCATCCTTTGATTACACACTGCAGAAATAGCATTTTCTGTGCCGAGCTGGTCATTAGGAGTATTGTTTGTGTTGATGGCAACAGTATAGTTCAAAATGTTACGCAGAGTGCCTTTAACTAATGATTTCTTCATGATGGATTAAGTGTTAGTTACAAAGTTTTCATTTTAAGTGATTTCCTCTTCCAGAGTTATTTTCCTGTCACATGATTGGCTGTAGACCTGTGGATTAAAAAGTTCACTAGATAATAATAGAGATCTATAATAAATTGTATCTATTGCACAGCCCTACCTTATCTCACAAGGTAGGGCTGTGCGATTTGGAAAAAAAAAAAATATATATTTTCCCCATATTGATCGATCTTGATTTTCGATTCGATTTTATTTTTTCATAATAAATTAAATACATCTTGCTGATTCATACAATTAGACACATCTTTTATTCAAACCTCAGCTCAAACAAAAACGAATGCTTTCATCAAGTCTCATTTAACGCCCAAAAGTCTTCCATTGTCTCGACCAAACTCCCAAACTAGGTACAGTTTGTGCCAAAGAAATGGCTGTAAACCTGTCGATTATGAAGTCCCATGACGATTATTGAGATTGACCAAAGTAGAGATTGTGAATTCGATGAAATTTCAATGAAATACGCAGCCCTATCACAAGGGGAAAGAAACATTTGGATCCAGACAATTTTGAGCTCCAAATTCACAAACCGACCATTTCTGTATCTATTACAAACTTCCAGGTAAATGTCAAAACCTAATTGTTATTTTGCACAGAGACCAGCCCACGAACGAGCGGCCGCTGGAACAAACACACCTTCCTTTAGTGGGGATTCTCAATTGTAACATGAGCCGTGAGTGGGCCGGACCAGGAGCGAGGATGGCGCCTCGATGATGTAGGGCAACATAAAAATAGGCCGCCATTATCATGCTAACAGTAATCCACATGCACAAACACACTAATTAAGCCCACATAGCACACATGATTAGTTTGGGACAAGCAAACCTCATATGAGCCACAACGCAATTTTGTCTGGCATTAAATCCTCCGGAAAAGAGGGGTGGGAGTTGGAGACATGATTATTTGCAGTTATGAGCACCTTTTACCACCTCCTGTGTCTCATTATAGTGAACCTGAGTCACAAGCTCTGCAGTCACTCAGCGCGCGGCATTGTGTTTAAGGGAAATAGGTAACGCATGCGATAAGGAAGTTTCTAATTGAAGAATGTGCTGTAGGCTGGATCCACAGGGCCACCATTCTTCCAAATTTGTTCTGTCATTTGCAGGAAGCAGAAAAAAGCAAAAGAATAAATTAATTTGGCTCATGAATAGTCATACAACAATGACCAGGGGCAATTCAGTGACAACTTCTTTATCAGGAAGTAATTATTTGAAAGGCTGTCAGTTGACGTTAACAGCATATTCTTCATAACATTTCAGTCAGGAATTTTGTTATTAGTTTAGAGAAAACTTGCTAAATTAAGGTTATGAGAAATTGAAGCTTGATTAACTTTACCAAAGGAGAAATGTTATTTAATGTTGGTATGAAGATGTTCAGGGGCGTTGATGATGAACTACGGGAAAAGCCTCTATGACAAGTCTCAAAAGGTGGCTGGTTGAACGCGGTTATGTACAGCATAAATCATGTGTGTTTTCATATCCCTGAAGCCTATGGCCAGGTGCACATAATGGAGTCTCGGGGGCTGCACGAGCAAAACCATGATGCACTGTCGTATCTACGGATCAAATTAACCTCGGTTCAACCTTCAGAGTGTTTAATCGGTTTAGACAGGCCTGTGAGGAGAAACCGGACCATGCAGCTGTTTTACATGTGGTCATGACAATGCCCTACGCACTCAGATAAAAATAATAATAAGAATAAGAATAAGACCTGATTATCATAGCTCCAGTGTATTTTGGAGATTTTTGTTCAGTTTTTGTTATTTTTCTTGTAAATGTCATCAAAAAACTTTGTTGTCAACAAATGTTTAGGTTCGGTCTTTCGTCTCCTTATATTAAAGGTGCATTATGGAACCTTTTGTGTGTTACCCATTCGCTGTATGCCGGGTTAGCATGGCGCCTTTACTTTCGATCACGATGGCCTCTACAACGCTCCAGGATCAATATGTTTTCTGATGAGGGGGTCCGTCAGCATGAAAACCTTCCAAAAAAATAGATTGTGGTGCGTCCTATGGTCAAAGGCCAAGGTCAAATGTGCACAAATATCAAAAAAGTTACATAATGAACCTTTAGTTCCATTCCATTCTCCATTCCAGCACCTTTAAGCACACCTGTTATAACATTTCAAAATGTACCCTAACAATGTCTTTTTAGAATAAATTACTTTAAACAAGACACAGCTTGCATTTTTACACATTTATGTACAACATCGCACCTGTTCACCTTCAGTGTCCGTCCTTAATAACAAGCCATTTACAAGGCTCAGTACCTTCATGAGGTGTGACTCCGTTTCACTGCAACATCACACCATTTGTGACAAAGGTGCTTTTTACACTTGAGCCGTGTGACCATGCTATGAATACTGAATAAAAATTTAACATGTCATTTAAAATCAAAGCCATGCAGCCTGTATGGTATACAATACAAATCTACTGTAATATAAAATGGAAACCTGAATGACACCTGGGCATAAATCTTAAATCTCCATGTGTCAAGTATTCAGTCCCTGGTTACCTTGTTAAAAAGCTGCATCCAAACACACTTGTTTTTCTTCTCCGCATTTTCTGCCTGTGACCAAGACCTTGTGCCTCCATTAAAATCCCATTCAATGTCTGCCCTGCAATTGCTGAAATAGCGTGGATGACACAAGCGATACAAATGCATTTATTTTCTCAAATGTGTGTTTCCAAACAGCAGCCATTAACATTTGCTTATCAGTCAAACTAAAATGTTAAAATGATGTTTTTTGACACACAGTTCATGGTTGTCAAACGCGAAATAAACAAGCTTATTGAGTGATAATTTGAAACAACATTGCCAATCATGAAGATTTGTCACAAAGCCCATTTCCAACAAAGGATTTCTTCAAAAACACACTGTGTGGGTCAGGTTTAAGCTCTAAGTGCCATATAATGCCAAGCTGTACCAAGATGATGCACCCTGGAAACATTTTCCTTAAGTGGTGCTGCCAAAACAGAAATCATACTTGTTTATGACAACATCACATTTTATCAACATCATACTTGTTGTGAGAAAATAGGAGAGGCCTGAGTTACATTCTTTATCAACGTAATTAACGTCTGGATATCTGAATGCAGATATATGCAATGTCAATCCAAGACTATTACTGTTGCTTTATACCACAGCAAATTAGTAAACATCCAGTATACAAAAATGGCCCTGGTCAAACTTGGCTTAATAATCAGTTAATCTGTTTTCTCCAACAGAACAACTTTGATAGACAATGCTATAATAGTCTGTTGTATTTCCTACACTGTGTAATTAGCGTTACCTCCTGTGACAATGTCATGTAGGTGCACATTTATACAGTTCAATATGGTATTTTAAAAAAAAATCACTTGTATTTTGAAGTCAGCGTTGGCCTACTGTTGAGCATTGGTCATCGGTAAACAATGTTCTCAAACACTGAATGAACAAATTGCAACATGGGGTAAAATACAAAACGTTTTTCTAAGCAGCAGGGTGCAGCAGCTGTGAGCAGAGATGACTAGACTTCCCAACAACGGCCCGTTTCAAATCACAACCAAAGGGAAAAATAGGACTTTAAGGTCCAGGCGGTGTGTACTAGACCGCGTTACGTTACATGGTTGTAAATGATGAAGTCTGGACACTTCAAACACATCCCTCCCGCTGTCCTCCCTCAGGAGCTCAAGGATCTTTAAACATTAGAACTGTTTGTACAAAGTTTTCAGATCGCCAAATAAGTTTGTTCACAATGACCTTGTTCCACCATAACACTTTTTACAAGCCTCTATTTTGATTATTTTTCAAATTTTGTTTTGATCCGTTTTGATATTAGGTATTTTTAGGTTTAGCCTTGCCCAGTGCCGCTAATGCTGCTTGTATTGACTGAAGAATTAGAGAGTTTTCAATTCCGCGGAACAAAATGTCTGTGGCATTTACTGTCCTTGGAGAGTTGACCCATGGCTGCCCTTTAGTACAAATCTATTCAAATTCAACGCACTTTGTATCAACAGATCCACGATTCTGCCTCATGGCCAGTGAAAGAAAGGACGGTAGTGCGAGTAATGTGCCAGTCAGATAAGAGTAAAGAGGCGTACATTATTGAACAGTCGTGTTTTTGGAGTTTAAACATTTTTGTTGCTTATTTCTCCAATGGTTCTTATTTCTGAATTCCATCTCGCGCTGTTGTATTGCAGCTTCTCCAAAACCCCTGTGTCTTCAATGTTTTGTGTGTGTTTATACTGTATATGTTTGACAGCCAACAGTTCTAAGCTCCAGGGGTGTCCCATTACAAAATGTGCTATGTTTTGAAACAAACGACTAAGGGAAATGAATGAATAAATAAACATGTTACTGGTATACGGCAGTAAAAGTTTGAAACATTTGTAAGACAACTGAGAAATTCATAATGATTTGAGCGATACACGATTGCAACGTAATACGGACACTGCCACGGTTAGTTTACAGTGGGGGGTTTAAATAACTTAATGCAACATCTTTTTGATGCATGAAAACCTATTATTCAGTCAGTCAATCAATCAATCAATTCTAATTTAAAAGGTACTTGTTTAAAGAAAACAAATCGAACGTAAACACAAAATAAAAGGCAGGGCAATAATGCAATTTAAACTAATGCAATTGATCATTTTGTCACTGAAGAAAGACATAACTCATGATGGCACTTGGTCGCGTGTTGACACCTTAACAAATTTAGCTAATATTTCTTTTCAAGATAGCAAAATTCTCAAATTAGAGCATATCTTTTTATCCCAGAAACAGTCTGTACAAACTCCTCTCCAAACAAAACTAATTGTTCTTGTATTTTTATTAACATTCCGCTCTGTAAAGCCACTTCCTGCAACAATAACAGAGCCAGCAGACATGTTATCCATCACTTAGTGCTAGTTGGGCCCCAATAACACACTGGCACAACAACGCTGCAACATATTCCTCAAGCTTGATGGATTTGCTAAATGCAGCCACCTTCTGTGATTCTGAGCTCCAAGTTCTTCCAATACTTACTTACATGTATACATTTCTTATCTCATTTCTCCAGTGGGCCAAAGCCACGTTAATCTAGTTTAGTATCTGTTATGTAACAATGTGAAAATGAAAAAGAAAAAGTGCATACTGATACCATAGACGTAGAGGATGTAGTCGTCGAAGGCCTCCCCCACCGCGTTGGAGGCCACACAGCGATAGGTCCCGTTGTACGACTTGTTCAGGTTCTCGATGTACAGGTCTGAGCCCGTGACCACAGCGTGAGGAGGAACATCTTCATCCACTCTCAGCCAGTTTATCTGATGAGGACTGGACACAACAGGGACAAAGCGGTAAAAAGTTAAACAGTTTGAGTGCACTATGCAACTTTTTATGTGGAAGAAACAGTTGATATTTGTGCGTCTTTGACCTGTAGTTACCCAGCGGCTGTACGAGTGGTCAGCATGGCGCCTTTACTTTCCATCACGGTGGTCTCTAGGGCGCTCCAGGATCAATTGTCTGGAAGGTTTTCACTGCTGACGGAGCCTCTCACCAGAAAACCTACAAAACAATTGATCCTGGAGCGTTGTAGAGACCACTGTGAAGTAAAGTAAAGACGCCATGGTAACCACCCATACAGCCACTGGGTCACAACAAGGTCAAATACGTACAAAAATCTACTTTTTTGTCTCACACATAAAAAGTTGCATAATGCACCTTTAAAATTGAGGTGGAGGCCGTGTTCAAATATGTCAAAATCCATACGCTTTGACTTGGCCAATGGTTCATGTCTGTGTAGTACTAAATTACTAAATCTACCCACATAAAAACAAGATGACACAAAGTCTTGACTGCCAGTAAAGTTTAACTAAGGTGAGTATCTTTTTCACTACAATGCAAAAAGTGGTGGGATGATTCAATCACACAGGTGCAGTTGCTGTCAGCTAGAAGGACTTTAAGACACTGGATTAATAAACCTAATCCCTAACAAGACATGATAAGTGGATTTTCTTTCAAAAACAGTGAATTGCCCATAGAGTTATGTATATACAGTGCCTTGTGAGATTTTATTTGGATTTTTTACTGAAAGTTCACACACAAGTAACAGACAACTGTGAAGTGAAAGCAAAATGATACATGATTCTTTTCTTTCTTTTTTTTTTTAATAGAAAACCGAAAAGTCGAGTGTGCATAAGTATTCATACAGCATGACTTAATACTTTGTGGAACCCCCTTTTGCTGCAATAACAGCAGCAAGTCTTCTGGGGTTTGACTCTACAAGGTTTGCACATCTAGAGACTGACATTTTAGCCCATTCCTCTTTACAAAACAACTCAAGCTCTGTCAAATTAGAAGGAGAGCGTTTGTGAACAGCAGTTTTCAGGTCTTTCCACAGATTTTCAATAGGATTTAGGTCAGGACTTTGACTGGGCCATTCTAACACATTAATATGTTTGTTTTTAAACCATTCCATTGTAGATGTGTTTAGGGTCATTGTCCTGCTGGAAGGTGAATCTCCACCCCAGCCGCAATTCTCTTGCTGACTCCAGCAGGTTTTCCTCCAAAATGTCTCTGTATTTGGCTCCATCCATCTTCCCAACTATTCTTACAATCTTCCCAGTTGCCGCTGAGGAAAAGCAGCCCCATAGCATGATGCTCCCCCACCATATTTGACACTGGGGATGGTGCACTCAGGACGATGAGTAGTGTTAGGTTTGCTCCATACAGTTGTCCCATGTACAGATTCCCTCAGCTCAGCGGCAGGACGTCGCAGCTCCTCCAGAGTTATCTTGGGGCACTTGGTTGCATTTCTGACCAGTGCTCTCCTTGTTCGGTCTGTTAGTTTAGGTGGACGACCGTGTCTTGGTAAGTTCGCAGTGGTGCTATACTCTTTCCATTTCCCAATGATGGATTGAACAGTGCTCCGTAAGATGTTCAAATCTTGGGAAATCTTTGTATAACTTAACGCTGCTTTGAACTTCTCCACAGCTTTATCCCTGACCTCTCTGGTGAGCTCCTTGGCCTTCATAATGTTGCTTAGTGACCAATACACTCTGACCATAGCTCTGAGGCCCTCACAGAACAGCTGGAATTATACTGAGAGTAGATTACACACAGGTGGCCTCTATTTAATGGTTAGGGCAAGGTGTGAACTTTCTGCAGTCATTAGGAATGTTATAAAGGCAATTTAATGCACTCAGAAAATGCTGTATGAATACTTATGCACGCCCTACTTTTCTATTTTTTGAAAAATAACAGAATCATTTATCATTTTACTTTGACTTCACAGTTGTCTGTTACTTGTGTGTGAACTTTCAGAAAAACAATCACGTGTTTAGGGTTTTAAACATGACAGAATGTGCAAAGGTTCAAAGTGTAGTAGTACTTTCGCAAGGCACTAGGCCCTTTCCCTTCTATCTGATATTATGATATCAAACTCTAAACGCTATGAACGCTACCTATCTTTAATTCATCCTCTACTCACTTCTTATTGAAATGAGAGTAAATCTTATATTACAACAATGAGACTCAATGCATGATATATAGAGAGCCAAACGTTAATCGCAAAGTACGAAATGTTTGGACAACAAGGACTTTGTGATCCTTGTTGTCTCCAAAATTCAACAATGGCTGCTTTAAATGACTTTTGTTTTCTTTCCGCACTGCACAATTACACAAAATGTACCAAAGCATTCAAACTTCAAACTACAAAAAGAAAAAAGACCCCAGTGCACTCACTGTGGTTTCCCTTCTGTGATGCATGTCAAATCCAAGTTGTCTCCCTCTCTTGTCAGGCCTTCAGGATATGTCACCACAATCTTCACTGCGGGTTTATCTGCAAAGAAAGGCACAATACTCCAGTGCCCCATGTTGTAACACCGCACCTCTCCTTGCACCCGCAGCTAAAGAGTACAGTACAGGCAAATAATGAAGCGCGGCGCGGAAGGAAACTCGCACAAGACGTGAAATAGCCCAGAGTAAAACATAATGGTGGAGAAGGTGATTATTCCATGTGCTCAGTAGACACACTTTGGGTCTCTACACTACCTTACAGCGAAAACGACCCCCCCCCCCCCCCCCCCCCCCCCCTTCTTATCAATGCTCACCAAAGATTACCAAAATGTCAAGCGGCTCCAGTCAAGCTTTCTCTTTTTTCCTTGAAAGGTCAAACAAAACAGTTGTCTATCTGAAATAAATTAATATTCTACACAGCCTATAAAAGGGTACGTTAACCTTTCCTTGATGCTGAACAGTGTAATGCAGTCAGTATTACCGTGACAATCACAGCACTATTTAAAGCTGCACTGCCTGAATCTCAAATCGTGAAAGTTGAAGGCGATTGAGTAAAATCTCTCAGCTGTTGCCTAAATGTGTGTGTAGCTCTCACAGACCATCAGCACGTCTCAGCCGGAGTTCATAGGACCGCCAATGCTAACGCTGTGCTAACTTAGCCTCTGAATTCCTAGTTCTTGCTGGAGGAAAAAATGCTCTATATTTTGGCACGCAACAGCGCACATGGTCTGTTTTTCTTTCACAAATGACACTTTGAAAATGTGGGTCTATTGTGCTAAATGAAGGTTACTCTACTACAACAAAATGTTTGATTACCACCGCTTTAAAGAACACCGACATTTTATCTGACACCTACATCTAAATCTGATGATTTTGGTACAATAATGTACACTTGGAGATTTCTGAGCTAAGCTAACTGATCACACAAAGACCTGTTCAAAGATATTCAGGGCCAAACATTTTACGATTAAATAGTCTGCTAAAACGACCCATTCATTTACTTAGTTCATAGTTCAAAGTAGCACTTTTAAGTCTTTTAAGTCATTTATCTAAAAAAAGGAAGTCATACAAGTGTACTTTTCTGTCCTTTTCTTGTTTACAGTTTTGGAGTTCTTATAAAATGGCAAGGTTAGGGAAGGACAGGTTTGTGCCCATGGGCAGCATTATGCTCTGTGACTGACAGTCTCCAATCTAAAAATAGCCCTATAACGCTGATTCCAAAAGGGAAATGAATTCAAAGTGTTTTTTTTTTTTCCTTTGGGTCATGGCTGCATTATAATATGCCAAGACATATACTCCATAGAAGTCTCAGGTTAATTGTGCTTGGAGCCTCTGAAGGAGAGGTCTGTGGCAGTGCATTCAGCTCCTTGGTGTATGTGCATCTCTCGGTCACTTACATAGCACTTCCAAGTGTCTTTGAACCAGGAGGTCCTTTACAGCCGGGTGGTCAATGATGCAGTCCACTGGCACTCCATCATCGTCTTTGGTGACAGAAAACCTCACGCGGCTGCTGACAGTAAACATCATGTCATACGTCTCCTCCACAGTTGTCTCTCCTGGAAAAACACCACAGGCACAAGACGGAGAAATGTTAAGTGCAACTCCGCTCAGAAAACAACCTTCAAATCCTGCCGCCTGACAGACCTGCAGTGACCGTAATGATCAAATATAGATATAGATATTAGAAGCACATTACCTGTCTAAGACCGCTGCTTTGAAATGGCATTTACATTTAATTTATGATTCACAGATGTGGAGCCGGAGCCAGACTTTAGTGGATTGTGACGGGCCGCGGGCCTTCATTTGTGACAGGAGCAGTGCGGAGCATAGGGTTATATCAGCCCGATAATGAATGCTGTGCAGTTTGAGACTGGGGCATTGTTGGGGCTCACCCTGCAGTAATCTGCTGCCCACTAGGCCCTAGGCTGTCAGAGGGGCATTCATTTAGAGAGCATTACAATGCCACAGGGGCGCGGCATTAGCTGCAGTGCTGAGTCCGATGGTTTACTCGCACTTAATGAAGTGAGGAAATAATTACAGCCCCACTCTGACCTGCAGCACACTTCCATTTCAGCCACGTCACCAGGGAGTCCGGTCTCAACCCAAAATACTGTTGTTCCACGGTGGATGATCACCATCTCCCTCTCACGGGCCTCCTGATGGAAATGAACCCCATGTAGCACACACGCCCAGCCATAGAGTGGACAACATAACTTTTACAGCATAACGTTTGCAGAGGCGGGATGTGTGAGTGGTCAGTGCGCTCCAGGCCATTAAACCTGACGATCTTTAAAACACAGCAGATGTTACTGCCATGTAGGAGCTATAATATTCAAATGGGACAGAGGGAAGACAATGCTACGTGTGAACCTGTTATGACAGTGTATAAATCAGAGGTTAGCGTGTGCAGAATGCCATTTATTATTAGCATCAGATACTAAATGCATGCATGAATCACAAAAAAATTTATTCATCGGCAAATACATCGATCCAACATGAATTTGAATAGACGTTTGATTTATTATGGAGCCTCACCTTGAACTGCTCAACTATGGTAAATAACAAAACCAAAGGGACCAACTAGCTCTAATCAAGTCAAGAAGAATTCTCACTCAATGTGCTAATTGAAAAAGTCTTCGTGAATAATTTGCGAGACGGAAATTTTTTCAAATGATGCAACGCACTTGTGAAGCCACTAATTCAATTCTGAAGATCAAACCATCTAAAAACTGTTGTCATCCACCAAACGCCTGTCAATTATCAGTGTCGTCCCAACGTTGACAAGAAAAACAAGTGTGATCAGGTCGAGGAAGGACTCCAATCTGAATGCAGAGGAGACTGGAGTGTTGCAGCAGAGATGTCAAATCAAACGCTCTTGTGAGCATCAACTACTGATCAATCCCAGTGCAATCAAGCATAGCCGCTTCTCAGGGTGACACTGTGCCGCGGCGCGTTTTAAGCCCAGCCTTTTGCCTGCCAGCACAGTGCGCCAGCGCCACTGATCCCGCTGTCTGTAGCCGCCACTGCTCAATGTTCAATAAAACTGTCAGCAGTGAGTAAAAATGTACTCACTCGGGTACCAATAAGTTTAGAATTTTCAAAAATATTCCCCCTCCCATACATTTCTCCCCTAATTCATTTTCAATACTAAACTAGGCTGGAAATCCTAAAATGGTACTTACTGAGTGAACTTGAAACAAACAAAAAATGGTATCATTGATGTGGTAAGACACTACTCAAAACCTAGAGAGTTTCTAACATCAGAGAAAGTGTAATATTTAGGCTGCTTTTCTCATTTACATCGACAACCATTTTAGCACACCTATTTGCCTCTTACTTTACCGGCAACCATACCATATCACTGTTGTATTGAACACTCATAACACTTTTGCCTAGCTCTGTTTAAGAACAGCAGCACTGTCGTTTATGGTAAGTAGCCTTTTCCCACCTTGCGCGCAGAGTCTCACACAGCTCTAAACCCTGTAGGCCCGAACCTGCCAGTATGATAAATGAGTGCTAAACCCATTCGCACATTTGAAAGTATGTTTGAATTAGCCAGCGCATTTCTTCCTGGCTATTAAGGACTTTCCGTGGCGGTGCCCTGAGACAAAGAGACAAACATGATCAGAGACATTGTATAAAAAGTGATGCGATGTGCGCCTTTAATCCTGAAGCGTGGAGGAGCTAATGAATTGTTTCGAACTTGCATAATGAGTAGTGATTTGCGTTTCCTGGGGTGTGGGGGGGTGGGGGGTGGGGGCGTGACACTCGGGCCCTGCTTTTATGTAGCCGCTGCCGTTATGGATTAGCCCTCTCAGCGTGTCAGTGGCATTTTGCTGATGCGACCGTCCTGTTGTCTCACTCTCCCTTACACAACGATCAACAACTTCCCAACACAAATCGACGCTGACTCCTGCGGGGAGCACTGGAGGCACAGATGGCATTTAGCTCCGCACTCAGTCTTGTCTAAATATTTCATCTCTCGACAAGCCAAACCAATCCCCACCGATCAAATCCTACACATATATAGCATAACGACGCGGCAGAGGATGGCCACTTGTGTAAATAGAATATGGATCAAATAAATACCTCCCCTCGGTAAGAATGGTGGCAGAGAATAATAAAGGCCCTACATTTGGTAGAACTATGAAGGGTTTTTCACCATTCTGGATTATGTGGCCATCTTTAGAACAGCCAACAAACAGCTGAAGGCTCCAGGAGGAGGATCATCTCATGGGTTTATAATTATACTTACAAGACATAGAACTTTTGCTGTATATACAATGTAAATTATACATCAGTATCACTGTAGCTAAAAAAAAAAAAAAAACATGTATAAAAATAATGACGGACAGTACATATTTAAGAAAATTAAAGCACAAAAAGAATTGCTTGGGAGTCTGCCTGCAAAAAAACGAGATCCAAATAGTAAATTTTGTCAGTCAGCATAATAGCACAGCATGTGTAAAAGCTAGGAGCCCCCAGAGGAATCTTGGAGATGGAGGATAAAGGAAGTGGACAGACCTCGAGCATGTGAAGCAAAGTACAGCAGGCTGTTATTGCACTGACCTGTCAGTTCCTCCTCCCCCTTCATCCATCTGATGGAGGCAGCGGGCTTACTGCCTATGGCCGTGCAGGTGAGCTCCGTCTCGTTGCCCTCGCTCACCAGGTCCTCCCGGCTGTCGATGATTGGGCTGCCGGGCGGGACTGCCCCACAGAGAAGGCACAGACACTTGTAAGAATACTGACGACCATGTAGTATTCTACCGCTGCAAGCAGTCTGGTATGTTATAGGAGCATAACAGGAAATTGTTCTATAAAGCCACACAATCTTTTTTTTATATAATTACTGAAACATTATAAATAAACATATGACGAGCCATTGAAAAGAGGTTTCAAGAGGTTTTTAATCTGGGAAATCTAGACTTACAAACTCAGAACATGTTTTGATATGTTGTTGCCAAATATCAGACACATTAATATGGAGCTTTGTTGTTATGTATGCATTTTAAGCACACATAAGACATGTGCGCCACAGACTGCTGGAGCCTGGACTGCTCCCTCATCGCCTTCTGTGTGACTATCGCTGGCTGTACCCCTCTCACACTCACTCTTCAGTGAAAAGTCAGCGGGGTGTTTCACTCGAGGACTCTTCACGGCAACCCTTGGTTCAGAAATACTGCAGCTATGTTTCAATTGTACATCTCGTGTAATTACTTTAAGTGCTTTTAATTCCTTTCAATCCCCCAGGATGTCTGCATGTATAATAAAGCTTAACTAGAGTCATTTCACTGCAAAGCATCAAAGTGTACCACAGCTGACTCTCAATGGGGACTCATTTGGAGCAGCCAAGTCAACATTCACCGGGATTCACAGAGTCAACACAGCTGCCAGAACCGATACGGTCGGAGCCATCCGCTTCAACATCTGCTCCTTTCGTAGCGACTTTGCCGTCGAGCATCACAAGGACCTAATTGGCTGACATTTTGTTTCACTTGCAGGAGATGAATCAAAGATAGCTATTCACTTTATGTAACTGTAAGTGGAACAATGCAGGGCTTGTGTGTAGGAGACTGTTGTTGGCACTTCCTCAAACAACCTTGCACCTACCCAAGACAGTGATGTCTGCGTAGGCTTCCTGAGGAGGATCCGTGTAGAGCTGGCACACGTAGCGGCCCTCGTCCGAGAGTGACACATTGGACAGAGACACCCGCAGCTCGTTGTCAGAGAAATTCACCAGCTGGAACCGGGCGTCCTTCAGAGCTGTGGGCACACAGGCAGAGACAGTGAGGCCAGGGAGGGACATGGACATAAGACACTGCCAGACGGACGACGCGAGAGGTGAGCACAAAGAGAGAAAAATGACCAGAGGAAAATGAGAACACGCTCTGAGAGGAGCCGTGGAGGGCTGCCCTTTTGTGTCTTTCTCCTTAATTGAGTAGAAGAAAAGTGAGTTTCAAAATGATTCATACAAGTTGATTTATAAAGTAGCTTTACAGTCCACAGAGCACTCACAGACACGGGGAAGTGTGAAGAGTGCTCATGAGGACTCCTAACAAGCTCAGAAAGTCCAGGAACTTAAAATGGGCTGCTGCTGGTCATGGATGGCTGCAACAAGCTAACATATTCCAGGAAAAGAAGAGGCATTCAAACATACATAATGAATTAAATCACAGCATGGAGCAGTCCAGCCCCTAACTCAGAATCAGACTGTCGGAAAACTGTATTCTAATGCCTTAGTGGATGGCATTTCGTTTTCTTTAATGTTGTCAAAGTGGGTTAGACGTCTATCCGACTTTTTGATTTGGGTCAGCTCTTTCCTTGCACTCTTTTACATAAACATTCTGGACTGATTTGATTGGGGGTATTTTTTGATGTTTTGACCTGACGCTTCATCGAGACCTCTCTTGACGCTTTCAGCTGAACAGACTCCGCAGAATGGGGAAACTTAGGAAAATGTCAAGTAGCAGCAGTCGAGCGGTGTAAATAAGTTACCACAACAGCATAATTGTGCTCTTAACTTCGCTTAAAAAAAAAAAAGAACAAAAACAATATTACTTCAACGCTCATGTGTGATTTATTGAGTGGAAGTTCAAAGTAGGGAAGAGCGACACAAACAAGTGCAGCCTGTGTGCCCACGTCTCAGTCTGTGCCTAACACATGTTGAACAGACAAAGAACTGTGAGCCAACACTGGGCCTTTGTTTCACTGACCACTCACAGTTGGTTGACCTTGGCACGCTTCACAAAGACCACAGTTAAATTCAACAACTTTTTCACTAACTCGTTTGGCAGATAAAACCGGCCACACCAGACAGTGACCAGCCTGTGAATCCGAAAAAAAAGAAAAGACAAAAAAAAAAAAAGTAAGAGGATCTTCAAGACAAAATGGTAGACGGACCTCAACATGGGGAAGACAAATAAACGTTCGTCGTACTATATGAGACGACTTTATAATTTATTTATATTAATACCAGACACAATATCAAAGCGTGAGAGAGGACGAGGAGCAGGGAGGGAAATGACATAACCACTTAGTCAGGCCTGGGCTCATGTAAATGTGTTGCTATTTAATGTTAATAGCAACAAAGACAAAACACAACAAAATAAAACATAAAAAAATAAAATAAAAATGTTTTGAAATAGTCACATAATTATGTCAACACAATCTGGCCCTTAGAAAGTCATTTTAACTCCAAAGTGCTGCGGGCATAGAATACATTATAAAAACAAGAATAAAAATGACAGCTTAATTTAGCCTCCCCAGTCATTTAAACAATAAAAACGAATAGAATAAATAAAAACAATAATTGTTGAATCCCTTCTGCGACGAATGTTTATGTGCAAATATAATCCAGTAATGGCATAACGAGGATATCATTCATTCTCACGTCACTGCTCAGTGGTCATAATGTTACGCTAAATCAGTGTATATCTCCATAAATGTTACGCGGGGGAAATGCAATTACCAATTCAGAACAAAATATGGCGTCTTTTGACTGAACCCCATGTATGCCTGTGACATGTAGCGCGTCTCATTTTGCGGCGTGCTCTCGTTGCCTGTGGGTGAAGCTGTTCGCACTAGTTGTAGCTCTGCTCTTGTCTCCTGCGCGTGTCCCGTGTAGCCGCTGTTTACTTCCTTGTACATAAAGATGTGGGGCGCAGTGTGGAGCGGGCCTGTTGACAGCTAACAATGCCACTGGCGGAGGGGGGTCCCGCGCAGGCACGAGTCCTCCAGGAACACGGCCCAGAATAGCAGCCGGACCCCCCCTTCCCCTCCACAAGACAACAGACAGGAGCCACAGTCAAACAACGCTTCGGCTGCTGTCACCAAGCTGCCATAAAGACGGATCTAATTGTAGATAAACCAACGCTTTTGTGTTGGTAATTGGCAGTAGCACTTCATTGATTAAGGCAGAGCAAAATGACACGGCCTATTTTAAAACGCATATGGAGCGGCTCGCTGCAAATAAAAGGCTGAATGACTAATGCGGCCTTAACAAAACAGGCTGATATTGATTGTAACAAGGATGTCAAACTTGATTATTCATTGTTGTGTTTCATTTTAAGCCTCTTGCCTTTCAAAACACACATCTCTGGGATATGGTGTGACTGTATCTGCAACTGCAGTATATCGTTTATCTGTATTCCTCGATTACACCCTCATAACTTTTTTTGATTATCTTTTACTTTGCAAAGTGGAACTGAAGAAGACGTCACAGGCTGCAGCAGTGAGGAACAGCTGGGATGTGATAAGAGACTGAAATAAGGAAGGTCCTCATTCACCTTGAGTCTTGGCGTGCGTCCCAGTCACAAACAAGTAGCAAAAGCAAACCCAAAACCTCAAGCTAGAAGTAGCACATATGCTCATGCATAAGCATAATGTTCAATATCCTAATCTACGAGATTATCGTAAAATCGAAGAGTGACAAGGACGCCAAAGCGCTCCCATTAGGGAGGCACTGTGCAGTATCTCATATTAATCTCAACGTTTTCTGGGCCTAATGACTTGTGAAAATGAGCCAAAAGAGTCAAGGACATAAAGTATAAGGTTTGCATGGACAATTGAATGCAAAGATTTACTAACTTCGTTAAACTGCGAAACAGCCACAGGGAAGCATTTAACACATGACTAAATCAACCTATTGTGATGGTTATTACACTGGTGTTATGTGTTTATGTGCATTCTGTAGTTCAAGGGTAAAGGCTCAGATTATCCACAAAACATGCTGAAACACATTAACTATAAATATCCTAAAATATATATATAAATACAAGTTGTTGTTCAGTTTATATCCAAGAAATTAAATAATTCCTTTATTCATCAGGACATAAATGAATTATGTCAGAATGCGTCTAAAAGCATTAAAAGCCGAGCCTGTTGCGCTGTATTGTATATTTGGATAACGTAGACTTTTGAACATGTGTTTTTGTGTGTTTTAATATTGGAACAGGTACTGTAGCTAAAGGTAATGGCCTTTAGCTATACAGTGTTATTTATAAAGTTGTTGTTGATTTGTCAAAGACTTGTAAATATATTGTCCCGCTTGTATTTTAATGCCTTTTACATCTTTGCCAGGGGACTACAGATTATATTTGTTTAAGATCATGTCTATCTGTATCTGTAGTCCTTAGGGAGAAAGGTGTGTCGGGGGAGAACTCTTGATATGGATCACACAAAAATAAGTCTCTTTTTTGCCCGTGATTACTGACTCTCCTGGAAATGTTCATAAACAAATAAATACAAAATAAACAGCTAATTAGATGTTTTATGTACAATTGCCTTTGTGTATATTTAACAACACTACAGACACGGTACACTATTTATTTCCAATCTTTTGAAAAACCCATTTCAAACGAAGTAGGTAATCATAGTGCGTTTGATTTGTTCAATATAGCTGGACATGTTTGCTCGGCCCCCGTGCACACAGCGCTCGGGGCAGCCCGGGCGGCTCACTCACGTCTGTAGTCTTTGAAGTAGATGGTCTGTCTGTTGGGGTTGAGGAGCTGGATCACCGAGTCGTCATTGTCTCGGACCCTGCAGCTGATGGTGGCCATTTCTCCCTCCACCACCGTCACGTTGTCGGTCACCAGATTCTGACCCTCCACTTGAATACACACAAACACAGAGCCGGAAAATAAGACACGAGTCCTGCAGCGTGATATATTTATGAACAATCAAACACATCAAATATGCAGCTTAAAAGGATGTGCGAATAGACTGTACATTGTTTGCCGCTGAATCTAATCCTTTTATTATAAGAGCCATGTGCAGTGTTTGTCACTATTGATCCCCCCCCCTAGACTCGGAGTGGGCCTTGTGAGTCAGTTCCAGATGGGCTGTAAGCTCGGCTGCCCACGAAGGTAAGAATAAAGGAAAGGACAAAGCGGAGACAAAGAGAGAGTGTAAGAAAGTGTCGAGCTGTGGATCTGGGCTGAGAGGTGCACGGGAGGTGCAGGGGGGGGGGGGGGGGGGGGGGGGGGAGAGAGGCACACGAAGACAAGCCGAGCTGGATGCTGTTTTGGTTAAGCTTTATCAGAGCCCTCCATCTGAGGTTCCATGTGACCACTGTGTACTCAGCGTGTTGGCGCTTCTGGTGTGTGGCTCCAGGAATAAAAGCGCTCTAAGGCCTCTTTGAACACGGCCATTGTGTTGCTACAGACAGACGCTGGACCTTGTCATCGTAACTTACACCTTACAGCAAACCCCAGCACTAAAAGACCCGCTTTGTTTCCCCTCCTTCACAGAGAACAGGAGGGAATCAGAAGTCACCTTGTGCTATATTTATCTGGCAGGAGTCTAAAACCCGTAAGGAAAATACCTTTTAATACCACAGATTCACACCAGCAGAGGAACAACACTCAGCCACAGCCCCAAGAAAACATCAAAAGCACATTTGCATGCCTGAGTTGTCAGACACCTCTATTCCATTCTGACATTTACAAAGTGGGAGGAAAAAAACACCTGCATTTTCAGATAGGGATAATGGGAATAGACAGCAAACTAGCATGATTCAGAATGAACTCTGTGAACGTGGAAAGCAATAAGAAATTAACCTCCTGTGGAGAAAAGCTCCTCAGACCTGTCTGATGCAATGAACTACCCATTTCATTTCACTCTCCTGCCATGGATCAGGCTCAGGACAAGCTAATAGTACAGCAAGACATTCACCTGCTGCAAAACTCTACGCACTGGAAGACACAGCTCGACTGCATATATGACAGGTGCTTTATTCTGATTTTTACTTTGGAGGGATATTACCACTTTAACATAATAGTCATTGTTTTTCTTTAAGAAAGGAACAATAATTGACATGACACAATTTAGTTTGTATCAGGTAATCATGATATTTTTTTGTTGCTGTATTATGTAAACAATTGATCAGGTTACCGTAAATATTGTATTTGAACTGTTGAGGTGATGCTTCTGCTGGTGCTTCTGGATGATCGGGTGTTTTATCTGTACTTTACATTTTGTATAGACTTTGGTAAGAATGCTCACTGCTCACTGTGTAGTGAGTCCCTGTCTCTGTAATCCCCATGAATAAATATACTACATAACATATTCAATTAAACTGTGCACCTGTTGAAATGAGTAGACTATCAGTTTAATAAAGTGTGTTTTTAAATCGTTTTTTATCTTTGTGTGAAGCACTTTGGTCTTCCTTGTGTTGTGGTAAAGTGCTATACAAATTAACTTTGATTGATTGATTATAAAGACTCTGTGAAACAGTAACGAATGTGCTGCATTAACATGTGTGATCATTGTTTTATCATTACTACTTGTGTATGAGCCTTACACCTGTAGACCAGCGACGCTTGGAAAAACCAGGCCACCCAGGTATATGCCCTTTTGTGGACACACTCATCACTCAGTGGATGTTTGAAAGACAAACACAGACTGCAGTGGCTTTGACAGTGATGGACTCACATCATTTAGGCCTCACCTCCGCATGCTTAATGACACCTAAGGGTCAAACGTATTATCTTTTCAGCCTGTGTTTGGCACTGACTAATGAGCGATGTCCTGAGCCTATATACCACATCAGGTGTATAGCCATTTTATGGATGCAAGCAAACCTCAGGGCTGCAATATATTGTCAAACTATTGTTATCACTTCATAGGTAATGCAGTATTGATATTGTTAGACTCAGGTCTTCAGTCACATTGAGATTTACATATTTTATTTCATATTTTATAGTCCAGGAAATTAGTTTCATTTTGGCATTGTTTTGGTCCTTATTTTTAAAGTCCTGTTTTGGCACAAATATTCAATCAAATATTCCTTTATTTTTGAATATCTTTTAAAAATATTATTTAGGCTTTTTATTATCAATTGTTGATGATTTTCTTTCTTGTAAATCAATGAAAAAATTAGGAGGTAGATGCAATAGTTTTATTCTGAATAATCTTCTGATAAAGCCTGAAAATTGCTATAAAGCAAAAGCTTTATAAAACGTTTTGATGTCTCTTTTTAATTTCATTGCAGTAAAGTAAAATATTTGGCAGTCATAACCGCAACATAGAGCAGCCTCAAAGCAAGGTTATTCTGCTCCCAATCTGTTGGACTGTGAGAAAAGGGAATGCAAAAAGATAAATTCTCCATAAGGTTTAGCAGCCCCAAGCAAGGTTGGTAGCCCTCCAATATCCCAGGCCTAGGCTCATCTCCAATTCAAAACACACATAAATAACGTTGCTGTGATTAGCAATCCCATCAAAGTGAAAACAAGCCACTTTGTGCAACATGGAGGGTTTTTGCAATTGGAGTAAACATTTTCAATTGCCTCAGCATCCCGGTCATGATTGGGTGCAAATGAGGAGAGGCAGTCATTAATTCTGGGCGTTGGGTGGGGGGAGGCAGAAAGGGAGAGGAGCGGGGCGAGCGAGGAGGGCACAGATGACTGGCTGATAAATTCTCGCTCAGTCCAGCAGCTGTCTGGAAGAGTAAAGTGCCCGTATTGGTGCACATGGCTTCAACCCCCCCCCCCCCCCTTTGTTGTGCCTTCATCACAACATATGAATGAAGGAGCTGGGTCCTCAGAAGTCTGGACACTCTCTAAGGGGATGTACAATCTGCTCCTCATCACTCGCAAAACACCGCCAGCCCACCCGGCCAATTTGGAGCCCCCTTTCCCCCCCCCCTCCCCTCCCCCCCAAAAAAAGGTAGGAATTTATTGGACATAATTTATGGTACCTTTTCGGGTTAAGGTTGGCCATCTTTGAACTTTTTCTCTCACTTATTTTGGCATCAAAGGACATGAAAGGGGCCAGTGAAAGCAGGGCAGCCTGTGCCGCCGTATCCCCCCGGAGTTACCCCTGTCTGCAGTCGCCCTGTCCTTTCATGGAAGATCTACAGTCCTATCGTTAACAATACAAGTTTCTGCGACTGCCTCTCTCTGATGCCGGCTTCTTTTTTTTTTCTTCTTTTTTTTTTGTGTGCAACGCATCTTTATGCTGCTCAGTCATTAAACCCTGATCCTCGTGATGAAATGCTTTTAAAGGATGTTCGAACATAAGAAGGCTCTAGTCCAGGGGTATAATTAGCGCACTGCCATTTCTCTCAGAACCTTGACAGGAAGGTTTCACAAATTTCATACCCACTAATTTGACCATCTTGGCTATTCTTCAAAGCCGTGCAATCATCGAAAATCAGCGCATCTGTTAGCGTAATAATGGTGGCCTACATTACAACAAGTAAATAAGACCATTCAAGTAGAAGAAAGCTTTCTGTTCTCCACATAAGTACATAAAACGTCCCTATTTTTTTTTTGAAGAATGGGGCTAAACAAACACAAAATTAGTTTTCTAATTAGCCTGCCTTTGTAAAGGTTAATAAAGTTTCCCCAGCACTGCACTTTGATGGTCTCTTATGGTCACTGTGTGAGTTTGAGTGTTTTGTTTGTATTTTATAATTTTGCCACTGCACCTCTTTCAGTTGTAACGGCTCATTTTTGACCTGCTATGATCTATATCTAAGATAGGAAAATTGGTTCTCTGTATTTGACCCATCCTTCAATGATGCTGGCACAATCTGTCAGGAGCAGTGGGAGACCGGTGAGCAGTGTTGGGGAGTAACTAAATACATTAGAATACATATTTAGAATACTAATTTTGACTAACAGCATTCTGGGAAAGTTACACTTTCATTTGAGAGTATTTAGAATACAGTTAATTTCCAAATATCAAGGGAATACATCAATGTACTCAATGATTACATCTCCATATTGCACAACCATCCATCCATCCATCCATCCATCTTCTTCCACTTGTCCGTTGCCGGGTCGTGGGGGCAGCTGTTGGAGCACCAGCCCCAATGGTTCCTCCTGCAGGTGGTGGGTCCACAGAAGGACGGCCTCATAGTTCTAACCGGGCCTGTTGGTCTCTCATAAGGGGCTTCTGAACCGCTCTTTGTCTGACCCATCACCTAGGACCTGTTTGCCATGGGAGACCCTACCAGGGGCACGAAGCCCCCGACAACAGAGCTCCTAGGATCATTTGGGCGCTCAAACCCCTCCACCACATTAAGGTGGCGGTTCCAGGAGGGGCATATATGTTATATTGCACAACATTATATTAAAAAATAACGTTTAATGTTGACCTGTTTTTCCTCCTAAAATAAAATAAAGATTAAAAAACGCCTTATGCGCCATGTTTGTACAAACACTGCACATGTGCATCACATGATACGCTGTGATCTGCTGCTCCATTTGCCAAGAGAATTAAAGAGTTCCTAATTAATAGTAAGTGAGTTTATAACAAGTGCTCCAACAATCGTAGTCTTCACTTTTGTAATTATACGCCCTATTTATACATAAATATAATGACAATCAATATGAAATCAATCAATATTCTACAAGAATTATAAACGTATTAAAAATACAGTACTCTGATTAGACAAAGTAACGGAATAGGTGGTATGACGTTTCCCCAGTTCTTGAACTACAGTTTGGTCAGGAGTATCGAGCCGAAGGTTTAGCCAATTGTGCATGTTTTTGGATGTGGTATTGGAGCACCCACCGGACACCTACCCATGCACGGGAAGCCCAGAGGTCTATAGCCTTTTACTCCAGCATTAGTTGTAGAAATGTATCAGGCAATTTAATTGACATTTCAGTTGAAGTAACCACAAATATTGGGGAGACTAAGACTGTAGCCATAAGTACCTATGATGGTAAATGCACAGGAGCAGCAGATCACAGCGCGTCATGTGGCATCATCATCATCAACGTTTAAAACATCATATATATATATATATATATATATATATATATATATATATATATATATATATATATATATATATATATATATAATTAGGACTAAATAAATAGATGTGAGTTAAAAGCTAAGCTAAAAAGGTGGGTCTTGAGCCTGCTCTTAAAAACATGAACGTTCTCTGCGGTCCTGAGCTCCTCCTCAGGTCGTTCCAGAGGCGAGGGCCATAATATTGGAAAGACGCCTCGCCCTGAGTCTTTCTGTTGACTTTATGAATAACTAGGAGACCCCTGCCGGAGGAGCGCAGGCAGCGTGAAGGTTCATAAGGTAAAAGCAGTTCTGAAAGATAAGAATATAAGACATTTTATGGCAAAAGGTTATAACAAATTATTTTTCTTACCCAGCTTACTGCCACACACTTTATATGGTGATATGTGTTGTGCGTTTTTTTTTGTTACACTGAAGTGTCATTGTATCAATCATTGTGTGTGAAGCGTTTCCATAGAGCAAACATTTAAAATAGAAGATTGTGTTTTGGATAGTGATGATTAGTTTCTACAACATGTGACTGTTGTTATTCATTAGTGAGCATTAGTAATTGGTAGCAGGATGACGTAAATGATGAAGTGAAGACAAAGACATACTGTGGGGAGGTGTCACCAGCGTTGACACTAGAGGGATGCGTGCGCACACTCACACACACACGCACACACATACGTGTTTACAGAACATATCAGGACCTGTGACAAAAACATGACAAATGGGTACGTGCCATTATAATGCTCATAGAGACTTGGGGAAAAAAGCAGTTCCCCTCAGAGATTCTGCAAATACACCCATCTGTTGAGATTTTGCGTTTGACTACATTTTGGTCCAACCTGATTTTAATGCTACATATGAGGACCTGTGACAGGTTTATGTTACTTATGAAGACCACAGCAATACACACTGATATGTCATGTTTAAATGAATTGTGAAGACCATAGATACACACCAGTTTCAAGTTTATGTTACTTATTAAGACATATTCCTATACCCCAACAGATTTGTATTTGCATCTGTTACTTTAACTTATTTGCATTATATAACAAGAAAAATCTTGGTGTAACTTATCACAAAAATACTGAGGTATATACTGACTCCTGAGACCATCAATGTAATTTCATATCCATATATTTTCACTATTCTGTTTGAATCCTATTTTTGTTTGCATATGTGTTGTGTCTGAATGGTTCTGTAAAAAATTGAAAACACTTTTATATTTTGGCAGCCTTTATTTACAGTCTGCAAATTAGAAATGACTTCCTGGAGCACATGCCGGGTTGTGAAAATGCTGCTCCTTTATCAAGGGAATAACTCTTCATAATAATAACTAATATGAAACATGATCATGGCACTAAAATCATCGTAAAACAATGGCGCCCAAGATCAAACCAAATGAGGTGGAAGAAATCAATATAGGCAGGCATTTAAAAGAATGTGTAACTGTGTAATAATTACATATTTAAGGTGAAATATGTGGGCCATTGACAAGGGAATTGTATGTATACAAAAGCATTCAAATTAAACAGTGAATACATTTTCTCATTAAGCAAAGTGTCCTACACGTTGACCTATTTGCAAATTTAGGATGATTGAACATTTAAATAAAACTGTCTAATATGGGGGAAAAAGCATCGAAAGTATAGCAAAAAATAAATAAAAATACATTTCTGAGATTGACAAAAATATATTTTGAATAGTTTAAGTGTATTACTAGATTTCATGTTGAAAAATTTAGAATTTTAAATTTGAAGAAGTACAACCAAATGGCACCCATTCGGTGGATTTCACCCATGTCATTACACAAGATTATGGTTATAGCAGTGCAGCTTTAGTCGTCAACTCGACAAAGTTGATTTAGTGTAGGAGGTTTTGCTTCTGATAATTGAAGCTTCGTCCCTTCATGCCCTGAATAGGAAGAACGCAGATAGAGCTTCTCTTATAAAAGGAACTGAACAACCTCCAAGGGGGGTGGGGGTTGGTGTTGGTTGGTCCATTCTCTTGTCCAGAGCTTTGATGACTCTTCGATGATCAGAAGCGAAACGTACTCCACTGAGTCAAATATGTCCAGTTGACGACCAAAGCTGCATTGCTATAACCATAATCTTATGTAATTATTCTTCTGCCTTAAATGCCTGCCTGACTAGATCACCTTCAATCATAAACTGTTCACCCTCTACTTCACTTTAGTCAACATAGCCTAAACCTAAAACAAAAACAGTTGCTCAAGCTTTTTTTTTTGGGATAAAGAAACGCATGCAATCTTTAACTATGGCTTATGTCAAATGTTCATAACCCCAGATCTATTTATTCATATTTCTTTTCAAAGCAATGATCCTGTTGTGAATGTAGTATTTTACAGTCTTCCAGTCTCTGTCTTTCAGAGCTACTGGCTCTGCCTGGATACAAGAGTCACAGTCCATTTTTCCTGGCACCTTGCAGGAGGTTATGAACTGCAACATGTGCCGCTCAACAGCAGTCACCTCTTCATCAGTCCACTTATTTTTTTTCACTTTCCCATCTGTGGTAAATGAAAAAAAAAAAGATGTATAAGCAAAAATTGCACACAAACTGACATTTATAAATACATTTTATGTATATAATTTGAATTCTGATGAATTACCAATCCGTCTTCTGGAGCCCTTTGAGGAAGTGTGGGATGCAGCCTCTTGAAGCCCTGTGAAGATAAATTGGTGTTTTATTCTAAATCTTTACTTAAAAACATGCTATATGGATGCTTTTCAGTTTACCATGTGTTTGTTGTATATCCCTGATCTCTACGTTTTCCAGGGTGGGTGAGTCAGGTGCCTGACTCAGAAGAGTCTGTTCCCCAGCAGCCTCTGACCGAGGACCTTTAAAGCATTTATGAAACACGAGTGTTTATGACAACACGTTTGTTTGCTTACTTTGTTGTAAACCATATTCAGGGCAGGTAATATGCAGCTCTAAATACGATTATTTATCACATGTAACAATAACGCAACTGAAAATTAGTGTGTGGAAATTCTCAACCCAATGACATTTAAAAATGGAGAATAATTTCTGCAACTAAATCAAAAATGAATGAAATGTTTACATTGCACTGTCATTTATAGAACCCAAATCTGCTGCCCTCCCAACCAATCAGTGAAATCTTGCATAGCTTCTGGAAACAAGTCAGTTTACCTTGGTCTTGATTCGAGTCATGAGTGGTCTCTCCGCCCAAATCATCATCACTCATGTCTACTTCATCTGGATGGGTAAACAATAGATCAACTTCAGTATTTAAAGTGGATGCAAACTTTATTTTTTATTTTTTTACCATCAGGGTTGATCTCAATGTCATCTAGTCCTTTTCCTTGCAGCTCGGACAGTCTTCCTTCTTCCATTGCAATCAGTAGCTTGCTGACTTTTGCGAGCTGGAGGGTGCTCTCCGGGAGCCGGTAGAACTCTCTGTGGACACGAATGTCATGTCCCAGAAAGGTTGCTAGTTGATCCATCTCATTTTCTTTAAGGTTAAGGACCGTTGACAAAGTGGCAACCTGCTTCCTCAATCTTGTGGAGGTAAGTGCTTCTGGGTTTTTGGCCCCACATTGGACTGAAAACTTGCGAAAACAGTCAGCGCCCCGATAGTGTGAAAGAGCACATGGCCTGGCAAACAGGAATACGTTGTCTTCATGGACTTGACACACGGTTCTTTTTCGTATAAGGAGGTCAATTGCAGCTGTCATTTCTGGAGTCAACAAGACAGGCACCATTCTAGATCTTTTGCCTCTGATTTCCACTCTATCCAAACGCTGAGCAAGCTTCCTCTCCAACTTTGAAAGACACATCATTATGTCTGGATTCAATTCTCCACGTTTTCTAGATGCAAAGATCCGGAGCTCCATCTTGGAAACCTCCCCCTGCCTCTTTCTGTTAAATAGTATTATCTTCGCCAAAGTCACTTGGGCAAGGTTTCCAAAGCTTTGGCTGTTTGGATTTTTCTCAAGATCCTTCATACACTTACAATGTTCTGTAGCCAGAAACTTGTGCAGCAAAGATACATCCTGGGTAAAGGGTAACACCTGAGGTTTATTCCATCTGGCCTGTGTAAGAGTCGCCAACGCTGAAGCTGAAATTGATTCCGCCCACCTTTTCTCATAAAGAGTTACAAACTGCTTGGCTGATTCTGCTAAATCGGTCCGATGTGCAATAATGGCATTGCACTGTACAATGCCTGCAATCTTTGCCAAACTGTGCCCTAAT
Organism: Proterorhinus semilunaris; assembly: GCA_021464625.1. Taxonomy (NCBI): domain Eukaryota; kingdom Metazoa; phylum Chordata; class Actinopteri; order Gobiiformes; family Gobiidae; genus Proterorhinus; species Proterorhinus semilunaris. The sequence continues at coordinate 18,324,240 of CM038354.1, read as the reverse complement.
TTCACTGCTAGTGAGGGTATTTTATATGAGTTTGTTTCCGAATTATAACCTGCCACATCTCTGACTGCTTTTATTAGAAGGGGAAAGTTACTCGGCATAACAAGGTCTTCCATTTTCTTCATAGGAGTTATAGCCCTTGCTGCTATTAATAATCGTGCGAGCTCCCTCATTTTCTGCCGGATATAATCATTCCTTTTCTCATCTGCTTCCCTGGAATTGTACAATGACTCACCTAGACTAAGGATGTCCCTCTCCTGTCTTACAACTACAGAAATATCATCTTGATTCATTTCGCAAGCCATTTTCCATACGGCCTCCTGCACTCGGTCAGGTCTTGGTAACTCAAGTCCGATTCGTTTTCGTCGACCGAGAGTTTGTTCCTCTGCAGGCTTCAGAGGGCACCTTCTCACGTGTCTCCAAAGGCATTCCCTAGCATATAGGCCCTGGCAAAACTTGCAGTGACGGTAGTCTTCAGTTTGCTTTGCTTTGGTTGGTCTACGACAAGCAACCATTTTTCCTGTCCCGTATCTTGCCACCATAGCATTGTGGTCAAAGTTTCCTTTTTTTTTAAGAGAGCTAAGCAACTTTCTTCTTTCACTCGATCGTTTCCTGAAACTGAGAGCCTGTGCAACTTCTACCTCTTTGCTGTGGCAGGATTCAAGGTGTCTTGCCAATTTATAAATGGCTTTTTTGCAATAAATACAATATTGCCTTTTGTTGTACCTGCTTTTTTTTTTTGTGTTTGGCAATTGTTCAACTTCAACAGGGGTCTTCTCCTGTGATGTGTTGACTTCTGAATGACTGCTGCTCATCAGTGTTTCTGAAGCAGTGGTATTACACCCACTGTGCTTTGTGGTATTGGTCCCCAACGAAATATCCTTAAACATTCTGTGTGATATCTCCGGTGCAATATTCAGTTCGGTACTAGAAGAACTTTCATCCGATGAACTGCTACATGACTTCGGAAGAAAGTCAACATCATCAAAGTCTGAAGCGTCTGAAAATTCATCATTCATCATAGCCTGAAAACAGAAGAAATTGGAAAAAGAAATTATATTTTAAATAAAATCATCATGTCTGACACATTATCAATGATGTGATTAAAATTGAATACACATTGCACTCAAAGTATAATATAAAAATAAAATGGAACTTCGCTCTATCAAGCTATCCTGCTTCATATGCACCTAAATGCCAAAGAAGAATGATATCTTTATTTATATAGTGCCTTTCACAGACATAGTTACAAGTTCTCTTTTAGTAATATTTGTTTACCTCTTCATAATGACTCTCGCACTGATCATAATGCCGCTTGAGATGAAGCTGACGATATGTTGCTCCAAGCTGTTCAAATAAAAAAAATGTGTCATGTCACTTGAAATTCTACCCGCAACTACTACTGAAAGAATTTAGCTTGTCATTTATCAATAATCAACCAAATCAGGACCTGACGTTACACACATAATAAATAAAAAAGATATTGACCTTTGGGCACGGTGAGGAGGCTCCATTAATCTCTTCAGGATCTCCTGGACTTTGAACTTCGACCCTGGCACTTGACTTCTGTAACAATATTTAGGACAAACTGTCAGAATACTCTGCTTAATAAAAAACATATCAAGTTGCAACTCTGATTTGTTCATTAATGTTGGTGTCATGATATCATAAGACCAGCAAAAAGAAAAGGATACTATTAAGTCAGACACACACTTTAGTCTAACAATCAAGAACCAAACAAAGACCTAATGTGACACACACACTTTAGTCTAACAATCAAGAACCAAACAAAGACCTAATGTGACACACACACTTTAGTCTAACAATCAAGAACCAAACAAAGACCTAATGTGACACACACACTTTGTCAGACTAAAGTGTGTGTAACGTCAGGTCCTGATTTGGTTCTAGCGTCTGTCAGACTAGACGCTAGAACCAAATCAGGACCTGACGTTATACACACTTTAGTCTGACAGACGCTAGAACCAAATCAGGACCTGACGTTACACACACTTTAGTCTGACAGACGCTAGAACCAAATCAGGACCTGACGTTATACACACTTTAGTCTGACAGACGCTAGAACCAAATCAGGACCTGACGTTACACACACTTTAGTCTGACAGACGCTAGAACCAAATCAGGACCTGACGTTACACACACTTTAGTCTGACAGACGCTAGAACCAAATCAGGACCTGACGTTACACACACTTTAGTCTGACAGACGCTAGAACCAAATCAGGACCTGACGTTACACACACTTTAGTCTGACAGACGCTAGAACCAAATCAGGACCTGACGTTACACACACTTTAGTCTGACAGACGCTAGAACCAAATCAGGACCTGACGTTACACACACTTTAGTCTGACAGACGCTAGAACCAAATCAGGACCTGACGTTATACACACTTTAGTCTGACAGACGCTAGAACCAAATCAGGACCTGACGTTATACACACTTTAGTCTGACAGACGCTAGAACCAAATCAGGACCTGACGTTACACACACTTTAGTCTGACAGACGCTAGAACCAAATCAGGACCTGACGTTATACACACTTTAGTCTGACAGACGTTAGAACCAAATCAGGACCTGACGTTACACACACTTTAGTCTGACAGACGCTAGAACCAAATCAGGACCTGACGTTACACACATAATAAAATAATAAATAAAAAAGATGTTGACCTTTGGGCACGGTGAGGAGGCTTCGTTAATCTCTTCAGGATCTCCTGGACTTTGAGCTTCGACCCTGGCACTTGACTTCTGTAACAATATTTAGGACAAACTGTCAGAATACTCTGCTTAATAAAAAACATATCAAGTTGCAACTCTGATTTGTTCATTAATGTTGGTGTCATGATATCATAAGACCAGCAAAAAGAAAAGGATACTATTAAGTCAGACACACACTTTAGTCTAACAATCAAGAACCAAACAAAGACCTAATGTGACACACACACTTTAGTCTAACAATCAAGAACCAAACAAAGACCTAATGTGACACACACACTTTAGTCTAACAATCAAGAACCAAACAAAGACCTAATGTGACACACACACTTTGTCAGACTAAAGTGTGTGTAACGTCAGGTCCTGATTTGGTTCTAGCGTCTGTCAGACTAGACGCTAGAACCAAATCAGGACCTGACGTTACACACACTTTAGTCTGACAGACGCTAGAACCAAATCAGGACCTGACGTTACAAACACTTTAGTCTCACAGACGCTAGAACCAAATCAGGACCTGACGTTACACACACTTTTTAGTCTGACAGACGCTAGAACCAAATCAGGACCTGACGTTACAAACACTTTAGTCTGACAGACGCTCGAACCAAATCAGGACCTGACGTTATACACACTTTAGTCTGACAGACGCTAGAACCAAATCAGGACCTGACGTTACACACACTTTAGTCTGACAGACGCTAGAACCAAATCAGGACCTGACGTTATACACACTTTAGTCTGACAGACGTTAGAACCAAATCAGGACCTGACGTTACACACACTTTAGTCTGACAGACGCTAGAACCAAATCAGGACCTGACGTTACACACATAATAAAATAATAAATAAAAAAGATGTTGACCTTTGGGCACGGTGAGGAGGCTTCGTTAATCTCTTCAGGATCTCCTGGACTTTGAGCTTCGACCCTGGCACTTGACTTCTGTAACAATATTTAGGACAAACTGTCAGAATACTCTGCTTAATAAAAAACATATCAAGTTGCAACTCTGATTTGTTCATTAATGTTGGTGTCATGATATCATAAGACCAGCAAAAAGAAAAGGATACTATTAAGTCAGACACACACTTTAGTCTAACAATCAAGAACCAAACAAAGACCTAATGTGACACACACACTTTAGTCTAACAATCAAGAACCAAACAAAGACCTAATGTGACACACACACTTTAGTCTAACAATCAAGAACCAAACAAAGACCTAATGTGACACACACACTTTGTCAGACTAAAGTGTGTGTAACGTCAGGTCCTGATTTGGTTCTAGCGTCTGTCAGACTAGACGCTAGAACCAAATCAGGACCTGACGTTACACACACTTTAGTCTGACAGACGCTAGAACCAAATCAGGACCTGACGTTATACACACTTTAGTCTGACAGACGCTAGAACCAAATCAGGACCTGACGTTACACACACTTTAGTCTGACAGACGCTAGAACCAAATCAGGACCTGACGTTACACACACTTTAGTCTGACAGACGCTAGAACCAAATCAGGACCTGACGTTACACACACTTTAGTCTGACAGACGCTAGAACCAAATCAGGACCTGACGTTATACACACTTTAGTCTGACAGACGCTAGAACCAAATCAGGATCTGACGTTACACACATAATAAAATAATAAATAAAAAAGATGTTGACCTTTGGGCACGGTGAGGAGGCTTCGTTAATCTCTTCAGGATCTCCTGGACTTTGAGCTTCGACCCTGGCACTTGACTTCTGTAACAATATTTAGGACAAACTGTCAGAATACTCTGCTTAATAAAAAACATATCAAGTTGCAACTCTGATTTGTTCATTAATGTTGGTGTCATGATATCATAAGACCAGCAAAAAGAAAAGGATACTATTAAGTCAGACACACACTTTAGTCTAACAATCAAGAACCAAACAAAGACCTAATGTGACACACACACTTTAGTCTAACAATCAAGAACCAAACAAAGACCTAATGTGACACACACACTTTAGTCTAACAATCAAGAACCAAACAAAGACCTAATGTGACACACACACTTTGTCAGACTAAAGTGTGTGTAACGTCAGGTCCTGATTTGGTTCTAGCGTCTGTCAGACTAGACGCTAGAACCAAATCAGGACCTGACGTTATACACACTTTAGTCTGACAGACGCTAGAACCAAATCAGGATCTAACGTTATACACACTTTAGTCTGACAGACGCTAGAACCAAATCAGGACCTGACGTTACACACACACACACTTTAGTCTGACAGACGCTAGAACCAAATCAGGATCTGACGTTACACACATAATAAAATAATAAATAAAAAAGATGTTGACCTTTGGGCACGGTGAGGAGGCTCCATTAATCTCTTCAGGATCTCCTGGACTTTGAGCTTCGACCCTGGCACTTGACTTCTGTAACAATATTTAGGACAAACTGTCAGAATACTCTGCTTAATAAAAAACATATCAAGTTGCAACTCTGATTTGTTCATTAATGTTGGTGTCATGATATCATAAGACCAGCAAAAAGAAAAGGATACTATTAAGTCAGACACACACTTTAGTCTAACAATCAAGAACCAAACAAAGACCTAATGTGACACACACACTTTAGTCTAACAATCAAGAACCAAACAAAGACCTAATGTGACACACACACTTTAGTCTAACAATCAAGAACCAAACAAAGACCTAATGTGACACACACACTTTGTCAGACTAAAGTGTGTGTAACGTCAGGTCCTGATTTGGTTCTAGCGTCTGTCAGACTAGACGCTAGAACCAAATCAGGACCTGACGTTACACACACTTTAGTCTGACAGACGCTAGAACCAAATCAGGACCTGACGTTACAAACACTTTAGTCTCACAGACGCTAGAACCAAATCAGGACCTGACGTTACACACACTTTAGTCTGACAGACGCTAGAACCAAATCAGGACCTGACGTTACACACACTTTTTAGTCTGACAGACGCTAGAACCAAATCAGGACCTGACGTTACAAACACTTTAGTCTGACAGACGCTCGAACCAAATCAGGACCTGACGTTATACACACTTTAGTCTGACAGACGCTAAAACCAAATCAGGATCTGACGTTACACACATAATAAAATAATAAATAAAAAAGATATTGACCTTTGGGCACGGTGAGGAGGCTCCATTAATCTCTTCAGGATCTCCTGGACTTTGAGCTTCGACCCTGGCACTTGACTTCTGTAACAATATTTAGGACAAACTGTCAGAATACTCTGCTTAATAAAAAACATATCAAGTTGCAACTCTGATTTGTTCATTAATGTTGGTGTCATGATATCATAAGACCAGCAAAAAGAAAAGGACACTATTAAGTCAGACACACACTTTAGTCTAACAATCAAGAACCAAACAAAGACCTAATGTGACACACACACTTTAGTCTGACAGACGCTAGAACCAAATCAGGACCTGACGTTACACACACTTTAGTCTGACAGACGCTAGAACCAAATCAGGATCTGACGTTACACACACTTTAGTCTGACAGACGCTAGAACCAAATCGGGACCTGACGTTACACACACACTTTAGTCTGACAGACGCTAGAACCAAATCAGGACCTGACTTTACACACACTTTAGTCTGACAGACGCTAGAACCAAATCAGGATCTGACGTTACACACACTTTAGTCTGACAGACGCTAGAACCAAATCGGGACCTGACGTTACACACACACTTTAGTCTGACAGACGCTAGAACCAAATCAGGACCTGACGTTACACACACTTTATAGTCTGACAGACGCTAGAACTAAATCAGGACCTGACGTTACACACACTTTTTAGTCTGACAGACGCTAGAACCAAATCAGGACCTGACGTTACACACACTTTTTAGTCTGACAGACGCTAGAACCAAATCAGGACCTGACGTTACACACACTTTTTAGTCTGACAGACGCTAGAACCAAATCAGGACCTGACTTTACACACACTTTTGTCTGACAGACGCTAGAACCAAATCAGGACCTGACTTTACACACGCTTTAGTCTGACAGACGCTAGAACCAAATCAGGACCTGACGTTACAAACACTTTAGTCTGACAGACGCTAGAACCAAATCAGGACCTGACTTTACACACACTTTAGTCTGACAGACGCTAGAACCAAATCAGGACCTGACTTTACACACACTTTAGTCTGACAGACGCTAGAACCAAATCAGGACCTGACGTTACACACACTTTAGTCTGACAGACGCTAGAACCAAATCAGGACCTGACTTTACACACACTTTAGTCTGACAGACGCTAGAACCAAATCAGGACCTGACTTTACACACACTTTAGTCTGACAGACGCTAGAACCAAATCAGGACCTGACGTTACAAACACTTTAGTCTGACAGACGCTAGAACCAAATCAGGACCTGACTTTACACACACTTTAGTCTGACAGACGCTAGAACCAAATCAGGACCTGACTTTATACACACTTTAGTCTGACAGACGCTAGAACCAAATCAGGACCTGACTTTACACACGCTTTAGTCTGACAGACGCTAGAACCAAATCAGGACCTGACTTTATACACACTTTAGTCTGACAGACGCTAGAACCAAATCAGGACCTGACGTTATACACACTTTAGTCTGACAGACGCTAGAACCAAATCAGGATCTGACGTTACACACATAATAAAATAATAAATAAAAAAGATATTGACCTTTGGGCACGGTGAGGAGGCTCCATTAATCTCTTCAGGATCTCCTGGACTTCGAGCTTCGACCCTGGCACTTGACTTCTGTAACAATATTTAGGACAAACTGTCACAATATCCTTAATAATAAGAAAGATAACAACTCTGAATTCTTTGTGGCACTGGTCCATAAGACAAGCTAGAACAATATGAGGAAATTTAATCTGACACTAAAGCTTCAGTCTAACGCTATAGAACAAATTAAGACCAGAACTGACAACACATAATGTACAGATGCAAGATAAACTAAAATAGGGGACCTAATGACCTCAAAGCATCTTTAATTAATGTGTTTGCACATTGTCCCTGATGAAATAAATTAATAAACTAAAACAAAGTTTTGATGTTCCTGACATTCATTATTTCCTTTTGATGTCAGAAATGGCTTAAAACTCTCCATGTACTGTCAGTGGTGATAAAAATACACCATGCATATTGATAAAAACTACTTAATGTCAGAACATACAGGGATGTACAAGATATGTTTTAAAGTTTTGCAGAAACTGTATTGCAAGATCTTACTCACCAAAGCCCTCCATGGCCACGCAGATTTCCCATAATCATACGTGATTTCACTTTTTCCTCGGATGTCTTCAATTGCAAACAGGCAAAGATGTGGTTTACCGTCAACTCTTACTTTCTTCATTTTGCAATTTGGAGTCCTGTGAGCATCATTTGCCAGTCGGCCCAGTGATCCATCTTCAGTGGATGCATCTATGCTAAAATTAAATAAAGCGCATTTATTTTTAAACAAAGATCTCATACTACTATGCATTAAATATTTTTTCATAGGGCTTCACCTACCAAAGAGTGGCATTGTTCCATTCAAATTCAAAACAGAAAGAAATTTGCCTTTCTGTGTACATCCCCTGTCTCTTGTCCCATTCATTCTTTAAAAGCAACTCTCCACGATACTCAACGACAAAGGATCCTCTTTCAATAGGTTCCCGGGTAAATAAACCACGTCCTGATAAAAAAGTTCACAAATTATTAAATGCAATCCAAAATTTCTTTGTAAATTGAAATTATGTTATTACTTAAACACCACAAATACGAATAAAGGAATACAAGACTAGAGGCTACAGAATGTACCACCGTATATATTAAGTTGGTAACAATGTACTTAAGATTGTTTACAAAAGGTGATAGATGAAAAATAGGAGGGGAAAAGTAGGAAAAGAAAAGTAAAGCTCAGCAAGCAGTTCACTTTTACTGGATTTAAATGTATTCAGTTTATCAATACACTTAAGGCATTCCTCAAGGGGAGATTTTAAATATGCATTGCTTTATGGTAGTTTAAGAGTTAGTTAAGATCTTGCACAGAATAAACATACAGTTTAATAAGGCTCCTCATCTCCCTGATGGAGATTCTCTGCAATTTTACCCACAAGCAAGCATGTACTTGTTGCAATTTGTTTAGGAGACACGCTTTAAAAATACTCACGACAGAAGATGATTTCAACATATAAACATCAGCAGCCTCCCTTAAATTAGAATGTCAAAGTGTGTGATACAAGCATGAGCTGGTCTGAGTGTCTGCCCATTGACAGTGCAAAGGGAGAGAGTAAGAGTAGAGTAGTTCAACAATAGGAAATGAAAAGTTTACCTTTAAAGTCATTGATCCATAGGGCCTCTAAACAGGGCTTGTCCCTTTTGGATAAAATAAATTGAATGGCTTCATCCTCGGGTCTTAACCTCACTTTCCTTCTCATCCTGGTCTACGCTACACAAAATGATGATAAAAAGTCAGACAAACACTTGATTAAAAAAATAAAAATAAAGTATTATTCTGCATTTCGTCTGAAGTTAACTTATTCATGGAAATAAGTAGTGTTACTTTTGTCAACTAAATAGTTCATCATCATTTTAGTCAAACAGACATGCAAACACAGTGAAAAAGGTGAACTAGTTTCATCAGAGTGGACAGAGAGACAGTAAAGGATTTGTACATAATGTGAAATTCCAAAACAGGTTCTGTACACCAGAAGATATTGTCTTGTAATTGAATACAATAAAGGGATAATAAAAAATATTAAAATGTTCGAGTTTAAATATACATTTTAAACTTTTATTGACTATGTATGGGAACATGTCACCCTACACCATACAAAATAAAGTGGTATCAGGTTTATTCTGGCTACAGTAAGCTACTAAAGCTTCAAGGTTTGGCTTATTTGAATAGTTGCAAGTCCAAAGAGGAGTTTAAACTTTGGTTCAGGTTCAGTAAACTTGCCAATGTTAACATCTCTGATCAGCAGAAACCACATCAGAACCGCTCATATCTATGAGCGCCCAATGACCACCTGGAGCTGACCGAGATCGCCCATTAAACAAGCGCAGAGCGCGCACGGCGCTGGTGACTGAAAAATGTTGGAGCTGCGCGTAAACACATTCAGCTGCGCGCCGCCGCTAGCCACTAAGTAAAAGCAGAGAAAGTTCACATGTCCTACTATACAGCGGTATAACTTTTACCTCAGCGTCTGTGCGAGGTCTTAATCGGTTTACCGCCCTCGGTGCTGCGTTTGTTGGTGGTTAGCGGGTTGCTGTTCCACAGCCCAGGTGTAGTGTGAGCAAGTGTGGGGCACACCACCTGGAGCTAGAGGCTACTGTGGCTGCAGCCACGGGGAAAGGGGAAATGGCGGTAAACTTTAACAAGCCTCAGCCCTTGCACAGTTTATTTACACGCAACACGCCGTGGTTTTTAAGTTAATTTCAGATTTAGTTAACTAAATTTGCACGACATTTTAGTAGACTAGACTAACTAAAAAAAAAAAAAAGGATTTGACTACATCGTGACTACAATTAAATTACATTTTCATAAAAAAGACCAAAACAGAATTTTAAATATGTTGTCAAAATTAATGGTTAAAAGGTTGCTATTACTAAAATAATATTGTAATATGACTGATTTGAAGATTGAATGATTGACTATAAATACAGTAAAAAGGCTGTTCCTTGTTGAAATATGTGAAAGAAAAGCATAGCTAAGGACAACAACAAAATCCCACACAGTACTTTTTGTTTAAATCGAGAGAAATCAGTAAATTACCTTGTAATCCTTGCAGCTGGAGCCTAAAAATGATCCACACGGCACGTGTCCGATGGCTTAGCTAGCAAAATTGCTAGTTTAGTTTAGGGTTGCCAGGTCTCAGCAGCAAAACCCGCCCAAGAGCGTCTCAAAAACCGCGGAATATATTATGAGATGTGATGGGCAGCACCCCTGTTTTTCCATAATGGCCTAAAAATGTAGGCAGCATATGTATACAACATACATCCAAACACAAAAAAACAAGCCAGGATATAGTGAATAAAATATACATATGTACACAATAAAAACATATAAAATAAATAAAGGGCTCCAATCCAAACCTTAAATGTGCTTTCAGATTCTTCTGCTTAATGACGTAAATAAGGCTAATACTAATATTTTACAATAAAAAATATAGATTGACCGCCTTCTTAGTGACGTCACAGTTTTGAACGCGTGTCATTGGTTGACGCGGGTGTCAATCAGATCAGCTGATCATTGTATATTGGCGCCTAGTCAAACATATGATCAATAAATGCTTATCTTTGAACCTTAAATGGCTGACCGAGGCAAACACAAGGACATTTATATCGTCGTGGACGCTTGGCATCACTTTCACCCAAAGGACTTTTGCAGAGGAAGTGTGAATCGGCGTTACGATCCTCCATGGGACTCCAGCGGGCCGCAGCTCAAAGCTAGCCCGAAGAGAACGCACCTTGGCCGGGTACAAGCCCGCGGCGGCTGCACACTTGTGGGATTTATACTGGAGTACTCGTCCCACGAAGACAGCAGAAGGTAGGGAAAAGGCTTTAAACTACGTACTGCTGTAATGCAATGCCATATTGTAAAAGTTCCTGAAGAAGTTTTTGTGATTGGGTTGGTCCGGCTTGGTTTGTCCTGGATCCATCATTTTTTGGCTTTGATGAACAACAGTTTGGCCTCAGATTCACGCAAATAGACGTGAATACTGTTCTGCGCTTGTGTTTGTGCTGAATGCGCTTTTGCATTTTTGTTTGTATTATAGTTGGCTAAACCGGGCAGTTTGTTCTATACTATGAGTTGTCCGACATCGCCTGGACTCTCATTGAAATAAATTACAAACCCATTGCGTCAATGGATACGCAGACGGGACCTTTTGCGTTCTATATTACGCATAAGGCGAGTGACCGTTCGTCAATTTATGACGCTTTCGGAGTGAGACTGTGTTGGTATTTGCCCTGATATCACGCCTGAAGTTGAGAATAATGCTGCCATTCACCTTGTATTTATACAATTTGACATTTATCTTGCTTGAACTGTAAATAAAGGAAAAGACAAAAAAAAAAAAAAAGACCTAGCAACCATTTCGCTAGTTGTTTGAAGTAACTTAAATGATCTGTGGAGGAATATTTTACACATTTATAGGTAGACTGGTGACTAAGATCATCAACTTTTATTTGGAATGCATTTTATTAATCTAATTAGAGGGTATACGTTATTAAGTAATGTTGATTTGTCATGCTAACTAGCTTAAAACATTGTGTGTGTTTATGACATAAATAAGAGATGTGAGGACGTAGTTAGGAGTCACGTGACCAAGTGTGTGAAAAGTGTGTGTGAGTACCAAATGTGACCCCTAGTTGGCGTATTGAAGGTGAGCAAAAAATGAAATACACACACACACACCTATTTCAAAAAAATGTGATCTTTCAGGACACGTGAGATTTTAGGTTTTAGGGCTGTTTTAGGTGCTCTACAACACTGGAGTAAGCTTGGAAAAATGAGGACCCGAAAAATGTCCTCATATTTCTCAGAGTCCTGATAGTGAAGGTGTGTTATCATTAAAATGTACTCATTTTTCATGTAAACAAGAGCACACACGCACACACACGCACACACACACACACACACGCACACATGAGTTTTGAACAGCAGGCAATACCCACAAATAGTTGCTTTATAACCAACAAAAACAACTGCTTGTGTGTATATAGAAGCCTACAGCGGAGTTGCAACACACAAGCGGCGTATTTCATGTAAATACGCCCGAGATGAACAGCAGTTGGACGGACAGCAAATCAACAGAAACAGACAGGAACCAGCACTTCCAAATGAACAGCAGGTAGGAGAGGGAAGAGAAATGAAGCGGCATACCTGTCACCATTTCAGCAGCTCCTGTGGCAGCGCCGACACGCACAAGACCAGAGGAGGAGAGCAAAAAAAAAAAAGAGAGAGAGAAGAAGAAGACAGCTTGTGAGTAGACAGGATGCAAACACGCAGCCATATTCCACAGTTACATCGCAATAATGTGCACGTTTAAATTAATTACCCGCCGTATGCAATTTTCCAGTAATTAAGACAAATACAAAAGGCATCATCGGGCGGTAATTCCTTTCATTTTTCCGGCAGGTGTACACAGCTCCAGACATAATGAGGCCTTTTCTCAATTTCCCCCCAGTGCGATGTTATTACAGTGTGGCACATTGGTGGGACTGTACTGTATGAGTGTGGTGGTGGACCTTCTTTTTGTCTTTTTTTTTTTCTTTTCGTTCTTTTTTGCTTGTCCCTGATTGAGATTCCTGCCCAGGTCCTGTTCTGGTGCAGCCACTGCCTAGAGACTCCCCCTGGGAGCCGCCACGTATATATCCTGGAAGGGAAGAGCGAGCACCCATTCGGAACGGTGCCCACCCGAACTGGCATCTTCTCGCGGGGCATGGGAGACTGGCATGCTCCCAAGTCCCCACAGCGGCGCTCAGGGGCCTGTTACCCTCGGGAGAGCTCCCATCATTCATTGAGCGCTATTCATAAACAACGCGGCGCGCACATACCCACACACGCACACACACGCACACACACACATACATTTCCTTCTCTTTCAGTGCAGTTTTATGTCTCACAAGCCATTTTTTATTACATTGACATTCAGACACTTTCGGGTTTCTTGGACTATTGTAACTCAGAGCAATGCGGGTCTCTCGGCAGACTATGGAAGTGACTGCTTGTCTGACTTGTCATTGCTGGCGTAATAAGGGTGTAAGGGAAGGCACATGTCCTTGTATACTCCTTTGTGCATTTTCTATGTGTCAGCAATTCCCTCAGGACAAAAAGTATAGGTGACAAATCACACCTGAGGGGTCCGCAAGGCGTGCAACAATAACTCACTACTTGTTCCGGGTTTCCTGTAATAATTAGCACAATTACAAATAGGCAATAAGAATTTGTTCTAAGGTTTGATGTATTATTGATTATTTCACTTAACCCCCTAACCCCCACATTACCCGAGCACATTTTCTCCAGTTTGGCTTTACCCAAATCTGAAAGTTTCTCGAAAAAAAAAAGTGTCAAAATAGCAACAAAAATAATAATAACGAAAGAGCAGCAAAAAAAAAAAAAAACTTGACAAAAAAGCGATGAAAAAGTGACAAAATGCAACAAAACAGCCGAAGAAGAGCAAAACAAAACTGAAAATGTGATAAAAACCTGAACGCACACATCCCAGTCCAAGAAGCCCTCAGGACAGCCTGTAATGAGGCTTTTGAGCCGCTTTAATTGCCAGGTAATTATCGCGTTGTAGCAACATTATGTAAATAGCTCATTATCATCGTGTATATGTACTATATCTGCCCTCATTTGATGTTACTTGTCAGGAAAAGCCCAGTGCAACCTAGAAAACATCTCCCTTTGATACCGGGGGGGCGCAGAGGTGCTTAATCTTGTCAACAGAGACCTATCTAAACACTGCTGATACAGTGTGGTGACATCTTCCCTAACCCCTTGGTGTGATCTACTTCCTGCTGGTGGCCCCTGAACGGCCTATAAATAGTCCATGGCCGTGTGCTCCCCCCGTCCTCCTCCTGTACCTGCTGCGCATTAGGTAGAAGTTATGAGGTGCCAGCGCGCCTGTGATTAGATGTCATGGCTGTCGCTCTGCTTAGACAGCAGTGATGGACAGATTTCTGGGGGGAAACGCTTGTGATGGCGTGCGCTTGTGAACGCAGCCCATGCACCGATCTGTCAATCACACGTTCAGGCCCAGCGTCCTCCTAATAATGTCTGTCCTTGTCTGCTCACCTCTCCTCCTTTTCATCCCCTTCCCCAAAATCCCATCCGGTTTTGTGCTTCATAGTTTCAGAGACGAAGGGGGAAAAGAAGTGAGGCTTTTTTCCTTTTCTCTGGCTGGAGTCTGCAATAATTCTAAATTTCCTGCTGGAGACACTCATTGTGAAGATATACATTTTTTGGCAGCGCATTTGTCAAAGATGTGACGACTCGGGAGCGCTCTGGTATTCAAGCATCTTTGTTCAGCCCATCGTTTTCCACAATAGAACCATAATAATGTGCTCTTTTTTAGTCACCCAGGCAAATGGGAGATCTCGGGAGAGCGTCTGACTGTCTGTTGGTACTGCAGACTGGCACACACTCGCTCCCTCGCACCATCTCGGGCTGCTGTAAAAAGCAGTGGGGTAACACTAATGAGGCAACATTCTTTCAGTGCTAGCGTGATGCCTTTGAATTAATGTTCCTCTTTTCAGGTAAAACATTCCCCTGCTTATTTATGCCCATGATCCGCGGCGCGTTGCGTGTCGGCATACCGTGTGATAGCGCGGCACCGGAGGACGCGGCGTGGAGCTGGGTGTGTAGTGCCCCATAGCTTCACATCAGTTACACCTTTGTGGGGGGAGCGCGAGTGTGGCTGAGCGCGGGGCTGTCTGACGGCGTCGGAGCTCACTGAGTTTTCATTTAATTAGACGGATCAGAGGTGGGCTTCAAAACTTTCCCTCCAAGGAAGTTGCATGGACAAATGAGCTCCTGCAGAGAGGACCCAATAAACATGGGCCACTTCTGAGGTTAGCAGTTTCAAAAAAGGAGAGAAAAAAAAATCTATCAAAGACTTGAGAAGAAACTTGCCGTCTAGCGGTATACATAAACAAACAAAAAAAGTCTTTATATATATAGCATATGAGATATATATATCATTATTGCCCTTGCAGACTGCATGTTTGCATCAGTATGTTGTCCATCTATACTTTAGTTATAATATGTTAGTCTACTATAACACTGCATTGCAAAACCCTATTAGGAACAAAAGCATTTCTTTCACGAAACCAAAAATATTAATAGGTTGTTAGGCAACAAAAGGAAAAAAATGGCCAAGGCACTCATCTAGAAATATAAAAAGCCTTTATTAAATCACATGGCTAGAAAAGATAAAAAAGTGCTCCAACGCGTTTCGGCTTGGGGCCTTCGTCAGGGAGTTTACCAAAGAGCACCATCGTTTAACAAGATATAAGATAAGTAAAACAGTTCCAAGCAGCACTCCTACCTTCTGTTTGTTCACATAGTAATAGGTTGTTAGTGCTTTTTTGCGAGGCAAACATGGTCAAATCAAATCACAACTGTAATGTTTATTCACAATTACATTTGTTCTCAAGCCGATTACCCAATCAGAAAGCAGGATGAGTCTCACACTGGGGCTCGCCGGATCCTATGGCAATCCGAAGTTTATTTTCATTGTACATAACATTACTCTCTCTCAGTTTCAAAAATCCCAGCATCTGTCCCCAGTCAAGTCCCAATACACTGCTAGCGAAGGCCTCCATCAGTTAAAGCTGTTAGAAGAAGACTTGTGTCCTCAATGTGCAGCTCAAGGCTCTCCAAATTCAGTCTAAATACACCTGGTATGAGCCGAGGGATTCGATATCATTAACATGGTAAATGGTCTCAACTTTTAACGCGCCTTTCCTCCTACATTAGGCACTCAAAGCTCTTTACAGCCAGGAACCAGTCAACCATTGGAGGTAAGGTGGGTGAAGTGTCTTGCCCAAGGACACAACCGAACAGGATGAGGTCGAAGGTATGGGCGTAGTTTTTTAGTCAGGCCTGCTTTTTTATTACTTTTTATTCTGTCTAAATGTGTGGAGGATGTTATCTTTGTGTGCGTTTTTATTCACAGCAAATTCATTTCCTCACAAGGACAACAAATCATCTACCGAGCTTTTGTGGCTAGTGCCGTTTTTTATTACATACCTGTCCTTTACACAGCTTGCTCAATATGTGGGTCCAAATTCTGCAACGCATTGACAGCTTTTTAATGACGTGGTCAGCCTTGAAACTGGGCACACTGACTGTATACATGAATACATCAGTCAATAGCTACATTCGCAGTCCCCAAAGACCCAATACTCCACTATTCAAACTAAAAGCTAAGGGTATGTAGATAAAGTCACGCCATCTTTTTTTAATCCAGTGCTTCTTCCCTGTAACACAACTGGGATATCTGTCTGATACCTGTCTCCAAATGCCTGACAAATGAATATATTAAAGTTGTTTTTTTTATGGAATGGCTGTCAGCCGATCAAAGGTGTAGCATATTAGGTGAATTGATTAATATATATTTTATATCAAAGAAAATAAGTTCGCACTGGCTGTCATGAACAAATAATTATATAGTGGTCATAACATAGTGCCAGTTCTGTATGTTATTTACACTCACAAGACTGACACTACTCTCACCAAATGTACTACTACATTAAAAAAAAAGAACTTGTTAAAAACAAGTCATCACATCGCGTGAACTAAACCAAATACAAGCGAGATCTTAATCACGCTGATGAATGCAGGTAGGACTGAGCTCTATAAATTTGAAAGTGTGAAGAAAAAGTGCATTAGCTGGAAGGGACAAAGATTTCCGTTCCCTGCCAGGCACTTTCCCACTCTTCAATGCTAACGAGAGTGGCTGACGGAGAGAGGACTTAAGTGCAGCAGGAAGGACAACAGGGTGATGTATATCTAAATCAGGCTGCACAAATGGACACCAAACGTAAACCCTGGCACGTGACACGTTATGGCTCACTCAAGACTGGCTATATCTGGTGACATTATGGGCCCGATCTTCCGTATGGTGCAACAACAGCGTTGGTCCAGACGAGACCAGCCAGTGGCCTGAGGGCGTCGCTCAGAAAAAAGAGGCCAACAGCTCAAAAGCTGCTGCTTCCATTCTGCAGCATCTTCTCATCTCTCCTTAAACGTGGCGCCTCAGCTAGCCTATTTAATTCAGAATTTTGGCTACATTGTTGTTCTGCCCTCACAGGACAAACTACACACTTTTTTTTATTCCACTGTGAGTTAAACACCGTCTGTGTCCCAAGAGAAAGAAAATATATAATAATATATATATAATTGAAGAGTGCAGGCCACTCTCCACGCTGCAGAAACGTGATTGAAACACCAGCACCTGGCCCCACCCCACCAAACCCTGCCACCTCCGCTTCACGGAAAATATCCAAGTCTTGTACAGTCTGTCGGAGGCAAAAGCATGGGCTGTTGTACATACTGTAACATTGCCATGGGTGTCTGTCCAGCCCATGTACCTCCCCATTCAACCCACTTACTGTGTTAAGTCTGGAGCTAAAGATTTCACAAAGCCCTCAAGTAAAATACTACTACCAGCGTGTTAGCAAACTGTGGCTTATAACATAAAACTTGCCCAAGGAAATTCCTGATACTATTAGTATTTGCATTTTCTTTTTTTGTTTCTCAATCAGAAAGGAGGTCATGCCTTCAAACTGATTTTAAAAAACTCATAGTTCCCCAAACTGCTCTATATGCCCCCTCTAACCACCTTCACCTTGACAAACCAAAAGAAACCTAATTTGGACGAAATGCAGGTATTTTCTAGAGAGTCTCGTATGTCCATAATGGTCAACACAAAGCTTCTGTGTAAAGACAAGGGGGAAAAGCTTCCGTCCTCGTTATTCTCCACTGAGATTTTTAGGAAGCCTCTTTCCACTGATCTCCTTCTTGACAAAGCCAGCCTATCTGCTTACTCACTATTTTTACATTGTGTGCGTGTTTGTGCGAGCCTGTGAGAGATAATTAGCACATTAGGAGACAGTTATGACAGCCTTGTCATTGGCACAGCCTGCCCACATACCGAGGGTGGTCAGAGGGGCTAAGAAGGGGTTCAGCCGGGTCAACAGACAGCTGCTGCACCACTGCCCACTGTCTGGAGGTGCTTACAGAATATTAAAGAACTTGGTCTTTAGCCAGCCACCGTTTATAAAATACACAAAACCTTTCATATTCTGCTGATGGACAAGGGATATTTTTAAACGCTGAATACCGGCAGAATAAATGATTGTGGCTCAGAGGAAATTGGGGTTATTTTGTAAATCAGTGATTTTTAAAACACTTGAGTTGTTGTTTTCATCTTTTACAGTCTGAAAAATTACCCGCCTCCCTTTAGCGCACAGTGATGAATCCGTTTTCGCGCCTCCAGCAGAGACATCCCATTATTACAATATGAGACGTATTAAAAACAGGGCCACGCGCTGATAACCTTGCGGATGGCATACCATTAATTGTATAGATGGATTATCACCAGCGCAACAAAAACACGGCTTCTTTTTCGTGCACGATGTTCGCAAACACCTGTGCCTCATACACTCATAATCACATCTATCAGCCCGAAATGTTAACTGCGGCCGGGGACGTTAAACACCGCCATTTGTTTGCAGTTGTAATGTCTTTTGTGCGGCTCAATCAGGCACCTGTCAGACACACACCTGCGTCCTCAGCAATAAGAGAAAAGGCTGCGGGAAGGCCCTTTGTTTCTGCCGCAGTTTATAATCAGTGCGTTATTCCCCCATCTTCTTTCACTATTTTTCAATTTCCCATTTCCCTTTTCTCAGGCAAATCGCAGCTATCAATCAGGTGCATGTTTGAACGAAGAGAGGCAACCCAGTAGTGATAGAGAAAGAGAGGGGATGAGGACAGCGTGCGAGAGAGAGAGAGAGAGAGGGGGGGGGGGGGGGGGGGGGGAAGGAGGAGGGAAGTTCCTCGATGGAACCATCTCCAGCCCTAGGCCTCATTAGTCAGACTGAAAAATGTGAGTGTGTTTGATAGGAATGAATTCTGCTCAAGTGTGTCTGTCAATATGTGGCCATTTAACATTCACTACTCCACCCAAATGATGCACGGCAGACATTACGCTCTCCACTCCACTCCCTAATGGATACTCCATGTACTATTATATTTTGCCCTTTTCCAACCAGTAGGTTTTACACAGAGAGCAGACTCAGACCCTGGCAACGATTAATATTTGGCCAGTATGAAGTAAACGCCAGTATACAGCAACTATGACTTTGTAACAGTGCTAAAAAATTTTCCTTTTCTTTTAACTTTAACAGCGCCAGACACGCGTTTAGGATAACGTCTGTCTTTTGCTGGACTAGTCTGTGAGTGTTAAAAACCTGAACTTGATGTTGCAGTAAGCAGTAAGCCAAGTTTACACAAAGGAAAACACAAATAAACAACAAACAGGTGTGATCACAATTATGAGAAAAGTGGGAAACGTGAAAGTGAAGCGATGACCAAAGACGCAGCCAAGTGACAACATCAACGCATATGTGGCTGCGTGTGTAGACGCTGAGATGACGGGACGCCAGTGAGGGTCACGGCTGATCCACCTGAACATACCAGAAAGTGACGATCACAATAAGAGGAAAAGTCACTTTCATTGTGAAATTACTGACGGGATAATGTGGCGATTGAATTTTTAAATTCTCAATAAGGCTGCACAATTTTGGTGAAATGCCTAATCGATTTTTCCCCCGACAAGTATTGTGACTGCTTTTAAACTTTTTACTTCATTCTAGTCTGTAAACATAGCTATCAACACTGTTCCATCTTGTTATGTTGGCTTTGTCCTCAGCAAATTAAAAAGCTTGTTACGACCAAAACATCTTCTAAGTCATCTCTATGAGGACTCAGAGGTGGGTTTTTTTTCCCATCTATTTTAAAAAATTTTATTTACCCAAAAACCTTGGATGTTGACTCAAAAGGCAGTTCCTTGTGCACATTTTAAGAATATCCAAGGAGAACATGAAATATGAAGTGATAAACTAATCCAAGAATCACTTGCGTTTCAGAACATGTTTGCACATAAGATCCCAAAGACAAAGCAGACGTCGTTGAAACACGTCGAGAGATCTCCCAAATTAATGTGCTTGACCGATGTCGTGGTCAATACAATTCAAACCATAAAATCTGCACCAGCCAAACCTGTATTGATTTAGTGTGACAAGAGGAGCTTGTGCTGCATCGACAACTTTGAAGGGAGTCAAGTTAGCGCCTTCTGATAGTTGGCTTCTCTCGACAAACAAGTCATTACAGCAGAAAAAGCTCCCCAGTTCTCTTTTAGCATTCATGAGGCCCAAATGTGGCAACCAATACAAACAATGACTAAAAGATGAGCAAATATGATGAGTGGGGATGATTGCCAACAAGCCAATATGCTGAATTTTTTACTGGTTGTATTGATTAGAGGAGAGATCCATTTTAAGTGGCCATACTAAATGACAACAGCACCAAATTTACAATGGCAGGCTAATATACGGCATCGCTGCTTTCACTTTATTCCCAGCTTGACATTTTCTACTACCCACCGACTGCGCTCTATCTGTGTGCCAATGGCCACATCATTTAGACCGGACCCGCATGAATATTTAACATTAATGCCTGGCTCGTAGCTCACACACAAATGAATTATATTTAGTGGGCTTTGCAGCGGCACCGTGAAAAACCCTCAGTGCAGTGATAAATCGCTGTGGAGTTTATGTTGTATTAAGCAGGCAAAACAAATGGCTATCAATCATTTGGAGCTTTCTGCGTTTGCCAGGAAAAACCGTCGCCTCCCTGTTCAGAGAGAGAGAGAGAACGAGAGAGAGAGAGAGAGAGAGCGAGAGAGAGAGAGAGAGAGAGAGAGACTGTTGAATTGGAGAGGGTTCAGCTGCCAGCTAGGGCTGTGTGGAGACGGGTCAGCCGCTGGTTCACCACTGTTTGTCTACACGCTCTCCCACCATCGTGTGTTACCATCACCATCACAAAGCACGCAATAGATCCTGAAACAAAGCCATATACCAACCACCGCTAACCATTCCTGTGTCGTCCACCTAAAAGGAGTTTAATCAAAGGTATTAAGTGTGATGTCGGTATAAAGAGGAGCAAAATTATTTGATCTCTTTAGACACAAACTGCCAATGTTTATCAGCTCTAATGATAAACAATTTTGGGTCTAATTGATGTCAAATTAAATTAGATGGATCTGCAGGTAACCGGTCTCACAGAGCCAAGCTTCAAAACATTCACAAATGAGCTTGAACGCGGGTAAAGCCTTTGGGGCAAACAGGTCATTTATAAATGATCCAAATTTTACAATCTCCCCCCGGACCGGACAGGTGTGTGATTTGTACTAGAGCTGCAACAATTCAGACACGTCACGATGCGGATCAATTCATGACGCACGACCCATGCAATGACATTGTAAATAGATGTAATTATCGTGTCATTATTTCCAGATTGACACAAATATTTATATATCTACACTCCTAATTTGTACAACGATACACATGAGACTTGGAGGCATTCAAAAAAGCATAAGCATTGTGCAAAAAGTACACACTGCAAAAATTCAAAACTATTTCTCAGGAGTCGGAAGAGACATTTGCTTGTTACTGTTCTTGTTGCAACACTCTCCATGAACGTTTAGGCACAACATTGGTAAATCATGATTCCTAATGTTTCCACTTGATTCTACTTAGAAATGACCTAAAAGAGAAATAACGTTAACTATATGTTTACATGCAAGCACTTCGGTTTGTCACTGTTTCTACAAAGTACAATCACCCAAAGGCACACACAGAGATCATGCTGAGATCAAGCAGCAACCCCCAATCACAGCCCTCTTTAACTTATTAAGGCGAGCCTGGCCGTCCACAGAGTCTACAGAGGCTGACAAAGTACAAAGTGTCCACAAAGCCAGTGGCGACTGTGGATACAAGATGGAGCTGGAGATAATGTGCGACTGGCCTGCTACAGATAGCTCTGCTCTCTTTGGGATAAGGTCACAGAAAAGACAACGAGGTGGCCAGGACAGCATTTCCCCTCCAGCTTCATATTGAATAAAAGTGAGAGAACTGCACTCACAGGCTGACAAACAAAAGGCATACATACATAACTATTGGAAAATGCTGGTACTGATAATCAGGGGGGGGAAACATATTTTTGATGTTTCATGCTGTTTTCCCATTAAAATTGAGTGTATTAATATTTAATGCTTTTGCAATCATTTATTATTATCTATTTGTAATAATAACATGTATCAACCTCTTGGTAGAACCCCCTTTGTAAAAGTTATCTTGAAACATTATTCCTTTCTTGGTCATGAGAATATAAAAAACTGTTACTAATGCTCACTTTTATCACTTTACTGCAAAATCTACAACACACACACGCACGGACGTACACACACACACACACACACGCACGCACGCACACACACATACACACACAAAAAGCCTAAAACGCAATATAGACACAGAAAAGAAGGCATTTTAAAGTTCTTTAGATCCCGGTTATTTTGCTCCTGGGGTTGTTAATACCTTGCAATTGTATTTATTTATTTGAACAGGGACAGTGTACAATATACATTAGCCTCAGAAAGGAGAGATGCATTGTACCAGGTTATAGCACTTGTGCTAATTTCCACCTGCAGTCCCTGGGCCTATTGTACATGTTTTTAGTGGTAGGGGAAACCGGAGGAAACCTACGCAGACACGGGGAGAACATGCAAACTCCACACAGAAAGGCCCCGTCCAGGTGGGAATCGAACCCGGACCTTCTAGCTGTGAAGCACGAGCGCTAACCGCTGTGCTACCGTGCCGCCCAAGCTCAGTCATATTTGATTGAAATCTATTTCTTTTTCAGATGCACTTTGAAGCACACTATTTAACCATGACTATGATTTATTGTGCCTGGACTGTCACAGTGCATAACATAAAGTCCTGGTCAAAATTTTAAGGCCAGTTGAAAGATGGCAAAAAGTCACATTTTGCATGGTTCGACAAGGTTCCAAACAGAACTTCAATGCAACAAGAGGGAATGGATACATTGATAAACTTTCACTGAAATAGGATGTTTGGCAGCTGATTAACAGTTTAGGAGCACACTCAATTTCTCCAAACAGAAATCTGAACATGAACTCGGTAACGAGTAACTCCATCGTTATTATTGATCACTTTAAAAATGTGTAGCAGCATGACTGATGCAAGCGTTTCAAGGAGGTGAGTGGGAACATTTCTCCAAGTTTGAAGACAGACTCATGAAAGGGCATTTAACTGTCTAGAACTGTAGTCCATTTTTGTAAACTTCCCTTGCCATCCATCCCCGAAGGATCTGAATTGGATTTAGATCAGGGAAACTCTCGAAGTCCAAATGGGCTGTTCTGTGGCGCTCAAGAGATGAGGCCTTTGAAGGGGTTTTTGAAGCTCTTCAGTCGCAGAATCTGATGGTTATTGGGCTGCAATCGGCTCCAGTAAATGCCTTAATTTAGGTCGAGGATCCAGCGTCTTGTCTAGTGTCTTGTCCAATGTCTTGTCTAGTGTCTTGTCTTATCCAGTGTCTTGTCCAGTGACTTGTCCAGTGACTTGTCCAGTGTCCTGTCTAATGTCTTGTCCAGTGGCTTGTCTTGTGTCTTGTCTTGTGTCTTGTCCAGTGTCTTGTCCTGTGTCTTGTCTTGTGTCGTGTCCTGTGTCTTGTCCAGTGTCTTGTCTTGTGTCTTGTCTTGTGTCTTGTCCAGTGTCTTGTCCTGTGGCTTGTCTTGTGTCTTGTCCAATGTCTTGTCCAGTGTCTTGTCTTGTGTCTTGTCCAGTGTCGTGTCCTGTGTCTTGTCCAATGTCTTGTCCAGTGTCTTGTCTTGTGTCTTGTCTTGTGTCTTGTCCAGTGTCTTGTCCTGTGGCTTGTCTTGTGTCTTGTCCAATGTCTTGTCCAGTGTCTTGTCTTGTGTCTTGTCCAGTGACTTGTCCAGTGTCCTGTCTAATGTCTTGTCCAGTGGCTTGTCTTGTGTCTTGTCTTGTGTCTTGTCCTGTGGCTTGTCTTGTGTCTTGTCCAATGTCTTGTCCAGTGTCTTGTCTTGTGTCTTGTCCAGTGTCGTGTCCTGTGTCTTGTCCAATGTCTTGTCCAGTGTCTTGTCTTGTGTCTTGTCTTGTCCAGTGTCTTGTCCAGTGTCTTGTCCAGTGTCTTGTCTTGTGTCTTGTCTTGTCCAGTGTCTTGTCCAGTGTCTTGTCTTGTGTCTTGTCCAGTGTCTTGTCTAATGTCTTGTCCAGTGGCTTGTCTTGTGTCTTGTCTTGTGTCTTGTCCAGTGTCTTGTCCTGTGTCTTGTCTTGTGTCTTGTCCAATGTCTTGTCCAGTGTCTTGTCTTGTGTCTTGTCTTGTGTCTTGTCCAGTGTCTTGTCTAATGTCTTGTCCTGTGTCTTGTCTTGTGTCTTATCCAGTGTCTTGTCCAATGTCTTGTCCTGTGTCTTGTCCAGTGTCTTGTCCAGTGTCTTGTCTTGTGTCTTGTCTTGTATCTTGTCCAATGTCTTGTCCTGTGTCTTGTCTTGTGTCTTGTCCAATGTCTTGTCCAGTGTCTTGTCCTGTGTCTTGTCCAGTGTCTTGTCCAATGTCTTGTCCAATGTCTTGGCCAGTGCTAGAGAATTTTTTGGAGGTCTTCCACTTGACTTTTTTCTATCATAACCCTCAGGATCTTTTAGGAAAATTTAAAATGACGGTCTTACTGCGTCCCACCTCAGCAGCGATGGCGCGCAATTTTTTTATCTACATACTTTGTGCTATAAAATGGTACTTTGTTTTAACTTCTTTCTAAATTTACGGAGCCTGTGCAGGGAATGCGTTTGCTGCCATTAACGCCAGGATGCTCCAAATGAGTAAACTTTGTGCCGCAGTGTTCACGAGAGCGCAGTGAGTTTGTGCGACGCCGGAGCCCATTAAAAAGCAGAGGAAGCGGCAGTACAGCTGTGTCTCTCTATGCGCCCAACATGAAACACAGGAAACGGCCTCTTTGATCATTACCTACCTGTCAGTCTGCCCTCCACTGGGACTGCCTGTTACCAGCGCTGATGTGTCGCACTGACAGGCCAGGAGCACGCATGCAAACACTCCCAGAATGGAGAAAAAGACGCTCGTTGATGACTGGTGTCTGCATCCGAAGCTTATCCCCGCGGACGAATAACCATGGCGACCAGTGGTGTGGGCTAAGCGTGGGTTTATTATGCTATATTTGGAGTCCAATTAGCCTCCGCGACTGCGGGCTTCGCCGGGGTCCACATTCAGCGTTTATATGGCAATAGGCAATTTAGTCCATGATCCCGGTGATTGTGTTGGTGAGACGAAAAAGAAGCCTCCGCGATCAAAAAGGACAGGATTACTTTGTTTGCCTTGATCCACTAACATGTTGACGACGGGCAAGTCATTATGAAGGACACTGCAACTCCACTGAATGCCAATCTAAGTCTCTTATAGAGAAACTTGAAGTAGCTTAAAAACTCGCTCTCTCATACAAAAACTTAATATGTACTGTTGAAGCTTCAGTTAATATTTAAGTATCTGCAAACTAGGTAAAAGGCACCTACCTCTCTTACAAACATGTATTCATAATTAGTTCATGATTAAATTTTTGTGAATGCTTTATTAGAAGGCTTCACAAAGTCAGACGCAGGGTATATTCGAGAGCGAGCCCCAAGCCCAGATGACTCAAAGGTAATGTCACGTGGGGGGAGGGGGCATCAAGAGTGCAGGCTATCGGGCTGTGCAATTAATATCAGCATGGGGCTTTTAAAATAACAAAGGAATACAGTAAGATAAATAATAGGGGCATTTCCATAGCACGGACCAGAGCATTTTGCAGGTGTTTCCACAGCCAAAAGTGAACCCCTCTGCTCCCAAACCACTACAGCCCCGGACCACTTCAGCCTTGAGGTCTGGACCGGTTTGCCAGCCAGACCCGTTTAAGGGGAAAGGGGAGGGAGCCATGTCAGCACTCTGATTGGTCATGCATACTCTTTTTGGGCATGGTTGTGTTTTCTTGTCTTTTTTACTCAATAACTGTTAACCTGGTGCTTAAAAAAACAACTGCTATAAAGGCTTACCAGTGCTGGTATAGGCTGTGAAGAAACAAATAAAAGCAGGGTATTTTAGAGTCTTTTTTTTGTTTTGTTCATTAGTTTTGTAAAACATTTACATATACCAAGGTGTTTTGATGCAGGACCAAAGCTCAGTGATATCACTCCTTTTCTAGTACAGCATTGTGTATAGAAACATGTGGAAATGTCATGAATGCATGTTAACATTTCGTAAAAGCTGCACATGTTAATGTGTATTATGTCGAAATCCCCCTAAAACTGCAACTTTTTGTGTTGCATGTTCTGAGACCCTTAAAGTATATCCACAGTAGATGCAAGAAAAGAAATGGCACGTCAAAAATAATCATTACATTTACAGAAAATAAACTACCTGCCATTTGCACTGTTATATTTGCACTATTCACCCGACATCTGCTCCTTTTTGAAACCCATTATTTATGCCGCTTTTTGTCAGGTAATGTATTGTGTATATTTTGAATATATAGAGTTGAACTAATTTTACCTAACTTTTTTTTTTTTTCAACCAGAGATTTCTGTTTTTTTTTCGTTTGTTTTTCATAAAGTCTGGGAACAGCCAGAACCTGTTAAAGGCCTGCTGCTGGTTTGGCTTCACTTCTCATCTTCCCGTAGCCAGCTGTCAAACTGTTTGTTGCTTTGTGTAGAGTCGTGGGCTAACAACTCCTGGTCAGCTGTATTCAAAAGAAATCCTTTACAGACATGGCATGCTCCGCTTGTTAGGTGAATATCTGAGCAGTTAGCATCAATCAAAAATATTCCTCATGGACATCCCACGTCTATTTCAGCTGCAGCTTCTTTGGATTCCACTGTTTCTGCTGGTTCAATTTACCTTTTAATGTTGGGACGCAGCTATCAGCCTCCACGTATTGATATGCAGAGCAGTGGTTTAGTTACATTTCTGTTTCAGGTTGGTTTGACTACATTGTTAGCGCACCGCCCACATAACTCCGGGTGGTCACATTTGGTTGCGGCAATTTACGCGTTTTAACTCGTAATGGCCTTTTCACTGCGTCTAACGGGAAAACAGTGCGGACACTTCTATAACCGCTCTGGGGACGCGCTGCGTGACCACAAGTCTGCCCCCATTAGCATGTGATGTACTGTCAATTTAAAGATAATGTGTGCATCTTAATGTGAACGAGTTGGCAAGAGGAATATGATAAGGGGTTGTGTGGTTTAGACACGACGCTGTTGGCTGTGTTTTCTGTGGCATTCCCCTGGATGCAACAGCAGTGGCACATAATGTTGTTTCTGTCATGCTCCGGATCAGAAAGTCAACATCAAAGACTCGCAATCACGAACCGAACACACCCGCACCGACAGATTGGCTGTGTGTGTCTTTGTAGCTTATTGCATCTGTTGAGCGCAGGTAAAGAAGAGAATATTCAAATATGACCGCGCTGGGGCCTCTTATCGGCGTGTATCGCTGCCTTGGCTCCCTTCATGCCCTGTGCAATACACTTTACTTACAGAATAGCTAACAAGCTGCTTAGCTTAGAAAAAGAAGCCTTTCTTATATAAACAGGCAAACATTATTTACCTGATAAAAGACACTTGAGCTAATTTGCAAGAATCCTTCTTTCTAGCAGAACCCATTCATAAACAGACAATACAGCCCTGGAGTTGCATAATTAAGGGTATTAGCACTTTTATTGCTAAGTGAAGATTTCATTGCTTTAACAATGTCAATGGTTTAGTAACCTTGTGCAGTAAACTGGATTATAGCTAGACTAAATCCATCTTGTACGGTATCTATCTGATTCAAAATCATTGTATCTTTGCTTTGCTTGTGATTTTATCAAGCTCATGGTGGTTTGGCCAATCAGCAGAAAATTATCAAAAGTTCATTCCTATTAAAAATTAGCTATTCCAAATTGATATTCCAGTGCTATTGTTATTTTCATTGTGATATCAATCTGGCTTTGGTGAGGTTCTATTCACTTTAAATTTAGACCAATTTGACACTCACATACATTGCCTAAACTAGCCCGGTTACATTTTCCAATATTCTACACAGTAAGTTTACATTGGTTGCATTTTAAGAGCTCACATACCTAATAGACCAGTATCAATATTCAAAGGGATTGATAGTTTGTTTGACACTGGCTGACTGAGTAGGTTATCACCTTTGTATCATTGTAAGAGTCATACAGCTACCGTAATCCCATGAAAATGTTGTGGAGCAGTTGTGGTTGATAAACCAGTGGAAGTAATCATCACAGAGGAAACACAAAGAAGGAGTCCGCTAATCTGTGCAGAACACGGCTCACACCTCCAGAGATTAGAAATGCCTCTCACTCTAAATCAGAGCTGTGTGTGCATACTGAGTGCCATTACTGGCTTTGTGGGGTTTTGCCCTCAGGGGCCCCACTCACGATTATCTGCCAAGCTGCATGGCACACACACACCACACGCAGGCAGACGAGAGAGGAGAAAATAAGATAAATCAATAACGTCAATGACACGCAATAATCATGGGCAACAAAGGTTCTGAATTTGGATTCAGATTGACGTGTGGCACATAACCTAAGATTACAATAAGTAAAGCAATCATCCAAGAAAAGACAGGGTGTAACACAAAGACTACATTATTATTGATTTTATCTGCTAGAAGAGATTGGCTGTTGAGCAAAGTCTATGAAGTGCAATAAAGCTCTGTGCATGCTTTCAAAGTGCATAGAGAAACAGCGCTAGTAAACTTGAAACGTTTTTTTATGAATAAAGTTGAAAGGAATGTGTTGTCTGAACATGTCTCAGTCGTCCAGACAATTTTTTATCTGGTGGAGATTTTCAATTATTGTTGACTGGACAACGTTGGTTGAATTGAGGATCTTCTAGTCGAAATGAACGACATAATTTTAACTACAAGAGCAAGAAGAAGCTCAACTCAGCCAACACAATCAAGTTGATTGTATTTGAAAATCTCTACCATGGTGTTGTCTGAACAGTTTATGGTCTATATGCCCTGGTTTGTTCACAGTATAGCTCTTCGGTGCAAAAATAGCAATGTGAGTTTGCATGGAGTTTTTAGATAAACAGACAGACATGCAAGGTGAACACCAAAGACACAGAGGGAGGGCTCTATTCTAGGTCTATCAAAGCTATATGCATGGCATGTATTTGTTTTGGGCATGAGACCACCACTGGAACGCCAGAGCAAACAGCAGCATTTGTCAGTTGTGTGCGATGCTGTTTGGGCTGCAGCACAAGCACAGGATCAGAAATCAGAGAACATTTTCATCCCAGGGCTTAGAGACCTACTGAACTGCAGCTCTACATCCTCCTCGCGCCTCCCTGCTCCGAGCTGGCAGACTGCCGCACTTCTCCAAATATAATGCCCCCACAACTGCTCCCAACATTTGATTTGTTTACAAGGTGAAAGGAAGCACAGCTCATTTGGCAATGCCGGCTTTGGGATTTTTGCTTTTTGTTGCAATATGAAGCATTAATAAAAGGCATTTCAGAGATGCTGCTGGTAGAAAGCAATAAAACTCTCTGGCAGCTGGATATCTATCTGTAAATTAAATTGAAGACAATTGATTTCATTTCATGGAAAATATCTTTCACCTTTCAAATGTATCAGACGTAAATTGCACCTGTTTTGTATTTGAGAGGTTGCGGAGTACAACAGTTGATTTTTTAAATTAAATTAGGTGAGTCAATTTCAACAATGCGAAATAGCTCATATACGAGCTGGCAGTAACACAGACCTGTATAATGAGGTAAAACAGAGGCTAAATGAATCCAAATGAAGGGAGCTCGGGGATTGGAGCAGGGAGAACAATTAGCTCACTCATCTGGCATAGCAATCCGGTGCGGACGCACTGCACACGCACTGTACAGTTCATTATGTCCACCACAAGCACAGACAGTCAATCAGGGGGGACCTGTCATTCAACTCTTAACCTCCCATATCCCATAGATACTTAGATAGATACATAGATAGATAGATAGATAGGCAGGCTTATATTGACCTTTTTAAAAGTACATGATTTCTACATGATAAACTACTAAACAGTGTTGTAAGCTAGATTGATTTCTATGCACATCTAGGAGAAAGACATTCTCTGTATAGGAGCATAACATATGTACCAAATGTTAACATGAAAAGTGGATTTTTTTTACAATGGTATTTAACATTAGTGTTGTGACAACACTGCCCCCTCATGACATTGGCTAGTGGGCGGGCATGTGTTTTGAGTTCTTGATAAGTAGACAAACTGAACATGCAAGATGACCCAAACAGAACTGAAACAAAACACACTCAGGTATGTTTATCGCCGGGGAAGACGCATGTAAGAGTCCTGTTAGAACAAGTCCTACTTCGTGACGCGCCAGAAATTTCCCACATTTACACAACTTCTTTGATGGATGTGTGGACCGTAGTCATCCTATTATCCTGGAGAAAAAAAATAGAATCCTGAACCCAAACACCAATGGTTAAACATAAAAGAGGGGAGATATTTTAAAACTGACATCACTTCAAAGGCATGAGCACATTCAAAGGGTATCACAGGAAGAGGTTCAAAGGCCTGCTGTTCACCTGTAATCCACTGCTAATGCCGTGTCCCCACAATGACACATTAACACAACCACACGCACACACACACGCACACACGCCCTGCCGCAGTAATTATTACTTCAATTGTTGCACGATTTCACATTTTTCTTTAAACTACGAAGTTAATCAGGTGAAGCTATTGGGAAGGTGTTACGTGTATTTGGGCATTTCATCAAGTGCAATAAAAGCCCTTGTATTTACCAGCCAGAGCAACCCAAAAAAATAATAAAACAGAATGATGAAATCGAGACCCAAATAACAATTTAATTTGTATAATGCAAAATCATCCAAAATCATGAATAAAAAATATATTAGATAAAAGACTGAGAGGTGGTGTTTTATACTTTTTAGAAGATAAACATTGGAAATAAACAAACTGTCCCATGTCATGCTTTATTCAGGCTGTTACTCCACTGTATCCCCCATAACCCTTGATATTGTTGAAGTATAACTTACAATGGTGTATGTGTCTCAATAATATCTTAATGTCTGGTGTGGTAAAATGCAGTTATTCTAAATACCAGCAGAGGGAGCACTTCCCCCTTTCGTACACTAAACAAACGTACAAAATAGATATGTGCCGTATAAGAGAGTTTGGCCACGAATTACTAGGATCAGAACAAGTTTGGTGAACGTGTCGGGACCTTCACTGACGTTTCGAATGTGAAAGAGGGAGATGGACTGTGAGGTTTGTATACACTCCGATATTAAGTCAACAAACCTGCAGGAAGATGCAATTTGCAGTCTTTGGTAGCTGTGTAAATGTCCCTTACATTGAAATAACAGCAGCAGTTTCCATTAAAAGCGAATTTTCAATAAAAAAATGTATTTTCACGATATTGCAAAGAAATAGCGTGATAAGATGTTGACATTCTTGACGCACCACGCGTATATCGTATGTTACCACCGTCTTTTGCATTTAAGAGGTTCCTACTGCATTTCATGCACCAAAAGCCGGTCCAGTCCAGAAACGTTTCATTCCTGAAAGTTTAAGACGCCTCTCCTAAACAGTGCATTAAAACTTTTTTTTTGTTTTATGTAGTTTGTATTCATATTGGATAAGGTAAATGTGGAGAATATTAGTTAATATACTCAAAATCTTCATTATATTCAGCAGCCCTTGAAGCTGTATTCAAAATCCATGGGGCGAGTGCATCACCACATCAGTGTCATTAGCAGCAATAGTTCAGAGGATGAGCTTTGGTCGCCTCCATCCGTCTGTGTGCTGTTTGCTGTGTCTCACTCTTTCATCACTTCTCTCTTTGTCTCTGCTCCCATTCTTTGAATTTATTGCCTCTGTTGCCTGTGTTGAAAGGTGTAGTTTTAAAAGCCAACCACCTTAGACTTCTAAATAAACTGCGGAAGGAACTGTACCTTCAAAGACACACCGCAGTGAAGAAGATAAAGTTTTCTCAAAGTTTCACAGCAGTATCCTTGATGCAGCACAAACAAGTATTTAACAGTCACCTCAGTGGATTGCTATTTCTATGTGACAGAATCATATGAAAGCTGTTGCTTTATTTACCAGCATCTATAGGCATCAGCCGTATAGTATAAACAATGTATGGCAGATAGCCAGGGTGAACATCAGTCGACAGACTCTGAACAGAAAGTCACACATTTTGTCTGAAGAGCTGCAGTCGCTAAAGGAAAAATGAGCCTCATCTTTAAGCCGCTCAAATTTCCATTTCTATTTGATTGCTCTCTCAAAGTGCTGTGTATTAGTTTGGCACAGCGAGCAGAAGCGAGTCCACTCTATAAAACAAATCTTTAAGCCATTTTGTTTCTGGGCATCTTCACTTCGACCCAGAATTCAGTAGATTGTGTGCACAGGCAGGAAAATTACATCACAAAAAACACACACAATATGCCCCTTTGTGGAGCAATACAGGAATATTTATGGAGCCACTAAAAGCAAAACTATTATTGCTAAGCATTTGGCACTCAGCCTCCAGATGATGCTGCAGGAATATCAATACAAAATGACTCTGACAGTGTAAATATGTTTATAGATGATGTATAACTACATAAGCACATTATTGACTGCAATGTGCCTTAAACTGGATTGTTAACGGTCTTGTGGTTAACTGACGACAAGAGCACAGTTTCAGTAGCATGTTTTAGCAAATAACTACACATCCGAGATCATTTACAGCACTAAAGACAGTCACAGTACACGTAAACCCACCATGGCCTTAGCCCAAAATTATGTCTTTTTTAATAAGAAACTAAAAATAACACGTGACGTATAAAAGCTGGCAAGTGCTCATGTCTCCACTTTGTTTACTGCTGTCATGTTAGATTTATAGATTGTGTGGGGGCAGATCTGGCAGTTCATTTCATAGCCCTAAACACTATCTGCGAGGGAAATGCTAAGGTCAAGAGGAATCCATAAATAATCCCTAAGCCTGGGACTCTTCCACTAAGCGTTATTCAAAGCAGATCGATAGGATGCTGTGATTCAAGCACAAAAACCTATTCTTTTGCTTATCAGCAAAGCTCTCCCCAGCACTTTCTGCTGATCAATTATTGAAATCAACTTCTCATGGCTCCCACGTGTCAACAAACCGGGAAAGTCAGATTTATTTTACGGGCACACACTTGTGAGAGGTAATTTTTCATCTGCGTGGCCTTTAGCATTTCTTATTAAAATACATGATTGTTCTGCTGGATTTATTTATTCATTGTGATAGCTCATTAGTCAGATTAATGTAATGTACTCGCTTCTCAGTGCTAATGTTATGTTTGCACACAGGTCCCTGTTGCAGAACATGGGAAATGCTAAAGTTCAGGCATTAGATGTTGCCACAACATTCACTTTCATTAAGCCTATTTTTGTGCTTGATATAGTGCAGACATTGCCCCATAGTAACACACTGTGCCAGTGCCATATTACAGTGCCACTCCACTGAATCTGTACTCACTCTTATTTTTATCTATCTGGGCTTTATTCATTGAGATATGTTCTGAAACAATATGGCGAATAATCTTTGTTTTTCTTTACATAAACAGATCATCCAATGAAATTTGGCTGGTAAAATGTTAAATCATGTGTCATAGAGAACTACTGATGTTAAGGCAGTAGACAACGAGAAAGCCAAACACATTCCATATGTATTTTCAAAACAAGAGATCTATTATACTTACGTTGCAAACCCCATGAATTTGTAAAATGCATACAGCGATCCCATATCGTCAAACCTAACCCATCCCTGTTTGCATGCTCCAACAAATACAACTTCCTCCAAATGTAATCTTAGTGGCATAAACATTCTTGTTTTTACTTGCTTTTCAATACACCTCTTAATTCAACTCCAAAGAAAAAAATAGTGTGGCTCACATCAAAGCCCCCCAAATGCCTCTCACCATGAGCTAAGAAGGACGCACCTTGACTCTGGGGAAAGGCTGCCCGTCTCTGCGGCTATTTGAGGAACTACTTTAGTCTCTCAGGTCTGATTCCTTAAGTCAACAGCATTTGTGTAAAAACTGTGGGAGTGACTTATAGAAAATTGCCAGCCACTTCCCCTTAAGGAAAAAGAAGTACGAGGTGGCATCTTTTCCTTACTATGTCAAAAAACGGAGACAGCAATTCCAGATAAAGACTGTTTACAAAATGTTCTAATGCTGGCGTTTTGAGATGATGGGGATCTAGTGTTTGATCACAGTCCTAAGGCAATTTTTCAAATCTATTGCTGCACTACAAAACAGTGTGATGGAAAACACATTTGCTGTGCTCTGATTGCAGATTATTACAACCCAATGAACAAACATTTGTCTTGTCAACATCTCCAGCATGAACCTCTTCCTCGTGATTGTGATCCTATTTGAATTGTGCTGCGCGCTATTTTTCATGTCAACGAGTCCCCCTCATATATGTATAAGAGACCAAATGTGGGGTCAGCACTAGACGACCGTCCGGCCGCCTGGTCAATGACGAGCACCTCTGCACAGCTGAGAAATAAGTGTGTTTCACCTGTATCTTTATATTCCCACAATAGTGTTGACATAATATTGGAAATGGAATGTGGAAAAAAAAGGACAAAACTATTTCAGGCTATTGCTAAGACAGTAAGAGTTTTGACTTTCATGTAAAAGCTACTTTTACAGTTTAATAATATGAAATTCACAAAACGCAAAATAAAAAGTACATGGGTGGGATTTTTGGCATTAAATGTGAGGATTTTATAACTGATCATCTGAGACAAGTAAGACCATTTTTTTTATTTCTTTGGCTAAACAATGGGCAAATTAACGTAGACAAGTTTTCATTTTAGTTCTGAGCTGAAGGCGGGTGAAATAATTTGACAATAGATCACTGTAAACCAAACACGTAATCAAACAAACGCTGGAAAATTGTAGAGTTTAATTCACTTTAATAATATATTGGGAGAGGATTTGGTGATTCATCACACTTTATCCAAGGCTGAAAAACAAGCTCCAAAACAGGTGCATTTTAATTGGACTTGTCTAAATAGCTTGGAAGTACTGTCCTTACCTTGGCCGACGATGTTAGGTTATCCCTGGCACTCGTGTTTTTTTTTTCTTTGGTGTGTGTTTATTTTATTATTTAAGTAATAGTTGGCAGTGAATGAAGCCATTGTAGATTTTATACATAAATGATCAGCAAAGATATCAGTAAAAATGTGATGACGATGAGCTACTGTTTATGGTTTAAGCACCAGCATGGATGAGAGGTGAAATATATCCAACATAACCCAGACTTTCACATGACACAAGTTACCTAAAGTGATTTGTACTTCATTCACTCCACACATGCTAATGTAGCCACAGTTCACAGTAGATGGATAGAAACTATTACTGTGGAATACTCTTGGACAACTGTAATGACCAATTGTCAGGATAATTGGCTTGCAACATTAATACATTTCATTTTGAGAGTATTCTTATGCTTTGTCATCCACACAGGAAGTGGCAATAGCATTTGAGGAAGTGTCTGTGATTGTTTCTACCAAGTCTGGGCCATGTGCTCGGGCCAAGTCCCATAAAGTAATGGTGTTCAGCTTAGTGTGGAGGAACTGGACAGGCCCAAAGCCCACAGCAAACACCTTGGAAAGAATTGCTTGTTCTAGCGGTTGGTTAGGCAGTGATGCCCGACATTAGTGGCTGACATCACAAAATGCACTTGAGCTAAATGGGAGCAAATCCCTGGTGCCAGGTTCCAAAATGTTGTGGCTGGCCTCCAGAGAGAAGTGCACTGGGACTGTTTCAGATGAAATTAAAGTCATTATTAAGTCAGGTGACAATGTGTTGTCCATTAACTTTGGCTCGTTTTAAAATCATTTACTTACTATACACTCCATCCTTTTTATGAAAAAAACAATACATTTAGTTTTTACTGACCTCTTGTGGCTGGAATCAGCCCTATGTAGCAATTGCAGAGAATAATTTCATTGCAATAAATTGAAGTCCAAACAACAAACAAATACACCAGCAGTCAACACAATAATATTGTAACCTCTTACCATAGATAAAAAGTCTTTGCATTTCTCAAGCATTTGTTGTTGCAAATGTTGAACAGTCAATAGTTATCTTTATCAGAGCTTATATTACTATCCCTTATCAAACATACCAATAAGATTGTGCAAAGTATTTAATTTCCTTACACTTATCTTCTGAAACAAAGTGCAAATTAGACACAGGTTAAAGTTAGCAACACACATGAAACTTCACACAAACAATGCATTACCATATAACAAAAACAATTCCTCCCCTGCAATAAACGCGCGGCAACTCAGGGAAGAGAGAGCGGTGAGAGCAGGGCCGCCATCTGCAAGACAACAACTTATGCAAAACAATAATTCCCACGGGATTCATCTCACACCGCCACTTTGAACTAAGAAATTCATTTCAAAGATGAGTGCAAGGTTTTACTGCAGGCCATTCAAGGCGGAGGGCGACAATAACAAAGCTACAGGACCGAACCGTGAACTACACTGACCCCTCGTTAGAACTGAAGAAATAAACTCAAGACTATCTGAAACATTTACATTAGTCTACTCCCTTACAGCACCTTCTTATTAATTGTAGCATATTTACAATTCACAGATTAGGATAAATTATTAAATACACTTGTGTCTCATTAGTTGTGTGCTGTTTAAAATTGGAGCAAAGAAAACAAATGGACATTAATATGTAAACATATTGGTCCACAACATTGTTAAGTTTGTGGCGAGAGTTTCTGGAGGCTTTGTTTTAATTGATACTGTAACCACCATTATTGAAAGGAGGCCATAAGAAATCCCGTTTGAAGTTTGCTAGAAGTCATATGGAGGACACAGCTACCATGTGGAAGAAGGTGCTTTGGTCAGATGAGACAAAAGTTAAACCTAACACTGCTCATCGTCCTGAGTGCACCATCCCCAGTGTCAAATAGAGTGGGGGGAGCATCATGCTATGGGGCTGCTTTTACTCAGTGGGGACTGGGAAGATGGTAAGAATAGTTGGGAAGATGGATGGAGCCAAATACAGAGACATTTTGGAGGAAAACCTGCTCGAGTCAGCAAGAGAATTGAGGCTGGGGCGGAGATTCACCTTCCAGCAGGACAATGACCCTAAACACAAAGCTAAATCTACAATGGAATGGTTTAAAAACAAACATATTAATGTGTTAGAATGGCCCAGTCAAAGTCCTGACCTAAATCCTATTGAAAATCTGTGGAAAGACCTGAAAACTGCTGTTCACAAACGCTCTCCTTCTGATTTGACAGAGCTTGAGTTGTTTT
Source organism: Proterorhinus semilunaris (assembly GCA_021464625.1). Lineage (NCBI taxonomy): Eukaryota > Metazoa > Chordata > Actinopteri > Gobiiformes > Gobiidae > Proterorhinus > Proterorhinus semilunaris. Next base: position 18,286,464 of record CM038354.1, on the reverse strand, counting down.
GTAAAGAGGAATGGGCTAAAATGTCAGTGTCTAGATGTGCAAATCTTGTCAGAGTCAAACCCCAGAAGACTTGTTGCTGTTATTACAGCAAAAGGGGGTTCCACAAAGTATTAAGTCATGCTGTATGAATACTTATGCACGCCCCACTTTTCACTTTTCTATTTTTTGTAAAATAACAGAATCATTATTTTACTTTCACTTCACAGTTGTCTGTTACTTGTGTGTGAACTTTCAGTGAAAAATTCAAAATAAAATCTTTATGTTTTGGGTTGTAAACATGACAAAATGTTCAAAAGTTCAAGGTGTATTAGTACTTTCGAGAGGCACTGTAAAAAAAATAGTGAAATACAGTGTGTTATCTTGGTCAGGAAATTACCTGTCTGTAACACTAAGAATTTCCCCTCTGGAATCAATACGATTCATGATAATTTACGATGGATCATTCCCTCATTTTTCACATGTGTTTGTGAAGGTCTAGGAGCTTTAGGTTAGGTTAGGTTAGGTTACTTTATTTATACCCGTAGGTAAATTTGTCTTGCAATTCTGAGAACTAGTCAACATTAAAAGGGTTAGGGCTAAACAAACAGAGTTGACCACCATACACTGTCAATGGCAAAAGGGCCCATACTTCTCCCTGATTGTGGACTCTGTGGTTCAATAGCACCCACACAATCTTAGACACAGATACTATAATGGCGAGCAAGCAAGGTCAATATTGTGCAGTTCTCTGCCACACATGCGCGCCGTGTAAATTGTAAAAACAGAGGAAGAGCCGTCCCTAAAGCCGTCACCAGACTCTCATCGTGCTGGAGCTGATGGAGTTTCCTGATTAAGCTCAATGACAAACACTCAAGCTTCTCAAGTGGAGAGACTCTGCTGGGAGACGTGTGCTTGCCTACATCGCACTCGCTTGTTAGTTATTCCATCATTTTGTGTGCTTAATAAAAATATTGCAGGTAGAGAACACTTGTGAAAAAAGAAATACAAACGGGAATAAAAAGAGACACCCCTAAATGAAAATATTTCTAAAGGGCCTATTATGGAACATCTACTTCGTTTTCTATCCTTTAACCATGTTATTGGTCTCATAGAAAGCATACCACGAGAGGCATTTTGTTTCATTCACGTTTGAATAGTCAGTCACCCTCTTTCTCAGGAGATTAAAATGCTGGCTTTTTATGATGTGGTGTTCCTTTATATTTTTTAGGGTCCAGACAACTTCACCACAATCATTCTGATCATTTCAGAGCTCAAATTGCCTTCACTACACATTGTGCCTTGGTAGGAGGTATTAAACGTATTAAACTGCTTCATTCCCTTGCAGCGGATGAGTCCAGATATTTTGTATGTTCAATAATTGGTGCCAAGCTGCTTCCACTGGTTTTCCATAAATATATCCTATTTTAAGCAACATAACAAAGATGTCTAAAAGTATTTAAAAAGCCTGAAAATGCATAACATAGGGCCTTCAATGTCTTATTCCTTGCGAGTCAAATGCTGCCGAACATGACAGGTCGGGTTCAAACTGACGGGGTGCGGGAAGGCTCGAGGCGGCGCTGCCACAGCAACACTGTTTAATACTTTCTTTTAGCTTCAGTGCTGAGATATTTTCCCCTGTTGGCTTCTAATTCAATGGATGACCCCTCGCCAGAGAGTTTTAAACGTCTCGAGGCAAAAATCCAGCAGCTTTGGGTCTGGCCAATGACAGATGAGCTTTAGAAGCAGGAGCAAGACAGCATGCCCCCGGCTAACCACAGAGCTTTGGTCAGCCCGCGAGGATGAACTTCTGCTGCGGCCAGCCAAGCAACAAGCTGCTCCCACATTATTTTCATTTCACAGGGAAGCTCTATCTTCTCCAATCAGCCACACAGGCTGCATGGTGCACCGCTGAACAGCAGGGGTGCATCATTATGCACTGTTTAGCTGACAATACTGTAGACCATAGCCAGCAATATAGGAAGCAAGCAAAGGCTGGACTTTGTCTAATGCTGCCTGTATAAGGTACATCGCTGTATAAGGTACATCGCTGTATAAGGTACATCGCGCATTTACATTATATAAGCAAGAGTGATTAGCTTAATTATGACAATAAACTGTTGTATCTAAAGTAAAGGTAAGGTGCATGTTATCCATTTACTTTCTTTTTCTCATTTTTTTAAATTCAACTGCTCTGGTTTGTGTCAAATATCGATACAGCAAAGGGAATGGCCATTTCTGACTGGCAAACAATAAACCAACTGTGCCATTGTCACTGGGTCACTTCACCCTCATTGCTCTTTCCACTTACAGAAATGTGGAAAGGTTTTCAACTACGTAGGTTCTGTTCTTACGATATCCACCATGGCATTCAGCATATAGCTGTAGCATTAGTTCAGTATTAACACATATTTGAAAATAGACCCCACACGCACCAGAAATCAACCCAGTCTTGTTGCCCTCTGGTGTTACTAATTGCTGCCTTCTTCATGAGGGATTTTGGAGAGCCGGTAGATGTGGCGAGCTCATTTGGTAATTGGATATGCATGCAAGAGAGTGAATAATACATCTTAAGGAGTACAGGGCTGTTTTGCATATGAGGAGAAGCTGCCTTTTTGCATACAGCGCTGGAGAACACTTGAGCGTGCTGGTCATTTGTCTGAGAGATGAATTAGTCTTTGTGTTTGTAGGATGCATGACATGCGGACAACACCTGCTTCATGATTAAAAAGAGCTCGCCGTAATGCCGCTAAAGGACTCACCTTATGTTTACTAATAAGAGTTCATGCTCCATCTGCTTCTCTGCCACATGTTGGATGTTTTTGGTGGGACATTACAGCAGTGATTAGGCCTGATTAAGCGTTTCCTTTGCACTCATCACATGGCATGTTCCCTCTGTCTCAGCGTGGTCCGTAAGCAGGGGGAAGCCTGCCCTCTAGTAACGCCATTATCAGACAGATTTGAAAATGTTAACAAAGAAGACATTAAAGGCACGAGGCCGACAGCTGGCGTGGTTGCAACCAAGCAGAGCAGCAGTGGCCATGTTAGACAGTCAGAGGGGGAGGCTGCCAAAAGACACAATATGCTCAACAAAACTCATCTACATGGACTATTTACTGCCACGTTTGTGAGACTATGGCGAGGTAACTAACTACCAATTCAAATGCAAACTTTTTTACTGGGACCATTTAAAAAACATTCATTTTTTAGATAGATTCAGTCACACTTATTCAAATCATTATGCACTGACTGATACGTTGTTGTTTTTTTGTGTGGAACATTCTTTGCATTGAATACATATAGGACAAAAATACAAAACATTTGTATCAAGGCAAGCGACAATTAAAGTTTATTCTTTTATCTTAGAAAAAGATGAAGCAATTGCGTTCTCCTGTGCGTTCATAAATGCACACTTTGACACAGTTTGACAGACTTCACAGTTAGTTTAAATATAGTTTTTTTTTTTTCTTGATTATTGTGCAATTGTAAGAACACCAAAAACAATACATGGCAATAATGACGAACATTATGCTACACACACTTCTGCCAAAGATTCACCACTGATTTTGAAACCATTAGTGACAGAACGACACTGACGCCACTGAAATCCGAAACACAGCTCAACAAATGTCATACTTTGAAATCTTTCTGCACCAAGTGGTCAATCATGAAATAAACGTTCACCGGCCGCATGTTGTGTCCCAAGCAACCACAAAGTGTGTCGTTCGCTTCACTTGCCAGCGTGCTGATTGGTAGGGATTGATCAACATTTCACAAGTCAAACACATGCATGTAGCTGCTAGTATGCAAGAGAGACCTTCAGAGAGTTAATACAAACATTTTAAAAGCTTCCTCTAACTAGTAAAGATCTTAAGAGGAAAACTGCACCTGTTACTCAAAGAGCCAACAGTTATCGGGTCAATTATGGTCAGTGTACACGGGATCAGGTTACAAAGCTTGATCAATTGTTGTGAATCACTGTGCTGGTCCAGGTTTCACTTTATCTTTATATTAGTGTAGCCAGCAGTGTTGCCAGAAGCAGTCAGCAGTGAGAGTCGCCAGCGCAGACTGCACATTTGTCATCATTGTCTGGAGCAGGCACAAAAATAGTAGTAACAATAGTGGTGTGCTGACAGGCAAACAACAGTGAGCACACGCCTTTACACAGCACGCATCGAGGTGTTAGTCATGAGCAGCAACACAAGGGATCGAGTAATGTTCTGGGTCACGCAAATTCAGCACTAAATGTATCTAGTATTGTTTGGGAACACACAGTGTGAGTCATTCAGATGATTATAAGACAATAGAATATTTATATTGTGACCGTGGTACATTCAAGGGTCAACATGTGTACTCTTTTTTTTTTTTTCATCACACATGACTGTCATTCATCACACTGTGACCTCTGGCCAGCGCCCTGAGCCACATCCACTGAGCCCAGCTATGATGGATGCCTTATTAGAGTCCTTTATTAGTGTACTTTAGCCGGGAGATAAACTTTGTAATTAATGTCTCAGTTTGAGTATATCTCATTTATTTCAATCGGATAAAGGTGACTCTTCCAGCCGACCGGAGAACAATAGCCATCGGAGGAGACAGCAGCCTGGCAGCAGAGCGGAGCCAGGAATGCTGAATAACAATCCCATCATCCATCATGGTATGGAGAGAGTCTGCACGCTGTGTTCACCCTGAGGAGCAGCTCCAAGGATCCGTTCACAACCATGAGGAATGGAAGGGCTCACATGGACACTTTTTCCAATTCATACGCAATGCCCTCAAAGACAGCAAATAGTAAGGATCACTTGGTGCCTGTTCCTCAGCAGTGCAGACCCCTGAATGTCAAAGAAGCTCAGGCCGATACTTTATGCTGCTGTATCTGACCGTATTAGTACGCATCATTAAAATCAGGCTGATGAATGACATAATGGTGAGCACTACCCGAGCTGGACTCAGCTCCTCTCTGTGATGATGGCACTGGTAATTTTCCTCTTAGCTGGCCCCTCCTGTTTACTTAACCTTTCTGCAGTTCTCATTAGCTCTCCAACGCCAGTGCAATGTTGGGTTGCCAAGGGCAAACACAATAGGCAGATGGGGCTGAGCTCAGACCATCACTTAACTGGGCTGAGGTCAGGCTGGTGTCCTGCAGGTCCCAGCTCCACTTGGACAGCAACCATGTTATTACATTATCCCCACAGCTGCATCGACCAATGACTGTTTTGTTCTCATTTATGGAGAGGGCCAAATAAACTTCATTATGCTTTTGAGGGAACATAGCAGTCGTGTAGCTATAAAGTTGCATATAAAATTGTATTTTTTCTACTGCAGGGCTTTGGTGCTGTGAAAGGAAAACAGAAAATGCAAAGCCAGCTCTAAGTCTAATGGTACAAGCAGCCATTCATTCAGCTCCAGCTTTGTGCTCTCTGGCCAAACAACATCTTGGAGCGGAGCCATGCTGATACAGTAGCACTGTGTAAAATCACAGCTATTATTAATGCAGAAGGACAGCAGTCTGATTACAGCGCCGTAAAAGATGCAGAGTCACTAAACAAAAGCTCTAAAAGTGAGCCCTGCCCATCTGCACGGAAAAACAGAGAGGAAATCTCCCTAAATCAGTGCCGATAACAACACACCCTAAAGCTACAATCTGTGCACACACTTAAAAACAATGCAATATATATATTGTAACTTTTACAAAAATATGGAGTAATTTACAATAGTCAATAAAGGTAAGCACTTAATTTTGTTGTGTTAAACGATATGTTTCTGAACTAGTTATATTTACCTCTTAAAGTGAATAAATGCAGATACAGCAGCACAGGTAAATGGGTCAATATGGAAATAGCCAGTGTTGAACTAAAGTAATAACATTCAGTAGTGGACATAAATAATGACAAAAGCATTTACATAATGTGAAGTGCTGAATCAGTGCGGGTCTCCCTGTAGACTAGTTAAAGCAGATGGCGGTTAATGTCAGCACTAGCAGGAAGTTCCTCTCCAAAGCCCAACTACTCTGCTCAGGTCCCGCTGGTTATTTGAAATGCTTACAAAAGGTCACGTCTGCCATGTTAAAGTAAACAAGAGGTCTGCTATAGCGGCTCTTTCGCCCTGTAATGCTCTCAGCGGGAAACCCAAACATTCGCTTTTGTTTAAGTGGGCTCATGTCCAGTCAGTTAAATGAGTGCAATGACATGGGCAGAGTGACAGGTGAAATGTCCCTGTAGCTCAAACGTTATCTGCCGCCAATGACTGCCAATGTAGGATCAGGCCAAAGGACACACAGGAAACCCATTATCCCTATGCTGTGTTTGACACGCTTCAAGAGAACCGCACTCATCCCGACCCCATCTGAGGATGTGCGCCGCGACATCAATCTGAAGACTCTCATACAAAGATAACGGCGCATTACAAAACAGACACATACTTTCTGTACAGACAACATGCACATGAGCAGCTGCCTAATAGTCGGGGCAGTTGTATTCAGAACCAGTATTAGTCCGGACTATTTTCTCATCTATTCTTTAAATTATGTTCACTTTGTGCCAGATCTGAAGTGCCTTATCCACTGTCAGATCCCACAGTGTAAGTAATGAATCGAACCCATAATGTGACGCTTGATTGTTTTTACTGTTTACTTAACCAATTTAAGTCTTTAATGAACCTTTTTACATTTGAATGAACTGAAATAACAAAAGGTTTTAGTCTGGTTGACTCAAGGGTTGCACAGAAATGAGAGGGACTTTGACGTTCATGCTCCGTAATGAAGTAAGATAAAAACATGGAAAAATCTGAAATTAATATCCTACAAGTGACGGAAAGTGTTCTGCAAAGTGCTATAATCTCTAAGTAATTAAAGAAATTATCCATTTGTAATCAGCGAAATATCCCTGGAATTTTTCCTCCGCACATCTCTCTCCTCCGCCTAAACGGCAGTCCTTATCGCAGACTGTGATAACAAAGCCACTTTCACAAGAGCAGTCACACTAAATGGCTCCCACTTTGTCTGGGCTAAAGGCTGCTGACTTTCAAACCATCTGGTGACCTCCTCAAAGCAACTTCTCTCATTTCTCCAGAGGCAGCCATGCAAAGTAGCACCTCATCCTGGATGATTGCTTATATCTATGTGGGCGTCCTTCAGTCCTTATAGGTCACCCGTCCTCTCGCTTACACAAATACAATTACACACACATTCCATTCGAAACTGCTTTACCCAACTTCGCAAATTGCTCAGGCTCAAATAAATTGTAAACGCTGGCATGGTTCGAGCTACCTGACAGTGACTGAGACTATGATAAAGTATTCTCCTGTTACCACTGTGGACTCTGCCAGATATCAAAGATCTCCACAGTCTCCAGCGTGCACTCCTCGGTATGCCAGCTTTATAAACACAGAAGAAGCTGTGCCAGTTTTTCTATAAGTAGCATCAATAGACAGCCCCTAGGACGAGACCTGCCCCAACACAGTGTAGAGAGTTCCCACTTAGCTGGTCGCCTCTATTCTGTCGATGCAATTTATGACTTCTCATTTCAGACCAGTGCACACACATACTGTCAGACTATTACTAGAATTAGCCAATAGTAAGACTAGATACACACACTGACCTGATGGCATATAGTGGGGGGGAAAAAACAGTATTATTTATAAGAAGTATTAGCTGGAGAAGTATTAACTCTTTTGTAAAGATGGTGTAACATGATTTCTTTGTTTAAAAAAATTGAGAAAAAGGTAAATATACAGAAGCATTTTGTTTACACACTTATTCTAAACGGTTTATCAACATTTTTCTTTTACAAACTGAGAAGGAAAGGTTCAAGGAGGCTTTACAAACACAACCTTTTCTTCTTTTATCACTCAATAATCGAGTAAATCCAGTCCAAAAAGATACAACAGAGCAGATGCATGTCCATTTTCTCTGAAACAGCTGAACTCAGAGGCACAGACAGGTTATGACAGAAGTAAAGTGGTTATCTCTGATAAGAAATGTCTATCCTTCAACTGAAAATCATATTTCTCACTCCACTTTTTTATCTGTGGTTAACACCTGTTGCGATGACAACAAGTCAGCTGGCTACATGCACATGAGTGGCATTCACTTGTCACAATCTGTTCAACCCAGGCTTTGAAAATGGGGCCACTGTATGGTTTTCCATTTAAATGGAACTTTGTTGTGCAAATGATCACATGGCTCAACATATGACAAACAACGACGCAATAATGGTGCATCGTTCGCAACAGTTACATTGAGGGCAGTGTGATCTAATCCCATCATGGCTTCTGAGCTCCCTGCACCCACACGCTGAATTTTCCATAGCCCACAGAGCACCATTGGACAAAATCTGCCGGTCGCTGGAATGAAACTACAGTTATGTCCCCTTCAGTGTCCATCGATCACCTCTCCTTTTGCTCAGAGACATTTTGTGTTTGGACAAGCTTCAGTGGTGCTGGCAGCCTGTGTTTAAAGCCCAGAGTCTATGTTTATGTGGCTGGTGGCCGTCTAGGCCCTGGGCTGCATGTGGTGTGGAAACCTGATCCATTTATCTCTTGGATTGTGGCGAAGCAGCTGACCTTGCTGCCCTGAGGAAACGTTGATAACAGGTTTACTCAGAAATCATGCTTGATTGCAATAAATGTCCTCAACGCGTCACTTCGTGTGTGCAGTGGGATGTTCTGGTACAATATGGCTACAAATGGAAATGTTCTGCTGGCTTTTGCCAGTGATGTCTTGAAGAGTTTGCGTATGAACAGTTTGGAGATTTAAAAGACTCAAACCAGTGTGGACCTGCTGAATCGCAGAGATATCCTGCTGGATTTCTGACAAAATAATTTATATTTCATTTCTACATTGTGCAACTCGGCTGTTTCTGAGCATCCTTATGTATATTTAGCAATACTGCTGCATATCAGGCTGTGGCCATATGAGACAAAAGAAAGATAAATGGGGTCAGGGAAAAGTGTCACCGGAGTGGCGGCTAGCTTCCTCATTTCTCTCAGTATTCTGTCCAATAGTTACTGCAGACTGAGCAGAGCATGTAACACCTGTGTCCTTACTTTATTCTGCTAAAAAACTTAGCCGAGGTCCGGCTACTATTTAAACTAAAGACCTACTCAAGATTACATGTCAATATAAGTAGACTGTAAATCTAAAATGTTACTTTATCTGTTCTCTGTTTACCCTCAATTTCTGTGATTACAACCAACTCCAAGACCTCAGTGTATTGACTTAATATAGACCTCATAAGTACAATACGATTTTCAATGTTCATTGTGTCTACTTGTTATTATACAGCAGGAATCAGATGTTTACATACACACAAAGGCACATATGCTTTTTTTTTCTTGACATGAAACCAGAATTTACTTTTGCTTTTTTAGGTCAGTTAGAATTTTTAAAATTATTTCTATAAAATGTTTCAGTTGCTTTTTCAGAAGTATCACCAGCGCGTGTCACTTATGAGCTGTTTTTTCTTCTAAGGCGTGGTCACGCTCCCGCTGTCCGGCGTTCTCAGGGCGTCAGGGATGTGACAGTGAAGAATTTAACATCTCTAATCCTAGTGTCTGAATAAAAGAACCTTGCAACATCTCAAGTTACAAGTATAATGTTTGTAATCAAAACAATGCATATGCATAGTACACATATCTGCACTATACTGTGACCACATACAAGTAAAATTCCTTTTTGCTTTTATTGTTGCCCAAATAGAAAGAACAAAAGTAAAGAAACAAATTAAAGTTGTTCAATCAGTGATGGCTGTCTTTTTGATCAGCTCTTTTTGAGCTGTAAATGTTTGTAAAGAATATGAGTGCAGTCATTACTGCATATGTTTTGTAGATACTAATGTCTATAAAATGCACGATCTGTTTAATCAGCGTTTGACTTTGAGCGTCCCGAATGCCCTCTTGATAAGAGACGTTGTTAGCAGTGATTATAATCTCCAGGCTCATCCCAGTGTTCAGTGCAGTACAGTACAGAGACCTGTGCTTGAATAGGGAGTGTGGAGCTAACATTAGCATCAAGCAGAGTGGCAGCTTTCCCTGATTTAGTGTTGGGTAGGCCGCTGATTGAAGAGAGCATTACGTCACAGCTGATACATCAGAGTGGAGCTCCATCAGCCTCTGCTGACAGCAGCGTTAGTTCTGACAACCAACCAAAATGGATGCATGAAAAAACACGAACTCTAACGCACTGGCACCAAATGGAAAGAGAGGTTACATAAGCATAAACACTTTTGCTTGTCTCTCTGTATAGTTCAGTCAACAGTATTGAATATGGTGAGTAGTCTTTTTTTTTTTTTAAACATTTGTGATTGTAAACAATGACCAAAGAAAATAACTATTAGCCTAAAATAACCTGTCAATCTGCGACCCTTTTCTGAAGCAACACCAGCCTTCTGAGAAATAAAAGGCTTGAAGAACAAATTCTGTGTCTTTGTTGCAGTCTTTTTATCTCACTTGGTTTCTACTGATGCGATAGTCCACAGAAACGGAGATAAATTAGAGCACCTGGGTTGCCCTGTATAAATGAGTCAGTTTAAAGCCTGTGTTGAAGTGACGGTCTGCCCACAGTGCACACACATTGTATTCTGGTGCTGGTTCTCCCCCTCATGACCCTGCACAGAATGAGCAGTGAAGAGAAAATGGACAAATAGATGGATGCTCCTTCCAGATGCATTAACTCCTCCCTCTGCTTTATGTGCTGGGTTCACATTTGAGATAATCCTACTCTCAGAAAATGTCTCTTCAATTTATTTGCAAAGAGTAAAGTTAATTATCTATCTATCTATCTATCTATCTATCTATCTATCTATTTATGTGTCTGCCTGTCTGTCTGTCTATCATCTATCTATCTAAAACTCACAAATGCATCAGGGATTTTTACACTGTAAACACAATTATCTATAGGGCCTAACAATTTGGTACTGGTGACTTAAACATACCAAATAAATGGTACATTCATTGGTTTGTCGTTGTTGGCCTGTTAATCCAATTATCTACATTATACAAGCATGTGCAGGCTAAGCTGTATATTCTATACCTGAGCAGACAGTATCTGTTGATCGTCTTTACTCAGCAGAAGGCCCAGGGGTCTCCTGCTCTGGAAGCTTAGAGCTCTCTGCACTACCGCAGCCTGGCTTAAACCTCCGCTATGAATCACAATTTATATGCCAGTGTAAAATCTTAGTCTGCAAATGCACTGTTTAACAGCAGAAAGCAGCGCCTTCAGGTAATTGTGCTGTTATTTAAAGCCCATAATCCCTCTCAAAGCAATAAAATAAAATAGTTCACAAGATGATAAAATGCTCGAGTGGTTCTAGACAAAATTACAATTGAATTTGGAAATGTTAGTTGTGCAGACCAAACAATTTTGTTTTGACAGTCTCACAGGCGCATGCGGGCTCAACAAGAAGACAGTTCCAAATGTAATTGAGATGTTTTACTGGAGGAACTGGTCACATTTCTAATTAGCTGCACAGCTGCAGCGATAAAGCGGTCCCTTCAATTTTCTTTAATCAGATGTTCGAACACAAAGACTGTCTGATAAGGATTACTCCTAAGACGTCTCGGTGATGACAGCCTGCCACTAATGTGTATTTGCGGTATCGTATGTGCTTATTAACACTAATCTATAGACTTCCTCAGGGGATTATTCCAACATATGCCACCATTTGAAAGGGGAAGGTGTCCACCTCCACCCACTCAAGACACACTCAGCCACTTTGCACAGTACCATGGGCACACTTTTATATCTAGTCTCACAAGGTTGATGCCTTTGTTTTGCCTTAAGCAAACTCTTTTTTCTGTCCCATTGCGGGCGAGGAGTGATGAGTCCTGCTATCCAGATTGAGGTGAGAGAAGGGTTGGTCTCCTGCCTCCAGCACCATCTGCTCCAAAGGGCCACTTTTAGACATGCTGAATAAACAATACTGTTCTCCCCACACAGACACTGATTATCAGCACCATGACATCAGCATCAATACAGATGGGCCAGCGGATTGGCACCTCAATGTGATGTCAACAAAACCCTCATTTCCGATCCTCTTACAAACACAGGCAGCATATTTTTATCCCGCCCCATATGAACTTATAAAGAGGAAAAAGGCCCTTTGAGATACCGGCGCTACCGTCTAACCTTTGAACTTCATACCAGAGAAACCCATCCTCACATAGAGGGGGTTATTGACCACTGAGGGGTGAGCAGGACTGGAGTAAGTGGGAAGTGTAGTGGGAGTTTCCGTGTCAGTGGGCTCATCTTACAGCAGCCTCCCTGATGGGGCGCGGTGACGTCCCCCAGTGGTCAGCTCAGTGACAGCTGCTGAAGGGTGGTCAGGCCTCATGCATAATGGAGGCACAGCAGACCACCTCTGTCTGACTGCTGCACTGATGTGGAAGTAGTTCAATCTCAGTGTCAATACTGCAGCCCTACTGGAATATTAAGTGCAGTTTAAAGCCAAGCCCTCCATCAAAAGTAGCACAGTGCCTTAACCCAATATAAAGGGGCACAAAAATGCTTATACAAATTCAGACTGTTAGCTCCTCAGCATAGATCAAGGAGTATTTCAATTATCGTGTGCTGACCTCCTGTAACGTGTGAGAAAAATACTTTTGCAGTGAACTTTGAAAACAGTGAATTTCTGGCATTTCACCACCACATGAATCCACCACCACATTCATGGTTTTATCTATTATTTTAATAACATTTCTATTTTTTGCTGAAGATGTACTGTATATGGACCACAGCAAGAAGGACCTGGGTTAGATTTCTGGACAGGGTGGAGCTTTTCTGTGTTGCCTGTTCTTCCCACCCGTTTCCTCCAGGTGCTCCAGCTTCTCCTACCACTAAAAACATGTACACTAGTCCAGGATGAATGAGAGTGTGTTTGTGAATGTGAGTATGCCCATGGCTATATTCTGGTGAGGTGTATTTACATGCATTAGTCTCATTTTTGTTCATCCAGACGCAAAAACATATATTTTTGCCATCTTTCATAAAGGATGGCTAAGTTAATGCCATGTGTGAGCACCGTGGTACTTGGGGTAGGTTTACACGCCGAGCCCGCCTCGAGCTCCCCCCGCTTGTCAGTGTGTGTGCAGAAATCAATGCTAGCAGCTTTTCTGTTGTGAATGGACACACTGCAGTACATCACCTCAATCAGTCATCCCAGCCCTCGTAGGCAGCCATCACGACTAGCGACCCGACCCCCATCCCCAACACGGCGGCGGAAAGTGCTTACCTAGGAGAAAGAGACAGAGAGGACATTAAATCAGTGAGCATAATATTCTAGTGAGCAGCCCGAGTCGCTTTCACAGATTAGCCAATCTTTTCTGTGCACAGTATCCAGCCACCGCATTTTAACCCTCTCTGCTGTCAACTGAAATGGAGAGCAGGAAGATTATCCCATTTATTCTGGGGCTCAGCACTTTCTAATGTTCTAAACACACTCCAAGCAAGCCAGGAGCCCAGCTCAATATACTGATGTTTTCCAATCATGAGCATCAAGAGAGCCTAGTGAGGAATTGTAATGATATATATAATACAAGTGCAATATTCACAATGCACGGACACTTTTTTAATTTTTGTATTTATTTGAACAGGGACAGTGTTCAATTTACATTAGCCTCAGAAAGGAGAGATGCATTGTACCAGGTTATAGCACTTGTGCTAATTTCCACCTGCAGTCCCTGGGCCTACTTCTCAATGCATCACTGTGTATGGCTTTGATAGTATGCTTTATTCATTAACACTACACCTATTTTGAAAGAAAGCTTTAATAATTATTCAAAGACAACAACAATCTGTTTCAACTAAAAACCAGACATGGCCATTTTAAAATACAGCACCACAATACAAAAAAACAAACATAATAAAATAGTACATTATTGAGAGATTCATATTTTCTTTTCCCTGTGGATGAGCCACACAATAAAGTTCGGAGAGTTTTCTGCAGAGTTTTTCTCTCAGGACCATCAAAGGATAAAGATTTGTTCCAGTGCCGGATGTTACATCACAGAGTGATCCTTCACACTGGCATTATCTGTTTCTCTGCCTATTTGTACCCATTCAAGTCCATGAACTTTACAAGTCTCTGCCAAACTTGAGCCGGCACACAAGCAAGACGAATGAACAACAGCAGGAAGGATGCTGCATGACTGCAGAGTGGATCAAATGGAGATGTGTCCTTGTATAACCAAAATAAGCTTTACAGATTATGCTTTTGGACTACCGATCAGACAAATTAAAAGTTTCATTTATTTTGGCTCGAGCTCAAAACATTGCTGTCCGAGATGTTTTAGCAGTGGGAATGTGGGCATAACAAAAGATTGAAACCACTAAGAAATCAAAGTAATGACTGAATAAAGAACTGTATATTATGCCAATGATTGTTTGTGTGATTCTTGTTTTCAGTCTCTACTTTGTCCATCGGCGCAAATGGTCTTCTTGCATGTTTTTATAACAAGTAGAATTTCTTAAGAGGTAATATCTTGACCTTTACAATCCAATACTGAGATTTTGTCAATACACTCACTTCACTTGTATCTTGAATAGAAACATTTCTAAACAACACATTCTTTACGTTGCAGCTATGACCTTCAGTGCAAAGAGGCAGGAATAGGCACAGGATGTGAGGAACCTATCACTGAATGTAAAAAAAAAGGTTATGTGACACATTGTCAGAAATAAAATCTATATAAAAATACACTTGTGTTTGAACAATGACTCACAGCAGGGTCATTGTATCCGGGTATCTCAGTCACTGTGGGTTCATCATTAAACATGCCCCAGCCTTTCTTTATCCAACGGAGGACCACAGATGTCGAGCAGTGTCTGTTTTAATTGGCTGAGCTGTAACACGCGGCCCTGCACATAAGGCCAAAGTGTACAGTCAAAGGTCGACGAAGGGTCACTGTTTAGGAAGAGTCCAAAGGTTCAAGGGGATCTCTGCTAATTCTGCCACGGACTAAAGCCCAATTAATAACAGGCCATATCTTTGCTTTCCTCTCAGTAACGTAATCTTTAACCTGTTTTAGAAAAAGTATTTGTGTAGTTTTGAGCTTATTCTTCTACCTCTGCTCACAGATTTGCTGTCAAAGGACGACAAAGCCGTTCTGTCACCATTATTCAGTGACCTTGATGAGACAACAAAACGGAAGGACACTCTAATTTTCTAGCCTTGAGCCATGATAAGTGCAAAGATTGTTCCCAGCTTTACAAAAGAGCTCTGAGCCGTGAATTTGCAACAGGGAGCCAAGCTGCCCGCCAAGGTCGCAACTCTAACTGAGCTGCTGTACAGTGATCCACAGGTAGGAAACCAAGGCCCTGTTACATTCATTTAAACAGGCATTAGGCGACAATACGCGGGGGGGGGGAAACTACCCTTGGTGAGTTTCTTGAGCGCTTAACTTAGTTGCTTCAAAAACCGGCGGCACCTCCAGCTGTTGTAATTAAATATACATATCTAGCGATTCATCAGCAGCAGATGGGAGCAAGCGAAAGCCGACAATCATGAAGATAAGCTGACAAGTTCTGTTAAAGTGTAAAAAAAAAAGTACTTGTTTAGATTCTCTCTCAGGCGGCGTTATGCAAAACGCGTCCGCAAAGCGCGCTATCGATACTGCCCTCCCTTTCCGAACTGTGGACACCGCCTTGTCAATCCATACGGCGAGCAGTTACAATTTGATCCCGTGTCATAAAAACAACAACAAGACAAAAGGGAATAATTTAACAGGGAAAGAGTGGCAGGGGCGCCATGCCGTTCCGTACGGGCATCAAGGCTTCTTCATTATTGTTTGTAGGTTCCTTCCCATGAGGGGCTTCTCCCTGTAGATCAAAACAGTCATCAAGTCATCATCCGTGACAGGTGGCATGAAAAAATGTAGAAAAAAAAAAAAAATTAAATAAAGGAAGAGCAAAACATCTCGACAGTAAACACGCAGCAGTGAGAAGCTGGAAATGTGTGGATTTCCGCAGATGTGGGGATGAAATGAGCCGCACGTACTCAAAAATGATATACTTGTAATTGCTTATTTTGTAAGTGGCAATTTTCTTACTTGGAAACATTCTTTAACCAGGGCATATTTTGTCCCCTTGGCAACCATTTAAAAAAAAAAGAAACAGATGAAGAAAGAAACCCCACAATCACTATAAGTCAATCATATAACTATAACTACATAATGTACATCTTATTATTTATTATTTAATATTATTATTGCATTTAATACATTTAAAAAAGGATAATAAACAAATAAGGAAAAAACAACAAAGAGAAGGGGAAAAACATAGAAAAAATAAAATAATAAAAAAGAAGGAGAATCAATGTATATCTGATCAGTTATCTGTAGCAGTACTCATATAAAGCCTTCTCTAACATGTCTTGACCCCATATTCTATATAGTTTTCACAGGCGTGGATATGTTTTTTAGTTATTCTAAATTGGAGCGTGTGCATGAAACGTGCACACAAGAGGGGAGACTACGGTTGTGAATTTACAAATTGTCATCTCGAAGCTACACAGCTCCCCGGAGGTGTGGAAGGACCACGGAGGGCTATTTTGAAAGCTTGAAATCGCTAGTTTTACGAACCAAGACTGCAAGGCTCGGTCCGTTTCCAAAGTTATGTCATGTTGTAGGTGGCGGAGGCACGGACCTCACAGGGTTAAGAAAAACAAAAAACCAAAGCGCAATTTTACGCCCCCTCCAGATTGTTGGATGATGTTGTAGATGATTTGTTTCAGGTAATTAAAATGAGTGGGAGGAACACATCAGGCATTGACTGGTTAGAACACATGTTGTCTTTATATCTCAAATACAATATTTTTACAGCCAAAAAAACAAAACAAATTCGTCAAACAGGAGGATGCATTTTGATATTTTAAAGCAAATTGGATGCAACAGGAAACTTGGGAGCAAAACACTGTGTACAATTTCAGCCAAACTTGCAGCTGAATGTGTTTTTTGGACCATCATTTTTTAGTATTTCCAATTAGATCATACAGTAAAAATAGTAAAACATAATAGTAAAAAACATTTGGCTTCATTCAATGTGAATCCAATGTGATGCTTTTTAATGACATTTAAGGCCTTAATTCATTTAACTTTCAATTCATTTTATTGCCCCGCAGTTTGAGCTTTTATTCAATGTAGAACTCTTAAGGTGGGCCCTGTCGATGAGCAGTGTGCTCTAGAAAAAAACGTATTCAACCAACCATAGTCCCCTTCCTAATACTGATGCATTGTCCTTCTGACGTCCAACATGTTTTCTTTTATTAAGTACAAACATTCTCTTTTATCGTACACTATAAATTAAGTCGCCCCTTGAATTAAGTGACAATGCACAATCTTTAATCAATGAAGTGAGACTGCATCAATTAACAATTATGCTTAATGGCGGGGGCGAAAGTGAATTAAAAAAAGTCATGGCTGACCACTGGATACGAAGAGACATTGTTCTTGGCAGCCACATTCTATTCATTCATCATTGACGTAAAGGTAATAGGACTTCAGAGCTGTACTAATGACCAACGACAGTGTCTGTGTAAAATAGATGAAAGGTGTGCCATTATGGGCCGGACTCATGAGAGGAGAGGCCATGCGGCTAATGCCTCATTAGAGACATCTATAGCCAGACAGGCTGGAAGCCAAAAGGCCACGGCTCCTTTTTAAAGACTCAATACCCCAGCTGACACTAATTGTAGCTGTCAGGGTAGCATGGATTTTCATCGCAGATAATAACAGTCTGCTCCCTTGACACATATTGGCCTGTTACCCACAACTGGCACTGCCCAAGTTTGTGCACTCCTGCCTCGTAGAGTTTGTAGAGACAAGGCGGTGATGCTTTTGAGGAAGCACCATGTAGCAACCCATATGTCAAAAGATTCGTATACAGTAGTGTGTGTAACTGGAAGTAACATGAGGTGAATTTAAACGGCGAGGCAAATGTATTCATAGTGCGCATTTCACACTCAAGGTAACTCAGTGCGCCTGTACTATGTTACTGTACTCTGTAGCATTCCATTGATATATAAATGTCATTGTTTATATCTGTGTTGCTGCCTTTTGGCCCGGGGCACTCTTGTAAAAGAGATTTTTGATTCTCAATGACATTTTTTCCTGGTTAAATAAAGGTTTGAATGAAAATTTCGTTCATGCTTCTTATTTGTCTTATCAGCATTTTACGACGGTTTTGTTGTTATGATAATAATATAGCAAATATGTAAAGTGTAATGTTGTGTGGCTTTAGCTCATTGGATTGTTAAGCCGGATTACTACACTTAACTTTTAACATTTAATAAACACTTCATTACATTTTTTAATTCTAAGTTGTGAACTCAATTACCGTCACTGAAAAATCGGGCACATACCACTACAAAGTCAAGACAACATATACTCGTACTTAACTAGTAAATAGAAAGGTGACCAAAATTTTGTTCTCTCGTCCCGCAGCTTGTCCAATTTTCGCCGGTCGCTAGATAAAGCAGCTGGCCTAAAAAGCGTTGCCGGAAAGAATCATTTCCAATACTCTCATTGCATCTTTTAGCTGCTGCAAGCACCTGCAGTGTTGAGCAGACACATCTCTCATTTGGACAGAGGCAAAGCAGGATGTTTTATGGTCTAGTCATACTCCCTGTCACTGTGCTAATGTGATTCAGTTTCAAAACAGTCGGAGGAAATGAGAAAAGCTACTCTTTCCCACCCTTGCAGCACTCAGACTGGATACACATGGGGCTCTACACCGCGAGCAGGAAGAAAGAGAAATACAAAAAGCTTTCATGACACATTTACATTAGTGGGAGAGAGTCGGTTTCCATCAGCGTGAGATTCTTGATGTCCCATTTGAATGGTATAGTAGGGGGTGCAAGGCTACAGTCGTTGGCAGTTCATTACACTTATAAACCGAAAGAGTGACTGACTGGCAGCGCCTCTCCCTCGGGCTCAATGTGAAACAAGACCATGAGTGCTTCATTTTTAGCGATAGGCCATTTAAGCTACAGAGGGTCAAAATACTAATCAGGCGAATGGGGGGCGAATGAAGGCAAGGGCTGTGTGCTTTTTAAAGTTTTATAGGAGGCACGTTGGCCACTGAACCAGCTCCATCGACCAGAGCGCCCGCAGTCCTCTCTAATAGCCATTTAATAAATAATTCCAGACTAATCAAATGCATAGGAACTGCTGTGACTGGGTTAAAGTGAGTACAAATGTACTTACATGGGAAGTCAGGGGGATACCGCTTAACGGCAGCGTGTGGCCCTTGTCAGAATAAAGAGAAAACCTTTGGCAGCTCCGAGGCTAGACGCGATGCACTTTACACGCACTGTAAAGAGTATAATTTAATACTCTAGGCATAGTTGAGTTGGACGATGTACTTTTGTGCGTTGAACGCCTTCGAAAAGTCTGCTGACCAACTTATGTGTGAGTTCAGAGCAAAACACATGAACAGAAGTTTGAACGTGCAGGAAAACAATGAAGTTGAATTACACAAATGATCCTTTATAATCATGGGCGAGGACTAGGGCTGTCACGTTAATTACTACATCGACTTATCGTTCAATAAATAACCGATAAACGCTCAATATTTATTGCCTGCACATTAATTCGCATGTTCTCCCTATTTACGTTGGGTCAACTTCTATTTTTAACTGAAGCAAATTGGGTTACATTATATTTCATGTTTACTGCGGCTCGTGTGATATTGTAGGATATGATTTTCCACTTTTAGAATAGAGTTCACTGTTCATGTTTTAGAGTTGACAGTACGTAGTATCTTTACAGTCAATAATATCGTTTATCGCGATATTTTCCTGCCTCAATATATCGAACTTCAGATTTGCTATCGTAAAAGGCGAAGACGATTGTAAAAAAAAAAACAGTTCCGGTGGGTTTGATTCCTGGGCCATGTAGGTCCTTTCTGTGTCTTGTACTAAAAGGCTGGTAAATGCCACAAATCTCACTACTACACCTCCCTCCTCTTAATTCTGCCACAAAGGCCAGGAAGTTTCATGTCTATATAACTGGCCGCCTTTTTTTTTTCTCTCCAATGGCCTCCAACAGCGATTTTTTAAATTATACCGTCGAGTCAAGCATTTCAATGAGAGGAAACAAATCCATAACTACTGGCTTTAAAAGGCCACAGGACCAACAAACCTTTTAAAAGACCAAAGAGGTGTAAGCTGAGAAACAAAGGTCAATCTAATATGGACTTCTTTAACGATTGCTTCACTCCTTCACTAATTCCCCAAGGCGGAGGCGGGAGAACTGGGGAACGGGCCAGTCAGCTTGTCCACCCTCTGCTGCCTCTGTCTGCCCAGTCGCACTGAGCGTCTTATGCGCGGGCCCGCCACTGGGAACCGCACCAAGGTTATGGATTTCTCACACCTCAATGTCTTAGTAACCTTACAAAAAAAAATGGGTCTTGAATCGAATGACGACAAATCTCCTAAATATTTCACCATATGCCACTGTAGTGATGGCTGTAAGAGTGAGCGACGCCGTATAGCCACAGTTCACGACTTGTATTACCGGGGCTAATCTGAACTCCCTGTGAGAATTTCGAGATTTAATTTAGGCATTTGAGGATGATGCTTGGCGACGACAAGAGCCATCCATCTTCTCTTAACAGACCTAATCTTTATAGAGGCTGCAGACTTCAGGTAGTGCATGTGATGGATAGCACCCCTGGCTGAGGACAGTCCATTAGCAGGAAGAGAAAACCACAAGCCAAATGCCCAGTTACACACTCAGCACCATTTCACAGGCACTGGCACTTTTGTTTACACCATTATACAAACACACTAACAGAGGCAGAGCATTGAGTGGTCACTGGTAAAGCATTGGGATTAGATTAGTCATTTACTTTTTTAAATGTAGGAACTTCAATATTTGAGAGAAAAGTAAATGACTGAAAGCCAAACGATTAGAAGATTAACGGTTTAGGTTTATTAAGTTGAACTTCATGGAGACAGGATCATTTGTCGATTACAAATTATATTATACTGCCTGCACGTGATTGCAGTCGTCGTGATTTGCGATTCATGTTTGAAGTTGCCGGGTGCATTTCCACACGCAGCGGTGAGCCGCAGTAGTCCTCGCAGTGCTATAGCTTTGTCAGTGGGGAGCATTATTCCGTCTGGGGCGAAGAGGCTACAAGAGTGCATCCACTTTAAACTTTATTTTGAAGCTTCAATCAGCAACATCTGAGACCCTTTTACTAGTTTAGCCTTGAAATAGCAAAATAAAAACTTCTCAAGCGTGATTGACGGGGCTCTTGATACACAGTGTTCACTGACGGAGTGTGACAGCTGTTGATGGCGTCTAAAGTTGACTCATTTTTTTTTTCATACCAACTCTGACTGAAACTGGGTTTGTACTTCAGACGGTTGTGTAGGTGGGGGGAAATAAAAAACACATATTTTTCACCTTGAAGACCAACCTTGAGGGCTTATGACATATATATGCTGCTGTTCTCCATGCCTTATTTTTTTTTTAAAACCCCTCAAGCGTAGAATTTAAGGATTTATTGCTATAGCTAATTTGTGAGTTTTCGCTCGGCTTGCGGGTTTATTGCGATGTGTAAAATAAACTGAAAATCAGAAGGAAAACAAACTTTGCCAATTAATCAGTTCAAGTCAAGATGATGCGTTTAGCCGCCCCATGATGTCCAATTAGGACTATGTTTATCAGTGAAGCAGTGAGTTCAGGTATGCTGCTATTGCCACTTTCAGACAGCAGGACACCAGTGCAAAACAAAAAGAAGCAGGAATTATAAAGAAAGTGAAGGGGAGGGGGAAAGTATCGTCTATATTTGCGAAGTCTTGTTTGCTAAATTGTTCAGGGGAAACACAAAAACAGTGTTTATCGCACATTCATTTGGCATTATAGCGAGCGCCGGCGCGAGTAAATAAAGGGGGGAGATAAAAATGCAGTAATCCATCACAAATCATCTCGGGCCTCCTGTCATCTCGCGCAGCATGCTAGCACCGCCTTGGCTTTAATTAAGTTATTCTGGAAGTGCTGACAACAAAATAAATAAAGAAATGACGAGTGTGGGGAGTTTCTATGGAGACCTGAAGCATCTGGCGCGATCCCAATAATTTGTTCTGCGCCGGCGTCTCCTCCTCGCCTCTCCTCCCGCCCCTCCCGAGCCCGTAAACACATAAAGAGTCCCCGGCTCACGTACATATTCTCCGAGAGCGCTCAACTTAACACTAACTTTGATGATAATCGCCGTCTCAAATGTCACTGTGTTTCATCACATTAGTATAGATGTCTTTTAATGGCGCTCGCTTACCAATGGCACGCCGCCGCCACCGCCCATGGATCAGACGCAGATTAATTGCGCACGCACGGCAAACAAATGTGCCCTGATGCAAGATAAGTAGATGTCATCAGGGCTATGGAAACGGAGACGGCATTTCGCGTTGCATATGGAAGAAGGACGTATAGCGCATCGCAGGGAGGCGGCGGGTCGGATCGCAATAAGGTCTGAACGGCGCTACTCAGCAACAGCATTCAGTCTCAATTTGGGAGATAGAAGCTGCACTTTAGAGCCCTGGGCCTGTTTAAAAGCAAGTGATGGAGGAGGTCATAACAGGCTCTCAACAGCTGAATTTAGGGGGAAGAGCAGGGAGGATGATAGATGGGTGAAGTCTATACATGACCCAGAGGAGGCCGCGCGGCACACACAATGTAAACTCAATGCAAGCGGAGGCCATTGAGGGAGCCCCGGAGATGAAAGTTCACTTATCAAGTCGATTTCGGGTTCTTATGTTTACTTTTGCGTTTAATGCCGGAGTCCTTTTCAAGTGCTGGGTTTTTCTTCTTCTTCTTTTTTTTTTTTGAGCTTTGGAGTGTTTGGTGCCGGTGGTTTGAAGTGCAGCTAGGCGAGCTACTTATCCATAGTCGGTGCATTACCTACAGAAGACGGTGCTTTAAGCGCTCGCGGCTTTTGAGAGACGCACTAAGGCACTGACACAGGGCGAAATACCGCAATGGGAAAGGGCAGACATATTTTTGGACCTAGTAGTAAATAAGGGCTTTATATTTTCTTTCTGAAAAGGGAAGTGGACGTCCCAAAACATTTAATAGAAAAGTCAAATAACTCAATAAAAGTCCAGTGGTAAAGTTAAAATAAACATGGAACTAAATAAAGATCATTGATTATTGTTCCTAAAGCTAAATGAAGTTTAAATGTGATGATATTTTTTAATATATGTAACACTTTTGATATTGTTCAAAGTCTTAATTACACGTTTTATCGTTTCATCTGTAAATGCGACGTCTAAAATCAACAAGATAAAAAAAAATATAATTTAATTAGAATCAAATGAAAGACACATAAATAACAACAGAATTAATGAAGCGCATAGGTGTCATAAATATAAAGTAAAAAGCAATTTAGCGAGAAAATCCCAAAGGTTTTCAGGGATGTTCAGCTATTGTTTCAGTGCTAACTTTTAAGCCTTCAGTTACAATCCTGTGGATGTCTTTTTAATTGGACGTTAGAAAGTAATTTAAGCTTCATTGAATGCTCCTAAATATTTCAAGGTATTTGTATAGGGATAATCAAGACAAAGCCTTTCCACATAAGGGAAACAGTCGGCACGTTTTGCCAGATTTTGAACTAAGACAAAGCGTAATGGAAGATTTCCTCACGGGTGGAGGAAACCTTGGCACCTAACTCTTTCTTTTGTCTCCCACTCTTTTATTTTGCTCTTTTTCAACAGAGGGATAATCTGCTTCAAATGACACCATATTGTTGATAGCAGAGAGGCTTATTGTCCCCCTTTCATGTCTTTGATAAAAGACACAGAGCACCACTGTTCCAGCTGCCGGCATGGAGGAGTACCATTACACTTCCTCATCTCCATAAAGTCCCCATTCATCCATTTACCTCTGAGGGACCGAGGCTGCAGACGCCTTAAAGCGGGGAGCCGGCTCTCTCTCTCTGCTCAGTATGCTGTGGCACCCGGGCTCGCTGATGTGCTGAATAGTGACAGTCAGCAGATTCACTTTGTTGTGCACTTTCATTTAGGCAACAAGGGACTGCTTTTCGTTAAGTGCAACTCGCAAGGATGAAAGAATTAGGAGTTGGCGATGGGGCTGGCAACGTTAGTTTTCCCTCCATCACTTTGAAATCCCAGCTATAACCATCTGTCTAGCTCGCACCAAATTTTAGACCCGCACAGCAAGAGGATGCATTATTCAATATTCCAAAGAGCCGTGTTGCGTTGAAGCTTATCGTTGCAGCACTGACACACCAGCTCAATGGACTGCACTATTGTGTATTAATATTGCTTAATTTTAGTTCAGAGGGTTGGGGGGGTATCTTGCTTGTGGGGATGCTCAACTTGCCGGAACATTTTGCCAAGCACTTTAACCACTAAAGCTTAATGGGCAAAAAGCTCAGAGGAAGGGACGAGGGTGCTCTTAAAAGTTATCACCATTTTCTACAGATTTTCATTCCACTATAAAACAGTTTGAGTATAGTTCAACAGCAACACAGCATCACGGCCAGGCTCATTCAAGTGACACGCCGCTCGCCTCCGCCCCAACTCCTGCGCACACAGTGCAATACATGTTTATAAAAAACAGCCCTTGAGAAACATAATGGTCGGCAAAAGCTTTTGTGTGCCGTGAAGGCAGGGTGCTGACCCTCACTTGGCCATCTTCATTAAAGCCTATAGGCCAGCACTGCAGCAGAGCAAGGCTAAACCACAATCCCGCCGAGCATCCACACACACGGGCTCCTGCTCCAAACCGCCTAAAAATGCACATTTGTTTAACAGGGAACAATGATCCAACATGTACTCTGTGTCAGAGCCTATTCTCACACTAAAGGTCATATTCAAAGGTGTAAGGAATGTCTAATTACGCATTTTACACAACCGCAAGACTCTGAATGGAAAGTGCAAACCCATTTTTAAAGATAAAAAGGCAATAAGAGGGAGCACAATAAGATGGTCTCCTCCAAACATATTTGCTTGGATTCATTGCGATTCAAATTACAGAGTATATTTTCCAGCTCAAATACTTTAAGACAGATATTCATCGGCGGAGGGAAGTGGGGTAGAAATTCCATTGAACAAACAGTGATTATTCTATTCATAATCCCAGGGAAAGAAATAGGTGAAATATCAGATGAGTCCGCTTGACCAGCATTCCCCGGAAATAAAGTCACATAACTTCTACTGTCAAAGGTAAGCCCCCTTCATTTAATATTGTGATTTATCTACTTGTAATATTGCCAGGCGTGATAAAACATAATAAATATTACTTGTCAAATTCTAATAAATGTTGTGGTTTCTGTAATCTTTTACATCTGGATCTCCCTGACAAGTGAATGTATGGCTATTCCTGAGTGTAATATATATTCCTGAGTGTAATATATATTGTCAGAAGATTTGCCTTTAACATGCAGTGCCTTATGACTACAGCCTGCAGCATAATGTAATATTTTATTTATACATAGGGAGCGTGACATCACAGAGAATAGTGATATGTGTGAAATGTACTGTACATCAGCATACAGTAAATGGCCCTTAAACTGCCCGAAGCTGCATTAAACCAAATGGACCAGAGTTATAGAATATCTTTATTCACAGTTTTATTTCTCGTTTTTTTCTGCTCCTTCCTCTTTCTCATTTGGCCTTTGAAAGCAGGCGACGGCAGAAGTGTATTGTGGAATGTTTGTGAAGTCTAAAGACGTCCGCAGCAATGTGGATAAGATGTTCATTTACTTTACGGTTCATTTATTGTTGTTCACTGGTTTCCACCAGAAAACCTACAAAACAGTTGATCCTGGAGAAGTGTAGAGGCCACCGTTATCGAAAGTAAAGGCGTCAAGCTGACCACTCATACAGCCGCTGGGTCACTACAAGGTCAAATACGCACAAAAATAAAATACTAATTTCTGAAACGCAGCCACATCTATCAGGAAGACATTTGGTACGTAAAACTCTTAAACATATTTTTACCTGTAAATCACTTTTCCAAAATCATTTACAGCTTTTCTCAAATAACTTTTCCTTAAACACGGCAAACTATTATCTTTATGAGGACCACAACTACCACCATCATACCAGAGCAGATTTGACACACTGCAGAGCGAAACACTAGACACTGTTCAATCAATGTGTGTTAAATAGTATTAAACAGTGAATTTCTCCATTATGGGATCAATAAAGTCCCATCTTATCGTATCTTTTCACTTGAAACTGCAATTATCAAGATGTGTTAAGTTTTTATCATATGAGACATCTGTGAACAACAAGGAGAGAGACTGAGGCCTGTGCTCTGAAAAAAGTGTCAAGCTTTGGGAACTGTGTGTGCCAACCGGGTATTGAATTCAAGGTTTTGACAAATAAAAGTCACGTTTCTGAAAAAACGAGTTCCATCAGTTGTTGGCTTGGAGCAATGGCGGGTAGTGGCTAATCAATTGAGAAAAAGTAACAACCAGTGATTCACAAGAGGATAAAAATCCTTTTCCGTAGAATTTATATGAAGCTGACTGTAAGTGCATATTTGAAATGATGGTAGACACTCTGCGTGATGTGAGAGGCGTGAAGTGGGTGGAAATTGATCTTAAGTTCTTCTTACTGTTTTTTTTTAACAGTGGAGATGTCAAATACTGGTTTGAACTCTGTCTAAGTCTATGACAGCTGCGAACCTCCAAGTGAAGTGTGAATGAAAATCTTTGTGTCAAACTTTGTGTGTCTCATCGTCAAACGCACGCCGGTGTATCTTTTGGTTGACAAATGAGAATGTCAGAGTGTTATCCTCTCATATTTTTGGGGGGGGGGAATCAATAAAACGCTTAATACATGGGAGGAAAGGGACCTCTTTTCAGAAAGTATGTCAAATAAACAACCTACAGCGACTACCAATGCACCGCGCTCCCCAGTGAAATCGTGATAATCCGTTAGCACCTATGACCCTTATATTGATGAGTTTCAGATCATATCACAACATCCCATAGACCTGTGCGGTGTTTAACAGAGATACGAACAGGACAGATGACAACCGCAGATTAAACAGTGGTTGTGTTTTGTTTTTGTTAGGCATTATTAGGTGTGACATTTGCGGTTCACTCTTTTCCTATTTCTTATGACAGTATCATAGACTGACACGTCCTAGTCCACAACTGGGAGTGTGACATCATCTCATTAAAATTAGATCGCAGCCTTCTTTTACCCCAGAGGCTAGATCGAGATAGAAAACTATCCAGAAGCTTCAAGCGCCTTGCCTGTGTGAAGTCTAAAGTAGCTTACCTCATCAGAGTGTGGCAAGTGAATGAATAATGGCGTACTTTAACTTATGGAGAGGTTCGGCAGGCGTGCGAAGCCACAAAGCTCTTAATATAGCTGTAAATTACGGTATTGACACAATTCAGCTTTTATACTGACCCCTTGTGGTAAGAGCTATATATTTAGTTCGATCCCGCAATAGCACACAAATGTAATGTTTTGAGCTGTGAATATGAACACCCTTATAATTAGTGCAATTGCGGACAGAAATCACTGTGACAGCTTAATTCAAAACTAAGCATACTTTTAGATGATAAGTCAGTCCCTCACATCAACATTTTCTTTCAAGGTGGCTTCATTTATTTTTCAGCCATGCATATTTAACGGTAGCTAGCACTTGGGGGAAAACAGGCCACTCCATGGATCTCATTCCAAGAATTCATCAACACTCTGTCAGGAAATATGGCAGCCAAATATTTCTATGTCACAAGAAAATACGCCACGCCAGAAAAAAAATGGTGCGAAGTGTGAGGTGTGCGAAGGAAGAGGACATCACTGTGATAATCTGAGCCTCAACCAAAAATAACAACTTGGATCGACAGCAGATGTATTATGCAACCATTCAAATGTGTCTGATTGTGAAAAGTTATATATTCATAGAAAAAAAAAAGTCCAGACTGACGAATAAACAAACCTTAATCCTCCCCAGACCACACATGCAGTGGCTTTGAAACATTGCTTTGCTCTGTCAAAATGTATCGATGTGCAGCTCAGATCTTAAGATTAAAGTCAAATAAATATATACAGCCTTGCTTTGGGATGAATCGCTGAAAATATATTGTTCATAAATTTATATGTGAGGCAACTGCTAAACTTTAGAACAAAAGAAAGTCAACAAAACAATATAAGAAACAGAAATATTTGACAGTGTAGCATAAAAGCGGCGGTTCAAAGACGGTGGACTTGCGTTGCGTTGCATCATGTGTGGGCACACCAACAAGTCATCTCATGGCAGACAAACCTGCAGCTCAGTGAGGCTGACTCAAAGAGTCCTTGATCATTTTGTCTCACTCCCGTCTCTTTTTAAAAGAAACTTCTGCATGATATTTATAGGACAAATATAAGAGGAAGACAAATCTAATTTACTTCAGGGTCATTCAAATCACCGCCATGTGCCGATGCAATTGGTGCGTCTCAAACTACAACTCCACACAAGCTGCAAATTAAAAAAGTGTCAAAGAAAAAAAATCCGTAAATGCCATTGTCGGATTCAGTCTATGTGGCCTCACTATAAAGCTCTAATTTAGTCTGTTTTTCTAAGCGCTGGCTGCATGAACACACCCACCGTTTGCCACATGACCTCCGCAAAAAACTAAAACACAGGGTGTTTTCCTTCAGCACACCATAATGATACATTACTATTTATGTTCGGCAGCTGGTGGGTGGTGGCGCACACAAAGTCGCTCACTCTTCAGCGTGCAGTTGCCCTGTGAATTCTACATTTACTTTTACATGTGTTAAGAGATTTAACAAGTTAGGCAGCGATCACACACCGCAGGGGGCTAGCAAAGTCATTATCTAATTTACATCTGACGCTTTTTATAGCAACAGTCACTGTGTTTTATTTTAGGGGACCTTCGTACAGTAAGTGCGTGTGCCTGAAATCTAGCGCTTCATATGCAAGAACACAGTATATAATTATGTTGACAACATAACTTTTGAAGAGCCCTGCAGTCAAATACTATTTCCTTTTGTAATTTCTATTGTAAATAATCACCAAATAAAACATAAAACACCCACTGAAAAGGGGACTGTAATTTTGGACAATTTGTTATTTATGAATTTAAAGGTGAATCACATTCCTATTTCAACATCCTTGTTTTCTTCACCTCTGCTTCTTGTGGCTGCCTGAGAGGGCACCGAATAACAGCCGCTCACACACTGGGCTCAAGATGAGAACTCAGATGCGGTTTTCTTAGACATTAAATACAGCGTGCAATCAAAAGTGAAATTAGCACTTTCTGGTTTATTAAATCCCGGGGAGGGAGTCATTTGGTTTTTCTGCACCTCCACTTGTGCTCCTCAACGCTGTCACACCTCAAACTACAAATTAATTGGGTTAAAAATGCAAAAAGCCCGCACCTCATTTTCCTCTAGATGCCGCTCAGGCAAAACGAAGGAGAGTGCTGCAAAGCAAAAACCATCATTTGATTTTCAGCTCTCCCATCTGACTCTAAATAAATCAAGAGCCTTTTTACATGAATGTTAATTGTTTGGTTCTTATGCCAGACAATATGCCTCAATTCTGCGCTTATAAGAAATAAAAAGTCATTTTAGCTTCGGGACATTTGTACGGACAGAATTTATATTGTATAACATGGCTACATTCAGGACCAATTTGGCAGAATGAGTTTGGGTAAGGCATACAAATTAAGATTTACCTTATATTTTAAAGAGAGTGGTATGGTGGTTTAAGCGTAAATTGACTGACCAGATGGTATGTATTGTTTCTGTGTCCCTCAACTACATCCTTCACTCAAAAATATGGCCAATATATCAATATGTGTCAGAATGGAAGTGCATCACTATAAATTACTAAATGTATGTTAATTAGAAATAATAGAAAAGATTTGAAAAAAATAAAAATTTTAATCAGTATAGTTGTAAGAAAATGAGAGACATTTTGAGCCTAAATCCCCACGACCAAGAAGTCCACATCAAACATTATGGTACTGTAAATAGCCTGTCTCAGTTCAATATTGATTTCTGGCTATGGCAGTTTTCAAAGTAAACACTATCTGTCCACACGTTATCTGTCCACACAGCTGAAGTGTGCAACCATCAACAGTCTTTCTCCACTCTACAGCACTCGCCATTAGGAGACAAAAATAACATAATGCACAATGATGGGTTTGGATTCCTTATTTGTTACTTCAAATGAACCATCATTGGGAGTTAATTTGGTTAGGCTGCTCTGCAACATTGCTGTAATTCTTTTTTTATTATTCTTTTTATTATTAGAAAGGAGCACTTCGACTTTACTCCGCGGACGTCGAAGTGCGTATTATTACGCCTGACAATATATTGCCCCTTTTTATCCGTTGAGAAAATCGACATGTTTAATTTTGTGTGACTAGACTTTGTGTAACTTTTCATTAACTTTATCTAAATAGGGAAAACGTGGAACAGCTTGGTCGCTTCTAACTTCACCCCAGTTTGGAGCTATAGGAATATGCTGGGAGAGGCTAAATGCTAACAACATATTTGGTCTATTTGCATGACAAAGACCAGACAGTTACGCATCAACTCGTCTATGCTCAGGTAAGAACATATCTCAGTGTGGCCTATTCCTTTAAAGGTGCACTATGCACATGTTTTATGTAAAAAAAATTATAAAAAAGAAGTAGATATTTGTGCCCCCCTCCGAGTCCTCAGCCTCGGAGGGGGGCACAAATATCTACAAATATCTGCTCGTCCATCACCCAAGCTGAAGTAACCGAGGTGATGAGAAAGCTCCTCGGTGGCAGGGCCCCAGGAGTGGATGAGATTTGTACCTTTGTACCTTAAGTCTCGGGATGTTGTAGGACTGTCTTGGTTGACACGCCTCTGCAATATCGCGTGGCGGTCGGGGACAGTGCCTCTGGATTGGTAGACCGGGGTGGTGGTTCCTCGCTTTAAGAAGGGGGATCGGAGGGTGTGCTCCAATTACAGAGGGATCACACTCCTCAGCCTCCCCGGTAAGGTCTACTACAGGGTGCTGGAGAGGAGGATCCGGCCGATAGTCAAACCTCGGATCCAGGAGGAACAATGCGGTTTTCGTCCCGGTCGTGGAATACTGGACCAGCTCTATACCCTTCATCGGGTGCTCGAGGGTTTGTGGGAGTTCGCCCAACCAGTCCACATGTGTTTTGTGGATCTGGAGAAAGACCGTGTCCCTCATGGTGCCCTGTGGGTGGTGCTCCGGGAGTATGGGGTCCGGGGCCCTCTGCTAAGGGCTGTCCGTTCCCTGTATGACCGCAGCAGGAGCTTGGTTCGCATTGCCGGCAGTAAGTCAGACCTGTTCCCGGTGCGTGTTGGTCTCCGCCAGGGCTGCCCTTTGTCACTGGTTCTGTTCATTACCTTTATGGACAGAATTTCTAGGCGCAGCCAGGGGCCGGAGGGTGTCCTGTTTGGGAACCTCAGAATCTCATCTCTGCTGTTTGCAGACGATGTTGTTCTGTTGGCTTCATCAAATCAGAACCTCCAGCGCGCACTGGGGCGGTTTGCAGCCGAGTGTGAAGCGGCCGGGATGAGGATCAGCACCTCCAAATCTGAGGCCATGGTTCTCCACCGGAAAAAGGTGGTTTCCCCGCTTCAGGTCGGTGGGGAGTCCTTGCCTCAAGTGGAGGAGTTCAAGTATCTCGGGGTCATGTTCACGAGTGAGGGACGGGTGGAGTGTGAGATCGATAGACGGATCGGTGCGGCGTCAGCAGTGATGCGGTCGCTGTATCGGACCGTTGTGGTGAAGAGGGAGCTGAGTCGGGGCAAAGCTCTCGATTAACCGATCGATCTACGTTCCCACCCTCACCTATGGTCATGAGATTTGGGTAATGACCGAAAGGACAAGATCGCGGATACAAGCGGCCGAAATGAGTTTCCTTCGCAGGGTGGCTGGGCGCACCCTCCGAGATCGGGTGAGGAGCTCAGTTACCCGGGAGGAGCTCGGACTCGAGTCGCTACTCCTCCATGTCGAAAGGAGCCAGCTGAGGTGGCTAGGGCATCTGTTCCGGATGCCTTATGGTCGCCTCCCTGGGGAGGTGCTCCAGGCATGTCCTATTGGGAGGAGGCCTCGTGGAAGGCCCAGGACACGCTGGTGGGACTATGTCTCCGAGCTGGCCTGGTGTCGCCTCGGGGTCCCCCCAGAACAGCTGGAGGAGGTGTGCGTGGATCGGGAAGTCTGTGCATCTCTGCTGAGACTGCTGCCCCCGCGACCCGGCCCCGGATAAAGCGGAAGAAAATGGATGGATGGATGGATGGATATTTGTGCATATTTGACCTTTCAGTGACCCAGCAGCTGTATGGGTGGTTGGCTTGGTGCCTTCACTTTCCATCCCAGTGGGCTCCTATAATGCTTCAGGATCAATTTTATTTCAGGTTCTTTTTTAGGATTTCTGGTGGGTTTTCGTAATGGGATGCATATGTAACCATGGATCAATCAGCAGTTAAAAAAAAATAAACAAAAATAAATTTATCCTGTAGCGTCCTACAGGCCACCGGGATGGTAAGTGAAGGCAATATGCTAACCACCCAAGCATCTGCTGGGTCACTGAAAGGTCAAATGCATATCAGAATCAGAATAGTATTTATTGCCATTGTTTGAGAACAGGTTCACAAACAAAGGATTTTTTCTCGGTACAATCGTGCAACATAAAACATATGAGACAGAATTTAGGCAAATCATAACTCAAACCCACAAAGCCAGAGCAAGCTGCAGTTGCCCCCTTTATACACTACACTCTCAACCAACTGGGCTGATGAGTACTTTTGTGCCAGCCCTCCACCTGGGTAAGTGTGTAAGTAAGTGTGTGAGCGTGGTCGAAGTGAGCATTCAACCACGTTTATGTACAGATATGTTTTTATGAGACGAGTGTGTTTCATTATGCCTTCACATCCACCCTTTGGTTGTAAGGTTTACTCTTGCTACAGTCCGTGGTGTCTGTGAGTCAGCCGAACACTTAATTAAAGTGATCAAAATCCTCTGTCACGCACTTTGACTAATGGATAGTGTTTATCAAACCTTGACATAATTCAGTTTCTAGTCTCACTTCCTCAAAGGCTTTCCAAAAGTCTCTACAAGCCCTTTAAAAAGTGTCCTACTTATTAACATATGGCGCCTTTGAAAAAAAAAAAAGAGGGCAGTGCCTGTAATTTTTAAATCCTTTGCTCTTTGAAAGCTTTTTTTTCTTTTTTTATCGCGCAGTGCCGATGCTGCTTAAAGAAGTGCTAGAAATGTCAATAAGTTTCTCAAAGGTCACTTAGTTTGATCACCTGCTCTGCACCACCTGTGACAGCTGCGGTCGGGGCATGTACTTTCGTTGAGCTACGTATGACCCAGAAAATTGGCCTGAGAATATTCATGTTACTGTCCTTGGAGATTTCAGGAGGCTCTCTCTTTTCGTGACCGTCATCCGACCCGAGCTGTAGCGCACACGGGCACGCGGCCACACCATACTGTAAAAATGGTACCAGATGGCTTCCATATCCTCGCACTGGCTGCCTCTGTGGTTGAGGTTAACTGGGTGACGCCCACTCCCAGCGTTTCCACTGTGATTGTAGCCAATGCTGTTTGGCATTCACAAAAACTGCAGAGCTAGGATCCAAATCTCAAAGACTTGCCGCCAGTGTTCATTTCATCCACAATTGTTTTTATTTTTTTGCCGACTAAAATTTGAGTCAAATTAATTTAAAAGTAGTGAATAATGACTAAAACTATGATTAAAATGTCCATATATTTTAGTTGACAAATTAGATAAAAATGAAAAAAGGGACTAAATACGACCTCATATTATGTAAAGCAGTACTTAGAAACGTGTTTACCTTAATGAATCCTTTTCTGGTAGTCCCTCTGGGGGTAATACAAGTGTTAATGAGATGATTGGGGGGTCTTTCATCTCCCCCTGGTTCCCTGGCCAGAAAACCACAATTCAATTGCAACTTTCCCTGCACCGGGTCGGAGGCGCAATACACACTAATGGAATGGCGAAGAAGAAGCTAACAGGCTAACGGGCAAAGCTAACTGCTGACTGGCGCCACTTTAACAGTATTTACAGCCAAGTTTGAGTGAAAAAATGATCTCCCATCGTGTCATTGGATGTACAATATCTCTCTCTCCCTTTGTCTTTTCTGTCAGCGCAGTATTTACTCTCACGGACAATTAATGAGTAAAAAAACGCAACATGCTACGACACCTGCAGGAGCGCTTATGGCCTCTAGGGGCATGAGTTACTTAGTTCTGCTTTAACTCAAATGGTTAGGGTCAAGTCTAGTGCTGAATCCATTATGGAAGAAATAGTACAATTCATTTAAATCTGTTTGAATAAAATAAGATTAATGTCACTTCTGTTATTCAACTTAAACTGTGAAACTAATATATGTTAGACTCATTACATGCAAAGTAAAGAGATATGTATAGCCTTTATTTGTTGTAATTGGAATTATTATGGCTCAGCTTGTAAAAACCCCAAATTAAAAATCTAATAAAATGTGAATATTTTGAAAATGGACTGCAAGCCATAATCATCAACATTATAACAAATAAAGGCTTGACATATCTCACTTTGCATGTAATGAGCCTATATCATATATTAGTTTCACATTTTAAGTTGAATTAAAGAAATTAGATTTTCTAATTATATGACAAGCCCCTGTATATTATACATTTAAGTGCAGATTAAGTCACTTATTTTATCTACCCTGATTATTCTTTAACTATTAATAAACTGATTAATTCTTAACTTTCAATAAATGGGATACGTTTCCAGTTACAAATGATCAAAGGGCCTATATAATGTTAAGATGAGATGTTAATGCTTTCTTTCCTTTTTCAATATACCTGATGCTTCCTTTTCATTGTACGCATATTTAGCATCATTTGTCTCCCATGACTCTCTAGATATGCGTTTACTTCTGTGCACATCAGTCATTCCTTAAGTCCTATCTCTGGACTTGGAGACTGATAATGTCAGTGCTCAAAATACCTATAACTTGGCTGCTATAGCAATTGAATAAATGTCTTTTTTAGCACGTTTCAAATGCATCATAGGGACCTTTAAGTGTTACTGGTCATTGTCGAGAGATAACAAACGCCAAATTCACAATGTCAGGAGGTTTTAGCCAAGATCCTGACAGTACCAGAAGAACTTCCTGAGGAGGCACATGTGTCTAAATTAAACAATCCCATTATCCTCTCTCTCTCTCTCTCTCGCACATGGCCGAGTATGTCCCTTTTTTTTTTTACAAACTCCACTTTGATCATGATCAAACCTTTATTAAAATGCGTAACTGTCTATCTTTACGTCCCGCAAAATAGGAGACGATTCTGCGCTTCCGATAACTCACTTAGCGCCTCGTTTCAAAGGCGACGCTGTCTAAGTGTCTGAACGAGCCAAACAAATCAACTTAATGTTCTAAAATTAGATAAGTGTGACACGCAAAGATTTGAAACAATGGCGGCGGCGGCGGATGAATGGCAAAAGAGCTGAGTAACAAAGCCCTGCCAAGTTCTGACTGCTGAGGAAGACGAGAGAGCCCGCCTCACCTCAAGGTTACACGCAGACAGGTTATGCGCAGCGATTGAAATACTCGGGGAAGGCATAAGTCTCATTAAAGCCCATAAAGGACATTCCTAATAAAATTCTCAGCCTGCCATGGAAGAGCTCTCCTGTGATGGCTGATTAATTGCGGGCGCAAATGAAAGCATGAAGAGTGAGAGAGCGACTGGCTATAGCTGGCTGTAATAATTTATCCCGGGCTGTCCTGTCTTGTCCTGAGAGCCCGGGGAGATCGCCCAGGAAGACGGGGGGTGTGGGGGGGGGGGGTTTGGAAAGACGAGAAGGGAGAAGAGGGAGGGGGGGGGGTCCTCGTAGGATGTGGAGGTGCTAGAGGCGCTGGGTGAAATCATCTGTTTAGATGGCTTCAGTTATAACAAGCGGTGTGTGTTGACATGTGGCAGGGCATGAGTGGTATATAGGGGGCTATTCCCTGGGCAGGTCAGACTGATAATGACGACTGGTACGTGGGATGTGACAAATACGGCGACCTAAAATATATTCCAAGTGGCCATACATCACGTGGGTTGGGGGTGGGGGGCTGTGCTATCCCATGACAGCTCCTCCTGTAATCCATCAATAACATAATCTGGCTGATTCTTACTCGGGATACATATTTCATCATTTTATTATCTCCCCTTTTGTCAGATCTCACTCTGTGATTAATAGGCAGGTTTTCTGATGCCACGAGGGGCAGGCTTGTCAAACATATGGCTAATGAGTGACTAATTACCTCCATAAAAGGCTTTGATGCCGTTATAGCTTTGATCATTTCCGAATCGGACCAAAAGTGGATTAATCAATGGTAGGGAAAAGGGGCTTTAAGAATAGCCGCGGTGATGTATGGGCTGCCAGAGTGCGCTCGAAGACAGACATGGGGGTCCAAGGACAATCTGGGCCAGGTTAATGCCCAGCTGAGACCAGACGACACACACACACACACACACACACACGCCTGCCCCGCACTGTAATAAGTGGCGCTGGCATGGAAGAAAGAGGAGCTGAGAAAACAAAAGGAGAGGAAGGAAGGGAAGGAAGCAAGGACAGGCTAATGAAAGATTACAGCAGTGTTTATCCACACGCTGAGGAGCAGTGGCCTCAACTTAGGACTACTCCAGCGTCGATGCCAAAACCTGTGTGTGCAAAATAAAAAGGGGGGGAAATATATTAATGTTTCTGGCAGCAGGGTGTTGATTTGAACACAACAGAGGCTTGCGCCACACATGGTATCTCCTGCATAAATAACAGCCTCCAATGTAGCTAACTTTCATTCGTCTGTGCAATTATCAGCTGTTTAAAGCTAGTAAATGCGTATAATATTCCTTTGCACAAAAACAAAATTGTATGTAGCGATGACTTGATTTTTGAGGAGTTAGTGGAAGTAGTTTTTTTTTCTTTTCTTTTTTTTTTAACATGACAACTGTCAAGTACATATTTCAAAATGACTTTGTGGCATTTTGGTTATATGAAATTGTGTCTCATGCAATTATCAAGAATTTCCAATTGGGTAGTGCAACCAAAAAGACCGGCTTACGGCAAAATGAAATGCGCTTTTTTTTATTTTACTGTGTGAATTAAATTTCTGCAGCATAATTTTGTAAAAAAACTAAATAGAGAGAGAGAGAGAGATGCACGATGCGGCGGAGTCTAAGTCAGTGGTTCTCAACTGGTGTGGCTTTGGGCCCCTAAAAAATATGAATTTAAACTTTAGCAATTGCCATTTTAGTACATTTAATAACACAGTGATTTAACCATTAAACATAAACCTTACTATTTAAAATGATTTACCAGTTAAGAACCATTGGTCTAAGTCGTGTGCGTTTATGCAGCTGGCCTCGACTCTCTCTTTTCTTTGTGGGTAAAACCTGAATAAAAGCGCAACTTAAAAACAACAGGTTAATTTTCCATTTTCACTAAACCTCTATAATCAGCAAAAATGTAGTTTATGTAAAAAAAAATAAAATAAAATAAAAGTCCCCATGTTGTTTCTGGTCTCCTCCAGCCTGACCATAACCATTAGTCATAGCTCTGAGGCTGTGTAAATGCAGACAGCCCAGCTTCCGCCGAACGACATTTGGATAGACAGCGAAATCACACGCATTGTCAGAACCCCGGCTCTAACAAGCTCCTCTGCGCTGATTGACGCACACATGAAAAATGCAACTGACCGCATCGCCGCAGCAACAAGTAGCGGCTCAAAAGGGGCCAACGGATACATACCCTATGAGACCTGAGAGGTGCTTAAAGTGGCGTTTAACACAACAGAGATGGCTTAATAACACGAGAGAGGAGGAACGTGTCATCGCTGTCTGCCGCTGGCGCGTAAGTAGGTTATATACCATAGGCGGGCGGAGACGATTATGATTTAAAAGCTTTGGAGAGGGGAGCCGTTTCCCTCTCTTATTTAAAAGTCACCTTCGGACGCATTCTCCTCTTGACTGAAGCCTTGATGGCGATCATAAATACCGTTTGTGATTTACCGGCAGACAAACAAACCACCATTTTGCCGGGCCTGTGCGATGCGAGCGAGGGCAAACCAAGTAGGCCCTTGCTGGCATTTAGCATATCTCGTCTCGCCGCTGTGTCATGGTGACGCTTTAATACACTGTAATTACGGCACGTCAGCCGCGTGATGGCCGAGCAGCTTCATCTCAAAGTGACGAGAGAAATACTTTGTGGCAAATTGCAGCAATGTTGATGTATGAGATATTCAAGATGCCTTTTTTTTTTTTTTACGATAAGGGGCAAGATGCATAAAATTGGCATAAAACCAGAAAGAAAACAATGGTATTCATGAACGTTTTATAATATAGCCCTAGTCACAAAATGAGGAGTGCCAAGATAAATACGTGAGAGGTAGGGCTGAACGATATTGAAGCGATATGAGGTACGGCGGTGCAATATCGCGATAATGATATTATTGCGATATTTCACAAAATCATTTCAACACAATATGTTCCATTCTAATTAAACACAAATCGTAAGGAGCTTGTTTTTTCAGCAAACTGTGTCAAAAGAAGACTTAAAATAAAACTACATCAGGACCAAAATAAGACTCAAACTGAACTAAGTTAGTAGATGTTCAACCTCTTAACGCCCACTTCAACAGAGTGCGTTTTCTCCAGTTCGGCTTTACCCAAACCTAAAAGTTTCGTATAGGCTACAGGCCAGTGTAACGCCTCATTTGAAATCTAAGACTCACATCGCTGATCTGCGATTTTTCCTCGTTGTGTTTCCATGCATTTTCCATATTTTATGTATCGCTTTTTTGCCACGTTTTCGTTGCATTTTTGTTGTGTTTTAATCTTCGCTTACGTCTTGTTTTCGTCGCTATGAGCAAGACGTTTTTAGCTTCCAGTAATGTCTAGATAATAAATGTGCGCGATTACGGCAGGGGTTAAGGCAAGGCAACTTTATTTATACCGCGCATTTCGTACACAAGGCAACTCAATGCGCCAATGGTTAAGAGGTTAACTGAAACTGAACTTTTACACATAAAGTTTGTTTTTGGCAGTGTGCAACAACAAAAAAAGTATCGATCTCAGTCAGATGAAGACTTTAGTGATGTTGCCATATATCATGTCTTCTCGCGATACGGATATTGCATCACTTTATATATCGCGATACGATGTTCTTTGCGATATATTGTGCAGTCCTAGTGAGTGCTCGCCACATCTTCCCAAACCCAGGAGCAGGGAACAGGATGTCGTCTTCTGAACAGACCGAGGTGTGACTAAATTCATATTTACATTGAATACACTCAATAAGAATAGATACATATTCAGATACGACCAAAAAACAACAGGGTGATGTTTGGGACAATAACGTGATTTTGTTTTGTCTGGCATATGCCTCTGCGTTGAAGGGCCTCTTCGACATAATTGTGCATAATCGCCGGACAAAACACGTCAATCTTCGGACTAACAGTTTGTTTACTGTAAATCTATCATTTCAATCGCCTTTTAGGAGCGAGGTGACAGAATTTGGCTAATATTTGTCACTCGCGATGCACTGTATTTTGTCAGACGTGCGCTTCCCCGAGGCCCCGCCAACTGTCAGTCAACACTTCATCAGCCACACGCCCAGAGTGACACGTCACTCACCGGGGCATGTCCCGGAGCTCGCAGCACCCATGATCAACAAGTCGCGAGACAAACAACCTGACTAAAATATTCGGATGATATCAAATATACAGTATCGTTTACATTTTTAACTTTTCAGAGTTAGAGAAAGTTAGAGGCATGGTTTGAAATAAATGCACCCATGTCACACATACAGACTTGGTAAGGGCTGGGCAGTGGGGGGGACATCTTTCTGCAAATCCCTTGTTTTCTTTATTCAAATCTATTCAAGTGTATGTTTTACGTTAGTTGGTTTGCTTAAAGTGCTATAAGAGTTTAGCCTTCAATAAAATGAAGATTGGAGAAGTAATGGGACAAGTCAAACATGAGCATACTATGGAAGGATTCTTGACAAACAAGGCAATGAATGAGAATTTGACAGTAAATCGCGGAGCCTATCATGAATACAAATCTGCTGCAGTGCAAATACGGGAGGCCAAGCAGGTATGACTTAACCAAAACGTCTTGTCGGCCTGATTAAGTCGGTATGATTTGGTCTGACAATGCCATTTGAGCGCTCGTGTTAGCTGATAACAAATATGCAATGCTACAACGAAGGCGGTATTTGGGCTGCAACCGGTAATTGCCTGCCACTACAGTTGTATTCAATAAAAAATCATCATCTGTACAATACGACTGAGCTTTGACTGAGGTTAAGGCAACGCTTTTGACCTTACCTGAAGTTTGGCCAAAAAGGAAACGGCTTATTTCATTTTTCACAACCTTGAGATTGGAAGGATGTGAAAAGCGCCCCAACCCACACCCACCCGTACCGACACATACTGTACAGTGAAGAGGCGCTGGGCGATCTGTACAAATAAATGCAGCACATAATACATTGGACTCAACCTTGACTGGAGTCATTCAAAACACAGCTATTGAAACGCATCTCGCTATTTCTCTTTTCAGCTCACATGGTTTTATCAGAGCAGCTGCAAAGAGTGGACGCAACCACCAGGATTTTTACTTTGATATTGATAGTTAGTTAGTTAGCGTTAAGCAATGAAGAAAGCTATGATTTGGAGCGTTTTAACCGCTGGAAAGTTGATGATTTAAAGCGTTTTTGTAGTCGCCATGGAGCCTGTTACGATATTAGCTTAAAGTCTATTTTTACAACCAGGGCTGCGTACGGAGATAGACAGAAACGAAAATAACGAATAATAGTAATAATGCCTTACACTTGTATTGCGCTTTACAAGCCTGTATTACCAAGTTTCTCAAAGCACTACACTGTCGTCATTATTCATTCACTCCATACTCAGTAGTGGTAAGCTACAGAACATTCATACTGGAATGAGAAATAAAAACATAGAATCCCTCTTTTTTTGTCAATAAGGAGGTAAACAAAATCTTTTTTTTTATTGTGACCAGAGAGATCCACATACACATTTAGGCTATGCCATCTAAATTACTTTATTTGTATTTTTTTTTAATGAGTGATCTGTTGGTTTACAACATAGCTAATCGGTCGCTAATTTGACAGACGGAAATGTATCCACAATATTTAACATCAACACCGTTTTGAAACTTTTCCCTGTGATTCCAAGACGAATTCAAATGATTTAAAAAGTGACGGTGTCTGTGGCGGGCTGATCCCAGGTCCTGTCGTTCCCCTGTCTGCTATGGTCAGCTCCTGCCTATGGACCGCCGCCCTACAACAACACAAAAGCCTTACTGTATGTATGCTTCATCAGCGGGCTAGGTTCAGCTCAGCCCGCAACCCAGATAAAGACCACGAGGAGGAGTTGAGCTCCTCCCTCTAATCACAGCTACTCTCTCTGAGGTTGCCTGGCCTGCCAAACGACATGCCTTTTCATAGATATTTCAAAGACATATAGAGCAAACATGATCAACAATTTCCTGGTGGGCGTGATTGACAGACGGCATCAACCAATTAGAGCAACGCTAGATACGTTGCAGTAACAAGCGGCAGAAAGTCTTTCCAAAAACATCCTTTTTTACGAGGAACGCTTCGAACGCTGTTTCTTGTTCCGGTTTTAGGGATTTCATATTTTCCAAATGATTTAAAACAGGCGAAAGAGCAGAAGAAAACAGTGTATCGGCCGCCATCTTTAATGTTTTGGAAGAGTGCGTGGTGGTGACAGGTGACGGCTTCCGTCTCTTGGTGCGTGATTGGACCGATGTGGGTAAATCGTGAAATGATTGGCTGCGAGCAGCCGCCCAGACGGTTCTTCTTTTGAACAGAAAGGAGGAGCGTCTGGCAGGCCAGGCAATCTCTGAGGCGCTGCTTACAACAGATCAATAGGCAGGTAATTAGCAGTGGTCAGCTGAGAATAGGGCAGGGCAAACCGAAACTCTGGGGTGAGTAGGTCGCTAGAGACGCTCTACTTCAAAGGTGTTTACCCACAGGTGAGAGTAGCTGTGATTAGAGGGGATGGGCCGGTCCAAGCTCAACTCCTCCTCGTGGTCTTTATCTGGGCTGAACCTAGTCCGCCGATGAAGCCTTTTGGATGAGAGGCGAAATGTTCGAGACTTCATCTACAGAGTACAGAGGATGACTCAAGAACCTTCATTGAAGATGGACAACTACTGTACAACTGAGAGCCTACACAGACATCTTACTGTGTGTATTTAATCATTCATTCGTTTTCAGTCACATATTTTTTATTTATTTATTTGCTTGAGACATTTCAGTAGAAAATAGCAAAAGGTCAATCTAAAAGTGACTCATAGCCTTCAAATGCAAGTCGATTTCTACTGTATGTATCAATAGACTTTTGTTCTCTCTGTGTGAGCAGCTTCAATAGCTCTAACCCCAATATAGAAAAGTCAGCCACTGCAGTTGGAGCAAGGCTGCTTTCTGATGATTTCAATCATTTCTACCTCTCTCTTCACAAGGCCCATTTTGATGGATTATGCAAAGTCAACCTTCACTCAATGGAACATTATGTATAGTGAAAAGTAGATTTACTGTTACATGTTGTACAGTGCGGAGACTTTCTGTGGCCACGGAAGGGGATATTGCGCTGATGTGTTATGCTCAAACGTAAGGCAGATCCAATTGGTTGTTAAACATACTGAAAGGAAAACAAACAAATGGTGGAATATAATTCTTATTTCCTTATTTCTGCTTTGCTATTCTCCTCCACGATGAAAAAAACAAATGTGGACTGGCAGCCGGTATTAAAGTTAGTAGCCCTCAAATCTATAGTAAATACTGCTTTCAAGACGAAAACATTTTCACCAAAATTTCTGTGAAACTAATTGTAAATGGAAGGTTTGGTCAAATTGGTCTGAACATACAAGCACAGAAATGGCAATGTATGCACACAGTGGGAAATATTACAAAACCTTAGAAGCTATGAGCAAATGTAACACAGCCCTATTATACGTGTGTTTCATTTGACAAATCTTAAGCCAATGTTAAGCAGAATAATCCATGATGCTGGTGTCCGGCCTGTTTATTCATGTGCTTGACAGCCTGATGTCACATGCACGCTCCCCTGTCTTCACTAACTACACTATCGGCCTGCCTGCTCAAGCAAAACTGTATGCTAAGTAAATCATTTACATCTCTCCAGCAGCCCCATCTACATTTTCCAATAAAACCCCAAATTGATGGATGTCATCTTGGTGCTCACAGGCAATGACTCCTGCTGCTTGCACATAACAATATGTTTGTCTTTATATGAGGTCTAGACATGCTATTCTTTTTAATGGCATCCTTAGGCCAGTGCTGTTTACATTTATTGATGTCTGTTTTTCGACTAGAACACCTCCTTTATGGTTGAAACTACATGTGTGAATGTACAAGTGTACATGGTATTATTATTTGGCTTAAAACTTCATTTGGACATTTGACCTTAGAGTGGTCGGGGACCGTAAAATATTTCACATGTTTTATGGTGGTGCAACTTGTAGTAGTGGAACTATTGATTCATAACATTGCAGGGTGGTAGAAAACGAGTGGACCAATCAAATGAGCCCAAGCTCTACACTCACATACATGTTCAGGCTTTGTGTGAAGCACATAATAAAGTGACAAGTGCTATTTCACTATCTTATTACTCCATCAAGAGAGTTTTTTCTTTTTTACTTCTTCCAGGTGAAAATTAGCACCACACTTAAGTTTCGGCAACACTGTTCACCTCTCGCTGGCAAGTTAAGTAAGAATAATAGGAGTACTAATAATGAATTAGACCCATTACTATTCATAAATCTTAACACAAAGCTGAGCTAAATACTCATGACTAAATAATCCACTACAGCTATTTATTCGATTGACCAATTACAGACCATAATATGTCTCCTTTAAACACATTACATGTCAATCTTTGACATTGTTGTCAACTGTCGAAAATGAAGCACCGGGGATGTTATAGCTCAAGGAAGGGTACATCTTTGACCACAAACAGCACTATCCAGTGAGCCACACAATCATTGTTTCTTTACTTCTTCACCCTGATGCAGTTGGTAAGTAGTTGGTAAGTCAGAAGATTGTAAGTTTGAGTCCTGGTTACCACACCTCTACACCCTCTTTCACCCTGTACAGTCCAGTCCTTCAAAGGATACAGACTGACAAACAAACCCAACCCATTCCGAGAAAAACTAGGCAGATAAAAATAACATAGTCAAGCGGTATAGATCTAAGCAGCGTTCTTTAAAACTCAAAGGTCTAGTCATTCCCTTAAGACTGGTGAGAACTGCGCTTAAAAATCCATACAAGGTTCACTTGTACATAAGACTTT
This sequence comes from Proterorhinus semilunaris, assembly GCA_021464625.1. Classification (NCBI taxonomy): domain Eukaryota; kingdom Metazoa; phylum Chordata; class Actinopteri; order Gobiiformes; family Gobiidae; genus Proterorhinus; species Proterorhinus semilunaris. Next base: position 18,242,125 of record CM038354.1, on the reverse strand, counting down.
AGCTCTAAACACTTGTATATTTCTCCATATTATTCTTTACATTGTAAGAGTCCACTGTAATGTCTATTGTTAAAATAAAGGTGTATATACTGGGCTTCTGCTAATGGCCTGCGTTCTGCCTCAGAGGGTACCTGAAGCGGATGATATGAGGACAGGCGCGGACTTTGCAATGACCAATTAAAGTTGTTAAGACAATGGACCGCACTGTGAAGAGAGCCAAATTAGGCTGCATGACAAAAAGGTGCACGGGGAACTAAACCATGGTGCTTATTGTGGGAAGTTTCAACGTTTAACAAAAGCTGACCAATGTTGGGAGGAGACTGCTTCGGCTCAAGAGCTGTCAAATAGTTAAAGCTTGTATTCTCTTGTGTGTTCTTGTCATTGAGGCGTCCTTTCGGTCACATGCATCTACTGTATTATAGTCGAGTGGGTCCCTGAAAAGGCAGCTTTGAACTAGGCTGTAATGAAATTAAAGCAGTTCTTCTTGTGGGTTTTAATATGCAATATATATCTTTTCTTCAAATGAGCACACTGCTGGAACAAAGAAGCAATGACGGTTTGAAAAGTATAAGAAAAGATGACAAGTGGAATCGGCTTATCTTGACAAATGAAAAGCGTTGATGAAGGTTTTACCATTTAGGCTTCGGTTGGTAAGAGCAGAACAAGAAGTTCATAACAAAGTTTTATCTTGTGCTGGTTTTACTTTGTAAAAAATATGTTTAATAGATATACTATATTATATTATACAAATTGCATTTTAAACAAGGATCATGTCATCTGCTGAATGAGGAAAAGGCAACACAAAGCCCAGTATAAAGAAAAGAAAAAAGAAAAAGGGGAAATCTGAAATATCTGAAACATAAACAAAACCATATTACGGGCTATGACTGTAATGAGTGAAATATTTCCTTTTCATAAGCTGCACTGTTCTAAAAAAAAAAACCCCGCAAAACCCAAAAAACATCTTAAGTATTTTGAGTTTTGCTTCAAAATAGATCCTATATTCTTCTTGTTCATAGTGTAGTATAAAATACTGAAATCCATAAAAATAAATTGCAGGTGTAAATCATATTTTTAACTATAACTAATTAAAAGAGCATAATATGCTCTTTTAAGGAATAAAAACTACTTAAAGATCTATGATTTCTGCAAACTCCTGTTTATGGTTAAAAATCGGATACAGTATGTGCATGCTAGAAAGGTGGTCTTTCCAACATGTCACCGAACCCTAGTTATGTAGCACTGGACAGCGCTGTCATCCAACATCCCAGAAGCACACCGTCAAGAGAGCCCTGCCATCAGCACCAGTTGGCACGGCAACCGAAATGATAGTAGTCTACTTTATCTAATACAAGTGCTAAGACTAGTGCAGTTATCGTAATAGAAATGCAGTGTAAACCAAGATGAAGCTTTTTCAACAATACAAAAGTGGCATGCATTTGAGTAATCAGGGCAGAGCAAATGAATCCTAACGACAGGAGAATAGTGTATGTCCATAGTTTGCATAGTGAATGAAAGTCCCCATTGTAACAGCTGAACATAATCGTGGACTTGATGCATTAAGGCCTTGGCGCATGAAGCACTGAGCACAGCATGAAAGCTCTGTCTTATTTAAAGCTATCTCTGCTTGTTATGTCGGATCCGGTCTATATTTCCTTTCTAAAACATTTACTTGTCAACCTCGGTGTAAACAATGTGACTTTGAGTTTCCCCATTCCATTAACTCTATTGCCACCCATGTCTCTCTGGCGCGCAATGACTCTACTATGAGCAGTAATCGATAGGTTTCTGGTTTGGGTGAATGAGTCCTGGTGCTTGGTTTGCACAGTCTTGATCAGTCTGACAAAGACAAATTATAGCGCTGTATGGGAGCGTAATTAAGATGGCTCTGTCGTTACAGCGGAAACTCAGCAGCATGATGTCTTCCAGACAGGCAACACAACACATTCAGTAGAATGAAACAAGAGAAAGAAACAATTATATATTTACACAAGCGGTTAACTAATGTAATGGTACATATTAAATAATATGTACCATTACATTAGTTAACCAGTACAGTCTGGTACCAGCTGCAGGATTTAGGGGAGCAAAAAGAGGTGTTTCACCATACAAACATATTATATTATATATGGTGCTGTTTTTTATATCCTCCCTAATGATGATACACTTAAGTATTGCTTTTCGCTCCAGTTATAAAATTTCTCTCAGGTGCTAAAAAGAGGTAGTTTAATCTGTCTCAAGAGGCATGTTTTCCGGCAAATGCAATATAAAAATGTAACAAATAATAATCACGGTATATTATATCACAAGCAACAGCAGTAAGAGGATTCAAAGGTAAGGTCTGATAACTCCTCATTATGTCTTTCTATTTCTCCCCGAGGAAATATATTTAACTTCCAGACCGTTATTAATGCTAAACCAGTCCGTTTTCTAATGTGCAAATGAAATGTAACAAATTGCTGTGTATTACTTATCATCTGCGCCACATAAAACACTCAACAGCTTTAGTATATCATCTGGAGTGTGGGTTTGTTCCCTTTAGCAGGCATCCCAGAATTACTGCTCACATAAAATTAGGAAAACATAAAAGTGTCACTGGGGCGCGGCAGACGAGAAACACAGGACGGTGAGAGGAACCACCTACTATAACACTGTCCCCAACATGCCTTATATCCTGCTGTGGAGGGAATCAGATTCATTTCAGTGTGCATAAATGCATTTACAAATGGAACACAGACAACCACACTATACAGACAATCGGGTTTGTCCTAATACCACCCGGTGTGTGCTCCAGAAGAAAATGGAAACACACAGTATATTTGAAGGTAAAGGACTGCATCTGTCATCGCTTTATCCTCACTCTGCAAGAGCCTGATTAGTGCAGCGTTAGCGTTCTGCTGCCACTGACTGTGGGCTTTTTGCAGGAAAAAAAAAAAGAAAAAGAAAAAAAACATTGCATGGCGACTACTACAACACAATGCTTATTTTATCAAGTTTGGTTTGGGCAAAAGCGTCCCAGGAGATACTGAGGTGTTGTCCCCAACGGATATCTGAAAGTGTATTTGAGGCATATGAAAAGAAAGGAAAAAAATCCCACTTTTTCGAATTAACAAGCATTGCGATTGCGATCCGAGTTGCTCCAATTCTGTTATTGGATTTTGTGCCATTACACCAGATTTTCCAGGTTTTGGTATTGGCAAGTACCTGAACCAAAACCTGACACCATATTGTGTTTTTGTAAAAGAGGACCCAGAACAGATGCTAGCTTCAGCTGTATACTGTGCCGTGGCTGAGTCTTTTGCTCATACTCACCGCACCTTAAATACTGGGTTTAGGAGTTCTGCAGACACAGAAGCCTCTATTAATCACAGCATATAGGCCTGCATTTGTGTTACCTTTTTCATTTAGTCTCAGAGTGGCAGAAGAACATTAGCAGAATCAAGCAGATTTGTTATCATGCATAATGAGCCTCTGGGGCGTAGCATCTTTTTACAGGCTTTGCTATTGTGTTTTGACACACCAGGATGTTGGTCTGGTGCTCAGTATCAGTAACTATACTCTTAAGTTCAAGGATCAGATCGGATTGGAAAAAATTATACCGAAACAACACTAGTTCAGGATTACAATGTATGTTAAAAATAAAAAGTGACTTCAATGTGTACAACTCATTTTGTACATTTTGAAATAATGCATGCATTTCCAAACTTGTTTGTAGAGATGCAGATGCAGGTTTTATATGCAAGAACCCACAAAACAGCACAGGAGCTTTTGCTGATTGCAACCATTCATATTGTGATTTCTGTTCAATTAAACTCGCCAAGCTCCTGCCATCTCCTCACTTCTACGCTCTATACTGTATCATGGGATGGTAAAGCACCTGTTACAAACATTCATTTTTTTCAGACTAAACTATCCATCGTGAGTAATTTACTTCTTCGTTTCCATGGAAACAGCCACTGACACCTGCCAACTAGTGGCCAACAAACAAAGGAGAAAACCCAACTCATAATTATATGTTAACAGATGGACTCTGGCCCCAGGAACATTTCTTCAGCATGAAACTGTCAATCAACTCTGGACTTCTGCATTTTTAAATGTTCCCTGTAATCTCATACACAGTATATTACATCTAAGCTAGTCTTTAGCATTATTCAGGAAGAAAATGATCTTGAAATGTTTATTGTGTTAATAGATAGGACTTGTAATTGTAGTCAATAATAATAATAATAATAATAATAACAAGCTCACAGACCAAATCCCTGGAAACATAGACCTAATGCAGGTTCAGAAAATCAGTTTACTGGGAACAGTAGCATACACTAAGATGTTTTTTTGTCTCTGAAATAAAACAACCATCACTCAAGTTGGTTGTCCCCTGGTTTGCACCCAGGACAGAAAGTGGAAAACACGAGGATTTTGAAGAAAAATAATACTACTAATAATAATAGTTTACACTTGTATTGTGCTGTATAAGCCTAAAGGTTACCAAGTTTCTCAAAGCGCCACTTTCATTCACGCCATACCTGGTGGTGGTAAACTCCGCACAGATCGAACCCGGGACCTTCTAGCTGTGAAGCACGAGCACCAACCGCTGCGCCACCATTTGTATACATGCCTATCCAACAATAACTGTATGAAGAATAAAGAATTTATTGTACGATGTGTAAAATACAAAAAAGAAAACTATGATTGAATATTAATGGTAATGCTGTGTGAAATCATAATGACACGCTAACAGAAGCTGCAACCCCCCTCTGAACAAAAATGACATCTGCAGATATGAAGATGGCATATTCGGCTTGTGTAAAAGGCTGAATATTTGTAACATTACGTGTGATGGCCAGTGAAAGCGTAGTCACAGCGGGGCGCATGTCGCAGTAAAAAGCCTTATTCTTTTACTGTCTTTGAATAAATACTTTCCTGGCATTCGTCAAAACCGTTGGTAGAAAAACAGCACAATTCAGAGGTTTTTGGAGGAAATCTGCCCTATGGACTTGTTCATTTAGGAATCTCTGTGAAATGACTGCTCCACAGCCTTAATGGCAGCTTGTAATTGCTCCATCACCCATACTAATGTGCACTCTATGGCCCTTTCAAAACAAAAACATGGCATTTTCTTTTTTTTTTCTTCCTCTTCTTCCTTTTTGCCAGCATTGTGAACCTGATTGTCAGAGTATACAACGGCATAGCCAACGAAGTGAGGTCTCTCTCAGATTCGGGAACAGAGCGAACAATGTCATATTCATAGCTCCCCTCCTCATTACCAAAGCAGTTATGAATGCGAGCTTCTGTCCCGGTAATCACCAAGGCCCCTGTCATCTGTCTACTTCTGCTAATTGACTGTTTACTACATTACAACAGACGGACAGACACATTTTTGATCATGCCTAGTTTGTCATTCAGTTTTGACACCGCGCTACAACGCTATCCGTCAGAGACCGGTTGGAATGAGTGGAATGTGTGAGCAACTTTCAGAAAATAGACTAAAAATAGTCGTTGCATTGCACTTCCACTTGATTGATATTCAACTAGTCTTACTTGTGTTTTAGGGCTGTGTGATATGATGACAACAACAACAACAACATTTCTCATATTGATTGATCTCGAATAATTTTGATTGCATTTCATTTTTTTCATGTCAAAAACAAATAAATATAGCATTTACTATCTGATATATGAACATGGACAAGGGCAGAACTTGTTTATGTTCATATGCAGTATCTCTCCTTTGCACTCCTGACTGGCCTGATGATTTAAAAAGTCCGGGACCAGAGTTGAGATTGCAATTTCGATTCAATTCCCGTGACTTGACCGACACTACTAGTGATTGTGTGTATATTTTTTTATTTCATTCTCTACGCCCAGGAGTTTCCCACCATAGCGCAGGGCCTTTCAAAGCCGTCAACTGGACAGGATTGATTGAGCTGAGGTCATTTGGCCCCTGTCATTGAGATGAACCGAAACGACAGGGCCAACGCCGGGAAACAAGTAACTGTCTCTGTAGTGCAGCTGACATCTTAAAGACGCGTTGCCGTCTTTCATCAAACCTGATCAACTGAAAAAACATTTACCTCAAACGGACAGATCTCTAGGTTTGACCCAAAGTTTTGCGGAAACCCCTTCATGCTCAAATTCATTCTCGGTGCCAGCGAGCGTTTTATTGTCAATACAATGACCCGCCGACACGCTTGCTCAAGGAAGTTACAATAATTAGATTTACCGATGAAAGCGCAATGCCAAAAGTAATATCAAGTGAAGATATAAAACCTACATTAAACGTGTATTACGTGCTATCCTGTCTCGGCGTGCATCAGCTGCCAACTGCTTTACTGCCCCTTCCCTTAAACAGTGAAATTAGCTGCCACCGCATAAAGTAGTGCCATGCATTATCTAGCAATTAGAGTGTGGCTTATTAAGCACAGTATAATGTAAATTTAATGAGCAATAAATTCAATTTCTTTAAATAGAAGAGTGTATTATTGTTACAAATGATGTACAGCAGTGATCTTAACATGCAGGCGATGAAACACTATCAAAGCGGGCACATATCAACGGGCCATTAGATGCAGTGTTAAATTTATACAGGAACGGCAGGCAGTTCGGCACACAATGATAAAAGGAGGCAAGCACTCCAGTTGGCTCCAAACTGATTCGAAATGTGTCTAGTATAATGACCCTGTCCCCCAGCACTACACACGACTAATAACGATAATGTACGGCCGTGCCCCATACTGGAAACAAAAACGACGGAAACACCAACACAGGGGTACGCCGAGATGATGAGCTCCTGAACCTTGCTCCGGCACTGGAGTCTATGAGCACTGGGCAAAGTGATATTCATTCAGATCAAATATCAACACGCTTTCCGTTAAATAACAAGTAAACTGCTTTACCCATGTGAGTACTGGACATTAAAAACACACGCACATTGTATTCTGATCGCTGTGACAATACACCATTTTTTTAGAGATCAAATATCATGATTCTCCTCTGAGTGAGTGACAATTTAACAAATCATAATGAAGTGTGAACGTTCACCCTGCCCTAAGTGAGACCAGCCTTAACTCCCCCGTTCTGTCACTTGAAGTCTAATACTCTTTAACGCTCCATAAGAAATACGGTATATCTTCTTACTTGTCACATTATATCTCGCTATAGTCATAACGGAAAGAGCGTCTGGGATACACAGGCTGAAGATAATGGCAGCCGAGAGCGAGCAGATCTCTCTCGACTCTTTCAAAGTCAACCACTTGAGCTGAAGATGGACACGTTCAATCACGGCGCGTGTCACATGCCAACTGGCAGCCCGCGAGTGGCGTAACAACTGTATGTTTCCTTTTGTTTCTGTGCGTTCGCGTCCTTCAGCGGCGCCTTGAGGCTTCACGACAGCCCGTATTGATCCCCTTCACCATCGCTCAGTCATGATGAACGATCGCGAACTCGCATCACATCTCGGGATTATGCAACCCACTTCGATACGGCGACGAGTCACGGCGGGTCAGGCACCTCGCTTTTTTTTATTTTCTTGCATGTAAACACAGAAAGATCGAGAAACAACGTGTGCAAAGTATTATAACATGAAGGCACGTGGAAGTCTGATAGAGGGTTGGAAAGATGCTCGATATAATACAAGTCGCAAATGATATAACCGAGCCACATGCGGGTTTATTGGTCCATTCAAATTAGTCAATGAACGCTAATATTTGATTTTACTCTATGAGGTACTGTTTTCAAGGATATCCCATACAGCCTGGGTTAGGCTACAGCTGTCCAATACCTCAAAACTGGGAAAGTATGCGCTAAACGAACAAACAGAACTTTTGCACTCATGTCATAGATTTGCTGCGTTCAAATGTTTTATGGCAATTGTAAAACTAAATGTGTCTTCATCTCGTTTACCGGCGCCACTGGTGGTATCGGAAAAAAACGTACATGTAACCTCTTAATAATAGCATGTTCTTTTATAATTACCCCTCATTCCCTGGTCAGCAGTATCCGAAACGCCTACTGCATCCGCTATTGTCTCGATACAGTAGGTGGATTGTTCTTTGGCTCCGTGCTAAGTTTAAAATCCACACATTTGGATCGTTAACAAAGGAAAATGCTGGACGGTGTCAAGATGAAGATAGTCAGCACTCCACCAAAGTGAGAGCCTGTGTGTTTGTAGCTCCAGGCGGCTGGCACGCAGACAGTCAGACCAATGTAGAACATGGGGTCAGATAGAAGGGATTTGACTTGAACACGGAGCCGACTGCCGCGCTTTCCCAAATACTGAATATCTCAACATACACGGGGGGGGGGGGGGGGGGGCATTCACCAGGCATTATCTTATTTGACTGAGAGGTTAATTGAATAAATGTGACAAGGAATCGCTAGACAATGCTGTAAATGTCATTCCACCGCGATTCATCACACACCGTAATAAATTCAACAAACACGAAATGAAAGAACAGAAAGCAATGAGCTGTAAACAAATCAAGTGACTAAATATCCTGGTATTAGGCAACACTAGATCTGTGGACGCTGTTGTCAATCTCTCACACGCAGAGCACGCAGGGGGAAGAGGCAGGGGTGGGAGAATACCTGTTGATACAGGATGGTACGGGTGCATCGAGGATTTCAAAACACTTTTAAGTGGACCTAAAGTGAGAAGCTGGGATGCAACTGTTGCTTGCCATTTTAAAGGGGGGGGGGGGGGGGGGGGGCTGACTGACAACACAGCACGCCTTTCCTCAACCCCTGGGAGCTATTACAAGGATTCTGCAGCTGACATTTCAAACCGCTCTACATGCGTTACATATTGTCAGCCTAAACCCAAAATGTTTAGCGAGAAAACACACATGAGTGCACTCCTGGGTTGACGCATGCAACACTGATGCAACCGCGGTGGAATCGGGGGGGGGGGGGGGGGGGCTGCACTGGTCCTGGTGCGGATAATGGGGCTGAGGGGCGGCATGGCACATATCCATCAGCGTGCGCAGTGACAGGAGACCGTAAAGATTGCGGACCCTTTGGCACGGGCATCACACGCCGCAGCCCGAGGGACTCCCGTGTGAGGCGAGAGCTGCAATGCGTGCTTTTCCTCCAAAGCGCACCTGAAGTACCCCGCTTAAAATGCGCAACGTAATGAGTTTGAAACGCGTTGCGGAGCGCGCTGTTGGAAAAGGCATCTCGACCCCTAAGCGTCGCAAGCGCTTCTGTTTACTCCGCGTAACTTGCACAAGGTCCACACGCTACACGACCATTTTTCTTTATGTGTTTTACCCGACAACACTTTGCATCACTTGCAGCACTTTAAGAGCCGTCCCGAGTAAAAAACACACTGGAGCAAACTGGCCCGACAGACTCCCGGGAAACCAGAGCGACAAACAACTCCTAAGTGATGCTGAGATTTGGATGGCAAGCTCGTGCGCGCACCACAACTTCTTTTCCCCCCCTCGACACACTCCGGGATTCACTGTCGTAATTCCAACACGACGACGCGAGCAACGGCATAAACTTACCTTTCTGAAGAAACGCTGCCGTGATGATGAAAAGGGACAGAGAAAGGGCGAGAGATCCGCTCCCCGTGATCGCCATGTTGGACACCTGCTTGAGACTGGCGGCGCTAAATCACCTAGAGACGGCCATGGGATGAAAATGTAGACACATGAGAGGCGGAGGGAGGGCTCGCGCAGGGGAGCCTACTATTATACGGGGCTGCATTATGTTGCAATGACACACGCGGGGTCTGTGAAATTAAACTGCAGCATTACCGCAATGGACCGTAGGAGTATTTTAAAAAATGTCAAAAGTGTGTCTGCGTCCGATAAGTAAAGAGACCCGATCTGCCGTTACGGGGGTGTTACGGCGGACACCGGGGGAAGTGTAAAAACGCCGTGTAGTGCACTGAGGCGACCATAAAGCCACCACTGAGAACCACAGACACTTTATGAGAATATTATAGTCATTTTCCTTTACGGTTATAGTCTGCTGGTTAATGTGGGGTGAGCAAGGACCAGAAATAAGACGTTGTAAGATGCACTTAGTCTGAGGTCTAAGAAGCGGAGGAGACATTACGCGGCGTCGCACTGAGCGGTTAAATGTGACAGTGGGGCGAGACAAAAGAACATTAGCAAAACGCACGCCAATATAGTGGAAAGTTTGAACAGGGTTCGCTGCTGGTCACCACTAATTTGTGTGAATGTTTACTCAAAGAGCGCCCCCTGGCACCTGTTAGCAGTACTGCGCACTCGACAACAGTGGAGGATGTTAGTGTGGTTCCTGTGGATACACGCGGGTCTATAACCAGGTGTGAAATAACAATGCACTTCCCTTCACCTCTTCTCCGCAGCGGGGATATTTAGAATATCTTTTGGGAATCAAAGAGCACCGGGGAAGCGGGCATGACAACGTTGATTCTCATTGCTCTCCCTGGTTGTGTCAAAACGGCACAAAGGCTGCTAATTGCACAATCTATTCTGTGAGACTGCATGTCAGTCCTCATTCCATGGATGAGTAGATAGCATTTAGAAGTGCACTCTAATGCTGCAGCCGTCCCCATCACTACAGATTGAATTCCACACATCACATTTATTTCAGATGTTATTATCTGTGGCAGCTCGCCAGTTCTGCCTGCCACTCAAGTGTCTGCACAAGGTGTTTGCTCCTCACCGGCCAGTCCTGCTGCTTTCCTCCCCGACAGCTCAGCATCGGTGGTCATCAAGGTGCAGAATATTCTTAATCACTTTTTTTCTCCATCATTTCAGCAGATAATGGCTCGAATGATCCGTTCTCCTCGCACAGCGATACTTTGGAAAAAGTTAGAACACTATGTATGCAGTAAATACAATTCTAATTCTTTAGACTACAGATTATGTTGAAAAATATAAATGACACAATTTCAAATAGGCTATCTAATACCTTACTATCTTTGTGTATTTTTTTTAACAATATTTAAGAAGCCATGGGTATACCTAATCATGTTAACGTAAAAAGATTCTTCCAGCCAATTGTTGCTCTGTCTCACCGTCATGTTTCCATAAGATTAGGACATCCTCATACGCATCGTTGTCTGCTTGTGTGCTTGGTCTTTTACTGTGTCGGTGAGTCACTCCTCTATTGCGTGGCATTTCCTTTGCTCACGAGGATAGATGGGGTTCCTGGGTCCTCTGTAAGAAGCATCCCCTGTCTCGCGAGCAGGATGAATAATGGATGTGAATGGATCAGATGACAGAGCTGCTTCGTTTGGATCCTCTGTAGTAATGGGCGGCCATAGATTCTCCCTGGGCATGACAATGCAGAGTGGCCTTTGTGCCAGGTTACAGTGATGACTTGCAAACATAAGTTTATTTCTAAGTTCTTGCACATGAGCAAGTCACGAGCTGAATGCCAGTGTTGGCATTTAATAGGGCAGCCATCAGCGGTTCCTTTTTAAATTAGTGAGGAAAGTAGTAATAAAAGATTTTCACCCGGCCTTCTTTCTCAGTTAATGTTTGATTAGAAATGCAACGGCTTTAAATTAAGATTTTTTTTTCCCCTTGGTATGAAATCAATCAAATTAACGGAAATTGAATTATTTGAGATGGTAATCTATTTAGGCAAACCATTCACCATGAAAATGTTTTCCTGCTGTTGTGAAAGGAAGAATAATTGAATCAGACCCTTGTAAGTGACCTCAGTGGCTGAGCAAGAACAAGTCTTATTGAAATAAAATGCAGATTTTCTTGTGCTCACACTGCACAAATGAACAGGCATAAGAATGTAGCGTTTAATTTTCTCCTGTAATATATACAGGGATCCACGTGTGCTGCAGACAGACAGCTCCATAAAGGACAGTAATCAGTATGGGAAAGACATTGCTGTGCTTACACAAGCATAGCCTTTGACTAATTTCACCATTGTCTTATTGTGACAAACCTACATTTATAACGCTGGGTCACATTAGTCTGAATTTCTGTCTCTTGTCCTTTCTTGCAATTATTACAGGAAATTATATTCCAAATATATCACTACATGTCATCAATTCTTTATGCCTGCAGGTACAATGTGCACTCAGTTGGCTTCTAATTTTTCTGGGCTCATGTGAAGAAACATTGCTTCAATCCTTGGAAATCAATAGCACTCACTTTATTGTTCAATCACACACAAACATGATCATGGTGATTGGCTGTTGCAAGTACAGATACTGTACAGCTGTTTTCAAAAATACTCAAACAAGAAATGATTACATTTAATTGAAATCCCCGAGATCTGCAGGTTCCAAGGATGGATGCCCTTTCTGATGCAAAGGTCTTCTACCTTTGCATCAGAAAGGGCATCCAGTTAAAAACATGGTAAGCAAACGATTCATCATGGTGAACCCTGAAAGAAAGAGTGCACAAAGAAGAGGCATGAAAATACATTTCAACCCCTGCCCACAACACTAGTGCGAGCATGCTTACAACCAGTCTTAGACTGAACCTCTACAATGAATGGTTACGATACACTTCATTGTCTCCAAGGAAATTGGTCTTGCATTCGTCATCAGCCTTTATCATTATGGGCTTCAGACTTATCTCCTTATCTAGAACTGGGTTCATGGTAAGCAGTGAAGGATTAGCCTAGTGTGCATGTTGTAGTTTACCAGTTGGGGGGGAAAAAGCATCAAGCTATAGTCTATAATATCAAATGTTCGACGTTGTCCCAAATGGCGGCCTCCCACTAACATGTACAGTCTGCAGTATGTGTTTCCGAGAAGTATGTGGCCATTGTTTCACACTGTTAAAATTCTCCTCTCATTGTTTATATTTGAACACTCGGTGGTGTCCTGATGGTCCATCTGTTGACTGTGGCTTTATGATTGTAAGATGAGGAACAGCCAGTGAACACTAGCATTTTCCAAGTCAAACCATTTGGAAGCTGTGCCTAGAGCGCTAATCGTCTATGGCACAGAAGTATTTTGCATCTCTTTAAGTAAAACTCAAAATAAAAGCATCCAAATTGGTAATGATGTGGGTGTTTTCTGTTTAAATTTAGTCTAAAATCAGATCCCTGACAGTATGATATCACAGATTGTATGTCATCATACAGATTATAAACGTATGGTGTAAAAAGCAGGTGTTAGTAATTTGACTTAAGCTTGACGAAGTGCGGAATCGCTTTAGGCTCGAAAAATGACAGTCACAATTATCAAATTGGAAAAGGTTAATTTAGTTTTTCAGAAAACTATATGTCAGGGAGCCATGTGGTTTAGACATAGAATACCTGGTCTAAAGCGATTATTGTATTAGTGCAGTGATTCATGTTTCTGTCTTGTCTAAAATATAAATGCTCCAAGACATGTTTAAAATCTGCATTGTGAATCATCTTCATTTAAACATAACATGGAAATCTACATGCGTTTGCAAATATTAAAAATAAAGCATAATTAGGAATCAATTGGTAATTTTCCCAAAATAATGTATGTCTATCCGTCGCAAAAGCCACTGTTGTTGATCGTTCCTGGTCTGCAGTTGTCAGTATTCTGTCTTTAAGTGGTTCATGGAAAAAGAGGGAACTAGCAACAGGAGATTGAATGCTTTTGTATGGGACAAACCAGAGTGATACTTCTGTTTTCATAAATGCTTTCTGTATATTTTTGTAATACTTTTTAAAGAAATCATATACTGGTGTTCTTTTTCTTCCTTCTCTTTTACTAAATGTGAAAGATCAAATAAAGTATGCACTATGTTTTTTTGTTTTTGTGGTGAACTTTTTTCCCTTGTGGTCATTGCAGGCTGTAGAACACCTGTGAATCTATCTTTTATCAGCTTACTGCAGTGAATGAGAAGTCAAGTAGTTTACTCAACCTTTTTTCAGAAAGCATAGCTGTGTACTATATGTGCGTGGCTCTGATCTAACTTTACCAATCAGTTGGCTTCAAAAGGTCTCCATGATCTCCCATTCCCAACATTTGCATTCTGTGGGGAAAGTGGAAATGGGAGGATTGTTAACTCCATTATTTACCCCTGGAGTCCTACACAAAACAATTATTATGTAATTATTGTGGCAGAAAAAAACTGTGAGCCTCGGAGGATGTGCTCATTTCCCCATGTCAAAGACACATGAATTTCAAATAGAGAGAACAAAGGAATGTGCCATAGCAACTGGATAAATATTGCTACGGCCACAGTGCAGGCATTGTTAGCACAGCTGGAGGTCCTGGCATAAAGATACGAACAGTACAGAGCAACTCGACAATAAGCAACATTTTCTTTAAATGTACGTACTTATTTTAAGGTGTTCTGATTTTCTTATGTTTTAGGCTGATCCACCTGTGAAAAGCAAAGATGAAATTAAAGATGAAGAAGCCTGTGCAATATTTTGTTTAAATAAGGCTACCTATATTTTATTCTGCCAAATATAACCTTCTTGAGGGAAATTAAAACTAAATAATGTTTATAAGGTGTCCATAATAAGACATCAGACCATCACAAAACACTTGCATTTAACCGGATTTCCATTTAATCTGTATTTCTGACACATGGGTGGTCATTTGCATATTGATTTGCTATAAAGACCCCTTTAAACCAGGGATATCAAATAAAATCAAGATGATTTAAGCACTTGTCCTTCTGCGCCGCCTGGAGACACAGGGGCAACTGTTTTGTAATCTCTGTAAGTTTTAGCACATGTCAGCAAGATGCCACATAGAAGTAAATCCAGCACTCCCAAAGGTGCTGTTCAGCATCTAAATCTCCCCTCACACTAGTTTGTCTTGTCATAGTTATTAATTCAAAGCCAAATGAAGAGAGCCATGTGGTGTGTCTTACTCCTGAACACCAAAACAGGCCCAAGAGATCCACTGGTCTCTCTATGTCAGAGTGTCGGGGAAAACAACCAGAAACTCGGTTCCAGCAATTACACCACAAAACATCCACCAAAGACCAACTGAGCTGCAATCAGACCCTGGAAAATCCAATAAAAAGCTTTAACCTTGACGATGCACATAGCAATCATTCTGTAATCCCATTGGCATCACAAATTAGTCTCTAAGAATATGCCTTCACACACCGACGTATTTTCATTTTTCAATTATTGAAATCAAAGGGGCAATAATATGTTACGCAAAACATCCAATTTCCGAACGTTGCCTAAAACGCCACCGTTCGAAAAAATCGCTCCATCTACTTTATGATATAGTTTGCCAAACAGCAGCCCTAAAACTCTCAGAAATAAGCACAAACCCAATTAAACAGAAACCAACTCAAACCATTTTGCCACAAAAATATGAAAGTGTATAATTTTCTGAAATAAAAAGACACTCACAGCAAAATATGTTAAAGGTTTTACCTCCAGCGTAAACAAATGATTTGTGATTATTGGCTGTGGTGAGCAATTGGCCAGAGTTACAATAACCCAGTCGGATACTGTGTATTTGTTAACTGACAACAATAACATATTTCTCTTAAACATAATTATCAAGTTTTCATTCAAAAATGATATGAGTTTTCTATACTAAATATACTACTATATATACTATTTTCTATACTACTCTACACTGATAATTCAGTACTGACTCTGGAATAAGCATATAGTTATTACTGGACAAAGCCTGTTATTTTCCTCCTGCCCTATGCTGAAGAATGACCTACACATAACACCAGTCCAGGGACAGGACAGAGAGCCGTCAAGCCACGGGCCGGGAGAGTTCCCCGCTGGTGCTGAGCCTGAACTGTCCGAAGGCACAAGACCCAAGGTTTGTGACGCTTCTAATTGGTCCCTGAAGGACTGGGACTGGGGGACATGTCACTGTTCCAGCACTTTGGGGTTGATGGGCTGGAGACCACACAGGACCTGCCATCAGTTGAGTGGACATGCATGTACTGGACCTCTGAAAGACACTTCTCTGTATGAGAAAGAAAGTCTGACTGTCTAATGCGGGCCTATGTGTAATGGTTACACCAGCACTTGGTAAATTATTGCCCAGGGTACGTCAAAAAATACCCCAAACTGGTGCTGAAACAAGTAGAATGTAGTATGTTCTAAGGAAATTTAACTTGCCTGTTGAGTAGATTATTCTAGTTCAGTAGTTGTTTGGACAGAAGTTTCATGCCCGATGTTTTTCCGGTAGCCAAGCAAAGGCCTTGCACGATCCTTACACAATACCACAAGCCCAACTAACTTTCTGCCTGAATTACATTTCTCAGTAAAACCAATTTAAAACAATGACTTGATCATTTAAAGTTGCCTTCCATCAGCTCCCAGAGAGCAATAAACAAGACAGCAAATTACTGACAATTAAAATGGGGCTTATTTGCATTGAGATACACAGAGAGGAGCAGGAATGAAAGTGGTTTCATTAATGAATTGGCTCTGTGCATTTTTAAATCCCAAGCAGACCGTGATGGCCTTACCCTCATTATGAAGACACTTCCTTGGCCCCAAACGGTCCCACCGTGTTGACCGCACTATTTGGTGTGTCGCGGGGAAGTAAATAATCAGCCACCCTTATAATAAGCAGAGGTATTTTAAAAGTGCATTTGCATGAAAAACTGATGCACTGAAAGATTTTACTATATCTTCACATTATTACATCTAAAAAAGATTGTATACAGTGTGTTTTGTGTACACTGTTGGGTCCAGAAAGCACCAGTTTAATTTACTGTACAGATTTCCACTGAGGGGGAACAATATAGTTAGTTATACATGTATAGATCGCTGCAAGAGAGTGTGTCTTGGCGCTCAGTCCCGCAAAAAGACCAAAGACGTTGTTAGCGTTTAGCCTCTCCCAGCATATTCCTCTAGCTCCAAACGGGGGTGCAGTTAGAAGCGACCAAGCTCTTCCACGTTTTCCCTATATGAATACAGTTCAATCCAAGTCTAGTCACACAAAATTAAACATCTGGAATTTCTACGCGGATAAAAAGGGGCACTATATTGTGAGGCGTAATAACACCTTAGCAGCCCTTTGACGTCCGCACAGTAAAGTCGAAGTGCTCCTAAGGTATTATTACGCCTTACAATATCCTTCCATACTTGAATCGTGTTACTTTTCCCATAACTGTATTTAAATAGGGGACGCGTGGAAGAGCTCGGTCGCTTCTAACTTCACCCCAGTTCGGCCCCATAGAGGAGAGGAGGAGAGGCTAAATGCTAACAACGTCTTTGGTCTTTTTGCGTGAGTGAGCGCACGCACAAAGCCCAGACAGGTACGCATCAACTCGTCTAAGCTCAGGTGAGAACATTATCTCAGTGTGTAAAAACGCTGGCCTATTCTTTTAAACATGTTTTGAGACTTTGTCATTGGCTAAAACGAGAAGCCCTTGATCCAATCAGCAACAAATGTCCCGATAAAAGTACTTCCTCTTCCCAAACGATTTAAGCCAGAGTCTTTCCAGAAAGAAATGACTGTAAAAGGGGAATATTATGCAAAATTGGCTTTTTGACTTTTAAGTAATCTTTCAATCTTCACCAGCAGCTATTCTTGGCATCACGGCAACAACTGCCAAAAAGGAGAGCAAGAGGAGGGGGGTCAATATTGAATTTTCAAACCAACAGGATAAGGTAATGGATAAAGAGACTATTACCAAAGCATAATACACCTTCTTTATTGTTACTGTACACTACATTAAAATCTGGCAACACATATGGAACCTTATGAACATCGCAATGTTTCTAGGTGGTCCTCTCCTTTCCCACGGACAATTGTGTGTGTGTGTGTTTTTTATCCCGTTTGAAAAAGAAATGGATCAATAAAAGAAGAGAGAAGGAGTATATGACACGGCGGTCCACTCCAGCCTGTGCTCGTTTCTCCGGGCTGCTGTGCTCCGACTGCCCTGTAGATACTGTCTTACTCATCCACTGCCCTGACCTGTGCTTTGATGTATTCCAGCAGGATGTCCAGGGGCGCCTTTGAAAACCACGATAAAGCTGTGCATCACTAGTAATGGATGAATATGACCTCTGCCATATTCTTGAGCCGTTGCAACAATTTCAAGATGATTATTTCAACTAAGGTGATGCGTTTAACGGCTGTCATTGTTGGTTTGACTACTAATACATGTAACTCAACATCGGACTGTACAGCTCAGTGGTGGGTCAAGGAAAAGATCCACGAACACAGGAATTCTTTAAAGAACCGCGCCGTTCGGAGAGTAACGCCTCTGTCGGTCATACTGCAGTTTATTATTTGTTCTTTGAGCCGGGCTGTGAGGGGAAAGATCAAACACATCTTTGACCATATATAGTGGTGAGAAAAAGTACACCGTTTAGAATTTCTCACATTTCGGCCTAAATTGGTCACTAAATGTGGTCTGATCTTCATCAAAATCACAAGAATGATTAAACAGTGTCTGCTTAATTAATACCACCCAAACATTTACATTTTTATCATATTTTTATTGGCCATAACACGTAAACATTCACAGGAGAGCGTGGAATAAGTAAGTACACCGCCTGAATCTCACTGAACTGCAGCAGTTTTGTAAAAAGGAATGATCCTGAGCGTCTAATCTGCAACTACAGAAAAGCCGTTATTGCTGCAAAAGAAGGATCAGCCAGCTATTTAATACAAGGGTTCACTTACTTATTCCATGCTGTTGTGAATACCTCAGGTTTTACTGCAAAATATCTTATCTTCTGCTGTTTGGTGAGATTCAGGCGGTTGACTTACTTATTCCACGGTCTCCTGTGAATGTTTACATGTTATGGCCAATCAGAATATGATCAAATGTAAATGTTTGGATGGTATAAGTTTAAGCAGACAATGTTTTATCATTCCTGTGATTTTGATGAAGATCTGACCACATTTAATGACCAATTTAGGCAGAAATGTGAGAAATTCCAAATGGTGTATTTACTTTTTCTTGCCCCTGTGCAATACTGAGTTACCATGTAGCCATATTGGTTGTAGAAATAGAGTATAATTAATGCACAAATAAAAACAAGAGGCTGATGATGTATTTTACACAAAACTAATCCACAGGGAGTAAATACTTTGGCTCTGGACATTATATTGAAATCATGTGTATTGGGCAAATGACAATATCAAGCTGCAGTGAAAATTGTAAACATTTGAGATAAGCGATAGTCTAAGTTCTCATAGAGACAAGATAACTAGTTTGCAGAGTCCATGCTCCAGAATGAGATCAATTTGTGTGCACCTAAAAATGTACTGGGTGCATCCAAATAACATCCTTGGTTGCACCGATACGACCAGTTGGCTCCTCCTCGTCTTAGAAGTAGAAGCCTATTAGTCAGGTTATAAAAAATATAGCATTTTCGTGTCAACGGGAGAGCAATAGCCTAATATAATGATAATAATTGCTTGTTTTATGATTTTTATCATTATGTAACATATTGTTGCAAACAGTTATGACCCGGTGCACCAGTCTTCTGGACTTTGCTAATTGCAACCATTTCAAACTGCGGTTTTGGGTCGACAGCAATCCATCTTGCAGCCCTATATGAATATGTATAACATATTCAATTAAACATAAAAAAAATAACTTTGAAAGTGAATTTTTTAATATTCACTTTTATATATGCCACGCTAGAGCCAAACTATAAGCCGTTTTCCCCCCAATTAATTAATCATACATTTATTTTATTTTAAACTAGAACCAAATATATGAAACCGAAATAATCATCACAACCTTGTAAAATTAATATGTTTTTAAATAACTTCAGCTACACTTATACCTATTTCAACATTTTTTTCTCCCCTGACAACAGCTCTTCAACCCTGTCAAGACAAAAAATATGGCGTGACACGGAATTCACAACATTCCTTTTCTCCACACAGCGGGGAAGAGTCACACATAAATTGCATATTAAGCAGGGACCGGTTGTGAAACTACGTTGAGTTATTTGTGTAAAAACATATTTTCGAGTGATAATGAATACCGGCAGAAAAATACAAAAAACAATGTTGCTTTCTTTACAGCGTGAGAATGAAAACATCTCAGGTGGAATTCAAACCGTGCATGGGCAAAACAATTCCCATCTGTTCCAACACAACAACAATAATAGACCGGATTTGTCATATACCACATATTATGGCTTTTGTTCTTCTTTTATAAACTGTCTGAGATTCAACCTGAAACATCAGACAACCTTCTCTAATCTACACTAAGTAAGAAAATTGAGCGGAATTAACTCTGCCCTCTTTTGTGAGACTAATTAAAGCGTTCACAGCGGCACACGTTATCAGGCAATTTTCAGCGAAAGACGAGCATGGGAAACCAAAAGAGTCTTTTTTATCTGTGATTGTTAATGCCTATTACGCAAAATGTAAATACAGCGCAGGAATCTCACAACAGCATCTGCAAATGTACCAATAAAGCATAAGCACAAGCTAATTATGAATGAGAACGCTAATGTAAAACCAATTATGAACTTATTAGGCCTAATGTACTTTGAGTTGTTAAAACCTGCTAAAAGGCATACCTGAACTCAAATACTTTCTCATTTACAAACACACATTAATCATGAACTAATCATCCAGAAATGTTCAAGCAAAGAGTTCATGATATCATCATTTTATGTCATTTGTAAATCTTTAGTTAATAATGAATTGGCATACATGCATAGCGTTTTCCCCCCCGACTTTTTCAACTTATTTATAGGTATGACTTTATCAATGTTCTCACGTCTTGACATTGCTTTTGAAGGTCTAAAGGAGGGATCTCTAACCTGTATCTCATTATAGCTCTCCAGTAAAGCTCCCCATATGGCTTTCCACATTTCTGTTTGACTTGATAAGTGACGTTTCTTTTTGCACAGAAAATGTATGCAATAAACATGTGGATAAATACGTTTACCTACTTGTAAGAGGGAAATTAACAAATTTTCTTTAACTGTGTTTAAATGTCAGCTCGGCTAAATCTGCCGGGTGGATTCCAGCTAAGTCACATTATGTCCTTGACGCAGAAGTGGCTGGTCATTTTATAGTATAACCTGATTTTCAGAGCAGCATGTAAGAAGTCAATGTCCGATAAAGTTGAATGATATACTAATTTGTTTCATGATTTAACGATAAACCTTGCGATACTTCAATCATAATCTTTTGTCAATCTTTTTATCAGACTCCACCGAGTTTTGGAAACTAAAATGTTTTACCTTTTGTTGAATAAAATCAGATAAAAACAGCATTAACCACTGTCCTGAAATAGCATTCACTTGGGGGTGGGCACTCATAAGCTTTTGCTTCAGCCCACTCCTTTTGAGCACTATGTGTACTGCTCAAATAAACAAATAAACTAAACTAAACTAAGCATTACATAACATTTCATTCAAGTTATGGCGTAAATCAACACACATTATGTATTATAATTTATCGTTCAAGTCAATTCATCTCACAAGGAGTTATTTCTAACCTGTATTTGAGAGATTAACGTAATTGAGGATGAATTATGTCTCTTGTATGGCAAATACAGGCTGCTCATTTATCCATTACAAAGGTGCTTGTGTAGGCTGAAGGTATTATCACTTAATCTGAAAGGCTAGTCCACACTAATATGAGATATCTTTATTAAAGACGGCCAGCTCTATAATCTAGCACCTGTCTATTCACCAGTCACACGCTGTTCATTAAGTCTCCCCTTTTTCTGCCAGTCATATCTCGCCCTGGCCAAACTCAGCAGGGACACGAACGATAACGGCGCCATCACAGACCTTTTCAATTAGTTTCTGAGATGAAAAATATATAATCCTCATTCTTCATGCCAGGATGCTCTCCTAGATTACAACACAGACTGTATTAATCATAAAATGTATGAACAAGTAGTGTGTGCTTACACAGCACTGCCAGTCACGGTCCAGCTCTTGGCACAGATCATGAACAAGCATAACAAATGACAATTATGGCTCGACCACTGGACGGACTCTATTTATTGTGGGCCTTTTATTCCCAACAATAAATACTTAAATGATTCACGTCACTTAGTCCTAGGGCTGTTGGCTGAATAGTAGAACCAAATAAAACATAGCATTTGATGCAAAACCAATTCTGCGTAGCACAAGGTAAAGGAGCTTTGATAAGAACAATGTTAAATTAGCCTTCATACCTTAAGGGGTTTTTTTGGCAGTAAACCATCCAGCCTTAAGAATTAGGAACGGGGGGGGGGGGGGGGGCAGTGACTGTGCAGCACCCCTTGAAGCTAATGATGTAGAGTAGCTACACAGGCTGCTTCCATCTCAAACTCTAGTGTGTATTTGCATTTGAGTGAGTAATTAAAGTAAATGCACAACAATGCATTTAAAACCTAAATATAGCCAACTGTATACAGGGGAAATATGACAGCATAAGAGTTACATCTAAAGTGTCAAGAGCACAGGGAATGAGAATATTATAGTGGACACTTTTATTCATTAAAATAACACACTTGTCATTTGAAATTAAAGCAGATAAATCAAGTCACAACGTATAATGCTGAGGTGCCTCATTTATTATGCACCCATTTCTTGTCCACTTTAATGATATACACATAGAAACAACCACTGTGACAATCTGTCATGAAGGCATCGCTGCGGATGGCAATGATTTAGCAGTCTATTGAACGGACATTAAACAAGACAGAACAAGTGATTCCTACTCTTAGGAAGACAAGAAATGTAGCAGCTAAGGAGCTGGAAACACAAAACCGGTTCAGCTAATAAATTACCAACAAGTCCCTGGACACTGAAAAGACAGTTATGAAAGTAAGAAATAATGTGATAGCAAGAACAAAAATATTGCAAACACTCAGAACTTGGAGTGTTGAGGAGCAAAATATCAAGGCCAGTAGCTGAATAGTTTCACTAAACAACACAATGAATATGACAACAAAACTGACTTTCAGTTTTTGAATGGCTATGCAACCAGGCTGCCTCTTAAAGTTTATTCCAGGTTATTTTGTTGAACATTTATTGCGAATTTGATCCTTCACCATGATGTGCCTCGGCATGACAGGTCAACCTCAGGAGCAGTGCATGGTTTGTGTTTGATGAGGGGCCAGCGTCACAGAGCTCAGAGACCGAGGACCTCTTCACCAGCCCTTTTTTTCTGGATCAAGAAACCAAGTGTCTGGAGGAAACCCACCCAGACGCATGGAGAACATGAACAACACATACTCCGTGTTACAAGACCCCACACTGTCTGGGAATAGAACCCATGACTGGGAACCTAGTCACACTGCCATCATGAATACATCTGCCTAGGCCTGTCACGATAACACAATTTATAGTTTGATATACAGAGGCAGGAAAATAAACGATAACTTTATGCCGACAAAACTGTAACTCTGAAACATGGTTAGGAACATAAAGAGCTAAAGTTTGTTATCGTTGTTAGATAAACTTTAGTTCTAAATGCTCCTAACCACATTTTAAATCACACACAAGGTGAAATATTTTTACACAATTTACTTCAGTGAAAATGACAGTAGGCTATTACATCGAAATATAAGAAAAACTCCAGATAAATATACAAACAATAAATATTGAGCCCAAAAATACATTATTTATCCTTCATTTATTAAACGATATAGTAAATATCAGGCCTACATCTGCCACATGCAGCTCTAGAATACATTTTGATGTTCTACTTTGCCTGGCCGCCTTTGGGCATAGATTGCCTAATGATTGACCTTAAAATCATTACCTTTCTTTATTGAGTGATCAATAAAAGAGAGAAACTATTGGAGTATTTCATTTCTGACTCTTTGTATCTTTAATTTCTTTAGCTTATCTCACTTTGAATTCTAATTTCAATTTTAATTATAAATGTAGTTTTTTTTTAAATGATTGATTTTCTCCAAATGCAACCAACAGCAGGTAAAGTAATCACTTTTAGGAAAGCACTTGGATGTGATGCTCTATACAATAAAGTGCAGAGTGACTTATAGCACTTCAAACAAAGGGATGATTGAAAGGCCAAAATGTATCAGGGATGTCAAAGGAAATGAGCAACGGCCACAAATTCTTTGTACTAATCTTTTCATGCAATCAATAGATGAGAACAAAGGGCCAAATATGTAATACTCTTCCTTCAAAGTCCAGCTCATTCTGTTTGAAGTCCAAGTGTACTTGAAAATGAGAATAATGCCTCAGGTGCCCCGCTGCCCTTGGCTCTGCCTTGATACATGTAATATGAGGCAATAAAGAATCCAAAGAATGTCAAGAACATAACTGATGAAGTAAAAAAAAATATATAATAATTATAAATGAAAATATGGGTTTATTGGTATGGATTATGTGGCTAAATGCAGGGGTTCCAAAAATGTCCAATGTGTTGGACAATAGGTTTGGTATCTGGACCAATATTAATTCCACACCCTCCTGCCCCTCTGACTTCTGTACAGTATCTTGTGGCACTAATGAGCTGTGCACATTTGAGTTTAATTTCCAGAGCCGTTAGTATTTTGGCGCTACAATTTCCCTTAGCTGAGAAATAATTAGGAGCCGAAATGAATGTTCTAAATGAGATATATCTGTACGACAGTTCAAAGTTTCATTCTTTATTCATTTAAATTAAACCTGTTAACTTCCCATTGGCGAGTTCTCAAACCCACTTCCATAAATTAAAGCAACTAAATGAATTTCTAGTGATATGATCCTGTTATAGAGAAGCCCTTTGTGTGCATACTTTGATGTGACTGCCTTTAGACTTACTTAAACAGACAGAGGACACATGTATTCTCTGCTTTACCCCAAGAACCTTAAACATACTAAATACACCGGAATCCCAGTTTGGCACCAAGGGCTTGACTCATATTTATAGAAGGGTGTCGGCTGCTGCACTGGGGGAACCCTATTGTAGATGGTTTTGTGCATGGACACCAGGAGAAAACCAATCACAAGGAGATAAAATATCAAACTCCATCTGGTCCGGAACTCCTTGATATTGGAGGAGTGGATTTACTGCGCTTACTGCAGGCCTACGTTCACAATGAGCTGTGGTTTCATGTTGCTAAATAAAATGTGTGATGATTTATTTTCAAAAACAAACTTAAATAAAACCTCACAAATTGGTGCAAATTCCACAACCTATTGTGATGTATATTTTTGCACAATGTGAGTTGCAAAGCATTTAACCGTACTCATTGAAATGGTTAACCTTTGTCAAACAAGAAAAATCAACAATAAGTCGTGGCCTACATCGTGGCAACAGAAAACTGGTAAAACATTCTAAAACAATACTACTTCAATCTATTTTCAATGTGTGTTGTAGAAGGTGCTTGTATTCATAGCCTAATCAGAATTAAAATAATAATTCCAGAAATGTGTGTCTTTGACTTCGAGCAAAGACAAACCATCTGATAGTGTTTGGTAAGCCAGATCCCTGTTCTGCATATTGGTTTGAAATGAGGTTTTGAGAGTGTTTTCGGCTTACCATAAAACTTGAGTGAGATCCAAAGTGGCAGGCCTCTTGAAAGACTGACGATCTGATCTGAACTGTCACGGCACATTACAGAAGATGCGCCGTGTTCGGCTAATGCTCTGCAGAGGCTGTTTGATCAAAGTCAACAAATCAGCAACACGGAATTCAGAGGAGCACGTGCTGTACTCTTTGGCCCAACTTTGAGAATTAAGTGTCCACAATTATCAAACCCGTGAGGCTGCTGCCGAATAATCTACATTACAAATATAGTTGTGCAAACAGACAGATAGACAGACAGACATAGATAGATAGATAGATAGATAGATAGATAGATAGATAGATAGATAGATAGATAGATAGATAGATAGATTACTAATTAAGTTATTTATTTTGTCCACATATCAAGTGCAGGTAAGCTTCAAATCATTACATCAGACGTGAACATAGGAATGTATATATATATATATATATATATATATATATAACAGATTTATAAAAATAAATCTGTTCCTTTCCCACGTTCAATAATGTAGCGATGCTGCCCTCCTCAGTCCGGGAGCTGACATTGCATTCAAAGAAATTAGGTCGTCAACTTTTTCAACAAATAAATAAATAAGATGAAAATAAAAAAGTATATTCATATCACAAGATGGCAGCAGATATCCACTTATCCATACAGTGCAAATAATAATAATAATAATAATACAAACAATAATAATAATAATAATAATAATGCATCGGTTTGATATAGCGCTTTTCTGCAATGCATTGGGGTTATAGCTCAAAGACACTTTACATTGCATTATTCATTCTACCAGTCAGCTATAAAAGCCTTGTTTGTACTTCAGACTATTGTGTCCCTTGTGTCTTTATAGAAGACAATAGTCTTTTGAAAGTTGTTGACATGATGGTAGGATGAGTGATGCACAGTGCAGTGTGTGTCATTGGCAGTTACATAATGAATATGTATGAGTCTGTGTACACATGTGTGAGCTTAGTCAGTCGCCTCCTGATCGTAGCCTGCATGTGGAGATTAATATCTGCTATCCACAAAGATGCTCTGTGTGCTAGACAGGACACTCTGGACAAGGAATGCACTGTGTGACTACTCCATGTCCTACTCAAGGCAAACAATGCACTTGTGTCCAGTGATAACGGCAATCTTTTATTGAGATTTGATCATTAAATGATGAGGCAGGCCAAAAAAAGTGCACACTAAGTTAATGAACAATCACTATCACCAATCACACATACAGACCCTTTAACTCCTTTTGTCGTCCAGACCAGTATGTCCATATGGAGACGGTGTGTCTGCTAAAGGGTGAGAGAAAAAGCTTTCTCTTCTGAGACTACATAAATCTCCTTATATAGCCGAATACTGCAACACAAACAGGCTTGTCAAAGGGGAAACAAAGGTTAAAATGATTTCACAGACAAATGGAGTGTTGAGAGTCTGGAGTTATGAAAAGGGTTCAAGATAAGATAAAATGGGACTTTATTGATCTCACCACAATGGACAAATTCCCTTGTTACATCAGCTCTCAAGAAACACTCAGAGGGAGCGAAATAAACAGGAAAATGTGCAATCAGTAATAGTAACTGGGTATCTTTTTTTTAATAATGATCTACAGTTATGGTGCAGATGAAAACCAGTAATATAATACAATGCTGGAATGTGTGGTGAGACGTTGAAAATCTTAGCTAAGT
This sequence comes from Proterorhinus semilunaris, assembly GCA_021464625.1. NCBI lineage: Eukaryota > Metazoa > Chordata > Actinopteri > Gobiiformes > Gobiidae > Proterorhinus > Proterorhinus semilunaris. Next base: position 18,215,118 of record CM038354.1, on the reverse strand, counting down.
TGCCCTGATGAGCCATTACAATGGCTATATTTTAAAAATGTTCAGAGACAGTAGATGCAGCGGTTAGCGCTCGTGTTTTCACAGCTAAGGTCCCGGGTTCGGTCCCCGGCCGTAGGGGGCCTTTCTGTGAGGAATTTGTATGTTCTCCATGTGTCTGTGTGGGTTTCCTCCGGGCACTCTGGTTTTCCCTACCACTAAAAACATGTACAATAGGCCAGAATGAATGTAGTGAGTGAGTGGTTGGTGGTGGTTGGAGGGGCCGATGGCACTGACTGGTTGCGTTGCTTCCGGCAGCTGTGACTATCTTACACCACTGAGTATGGCGTGACGGAATAATGACTAGAGTGTAGCGCTTTGAGAAACTTGGTAACACAGGCAGGTAAAGCGCAATGCAAGTGTAAGCCATTATTATTATTACTAATAATTATTCATTTCTTCTTTCAAAGGATAATTCAATCGGCTGTTTTGCTGCAATGAAACAATGCCTTTTTGATCTGGAAGCTTCAATTTGATACACAGTACATCACGACTCTATACTTTCACAGGAAATGTGTGATGACAACCCTTGAAAAAAAAAAAAAATACTAATAGAAAAGATGAATATCAATTTATCTAGGTAGTATGATGAACTGACTTCTGAATGCTTTGTTAATGACCTACTTTTTTCTACAGAAATACTGTTCTGCAAAAACAATAAGATAGCAGCATCAGTGTAGGGTACATTAAACAGGAGATTGTATTTGGAGGGCATGTGTAGTGTATACGACTGACTGACTCACTGACTGACTCCCCCCCCCCCCCCCCCCCAACACATACACACACACTAACGTTACATGGTTCTCTACATCTCCACTTGCACTTTCCTTCTAAATAGCGTCTGAAAGATGTGTTTGATAAATTACATCTGAACTATGTTCTGAGAGTCGTAGCTGCCTTGCCTGCGCTCTGTCTAAGGTTGGACACTAAGGTTGGAAAAATACTGTGCAAAATTGACAGAAAAAACACATTAGTCAATCAACCCCACCACCACGTAAAAACACTTCGCTCTCTCTTTTGTAATTTTGTCCTGTTATTCATTCAGAGTCCATATCAGTTTAAGGCAAAAATAATAACCATTATTCTAAATGACCATTGAAATCATTCAACATCAGAACTGATAAGCCTTTATAGGTTGTTTTGTATTTTAACTGTGTGCGGTCTGGTGGGGTTTACATTTGTTTATTTGTTACATGCTTTAGAAATTCATATATTGGCCGCAACTAAAAATTACGAATCACATACCTGTATTAGTAGTGTAACAATGACCTCATTGACATAAATGTGAAAATAACAGTGCCTTTAGAGACAGGGCACTAATGGAGTTGCAGCAGGCAGATGTATAGTATTGAATTAATGAATCATTAATGTACTGAGAGAGTTTCTATTGCTGTTTCATGTTACACTTCACACAGAACATATGGCTTAGTGGGAGTAGCATTCATATGGTTTAGTGTGACTAGGTTGACATGTTTTTAAATTTGTTTTGGATCACTTTGTTTTTTCATGTTTAATGCATGACAAATGTGTTATTCCCAGAATGCTGCAAGATAGAGTGAATACCTTCAAAACGACAAACACTGATGACTGGTCTTGGTTGCACATTTCCTTAGTTTAACCATAAATCATGATCCATCTTATAACTCCATCCATCCATCCATCCATTTTCTTCCACTTGTCCGTTGCCGGGTCGTGGGGGCAGCCGTTGGAGCTGCCCAAATCACATTGCACCAGCCCCTATGGCTCCTCCTGCAGGTGGTGGGTCCACAGAAGGACGGCCTCATGGTTCTAACCGGGCCTGTTTGTCTCTCATAAGGGGCTTCTGAACCGCTCTTCGTCTGACCCGTCACCCAGGACCTGTTTGCCATGGGAGACCCTACCAGGGGCACGAAGCCCCCGACAACAGAGCTCCAGGATCATTCGGGCGCTCAAACCCCTCCACCACGTAAAGGTGGCGGTTCCAGGAGGGTTATCTTATAACTATTATGTTTATTTGTTTTAATCCAAATTTGCTGTAAGCATTTCATGTTTCCACCTAAAGTGCTTTCTTTTTGTATCGTGACTAAGCTCCACACCTCTGTCCACAGATATGAGCACATTTTCAAAATCAAGCAATGCCAATAAAAATGGCATTTTGAATTGCAGTTGAAGTACAACATTCTTTATATTAAATGTGTGTTCTTGTTTTAGTTCTCAAGCTGATAAGTCAGTCAGAAAGCAGAATAAGCCCCATTGCCATATTCAGTGGCTAAAATCACTACCGATGCTACCGAACCATTTGAGTTCTATGCCTTTAGTTGAGTTTATATTGCTTGTCCAAATATACAAAGAATAAGTACTGCCTTTGCTCTTCCCGATCCCGTCAGACCTCGGAGAGTGAGTGGTTGGTGGTGATCGGCGGGGCCGATGGCACAGACTGGTAGCCTCGTTTCCTCGCTACCCCAGGGCAGCCGTGGCTACAAATGTTGCTTACTTCTACCAAGTATGAAGTGAATGAATAATGCAATGTAAAGCGTCTTTGAGCTATAACCCCAATGCATTATCATTATTATTATTATAAGTAGTTGTTGTACTGCACTTTTAAAACCAGTTAGAGCGCATGCTACTTACCCTGCCTTTAAATTAAGTGTATGTACTCTCTGGATTACTATAACTTGCATATTATAGCCTTTTTTCTTTTTCTTTTCTTTTTTAGAATGTATAGTCTTAGACATAAAAGCCTAACCAGAGAATGCGACGGGGAATTTTCAACTCACAGACAAAAGTAAAATGCAGTAGCCTTCGCAATTGGATTTACATAATAAATCAAATAAATAAAACCTAATAGCCTAATAGCCCTAATATGCCTAATTTCTACTTTTTCTATTTTAAATGTTGTGCTAAGCAGTTTTAAGTCGGTTCAGGATATTTATAAAAGATATAAGACTTTATTTCCCCTGGTCATCCTTGGTAGTAGTAGCGCACTATTTTACGTGAACTGCCCCAATGCGCTTACGTGGCGGACTGATCCACATATGTGCGCAGGCCGTGCTTGTCAGTCAGACTTTGAACGCTGCACTGGCGCCGCTCATCACCGCTAATCTCTGTCCGCTGCCCGACACTGCGGACGCCGCTACTGACAGCCTTTATCTCGACCATTTTAGAAATACACATTAAGATGAACAGTCGCTGGGAAAAGAGGGAATAAGAGGGGGTAAGACACCGGCGTTGAGCGGGCATCAAGCAACACCGTTTATCGTTCACGTTGCTCGGGAGTTACGATGGTCCAGCCAAGGGACATCTTTTTAGCCTTGCTTCTAGTGAGCTACACAGGTAAGAAAGCGCTCCGTTTCAATCGCGCATCCCGTCAGTGTGTTAGCGGGGTTCACCCTTGTGCTACTACGTGCTTGGCATGTCTTTCCACACATCATCAGTGGTGGGACCGCTGGTATCCTCTTGGCTCTTGGTGTTCCCCCTCTCCGCCTGCTCCGCCCCGGGGCGCTCTGTTGTGCAGGTGCAATGGTGATGATACTGCGACTGCTGCTGCGAATTAGCTTAAAGAAGGAGATCTGTGCCGTTGGTTTTACTAAAGCTTCAAGTGCCGCAAATGCACTTCCTCTGGACACAGAGCAGATCATTAATAACGCAGTAATAGCATCGCACACGCTGAGTTAGCGTTTCTGGACATCTAATACAATATGATGAGAGAATAGACAGTTTAGAATAGACCTATGCACTGGAGCGCATGGAACATGGGGACTTGGGCTATGGACAGGACGGGTCTGTTGTTGCTGCTGGGTTTGCAGACACTCGGGCACGGCCCTGTGGATTAAGTCTCTTTTTGTGATGTTACTACACGCATAGTGAAGATGGTGCTCTGTCACCAGTAACCCTCCACTTGTCAGGTTGTTTTTGTATAAGGACTGTTCGTGCTCAGTCTGAGCCTTTTGGATAAAGTGAGATGGAGAGCCAACACAACTTCTACTCTGAATCATCTGTTATGTAATCTGATGCCACGATAAATGCTTTGAAATGGGATCCCTCTAAGTTGGCAAATGTGCTGTTATGTAAGTCTAATTTGGAGAGTTAGCGTCAAATTATATTTAAATAACCTTTTGGGTTTGTGTTTTTGATGGAAATCTCCTCTTCTCTGTTCATATAAAGGGACAGCTCCACTTTGCCTCAGACACAGGGTTAGTCCTGCCTATGTGCTGGGGTGTTCCCTGGACACTTACTGCAGTTGACTGAAATCTTGGAGATAGAAATGGTGATGTACAACTGGGGCCATGATTTATGTTTGGCAAGAATGTCTCAGAGTTGACTTATTTTCCATTGCTGCTCTCTTACAAACACTCGTGTGGGCACTACAGGGAAAAGGTATGGCAGCCTCTGGATTTAAAACATTCAAAAGCTATTTGAAACCTAACCTATATCCTGTAGCATTAGGCAGCCATTTTATGTGTATTGAATACAACATACTGGTATAATAATTACTAAGGAGAAAGAAATTGTGTTCAACCATATCAACATATGGCCTCTGTCATCTGTATTTGATCTTGCTTTGAAACACAAATAACTGATGAAAGGCGATCTCCCTCACTGAAGCTAAAATTAAAAAGCAGTTTTCATAAGTGGCTTTTGTTCTTCGTATTCTGCAGTACAGTGTTAAAAATAGCCGCCTTATAATTTTAACATACTGAATTGTGACAGTGAAAGAATTTAATATCATGATATTTGTTTATGTCTATTTAAAGTGCATCTGAAACATTGACTCATATCTAAATCTGTTCAAATAAAACGCCGACATCGAATACAGAACTACTACTATACATTTCTCCATGGGTTATTACAAATTATGTTAATCGCGATCAGAGCACTTCAATTATAATGTCCTCTGCAAACAGCAACATCATTCATGTCATCTCCCAAGCCGTGTATAAAAGCGACTTTAGATTGAACCTCTATAGACCTGCTCTGGAATATGTGATTCTTGTATTAGTGTAACACCTTACGTTTCAGTCTTCTCTCAAATGTCAATGCACTGTGAATGTGATCCGAATCTTGATTTTTTTCTTTTAACACAAGTTGCAAACCAACATTTTCTGAACAAAATCTGCAGTGAGATATATTCCCTAAATCTCGAATGTATCGTGGCGTCAAATGGCATCTCTGGTTGAATATTAAGCACGTTTTTTTCAATGGGAGCTCATGTGTGCCCCGGGACACTACTCGACACTAATGCAGGAGCCAGACTGCCTCTCCAGCTTCTTCACGTCTGACCTGGCTTCACAGAGACCCAAATCAACACAACAAAAAGATATAGCAGCCCTTCTTATAATGACAGTGTCTAGAGCCGTGGAGCTTTGTGCATGTGCTATTACTCAAACTACTGCGATGCAATCACAAAGGCTGAATAGGAAAATACATTTTATTGAACAGGTCAATGTTGATTGAAATATTATTTAAATTCTGATCCGTCTGCTTTTACATTTTATTCATTATTAATGCTTTTATCATGTGTCCCTTCTTCCAAGCTATAATCAGTAAAACAATGCTCGGATTTCCCGTTTACGTGTGTTGGGCTGTGTGCAGGGGCCAAGGAACCAGTTAGCATTTCACCAAGTTGGACTGTACGTAAACGTGTGGGATCTTTGGATTTATAAAAGGGCTGCGATGTGACTTTTTTTTTTTCTAGTTATGAAATGATTGGTTTTTTCTTCCTTTAGTATATTGTAAAGTCAGACACGTGTAAGGAAAACACTGTAGATCTAATTCTCAAGAGATTCAAGATTCAAGATTGTTTTATTTGTCAAATCATGTGACTGATTCGAAATTGTATTTCTCTCATCCTTGATTGTGAAGCGGGGGGTGGGGGAAGAGGGGTGGGAGGGAGGGCAGGGAGTTCAGCTTCCCGATGGCCCTGTGTACGTAACTGTTCTTAAGGCGACTCGACATGGCCCGTAGATTCTGCAGTCTCCTCCCTGAAGGCATTACCTTGAAGAGACTGTGTGATGGGTGCGTAGGGTCCCTGGTGATTCTGACGGCTTTGCGGGTGAGACGGGTGGAGTACATGTCCTTAATGGAGGGGAGAGGAGCTCCACAGATCTTCTCCGCTGCTCTCACGATGCGCTGGAGGCTCCTTCGGCAGGAGGCAGTGCTGGCGCCATGGCACACAGTGATGGAGCTGGTCAGGATGCTCTCTATAGTCCCTCTGTAGAAGTTGCACATAACAGAGGCTGGGACTCTAGCTCTTCTTAACTTGCGGAGAAAGTAGAGACGCTGATTACTTTTTTTTTACTATACCAATTTCATGAACTTACAGGCTAGTTTTCGAGCATTTTTGTGAAAATGACCCTGAAGGAAGTGAAATGTTCATATAAACATGCTCCTGCGAAGTATTGGGATGCTACAAATAGGTTAGGAAGATAAGGGATGAGTTTGAACCTCAACCAACATTTTAATTTAGTGGTTCCTCTTTCATTGTTTGAAATGAAAACATCAGATAGGGCCTATAAAAATGCATCTGTGAATAAAACAAAAAAACTGATCTCTTCATACCGGTATATAATATATGTTTTGTTTCAGCATTTATTCTCGTTATTATTTGCCAATATGGACATTTGTTTGTATTGATTGATTTACTGTGCTGGCAGTTGTGGTCTTCCATAGAAATAAAACAAAAAATGGCTTTGAAACTTTGAAACACACTTTCTATGTAATTACAACAAGTGACACAATTAGCAGCTCTCTGTTCATTGGAATTGTTCTTCTTATCTCAGGTCCTGCAGTCTTTCCCTGACAGTGAGGACCCTATTACCGCTTGTTTGAGGATGTCCCAGACGCCAAGGCTTTTGTTCCACGTTTAGGTCCGAAACAGGAGGAGGCTGTGGTGTTGTCTGGGCCAGCGCTGCTCAGGGTTTGGTGACAGAGAGCGGATGAGACAGATCCAGGTCTGGGAGGAAATGCACATGACAGTACGCATTCACGTGACCCGAGCGGCACACTGTGGCCAGCATGCCTCCGCTCCCGGGCGCGTTTACAGCTGAGGCATACAGGAGGCTAAGCAGTTGTTTTTCAATGACTAACCTCAGTAAGAGGCAAGGTCAGTGGCAGGCTCCATTTCATTATTGTCACTCACTTACAATTCTAACCGCTGTGTTATTGAGCTGCATGTTTCCCTCTGCTTTGACTGTAACTACAGTTTTTTTGAGTGCTTGTGTGATGAGTGCATATGGACTGTAAAGACACACAAGAGCTTTTCCTGGAGAAGGAGGGCCTCACCTGACGAATCAGCCTGTGGGGCAGTGATTTAAGCTTTTGAGATCCAAGTGTATGTATTATTATTCTTACACAATTCATCAAAATCTTCCAATAAAAAATATTTAATGTTTTTAATGGTCAATTATCAATCCAGAAAGGCTGCATGAAAGCACAATATAATATCCTCTGCAAGCAACAAGAAATATCTCATCTCCATCACTTAATCAATCACATTTTATTTGTATAGTGCCTTACAACAGCCAGAAGGTACACAATGTGCTTTCCAGTAAATCTCCATGGCTTTTTTAGGTTTTTAACCTGCTGATTCTGTAGTTAAGACTACAAACATGTTTTAAAAGTTACTGCTCCAGAACTGTGTTTGAAATGTGCACTGTGCACTCAGTCCTGATTTAAGTCAAAATGTATATTTATTAATGCATAAACATACACACAAATATAAATATTGTGTTTGCAATACTTTTCACAATAATGCATATGCTTAAGGCTTTTGATATCTAGGCTGCAAATAGAGACCAGGAAACAAGGGGCAAGAGATGACAGTTGTGTTGTTACAAACATTGAAGACTAACTTAAAAACTGCATCTTTCTCTCTATAAGGCAAGGCAAGGCAAGTTTATTTGTAGAGCACAATTCATACACAAGGCAATTCAAAGTGCTTCACAGTTGCATAAAATTACAAGAAAACAGATCAAATCAATCATTAAAACATCCAACATAAAAATGTATCAATGACAGTAAAAGGCAAGAGTGCAGATAGAATACTTTCAGTTTTCATATGCTCGGGTAAAAAGAGCTGTTTTCAGCCTGGATTTGAACATTGTCAGAGTTGAGGCCTGTCTCACATCCTCATGAAGACTGTTCCAGATTTTAGCTGCATGAAACTGAAACGCAGCCTCACCTATAAGTCTATAAGACCCCTTCATCTTCTGTTGCTGCCCATAGAAGTCACTAATCCTCTGGGTAGTGTGCTCCTGTCTGCCACTTTCTTGTTGTAAACAGTTAAATCTCCTGCAGCTTATTGTAGCATTTTGTTATTTGCTTTCAGAAACAGTGCAGCCTCCATGGACCACGCGTAGTGTTTGTCTTGCTCTAAATCCTCATATTACGCTGTAGTGCTCTCCAGGAAACATATGGCGCCCGTGAGAGTGGAGGGGATGAGCGGAGGGTATCATCGGGACAGGGGCCAAAGGTCAGTCGGAGCAAAACGACGGTAATGTTGAAAACAGAGACCTCGGTCCTGTCAATACAAGCACTGGACCAATTCTTACCATGGTTTCCCCTGGAGCTTCCTCAGGAATGACTGCGATTCTCTCCAAATGAAATGAGGGGAGCTGAAGGTTCCTCTCCTTATGTTAAGTCTTTTTGACTTGACAACATTGTGTGAGCTCTTTTACAAATGTCACGTTTGTGAGGTTTCTCAGGTTCACAATTTTTTTGAGGGGGAATCTTTGCAAAGTGTGTGTGTGTTTTTATATATATATATATATATATATATATATATATATATATATATATATATATATATATATATATATATATATATATATATATTTTTTTTTTTAGAACATGAATTTTAGGTAGTTTCTTCTGACTTGGCTTATTGTTACTCAACAAATTGCTTTTGGATGAACCTGAGATAGTCTGCTTGTTTCGACTCTGTCTTATTTGGGAAAGCTGAAAGGAGGGCATGACAGGACCTCTGATCCATCCTCCGTGCAAACAGCCTGAAGTACCCTGTGAGCTCACAGTGTGTGCTCTAAGGCCTGTCCTCATTTACAACTTGTCAAAGAGATCCTCCTGTACGTCTGACTTATGAAACGACTCCATGTTTCATCTGAGTATTATAAAGCAGTATGCTGTTGGCGAGGATTTAGCTCTCCACGTCTTTTATGCAGCGTTAGCGGAAGCAGTGTGTCTGTGTCCTCATGCGTCCATGCACATCGTGTGCATTTATTATTGAAACACTATACAGTGTATGACTGTGCACAGAGCAGGGGAAATTAGGATTGCAATGCCTCAGGCTCTCTTTTCATACCGTCACACGTCCCTGCCCAGCAGACAGGGACAGTGTATAGGCTCAGGCAGTGCAGCCTCACACACCTCTGTCTACATCACTGTGACATGTATGAAGTGTATGTGATGAGAAACGGCCTGGACCTGATAAAAATGGTCAGGAGCTCTCATTGAGCTGACGGCTGTTATTTTTAATCTCTAATTAGAGCACAGTGTGCAGAGTCTCTGAGGAGAGTGTTTCTTCCATTCTCTGTGCACTTTCCACTCAGTGATGTCAGCGTTTGCTCATGAGAGAAACTCTCGTGCGTCAACCTTTTGGCATCAGCTGTCACTGGGTTCACTTCTGTCAGAGCATTGCATTTTCCTCCTTGTCAATACTCCTTATAGTTTAACACTTACAGCAAGATTTAATTAAAAGTGCAGATTTGTTACTGTTTCACTTTCAACTTTTTAGCTGGCTAAATGTTTAGCCCCACCTGCCACCACACTGTAGGTCTTCAACAAACGACATGTTACGCTGCTTAAGTCTTTCAGTATTTCAAGGTGCATTGAGTTGCCTTGTGTACAACATGTGCGGTATAAATAAAGTTGCCTTGCCTTTCCTTCAGTTTACTTGAACATGACAGAAAGGTAATTATGCAAGTATCTGACATGAAATAATCAAATCTTGTCTTTGAAAAAACACTAATGAGTGTGTGGTGCTGCTGATAACGCCTTTGCGACGGACCGGATGGACTTCCTCATTTCAGATCACTATTTTTTATCTCACATTCGGATTGTGTGTTCGTTCCCCTCAGCGCAGGGCTGTACGTGCTAACTCCCACTCGGAAGTATCTGCTCTAGCTCACGGCATGTCACTGCAACCTATACTCCACCAACAGCACTGGTACATCTGCACCTGCTCTAAGAAAAGACAAAACGTCACTGGGTTTTACAGGATTGATCATGTCCATTGAGATGCTCTAGAGCAGTGGTTCTCAAAGTGGGGTAAAAATACATTTATTCGCTAAAATGTATTACTTGAAACAGTTTTAAACACCAGTCATTGCTAGATGAAACAATAAAAAAATTCCAATGAATAGGATACATTATTTTCTATTGGGGGGCAACAAGAGAATTTTGGATCGACAAGGTGCCGCGATGTTCCGGACTTTGGGAATGGCTGCTCGACAGACAAGTGACGGCGTCACTATGGAGCCAGAGCAACTTAACAATACTACAGTCTAGTTCTACCGATCACAACCCTTGTGTCATCATTAAGTATTCTTTCATTCACCACCCTGGTGTACAAAAATACAATTGAACAACTTGATGTCTTTCCAAAACTACCAAACCTTCAATAATTGTATGAATTTTAACCCTTTAAAAGTTTCATTATGTCAACTTAAAAAACATAAAAACTTGAATATTTTCTGAATAATAAATAGCACAGGGCTGGGGCTTTGGTGATTTTTAGGGCCTTGATGTGTCAAAGTTGAGGACCAAAATTGATTTGACAACATTTGTAGTTTTTTTTTTAGATTTACAACTTTGCACCCTTTTGCCACCCTGGTGTACACAAATGTACACACCTTTAAAATGCCATAAAATCACCATAGATTCATATTTTTTTCCTACTTTGTATGCATCTCTTAAACTACTTGATGATCTTTGTTTGAAACTGGCAAACAAAGGGTTAAAACCCCCAAATAAACGGCATGTTTAGTAGTTTTGTGATGGTGAGAAGTGGTTTGTGAGGAAAAAAGATGAAAATAGGTTTTTATAGCAGTTTTTAAAGGGGTGGTGAATGGGTGCAACCTGCTAATATATAAAAAAAACACTGGATTCTGCAAATTCAGTTCAAAAGAATTTTCTGCAGAAATCCATGTCTTAAGCTGCAAAATGTACAAACATGTACAGAGGATGACATAAATACAGCACATTGTGGTTGTGCTCAGTGAATATGAGGTGCTGGAGGAGGAGGACGGGCAGAGAGAGGGAAGGGAGAGAGTTCAGCTTCTTGAGTGGATGAAGCAGTCCTTCAGTCAGACTGGCCCATTGTCTCCGCAGGTTCCACCATGCAGGCGGTACACTGATGGGACGGTGATGGATGTGTGGGATCACCCGCGATGCTGAAGGCTTTGCGGGTGAGATGGTGGAGTACACGTTCTTGTAGGGGAGAGGGGCACTAATGACCTTCTAGGGCTGGAGAATTTAAATTTTAATTACATTTTTTTATTTTTTATTTTTTTATTTATTTATTATTATTATTATTATTATGTCCTCTCTGAAAAAGGATGGATGGATGAAAAAGGTCCTGCTGTAAAACACCAGGAACACCAGGAAGCCTGGGGTGAATGTGGTGCTTTATTTAAATACAATAAATAATATATTTAAAAATATATTTACAGTTTAGTTATTTTGTTTTAAATGGGGAGGAAATAAAAAATCGAATCGTAAATCGAGTTTTTTATAAAAAAAATTGGTGATTTATTTTTTTGGGGGGGCGGGAATCGCCCAGCTCTATGACCTTCTCAGCTGCTCAGTTTCAGTGAAATATTCTGAGTCTAAGTTGTGTGCTTTGTTTTCTTGAGTTTCTGTATAACTGATTATCTTAGGTCCAAGGGAAAAAGGAATAGAAACTTTGTTGAACCAGATTTGGTTTCAAAGTGGGCGTGCACTGGCGAGCTTTTGATCACAGTTGTCTTGCCTCAAAAATGTAATGTACAAATACATCAAGCTGCTGGTGAAAAGGGAACCAGTAACAATCGTTGGATACCAGTTCATTGATTGAAGAATAACAGATAATTACTTCACAAAAGAGCTGCTCATATTTGTTTTACTGAATTGTTGTCTCCCCTCATTGTCCCAGGTGTTTAAATGGAAAAAGGCTTAGGCGTTCCACAGTCCCAGCAGACCCAGGCTGCAGTGTGTGGTTTCATGGTGCTCCTTCTCCGTCAGAGGTCACAGAGGCGTCGTGCAGCAGGAGCAGTGGGGAGGGGCTGCTCTTCAAACAGTCTGCCCATCATCACGATCTGCTCAGCTCATTCATGGCCGTCCCTGAATCTTCTGCTATTTCATTTTTTGAAACATGTGGTGGTTGATATGAAACAACTGGCTTCTGAAACATTATTATCATGACATAAATGACTGTCAAAATGTAGACCCTCCCAGTGTTTGTGAACACTGGTCTGAATAATGCAGAAGCAACTGTTTGTCAGGCATAGTGGCTAAATCCTCACACTGTCCTCTCGCTGAAGCTCATGTGCATATTTTCGGCAGGAGACCTTTCCTGGTTACTGAAGGAGAATACCACATTAAGAGTGAATATAAATTAGGCCTGGCCAGCTGCACATCTGATGTAAATGTGGTTGTGGTTGTCTGGTCAGTGATGTGCCTGATGAAGTGCTCATATTCTGGGCCCATGTGTGCAGCTCTGTGGATCTTCTCTGGCTGACTGAGCTGGAGAGCTCCATAAATTATCAAGCGTTGTCTGGGGGCTGAGAGTGGCACTGCTAAAAAAGTTCCTCAATTTGTCATGAATTTTTTTGGTGATGCAAGGAACACTATTTATTCAAATGGTGTCAACATTTTGAGAGCAGCACTGACATTATTGGGAAGTAATGGAATATTTGTTTTTTTTTTTCTATTATGAGTGATGTTTAGCTGTGACTTCCACATAGATGCGGAGTGGGGGTCTGCAGACATGAGACACTATGACATAAGTGCATTATGAATGAGAGTAAAGCTGCATGAGCATGTATACTGTTCTCATATGATATGATGACACATATATAATGCAGAGCAATAGTTTAACACACACAGAGCTCTGTCTGTATATGTCTGGGCGGGTAGCCTGGTCCGCTGTGTCTCATGTCCCTCATGTCTCTCATGTTCTCCCCGAAGACTCTGACACACCGACTTGTGCCTAAAGCTGTGGAGCTCGGGTGCCAGCGCAGGCCGGATGTGTCATGAACCCCATCGCGCATCTTTTTCATGGATGCCACTGAGTGTAGAGGCGGCTGACAGACCACTGAAGCAAGTGACGCTGTCCCATGATCCTCTCTGCTGAGAGCAGGGCCAAGCTCCCGCTGTGCTCTGGTCAGGGCGAAAAATAGCAAACCAATATGTCGAGGGCATGTGTGAGATGCTCAAATGTTGCAGTAAATCTGTTTGACAAAACAGAGCAAATGATAATATGATGTAAATACTATTTCTTGATTTTGCGCTGTAAAGAGTGATTTGACAGATCACAGTGCAGAACTGAGGCCTACTGTCCACTGCTGCCACAGGAGACTCTGCACACATCAGCTCACACAGAGACATAACCGGGTCACTGCCAGCTTCACACTGCACATGTGGCCTCAGTGAACCGGGTTTAAGACATTGTCTGAGAGCATGGGGTATGTCTTATCATTTACTTAAGTAAAGCAGTATTAAGTCTGTTCTTCTTTATCTGTACAATAATAAACCCAGTTAATGACAAAGTTGGAAATGTTTTGACATCAGGAGGGAACACATTCAAATTTAAGCAAAGTTCACAAACATAACATACACAAAGACACAGCAGCTGTCTCCTCAGGCAGAGCAAAATCAATTAGTGTGAGTCCAAGCACCTTTCCACAGTGCAGAGCGCTGTCGTAGAAATGCCTCTTGTACACTCGAGCTATTTTTCTCTCAATCTTAATTACAAATGTAGCTTAAGGCAGAACTGCGTTGAAACCTATTTCAGCACTGTTATGTTGTTTTTTTAAACCTGCGGATGTTTTGCAATTCCAAGGTGCCTGTGTTGCCAAAATGTGTACATTTTGTAGACTGATGGCTTCACTGTGCTGTAAAGTTGGTGCACAGTGTCTGCAGCACCTGTAGCAACACCATATTGTGGAAGAACTTAGTGGAGCTGGACCAGAGTTATTATTAATTAAGCTTTACTTAATCAATTGTTAGTATTATTAGCAAATAGATAAAATCCTGTCGTCAGACTTGGGTCTTTCCATCTTTTGTCTTTGATATTTCCTGCATGTATTGTAAACATAGGTGATGAGCTGGGATATTCTTCCTGCTTCATGGAGTCGAGCCCCTCAGAGAAGGACAGTTAACTCTCTGGAGACATCTATTTTTACAGTACGGCCTGTGATTCGCTAGCGAGGTGTGTGTGTTGTGTCATAAGGCTCCTGTATGCCATCTGTCGCCCAGTGGAGCCGCGCTGAAGCCAGACCACGCCTCAGCTCTGCCTCTGAATGTGAAACACAACCTTGGGCTTTCCTTGCTCTTTGAGTCCTGAGTGCTTCCGCTTCAGGAGAGGGAGGGGCAGCGCGGCCATCATGACGCCAAGAGAGCTCCTCTCTGATTGGTGCCGCCTGATTGATTTTTATTCAAATTGCTAACACAAGTCGACAGTAAATAATTGATGCATGTCATGGTATTGATTGCTGGAGATTGGAAATATTGGCAGAGAAAGTGCCATCTGGTCATACCTACTAAAAGTAATCAGAGCAGATTTACGCAGCAGGTGTCCCGACAGATTGTTTATTATTCATCTCCAGATTAGTCTAACTGCAGTTTCTTGTCGCACAAGAAATGTTTATGATTGAGCTGAGCTGGCTCGTCCTCGCTCTTGGATGAGTGAAGTGTGGGCATTTGTGGGGGATAGTTATTTCAGCATGATACAAGTTTAGCATGTAGCTATCAACAATCTACTCGGACGGGGACATGGGGGGAGTGGAACATAACAATTAGTGTTCACTAATTGTTATGCATGCGAGACAGCTATAGAAGAACCTCCTTGGAAAACGGTTCAGCAACTGTCAAATTGCAACAACAAAAAAAGCAAATAATGTAACTCAATAATGAATTTCTTTGTATTTTCTGACACTATCAGTCATATCATATTGAGAGTATGGTATAGCAGTGAGCGTCATGAGAGTACAGGCCTAGTGCCGTTATCTGCTGATGTGGTAACTCCTCTACTCTGCAGTAACGAATCGAGTCTGGCCCAGGGCCCTGATCCGCTTAATCTGCCACCTCCTACAGTGGTTTAAAGCAGATGGATACTTCATGGCTTATGTCTTTGTTACTCTTACATTTAACCAGTACCTTTTGAATGTGGTTTGAAACATTTTAATTTATACTTTGCTGCTTCAGACGAAGGCATGTGTTGTGACAAACATGTTCAGAGACGTCAGTAAAGAACGTCCAACATTCTTTTATATCAGGACACAAATATCTCAGCTATTTATGAATTGAAGGTGACATCATAGCAGTGTGGGCTATTTCCTACTCCGTTTTAGTGGGACGGCAGGGTGGTCTTTATGTTTGAGCTGTAAAGTTTGTCTTCATATCACCCGGCTATGGCGAGGTGACTGGATGGAAGAGTTATGAACTAATGCTAATTGAATGTCCTCACAGTTTAAAACAAATGGCCGCCCTGCCCTTGAGACTGACAGGGACAAGTCAGATCTAGACGCCAAATGGCTTTCTTAATGTCTGCAGGTTCTGGTTTGGAATTGACAATATTTGCTTCTTAGTACATCCATTCTACACCGAAGAGGATTTTTTTTTTTTTCTCCATTTGTAAAGCTTTATCCAACCTAACAGATATGCCAACGTGAACACTCATTAAAAGTAGGATTAGCTAGCTGTTGATATTTTCTTTTAGGTGTCTTGTGCATTTAAAGATGTAAATCTGCCACTGACATCAGAGCTGTTAAGTAATGTGGGTTATTATTATGTGCAATACCGCCTTTGCTCTGCCCGATCCCGTCAGACCTCGGAAGCTAAGCAGGGAAGGGCCTGGTCGGTACTTGGATGGGAGACCGTTTGGTAACACCAGGAAGCCTAGTGAATGTAGTGTGTGAGTGAGTGGTTGGTGATGGCGCAGACTGGTTGCCTCGCTTCCGTCAGTCTACCCCAGCGCAGCTGTGGCTACAATAGTTGCTTACCACCACAGAGTATGGAGTGAATGAATAATGCAATGTAATGCGTCTTTGAGTGTCCAGAGAAACGCTATATAAAACCGATGCATTATTATTATTAATATATTGATCATTGCATTATCGGCATATTTATCATGAGGTTCTCATCAATGTGAGAGATTGATAACAACTCATGAGGTAGCCAGACGTTCCCATCCCTAATAGTAAGGTGATTAAAGCTATGTATCTGCTCACTGTTTGTTTGCTTATTTAGCATACTTAAGAGTGGGCGGGGTGAAAGAGATGGCATGTGAACGAAAAGCAGTGAATCACAATCTGTCCACCACTTCTACAGAGTACGGCATTTCCTCCCTTAGATCAGGGATTTAGAGGAGATTTTGGAATTGGTGTTGGTTTACAGTTACAGATTAAACACTGTTTAGGGAGCAACTAAATAACTGCCGATCATTGTTTGCTGTGTCCCACTGGGCCTTTCAGGTTGAATATTTTGTTGTGGTTGACTTTATCCGCGGACATGAAGAGAGCAGCTGATGCATGATCATGTCATCACTGTTGGCGTTCGACTCGTGTTTATTTACTGCCAGAGCAGCGTTTTCCTTGGCAGGTGCTAATGTCTGTCTGTGTATGGAAGGCAGTATGTAGCTGCTTAAGAGAGGTGGCCAAATGCTCAGATGCAGCCAATTGTCTTAATGCCAACATGCAATGGGACAGTCATGGCAATCGATGTCCACTATTCTCAGGGTGATGTGTTTGTCGGCCGACTCCTGACTACACCATGGTCGATAAATGTGTGGTCTGCTACCCTGCTTCTGTCTCTAATGCTCAGTCTCGCTCCATTCAGACAGCTGGAACTCTGTCATCTACACAGCATAATGAGTGCTCAAGTGGCGTCCTGCCTCTCTGCCCTGCCCCTACTGGCTGCGTCTGAAATGGTGCGTCCCTCCTATTCACGGTCTTCCTGGTCGCGCCGGGCAGGCTTATCCGGCCCGTCCCGGCGTGTCTGCAGGCTGCTGAAAGGACGCACAGAGAGGGCAGTGTGCTGGTGCCAGACTGCAGCTTGTGGCTGAGTGCTCATTGTGGCTGCTTCACTCTGTCCCACACCACCCATGTCACACCAACATCACCCGAGCAGGTATCTGTCATTCAGATGCTCAGGTTCTACCCCTCATTCAGCTCTCTGGGCTGAAGCTCGTGTTTCTACTGCAGCCTGGGCCAGTCTCAGTGTGGGTTTGTTAGTGGGAGTGTGTCGTGACTAGCACTAACAGGGAAGCTCTGAGAACACAGCCATGATTAATGTGAAGAAAGAGTGTTTTTTATGACAGTCGGGTGATTCACTACACTCACACAGATGTGAACATCCCAGGCCTTGTTCATGCCACACAGACTCCCTATTCTAAGTATTCTTGTAGACTTTCCTCCAGGATTGATGCTGCAGAATATAAAAGTCATCTCTGCTCAAACGCAGAACTCCACAGTGGTTCCATCTCACTGCCTTCACATGTCTGTTTTAGACACAGCAAACCCACTGCTTTGTTTATGCACAGGCTGTACAGGCTGTACTGCTCCACTGCCCTGGGCACCAGAGAATTGTATTTTAACAAAGCCTCAAACTTGGAACATGTTTACCTAATGGCTGTTTCCAAATACAGCGTCTAAAATGATTTCACTATTTAATAAATGTGAAACTCATTTCCCTGCGCTTGTTCATTTTATTCCACAAATGTCCCTGTGTTCCTCTGTTTTTGCATGGCCTTGTAATGAGCCTTTTAAACAGTAAATCATCCGAGTGGCACGAAGCGGCGCATGATGGCCACTGAGCTTTTGTGGAGGTGCAGCTGAGGCAGATGCTCAGGGCTCTCAGTCTAAATTGGCTGAATGAGGATGGATTCTGTTGGGCACTATAACTCATTCAGCCACTTTGGGTTTTGAACAGCGCAGTTTGGAGACAAACACACGGATGCTTTCTGTGCTCCCGAAACACGCGTTGCAATGTGGAACATTTCAGTAATCCAGTGCTACCTCTATTCATCATCTTTGCACTTTAAGTTGCCTCCAGCTGCCATAATAAGAATAGGCAGATGTAACATACCTCTGACACAGTGACCTGCAGAAGGGCAGTGATTCACTCGTCTCTGGCTCATCATCAGCTCACGCCTGTGCCTCTGATGTGCGCTGTCCTCTTACATAACCCACTGGACACATTACGTCAGGAGTTCATTTCAGATTTAACTCATCGTTTTAATACATCGCTCTAGACGTATAGAATTAAAATTATTTATTTAGACTTTATGCTTGGGAGCTGCTGACCATCTGTTGTGTGCTCTTTGCACAAACAAAGCCTGCCAACTATTCATGCTCCACCAGCATTAGCAAAAGACTGATGTTCTCTACCACAGGAAGAAAAAAACTATTAGGGATGACTAAACACGACTGCGATCGTTGTGACTTGCTGAAAGTTTTCAATTCGTTTGTGATTAGATTGCAGCCCTGCAGACAGTGTGAGGTCTTTCTTGCAATGAACGCTACTGAAAAGCAGCTGGAGTGATCAGGTGCTGCTCCTCTGTCGACTACAATCCAGCGTAAGTCACTACTAGAGGCTCCGCTGCACCGTCCAATCAGGAAGCCGCGAGGGAGGGGTGGGAGACGGGGAGCGCTGATGTCAAATTATGGAGAGGGGAGCTGGGAAACACGTTACCATGGCAACTCAAGAAGAGAGTATAACTCCGCTCGAGAGGCATGAGCAGAAAGCAAATACTGACTGTTCCTTAAAAGTAGGAACTATAAGCACTTAGGTCGCATTGTCATGCTGAGAGCTCACGTTCTCGAAAAGATTTGAGGAGAGTTCCAAGAAATATAAGTTAGTACACTTCTGCCAGTTCCAAGCCCAGATGAGAGCTTCAGGATGAATATGTGGTGTGACAACTATGCCAAATATACATCTTTTTTTTTTAATGAGAGCCTGAAGTAAGGATTAAATGGCATGATGTCTTATTTCTATCAATGTACAATCTACAGTCAGTCAACAAAGTGTGTTCTCATCTTTATGCACATAGTATGGTTAACTTTATGCTCATAGTATGGTTAACTTTATGCACACAGTATGGTTAACTTTATGCACACAGTATGGTTAACTTTATGCACACAGTATGGTTAACTTTATGCTCATAGTATGGTTAACTTTATGCACACAGTATGGTTAACTTTATGCACACAGTATGGTTAACTTTGTGCACGTAGTATGGTTAACTTTATGCTCACAGTATGGTTAACTTTATGCTCACAGTATGGTTAACTTTATGCACACAGTATGGTTAACTTTATGCTCACAGTATGGTTAACTTTATGCACACAGCTCAGGTGCTCATAGTATGGTTAACTTTATGCACACAGTATGGTTAACTTTATGCACACAGTATGGTTAACTTTATGCACATAGTATGGGTTACTTTATGCACACAGCATGGTTAACTTTATGCTCATAGTATGGTTAACTTTATGCTCATAGTATGGTTAACTTTATGCACATAGTATGGTTAACTTTATGCTCATAGTATGGGTTACTTTATGCACATAGTATGGGTTACTTCATGGTAAATGGTCTCAACTTATATAGCGCTTTTCCACCTACATTAGGCACTCAAAGCACTTTACAGCAAGGAACCTCTCACCCATTCATACCCCGACCTTCCGATCACGAGACGACCCACTCTACCATCTGCGCCACCGTCGCCCCTTTATGCACATAGTACGGTTTACGTCATGCTCATAGTATGGGTTACTTCATGCACATAGTATGGGTTACTTTATGCACATAGTATGGTTTACTTCATGCACATAGTATGGGTTACTTCATGCACATAGTATAAGTTACTTTATGCACCTAGTATGGGTTACTTTATGCACCTAGTATGGGTTACTTTATGCACATAGTACGGTTTACTTCATGCACATAGTATGGGTTACTTCATGCACATAGTATGGGTTACTTCATGCACATAGTATGGGTTACTTCATGCACATAGTATGGGTTACTTCATGCACATAGTATGGGTTACTTTATGCACATAGTATGGTTTACTTCATGCACATAGTATAAGTTACTTCATGCACATAGTATAAGTTACTTCATGCACATAGTATGGGTTACTTCATGCACATAGTATGGGTTACTTCATGCACATAGTATGGGTTACTTCATGCACATAGTATGGGTTACTTCATGCACATAGTATGGGTTACTTCATGCACATAGTATGGGTTACTTCATGCACATAGTATGGGTTACTTCATGCACATAGTATAAGTTACTTTATGCACCTAGTATGGGTTACTTTATGCACACAGTATGGTTTACATCGATTACAGAGACCAACCCCCGCTGTCAAGCTCCGAGTAAGTGTGTGTTGTACGGCGACAGAATGGATAATGAGCATAATCCCAGAAGGCAAGTGGAGCGAGTCACACAAGCTTTAGCAGCACATCCAACAGACCGGGCTGCAGCTCTGGAGGAGCCCAGATAACTGCGCCGGAGAGAGAGGGCCACGGCTGCACTCTGCACAAATCCCATACACTATCCTGCCTCTCATATCATATCTTTAACAGGAAGATAAATCTTTATAAAATTATTGTTATCTATAAACTTCCTCCAAAGTCCTGGGCTCCATTCCTTGACCGGGTAGGACCTTTCTGTGTCGAGTGTTCCTCCATCTGCTTCAAGTTCCCCGTCCTTCTAATATGATATTCAGTTTGGCCCATAATGGCAGTGTGTGAAGGCAGCACAGGACTAACTCCCCCAATCTGATCTGCGCAATATAGGTGTACATCTGTGTTATCATGACAATAGAACCACTTTACTTTTACTTACTTAATTTATATTGCCCTGCCTTACGTTTAACATTAGTGCTAAGAAGTCCGAGCATTCCTGTGGCAGAGATTCTTTAAAGACCCAAGCCGAGGAGGGGTAAACAAGGCTATTAAGGCAATTTCTCTCCGCTGATGCAACCGCTGATCACTTTTGCCGAGGGACGTCAATGTCTATCATTTTCATTCAAGAAAATACTTCACCGCCACCACCAGCTGAACCGCGTGCTCAGCTTCACACTCTGCCACGTGCAAGCGCATGTGCAGGAGCTGCTATTAAAGTGGCACAAAGCCCTCTGGCTGTGTGCAAGAAATAATGCATGGACCGCAAATAGCAACTCAAAGCAGCACGGGCTCCCAAAGAGTGCACTGTTATTACTGCAATTACTGTAAAATAAGGCGTGAGGTACGGGGACCAGGCGACGTTTGGATGCACTCTCAGCTAATGGGAGCTGGCTGTGTAACAAAATAGGGTTTATGATTGGAATTGGTTCACACTCCGCAGCATTAAGGATTTTGGTGACCCACAGAGATATGAATTATTGACACTGCAAGCTGTCTCCTATAGTCATAATCAGTCTGCATCCAAATGTGACTTTGCCCACAGCCCACAAACTGTGTCACATTCAGATGTGTGCGGCGCCTCTGCCTTACAAAGTAAACAGATGCATATGATTTCCCCTCAATTACCATTTCAATTATAAGGCGACACCAGACATGGAACAAAGACTTAGGTTTTGTGCCGCAAAGGGTCGAAAACACAGGATTTTTTACCCATGTTTTGGCATTAATGTTTAGTTAAAATGCATGTTTGGTCAAATAATGATTTTGTTTATTTCTCTGTCAAACTCAATTCAGAGCTCAGATCGCATCAGCTTTCTTAACACAGTAACTGCGATGTCCAATTAGTGACGCATAACGTCTTGTCCCTCGCCTTTCCTATCTAAAGCCTTTCACTTAGCAATTTGATTATAATGGAATGTTATAAAATCCAAAATGTTTAATTGGGTCTTCTTGTGTTACCATGTAAACGTTTTCTTTTAAATCAGACCAGTGTGCAGTCGAAACTGTCAGGTATAAAAAAGAAAAAAAACACACACTGTTCTGACTTAAAAGAAAGCTTACGGGGTACTAGCGATATTTTCCATGTTAACTATAGCTTTACCATGTTAAACACTGGAGTTCTCTACACTTTAATGTTTTTAGCTAATGCTAGTCTATGGGCAATGTTGACTTGCGCCAGAATAATGACAGATTCTCATGTTAACGTCTAATTTAAACATTTCAATTTACATGTGAGTAAGTGCTCATAAGAAATGACAACACAGCATAACAATTATTATAACGCTGTCAGAGATGGGTTGTTATATGAGCCACAGAAGCATTTTCTTTTTTTCTTTTGTTAAAATAGAAACCTGTGGCTTGTTTTCTTTTGTTTGGCCACTTTCACAGACCACTGCACCCCAGGCACACCCCTCAAGAGCTGACGTTTTGGAGAAGCTCTAGCCCTGTCATCTAGCCATCACAAGTTTAAGGCTGCTTGTCAAACATGACTCTTTGGGCTTTTTCACTCCTTCCACCACATCCACAGAGCGGACAAAAGGCTTGCATTCCCCCCAGAAACAGATGCATCAGTCTGAGTCATTCTCTTTTCCTGTCAATGGTCATATCGCTCTATTCTAATCCGTGTAGGTTTCCACATTGGAGCTTCGTATGGAGCCACAGTTGGATTTGGTAGATTGACATTTGTGCCAACGAGCCCTCCGAACCACAACTACACACATTAGTCACAAAAGGCCGTGACTTTATCCACAGAACTCCAGATGCTGGGGTCGGATTTAAAAGGAAATTGTTTCTCGAAAGCCTCAGTGGGATTACACATAGGACGGTGGCCGTTAGTTGTCATTTGAGCACCTCCCGCTTGGAAAGAGTTGCCCTCTTTAACTTGGACTCGAGCCGGAGACGCTCGTTAGACTTCTTTATGGATCAAAAATGTGCCGTGGATGGAGAGCAATTTCCTGCTCTCGCTCTGAAATGATCTGCAAAAGGATTCATAGCTGTGCTCAGGGCCTGTGTCGGCTAATTAGCTTCGGACTAAAGAAGGATTTAATTTGTGAGGGTCCCTGATGGGGCAGGTGTGCATTTCTACACAGCGTGAAGAGATTACTTTAAAGAAGCGACAAACATGCCGGATATCTATTTTTCTTCAT
Organism: Proterorhinus semilunaris; assembly: GCA_021464625.1. NCBI lineage: Eukaryota > Metazoa > Chordata > Actinopteri > Gobiiformes > Gobiidae > Proterorhinus > Proterorhinus semilunaris. Next base: position 18,191,825 of record CM038354.1, on the reverse strand, counting down.
AAAAACTGCCTCCAGGGCTGCGTTAGGGCTCTAAAGCGCATATTGAATCAAAATTGCAAATTTAATAGTCGTAATTTGCAAATTTCTACACTACAATATTATTTCGGAGCCACAATATTCTTTGCAAACAACAAAGTAACTCCACGTTGCTTAATTACGTATAAAGCCTGCTAACCCTGTCTCTCATATGAATGCTCCAGACCTGAACGTGTTTCAAATGTCCACACTGTGAACTTTTTATGTTTCGATTAAGAAAACCCTAAATCTTTTTATTATTATTATTTCTCTGTGAAGCTGTAATACCCATCCTTTGTACCTGTACAGTGGCGCTGAGCTGCTTGAAGCTCGTCAGACTGTGGTAGTCGGTGGTCACGTTGCCGCTTGCGCATAATACTCTTTGAGGGTGGATTTTGGGCTTTTTAGTCACAGTTCTTAGCCAGCCACTGTAAGCGGACTGTCTCTCGGGAGCTTCAGCATCAACAGACAAGAGCAGCTTTGTTCTAATTAAGCCAGACCACACTCTTCTATATGGAATAACAAAACATTCCCCTCCCCTTGTGAAATTGTGTTGGTATACACAGACATAAATTTACACACATAAACTGCTTCGCGAGACTGAAGGAATGGTATTTTTTTTCGTCATAGTCTGCTGCTCAGCGCTTGATCTTAAATTAAATCCTGCTGCAGTGTTGATGTAGCCTTGCTTCAAACATGGAGATAAAGATAGAGGCTGCGGGCAATAATAACAAGTATCTTTGGGTAAACAGGTAGCCTTGTCAGACTCTCTCTCAAGTGGTGTATGTGAACTGCATTGATATCTTCTCATCCTCCTGTCTGAGAGCAGTAAAAAAAAAAAAGTTCAGTTCAAGCCGCAAGTTTGTGTGTTTTTAATAATTTACCACTTTGCCGCGTCTTGCTTCAGTGAACATTTTCCGAATGACTGATTTGGTTTTTCACATTTGCCTGTTCTAGTTTCCCTGGATGTCCTGATAACCCCGAGTCACGGTGAGATTAGCCTGGGAGAGTCCAAGTTCTTCATTTGTGAAGGTAAGTGCTGTGACTGGGACTTAACCTTTTTGATGCTTACAGTGAAGGGAAGAATTCATTCCCCCCCTCGGTTTCTTCCCCTCTTATTATGTAGAAGTGTAGTGCTAAAATGTATTGTTATTAGACTACACATTCGCAATGGAATGGAATCTGTGGGTTATTTAGGGTCTACTTTTGTTTGAAATGTAATGTGTATTATTAGGCCCGAGCCCCGGCAAGGGACTATTGTTTTTGCGTAGTTTCTTTTTCTTTTTTTTCTTTTTTTCTCCGTCAACAATCGAATTTTTGACCTGCTAAACGTCGCCGAAAACTCACCGGATTTGGCGTAGTCATTTGGGTGGCGTGAAAATTAATGGAAATAGACAAATTGGCCACGGCCAAAACAAAATGGCTCGACAGCGCCCCCTCAAAGTTGACCCCTATTCGAATCGGGACGCGCGTTTTTGGGCATAGGCCAAAACCGTTCGGTACAGTGAAAGGGGACAAAACCAAAAACTGAATTAGAGTGCCACACCCCAATGCACAGGAAGTCAGCCATTTTGGCTTGAAATCCAGAAACCCTCTGGACTCATCATATGTTTTAACGAACTAGTCCCCTGGTTTTTCATCGGAATAAGATCACATTTGCCACAGTTTGTAAAACTGTTACACCGCCTCCTCATAAAAGGACTTCCATGGAATTTGGCACATCTGTCCAGATGCTGTTTTACCTGGTGGCTTCTCCCGAGTATTGCAGTTCACTGGCCTTAGAAAGTATTTCAACTATAGAACGAGTGAAAAGCACAGCTGAGGCGAGCGTGAGGCCGGGGCCTTGAGGCTGACGCAAGAGTGGGCCGGCACCGGAGCTACCTGGGGCAAGATTGAGACCGGGGTGTGACGAAGCCTCAGGCGAGAGTGGGCCGGAGTTAACTGGCGCAAGAAACCATGTTGGGTGTGAAGCCGAGGCGAGAGCAGGTTTGGGCGAGAGCGAGCAGGGGCGGTCGCAAGGGGGGGCCTGCGCCAGGGGCGAGGGCCTTTATCGCCGCTTGCAGCTTCAATTAGTATTACTTTTAATATAATTCAATTATTTTGAAACATTTGAATTTTATTTTTTAATGTACTATTGTGGGGCATTCATTGTGGATTTCTTACCTATAGAAATAGTTGTATATTGTTGTACCAGTAGTTCTAAACTGGTTTGCCGTGGCACAATTTTCAGTGAGTCATTTCTCACTGTCTTTATCTACTGAAAAAGAATGAAAGCACTATGGTATCTTTTGGTGTGTTTTTAAGTCTTTATAAATGCGTTGTTTTCACCAGTTGAAAACCATCAGATTAGACTATTACATAATAAAATAGGAATAATCAAAAGAGGTCTGCAAGTTTCTGAAGCCTCACTGCTCAGACCTCAGAGACAACACGCTGCAAGCTTCAAATTATGTTTTATCTAAACAACTGTATTTTGCTGTATCCAGTGACTGGAGCTGCCAAGCACATAGACTGGTTTGGACCAAAAGGCGAGCGGATAGAGCCACACAGACAGGACATAACAGTCAGCCGTAATGATGAGTCATCATCCACCCTCACCCTGTACAACGCCGTAGAAGACAACGCAGGGACCTACAAGTGCGTGGCGTCCAGCGGAGACCAGCAGGCAGAGGCCACCGTCAACGTCAAAATATTCCGTGAGTGCAGCAAACACGAAAGCTTTGTGCAAAGGGAAAAGCTGTTTGTCGAAGGGTTTTTATTGACTGTTCAAGGGCAAGACACTCCTTTTTTTTTCTTTCTGGGGGAGCATGGATTTTTCATCAGTTCAATAAACGGTGGGAAGGCCATTAGAGTGCCGCCTAATGATCCTGTGCGTGTTTCTCCTGAACAATGCCTGTTATTTTCAATGAACGCCAAGCATCAGCAAAGCAGCAGCACATGAAGTTTTAAATCACCTTATGTTTCCAGTCTGAGCGGTTACGTCTGTTTATTTTAGCGATTCTTACTGTCTTTCGGTTTTGCTATACGTTTAAGTATACGTTTAAGTTTAACTATAAGTTTCTATGTAACGTCAATTCACAAAGTTAGAGAAGAGTAAGGAAAGGTAAAAAAGTTGAAGTCAGTTGTTAGTTTGGTTTTTCGATGTTTGTCTCTTGAATTTTGCAAGTTCTTGACATTTAATGTGAGGTAAAATATAACTACTTACTTCTATGAGTGCTGTGAGGTGCATTTAACGGCTCTTAAATGTGTTTTGTGTGTTTCAGAGAAAATCACTTTCACGAACGCCCCATCTCGACAAGAGTTTAATGAAGGAGAAAGTGCCAACATAGTGTGTGATGTGACCAGCTCCCCTCCGCCTACCGTCTTCTGGAAGTACAGAGGAGTGGGGATTCAAATGCAGAAGGATGGTAAGGCTTCACAATGAAAATTCCAATCTTATGAACGTTACAAATAAAGTGAGTTATTATTTTTTTTTTGCACTGACTTCCATTGAAAGTTGTGGCTTTATTCTGATCCTTTTGAACCATAGAAGAGCTTTGTATACACCTGATCAAACATACTTCTCCGGTGTCACCAGAAGTAAGAAAGCTTTGTTTTATTTTCTTACTGTCAGGACAGCTGCCTTTGAGGGCGAAATATCTCCCAAAAGAAGCTTTTCTTAAAGCAACAGATAATTCTTAGTGGAACGGAACCTTTAATGGCTGCTTCTGAAAAAACTCTCTATAGAAATATTTCACCTGCATGTGAGGCCAGTTGGAGAATGGGGTGGAATTGGGCTGCAACACAAGCTTGGGAGCAGATGAGGCTATGGAGGTGAAGGCTTAAATGTAGGGTCCAGGGTAATGGGACAGCACTGGCTGCTCCTGAAACACATTGTTTTGCTTACATGCACAGATTACCTTTAGTATTTAAACATTTTACCTCCTTTAATAAAATTATGGGGTGGAACCTTTTGCAGTACAGTTTTTTATTTCAACCGTATAATTGTTTTACATTTTATTTTCTATATTCCTTGAAAATTCACCTGGTGTAATCAGTTTATTTTTTGTGGGATACACCATAGGTCCACATCGTTAACGCAGAGTTTGTGAAAGAGTTTTAAGTTAGTGCAGTGTTTTCTTGGGTGGTCTGTCCAGTTCACTTCTCTACACAGTCTTACTCTGAACCTCAGGCTGAACAATCGGGATACTGGTCCGTGAGAGCTAGAAACCTGTTTAGGTAGCGTTTATTAGAGATGCACCAATCCAGCTTTTTTACTACTGATAGCGATACTGGGATTTGAATATCTGCCGAAATCCGATATTTACCGATACCAAGAGACTCTCTTAAAAATTGCTTTCTCTGAGTGAAACATTGAATTAACTCTTCTCCATTTTAAGATCAATACAGTCATATGTTATTGTCATGATAGGCTATTGATTTATTCTTGAATAAACATCTAACAAGGACCACTGGACTTTCCTACACTAAATTTCTTTGGGTTTATGACAGGCTTTAGGTTACATTAATATAAACAACTCACATGAAGTGATCTGATCATTACATGTTATATGTTAATATGTTAGATCTGTTATTTCTTCTACTTTAGGTATTTCTATCATAGTTTTGGACCCAGCCTTGATTTAGTTTTCATTAGCATTAGCGTTAGCTTTGCTAGCTTTAGCATACTGATGCTAACCACGGACTTTTGCGCGGCGATCAAAAATACATTTGCGAAGGTTAAACTCAGTGGTTGAATTCTCCTGGTTCTCCCCTGTAAACTGATATTCACTTAGATTTATTTGGTAAAAGTTGTGTTTTTAAGACCTTAAGAGCCAAAACTGGTATTGGCTCAGTATCGGATATTTGTAGCCGATACCCGATATTGTTTCCATTATCGGCTCTGATATCCGATCGGATCAATGCATCCCTAGTGCTTATGAGACTCATCTCTGACTTTTTTTTTTTTAAGCCAACACCACATTAACAATGTGTACAAAAACTATCTCTGGCTTTAAAATATTGGCTTCTGAATATTATTTTTTTGGTTTGCTCTTTCTTTTGTCTGTCTCAGTTCGGTTTAAGGTTCTGCCCAACAAGCATCTCCAAATCCGCGGGATAAAGAAGACGGACGAGGGCTCGTACACCTGTGAGGCCCGGCAGTTCGCTCGTGGGGAGATCGATCTGCGGGTCATCAAGGTGGTGGTGAACGGTCAGTGCGCTCTTTTGATATGCTTTTGAGCACGTCTTTGTTCGGCCACTGTCCTGTGATGCACAAACACTCTGTGTGGATCCTCGGAGAGCTGCCAGGCCTTTTGAGCTTACATGTGCATTAAATGGGTGTGACTGTAGTCTGTACAGTATTATGGCTGCACAAATCGCAATCCCATCAAAAGTTAATGGTATCACTAAGACTGCAATCAGTAAAACTTTGTAAACAACAACATATCCTTTCTTCCTAAGGTCTTTAATGTGTATAACTCTGTTGCTAACTCAGTTCTGGCATGCGTATGATTCTTGTTTTACAATAGTTTATACTCTCTTAACAGTCAATGCTCCAGGACATGTTTAAAATTTGCAAAGTAAACTTAATGTTGATTTTAAAACATCAATTACAAATCCAATCAGAAATTTTAAGATATTTTGCCAAAATCGTGTAGTCCGGCTTTTTATATGTGCCCCTGTCACCGTTGCTTTAGTATCTACTTGAAAGTGTTTTCTTGTCAAATAGCTTGTTCATGGCCGTCTCATTTCATTCTTGTGTTGTTATTCCAGTGCTCCCGACCATCAGGGTTTGGCAGTCAGAGGTGAATGCCACTGCGGATGTTGGGAACTCTGCCGTGTTGACTTGTGCCGTCGATGGCTACCCGGAACCTATGGTGACATGGACAAGGTAAAATGAGGCAACTCAACGCAAGAGATTATTTATTATTATAGTTTATGTTATGCTGCTTGCATTTTATGTTTTCGTTATTTTTAGTAAAGCAATTTGGAGATTTTTTGGCTTAAAACGTGGCTTGAATTGGAAATGCAGCCATTTACATTTTGATTATTTCAAATGTTCTAAGTGACACTACATGGGAGAAGTTTACAATGACCAAAGACATGAATTGAATGTGGAAAGACACTTAATGACGGAGTATCAAAGGAGCATCTAAACTGTGAAACCTGAAGACCAGGCAATTGTCAATCGGCACACTATCCCCATTATGTAAAGCAGTCATTGATAGCCTCATCTTTTGTCCCTGTTCCATTTGCTTTTGAAACTGCGGTTAGCTATGAAAACCTGTGGACTCACAAAACACAACTTGGCTATTTGAAGAAGCACTGTTTAATATTAAGATATAAAAAGAAAGCCAAATTCACATACCCTGCTGTCACAAGTGCCACTTTGTTCATCAGTTATTGATTATGAAATAACAGTTGTGGTGTCAGAGAAGTAAACACAGTAATACTTTATTATTGATGTTTATTCAACTTGAAAATGTGTGTTTTAACAGAAACAAAGTGGTTCTTGAAGCCGGGGAGAAGTATGGCTTTAATGAAGATGGCTCAGAAATGAATATAATGGAAGTATCGAAGCTGGATGAAGGCGATTACACCTGCATCGCCAAGAACAAGGCTGGAGAGGCGGAACAGGAGCTAAGCTTAAGAGTGTTCGGTAAGACCTGCCCACGGCCCTGTGTGCAGCATAAGGAACAGTAAAGGAGGCAGAGCGGGTGGGAGAAGAAAAATTGTGTCCATTGTCTGCACCACAAAATTTGGTGTTTTGTGTGGGTTTGTCATTGTTTCAGGATTGTGGAAAGTTCAAGAGTAGGATGTGCTCATTAGGTGCTTGGTTGTACCTGTGTTAGGTTATGCTTTTACTTCTGTGTCGCTTTATTTCATGCACACTTCGGCTTGGAATTCACAATGTATCACCACATGCAATATCCATCCATCCATTTTCTTCCACTTCTCCGTTGCTGTTGGAGCTGCCCAAATCACATTGCACCAGCCCCTTATGGCTCCTCCTGCAGGTGGTGGGTCCACGGGAGGACGGCCTCACGATTAAACGGGCCTGTTGGTCTTTCATAAGAGGCTTCTGAAACGCTCTTTGTCTGACCCGTCACTTAGAACCTGTTTGCCATGGGAGACCTTACCAGGGGAACAAAGCCCCCGACAACATAGCTTCTAGGATCATTCGGGTGCTCAAACCTCTCCACCACGTTAAGGTGGCGGTTCCAGGAGGAGTCACATGCAATATCCATTTGTGAATATTTTTTCCTGCATTAAATGAAATGTAACATGATGATGATCTTCCATGTGGGAAAAACTGTGAACGTGTAAGTTTAGTGCTACTTTCGTGATTTACTTTTGCAGATCAGTTGACATTTAGTCCCCGTTACTGGAGACTAAATTAAAATAAATCATTAATATTTATTTATTTGTTTATTTCAATGACTCGTGCATGTAAATACACAGCGCTGTATTGTAGCCGTGGGCTAATTTCCCATAAACAATATAGCACTAACCGCTTGGATATTCCTTCATCAAAATGGCTTTTACTTTCTTCAGTTAAAACTCCTTATTAAGATAATCTGTGTTGCTATTGTTTCCATATGGCAAATAAAATGAATTGACGTATGATGCTATATAGTATTCTGCAGAGTACTCCCATGTTAGAGGTTAACAAAGCATAGGATGAAAGATAATATTTCACATCCTGTGTGGATGTATGGCAGAAGCGTGCTGATATTTATATTCAGCAGAAGCCTCACAATTCATCATGCACAATATTCATAGCAGTACTGCAGACAGAAAAGCTGCAGGCTACTCTTCACCTGCTTGTGCCATTTTAGGGTTCACTTGCTAACAATGCTCTTTGTTAAATAACCTTTCCTATGTTTACAATGGTAAACAAAGCACTGGAAATGAGTTTCATGCTTACTACAATCCATTCAGAAAGCAAATTATCAGTGTGCATAAGCTTGTTACACCCTAAGCTGCATTCAAAACACAACCGGTACACAGGCTTTTTCAATCAAGCTTTTCTTTTTAGAGTAATCCACATGTGAGTAAGACTTATTCGTAGTAGAGATTTTTAAACATTGTCAACTGGACTGGATTGGTTCAGTTGAGGGCATTTTGCTTCTATGTGCAGAAGCTTCTTACAGTTTACAGAATACATAATTGCCGGACGACTGAGAGCCTACTGAATAAGGTTGCACATGTGAAGTTCACTCTAAAACTACTTACATGTATGTGCTTTAACATAAGCATACTGAGATTCCTCAGAAAGCAATTTTCTCCTCACTCCAGACTATTCAGCCCAGGAATCCCTTGACATTTTATTTCCAATGTAAAGACAGAGAAAGGCTCTGTGCTTTCAAACAAGTGATGAAAAAGGCAATGCGTATATTGAGTCTTTAGTCTTTAGATTCCCCTGCCCGTCAAGCCGCTGATCCTCATCCAGCCTTTGAACTTATAGATTCTCTTCTCCTCACTGTCTGTGAACCGTCAGCCCACCTGACTGTCTGCTTTAACAAGCCATATGTGTCTTACAGTCAAACCCAAAATCACATACACTGCGAATCAGACCAGCCCGGAGATGGAGGAGCAGGTAACCCTGACTTGTGAAGCCTCTGGTGATCCCACACCCACCATCAGCTGGACTTCTGGTGAGCACGTCTTCACTGAAGGAGAGCAGGTAAAGTATGAGCACTCGTCGTGGTAACAGTGTGGGCGACAGAGCTAGAAACAGCCTGAATCCGCAGTATCCACTTCCCCTCCTTGAACTGTGGCGTCCTGTGAGCATTTGTCTGACTAGAGTAATGAGCCACACCTGCACAAGTAGGATTATAATGGCCTATTTCTGTGCTCCCTGGCACTGGAGAACTACCTGCAACCTACTATTGTGCACACATGTGTTACCAAATCAAATAATAATGTTTTTCAAAATCAACTATGGACAGATTATATGACAAAGCAGTGTTTCTCATGCTGGTGCTTGTACTTTCTAATGGGGCACTCTGTATCCTCTAGGGAGCAGACAAAGCAAAGCTGGACACCTGTGTTCCAAGAAGAGGAATTGAATACCTTTAACCTAAATTCAAGTGCTATATTGATCACTTGCAGATGCACTTTTCATTACAAAATAAGGTTTACAGCCGCTGCTTCCACTTAAATAGCAATCTGAACCTACATATTGGATTTTGTGTAATTAACTGAACAGTTGTTTTTTATCGTCTTGCTCACACATTTAGAGGATTTTTAATTGCAAAAGATTCACAACAAGAAAATAATTTGAAGCTGCCTGGTGCTCTGTATTTACTCAAAGATGCACTTGAATTGTGTTTACATTGCCATTGTCCGGCTGTAGATATGATAAATGAGTTACAGTAGTTGCCCCTGAAACTTTTGTTTGGCAGCTTCTCGTTAACTTGTCATTTACATCCTTGATACTGCTGGTAATATCTCATTTTCACTGCATCCAAATCAATGAATACCTCATTGGTATTCTCATACATGTGTTGCTCATGCAGCCAGTTGTCGAAGGTTGTACTGTCTTTCATTAGCTCAGATGGTGAACAGTACAAAGGTAGACTATAGCCCATGGAGTTCTGGAGCCAACCCATTACATGCACTCCATTTTCTTCCAACAGGCACATCTAAACAGGATCTATCAGGTATGGCACTGATGTGGCACAGAAATGTACTAGAGTTTCCTCTAGATGAAAGCATTTATGTTTTATTAAACTATTAATGACCAAAATTTGGTTGTGAAACTGCTGATTATCACAAGGAAGTAGCATTTCTGTGTCGCTGTTACCTGATCGTGTGAACTCTCCATCACAGCATGAGGTTGCCTGGATTCAAGCCCAGCTCTGTCTGTCATCTCCATAGTGCTGCAGTAGACTAACATTGTCATTTTACAATATCATTATTGCATCTTTTCTTTAAGCAATCCACTGAAAATCCAAAAGAAAGCCACACTCTCTCCTGTAGGATTGTTTTGGCCATGTGCAGTTTGGAGAATAAAAAAGGCCATATGACAATAATTGCAGATATGTTAGACATGACAGCTCAAAGACTAAATGATTGTAGCTTGTTGTGCAGCCACCTGTCCTGCTACAGGCCTGAGTGTGCAATTGTATTTTGGTGGAGTCTTGTAAAGCACATTACCACCACATGAGACTGGCACATGAGCACCATCAGCCACAGTTTACACTGCGTGTGAGGCAGTGTCAGTTCCTCTTGAGAGCTATGTTATTGCTGAGCACAGCCATCTGCTGTGGCTCTATTTTTGTTGCTGCTTTGACAATCTGATCAGAATCTGTCAGTGTAGGAGTCATCAGACGGTCTGTTCCAGCCTGCACACAGCACTGTTTAAACATGCCAGAAGAATCTCTGCAGGTGGGACTGCATTCAAACCGAAGCCTCCCATGTGCAGTGCAGTATCCACACTGATCTGTGCCGGTCACATGACACATCATGTGACGCACAGCTGTGCTCTGGTGGCAGTGTGTTTTGCTCAGTAGCTGCTGTGTCTGTTGTAGCCTGTAGAGTAGATTAAAGCTCATAGATGAATGTGTCCTAACGCAGTTTTCTCTCCATCACTGGGAATCATTACAGGAGCGCTCCTGAATGCATGGGGATCAGCGGCTAAGTGTTCTTTTTGTGTCCATGTGGTGTTCGTCCGCCATGCTCTGTTTTCATCACAGCTGTATTTCATCAAGGATGGCTTTGACAAAAACTACTGCTTTTTGTTGAACATGCGTCAACAATTACTCGTCATTGTCACTGTTCAGAATAGATGTACCGTAATCTGTTTTTAGAAACTAAATCCCTATTTATAATTGCACTGATGGCCATGCTTTCAAATAACCGTTTAAATGCTCCAGAAAACTGTTTTCAAAATACTGTCCCACTTGTCTAAATGAATACAGTAGACAAGACTCAGCGCTGTGAGGCAACGTGATATTAGGCTATACAAAAACAACTTTATTTGACTTTCTTTCAGTATTGTTCTTTTTCCCTTTTTTGCTGAATTGTGAGGGTGAACATGGATTATTAATAATAGAATGATTTAGTTAAAGGCCATAGTTTTTGAACATCAATTGAAGGAGGCATTGTCTGATGCCCGTGAAGAGCACAACAAAGAATGGGAGGATTACTGCTTCGCTTCAATACAATAAGAAGTGCTACTGTACATAACAAAGGCAGGATTTGTCAGAAGATATTTCCCTCTTTAGGGTGACCTTTGGAGTAATTTTGTTCTAAAACACCGTTCTTGTCACTCTTTTGCTCCTGTATATCTTCTGAACATCAGTTTGACAGAATTGCTGTACATTATTGGGATTTCTTCTGTTTTCCAGCAGTTTTTTGTGTTTTGTTTGTTTGCTCACAGCCTTCAAAGCAGCCTGACCATTGTTGTCATGGTACACAAAGGGCCACTCTTTTACACAGTACTTTACCAAATGCTCTGATGCTTGTCAGTTTTTGTACTGGAGAGAATTAGCCTACAACAATAACGACACCCACTTACAGTTGAAGTGGTTTAACTGTAAGAATAAAACATTTGAAGAGTTTGTTTGTTAGGTCTCTCCAATGTGCCTTTATGATGCACGTCACTTGCCTGAGTGAAGTGGAGAGCATAATGCTGAGAGTGTCCCCTGAGACCCGGGCGTCACCGCTTTGTGATTCTTCATTCTACACATCCTGGTCGACTGTTGTTTGACTGGCTTTGTCTTTAACTAACACCTGTCACAGATATTACTGCGGGACCGTCAGCTCACAGTCTCTGGAAAGCTTCTCTGTGAGTCAGGCGACGGTGCTCTTTTCACTGGATTGTTGCTTTTAATTGGCACCTACTCCTCCTCACAGTGTGGTTATGCACAGTTGAGATAAAGAAGCGTGTTGTGACAGAGGGTTCCAGTGCCCTTCAGAATATATTACACCATAAACAAATACTGTTGATGTACCTAGGATTGGTAAGACTTTTATTGTAAAGTGGGTTCAAGAAGTGTTCATTGCCCTCTTGCCTATTTATTTATTTACAGTACAGGCCAAAAGTTTGGACACACTTTTTATGTATTGGCTTTTCTTTATTTTCCACATTATTAACACACTATGATTCTCATTGAAGGCGTTAAACTATGAATGAACACATGGGATTATGAAGGAAACAAAAACAGGTGAAATAACTCCAATATGTTTTATATTCTAAATTCGACAAAATTGCCGCCCTTTATTCTTGGCATTTTCTCCATGAGCTTCATAAGGTCGTCTTTTCAAATAAGTTTTCTACATGTTTGAGAAGTCAAAACCATTTCTGGGGCGACATCGTGAAGCTCACTGAGAAAATGTGTAAAGCAGTAATCAAAGCGAGAGGCGGCCATTTGGAAGAATTTATGTCAATTTTTTGTTTTGTTTAAAACACAGTTCCGTATGTGTTCACTCATAAATGAACGACTTCGGTGAGAATCTACCATGGAAACAGTTTTGAAATGAAAGGAAAAGAGTGTGTCCAAACTTTTGGCCTGTACTGTATTTATTTTGTTTTGTTACATTACGTATAGAGACTTTACCTTTCTGCGTTATGGGCAATAAAAGGAACTTAGTGAATGGGTCTGCTGTTATGTCACTATAATGTTTATATAATATCTTTTTAGTATAACCAGTGCAGTTTTTGTTTACCAATAAGAAAAGGAATGCATATGATTTAAGTATCAGACTGCTGCACAATAGTATAGAAATAATTCAAAGAGGTCTAAAAACTCTCCGTATGCTAGCAATACTAAAGACACCGCACTTGCTAAGTTTGTCCTAAAATGATCCCACTAGGTTGCTTCTGTTGATCTTACCTCTTCTTGTGGCACCTGATGAAATCGCTGTATCATGTCCTTTACACTTCAGTTCTCTCTTTCTTTGTGGGCCATCGCTTTCTTTCACTTAACAGCATCACAAAATTCATCAAGCATGCTTTGCAAAAGGCTGTTAGCGCTGTTGACCTGTGCTTTAAGTGTGTGTTGAGGTTGTATGACCTGTTTGATCATTTATTTAGACTTTGCTTTAGGTCATTTTGATGTAATCCAGAAATAATCCAGACCAAACATTAAGATAACACTCCTTAAAGCAGATTGTAAAGCTGTATTGCTTTGCTCTTTTTTCCAAACTTGCAGGAGTCCATGTCTGAGTAGTAGTTTAATAGTCTGCTGCTTGTTCCAGATAAACCACTGACCTCCTTATCAAAACACACAGTGTTATCACGATGCCAATGGACATATTTATCATAGGGTCAGGAGCAGCGTGGTTGTGCAGGAAATTATCACTAAAATAGGTTTTTCTTCTTAACCCTTGTGCCTTGTGAAGGGAAATGTGTGTGTCTGAAAACCTTTGCTGTGGTTTTTCAGTTTCCAAGAAGATTGGTGCTGAGCTGTGTGTTTACATGCTTTTATACATATCTGAATTTCAGCCCGATCTGATCAATTTCACCATTTTGTACCTACCGGGAGTGTTTAGGAAATGTGTGCACCCATACACTTCCATTATAAGCTCTTTTTTGACCTCCCTTCTCTAAGCCAATGGAACATCTGGAACATCTGAGAAACACCCTGTAGTTTCTAAGTTTGATCTAACATACTCTAAGTCATTATAAAATGTGCTCAGTTATACTGTAACACTGGCCCCTTGGAGGCTGAGCAGTCTGGTCTGCTCCCGGCGCTGGGAAATGCTATTATTAAGTGTTTAAAGCAAGACAGAGGCTAATCATCATAGCGTGGATGTTTTACAAGAATTGAAAATACCAAATACTTAAAAATATGGCCAAATGCCTGTAGACCTTTTCTGTTTATACGGTTATGGATAAATATGTCCATGAGTTAACACATAGCTGATTAGCTGCTATGTTTCTTTTATACCCTTAAAGGGATATTTCAGGATTTTTGACATAGGGCCTCATTTCGTAGTTATCCATAGTGTGGTTGATTTCTGGAGATCTTTTTTTTTTTTATTCATGCAGTCCTTATATTTGAAGAGTTTAGTGGTGCTTGGCTAGTGCTAGGCTAGTGCATGTCTGTGGTAACTAGTAGCCTGCATTAAAAACCTCTTCAAAATCATTGGTAGTCCTCCAAAAGTTGCCATGTCTGATTTGTAGGAAGCTCTTTTGTGAATTCCATGTGTAGTAATGCCGGCTGCAGGTAAACAACTACTGTAGATCCGAAACTACTGTAGATCCGAACCTAGCAGATCACTCTGCCGCTGCGTAGCTTACAACCAGGAAGCTGATGCTGCTCAAATTTAAGTTATTTTAAATGGTTATATTTGTAAAATTATTCAGTCGACACAGACATTTATATCGGTAGTCTGGTGTTATAAGTGATTTGCCTCAGGTGCATTGATCTTGGGTCAGACTGTTTTTAATATTAGTTACCATAGACATGCACTAGCCTAGCACTAGCCTAGCACTATCCTAGCACAACTAAACTCTTCAAATATAAGGACTGCATGAAATCCTATGTTAAAAATCCTGAAATATCCCTTTGTTCAAGAAGTCTATGGAGATTTTGAATGCAATTTTGACTTTCTGCACCAGGAAGGAGCTCTTGACTGCTGAGCTCCATTGTGACAATTCATGACTTGAAACCAGACCAAAAAAATGCGTGTCGTCAAAAATGGTTTTGATGTCGGTGAGTGAAAAAACTATTTCTGGCCTGTGGGTAATAAAAAAAACATGCTACAATATCATATACAGCATGTTTATAACAGAAGGTACAAAACAATATTTTTTGCGCTCCCAAGTGGCCCATTTTGAAACAAAGCACAAGGGTTAGTGAAGTTTAGATGTGTTTAAACGAGTTTCCCAAATGCATAGTGGTGTCTTTGAACTTGAAGCACAGAGAATATAAGGCAGACAGTCCAGTGCGCATCATGCCAGCTTTGCCTACATACCGATTATTTTCTAAGAATTGTTTTGCCTTTTGTTTGTTGTTCTGTCTCTGTCCTCACAGGCATCGTGGACTCGGCCTGAGCAGCACAAGGTATTCTAAATGCATGCCTTTTTCAAACTCCCATCCATCTTTCATGTCAGGACAGTCTCATTTGGCTGTGGATGGACGTAGAGCACAACTTTTGATTTCAGTCATGGGGGACCGGGCCAGTTTAGTTCTTTCACTTTTGTTGTAGGTTTTCTCACTTCTGCCTGATCTTTAGTCAGACTTTGTGTTCTGTCGTGATGCATGCCCTTTTTTCTCAAACTGTTTTTGAGGAAAAATATCACACTTGAGTTCTTTTATCTCCACCCACATGTCCTCGCCTGGTCTGCTGCCAAACTGATATCTTCAGATTTACACTTACATTTTATCTATAGCGCTCGCCCGTCATCGAAGAGAATGCCTGACAGCTTTTGCAGGAGCCAGATGCCTGTTCCTGAAACAAATTAACATTGGCAAAGAAACAATCGCCCACGCGAGCCTTTTTAACTCAATCAAAATGTGGGTTTACATATGGGAGAATAGTGAGGAATTCTGCGCTCCTCAGGCAGCATATTAAAGTGATCTGGTGTACAAAGTTATTCATTCTCATTTGGCTCCCGCAGAAGCTCAGTGGGAGCTTTAATTAAATTTTACAACTTATCTTAAAGGTGGAAGACTGTTCTGTTCTGTCCTTTTTTCGTTCATTCATTGTGAGAAAAAAAATATGTTTATGTCAGTTTTCATTGAATTGGCCAACACCAGTTTTTAATAAGCCCTGAACTTTGCTGTCTGTGATTTGATCGAAAGAATGAGGGGTTAGTGATTCCAGGAGCGCATGCTGTTTCTGCCGCTCAAAGCCCAATATATCACCAAGATATTGTTGTTGCAGTATATTATCCGTATTATACTGAGAACACTAACACAGACTATTATAAAAAAGCACGGTTACTTAAACATGCACAAAAGTCCAGTTTTAATCATGATTTTGGTAATTTAGTTCCATTTTACCCTCGTTTGGCTCCTGATTTAGTATTTTTGTTTTTTTGGGTTTTGTTAAAATTTTATGCATTTTTTGATTTGCTTTTATTTTTGTTGGAATTTATTGAGATGTTGTAAAAATCCGCCGGTGAGCCCTAGTGGTCGTCGCATTCCTCTGTAGTGAATCCCGTTAAGGAGCTTAGAGCATGCAGAGGGTTTATGAATGTGTGGCATCTCTGACAGTGATTTGAAAAGGTAGAGTCAGAGAAGGCTGCATTTGTATTCGGGTCAGCTCCATCACGGTGAGACATGAGTATAACATGGCTTTAGTGTGTTCTCAATTTTATGCTCTGATCCTCCGCAACCTGCCTGTCTACCCAAGGGAGCTGCTGGCTGGCTCCGCTTAATAAAAGTTATTGACTGGTAGCAGACTGTAAGGGCGGGTCTACTTTGTGGTCCTGTAGATGGGGGTGTAGCGCGGTGTCTTGAGCGGGGGTGCAGACGTTAGTGTTCAGGTTGTAGGGGAAATTGTTTGTTGCTTCGGGTCAGAGTAAAAGGGTACTGAGTTACACAACTGTCTCCCAGCTCCTGCCCAGTTTGCATAATGAATGCCCCAGACATGCTTTGTCTTTTGAATTTGAATATAACCGAAGGAGGTTTTCTCTTACACGATTGTCCGGATGGGCCCTAATTCAATATGTGTAAAAGCATCCATGCCTTTGTTGAGCCGACAGCTTGGATCAAAGCCATGTGAGCAATACAAGCCTTGATGTTCAGTCCTATTGCCCCCAAACAAAACAATTCACACGAGCACAACAGCGCATTTTAAACATACTAGCAGCATTTACTCATTTGATTGTATTTGTTTGAACCATGTTAGACGAGCTTCAAAAAAAGGATCACAAGGGCATAATCCTTTGGGAGTGTAACTACAAACCCTAATAGTTAAGTATCTGGTGACAGCAGGTGAAACCACAGTTGAGCCGGGGTCAGCAGCAGGAAGCACTTTTTAGCTGCTTCTTGAATAAATGACAATGTTTAGTAGATCGGGCTTTTACGCTGGTTTCAAATTCAAGTAAATTACAACCCTCATGTTATAAATAAAACATACTTTGACCTTAAGTGATATTTCTTCCCGTAGTATAAAGGCTGCAGACTGACTTTTTTCAAGTGTAGTGCTTAATACGGCTCATTCTATTCTCCTCGATGTTCTTTCATCCGCCGTGTTGTTCACATGGTGAGGCCTTAGTGTGAAGAGCTCTGGATACTTTCTCATGCCCTGTCTCATTATTTATTTACAAATGCACTGCCCTCTTTCTTTAGCTTGTCTTATCTTTCTTTCCATCTTTCCAGGTCACACATTCATGCGGCCGTATGTCCTGTCAATGTTACAGCGTCATCAAACCTATATGTGTTTGTTCTTCTTTTAGAGTCCAGATGGAAATGTAGTCGTAAGAAGTGATGCCCGCGTATCCTCCCTGACTCTAAAGTATGTCAAGTACACAGACGCGGGCCAGTATCTGTGCACAGCGAGAAGTGCCATTGGGGAAGACGCCGCCGCATTATACCTGGAGGTGCACTGTACGTATGCTGCTGATTGTAAGATTCACGGGGGTAAACGTTGGCTGAGATTTTAAAACTACAATGGCAGTTAAAAGGTTGCGTTCAGATGACATCCTGGATTTCCGCTGAGCCACTTGATTAATAATGAGATTAATATTATGTTTAATATTGAGGACAAGTTCGATTTTCTTGCTAAAAATGTACCTTTTAACCTCTTTTAACAGAGCGCATTTTCTCCAGTTCGGCTTTACCCAAATCTAGGAGCTTCTGGACTGGAGCTTACAGCCTATAGGCCAGAGTAATGCCTAATGTGAAGGCTAAGGCCTACAAAATGCGTCTAAACTGATCCTTCTCCTCGCGTTGTTACCACTTTTTTGTTGCCTTTGTGTGGTTTTTTTTTTTTTTTTGCCACATTTTTTGTTGAGCTTGTGCCACTTTTTGTTGAGTTTAAAAAAAATTAAATAAAGAAGCTTTTAGGGTAATGTCAAACTGGATAAAAATCCGCTCAATCCAGGCGGGGGTGAAGAGGGTCTTAGACTTATCATGCATATATGATAAACTTTCTTTGAGAGCATTCACATCTCAAGGTAAACATACCTGCGGTGGCATTTCACTTCATTTAAGCTGTTTTTAGTGATCCTCTTTGCTCTAATTAAAGTATTAAAAGTGAATGACAGATTTTTTAAGCTTATAAGCCATCACCAGCTCTAACTGCATTAATCACAGCGTCATTGATTTATTAGCATGGTGTTAGCAAAAATAACTTGGTCTTTAGTCTTTGAAATTATGATACTCAACTTCACAGCGAGCCAATAAAAGATTGGATGATTAATTTGATTAATTTTATTTTAGCCATTTGTTTTTTTCCTTTGTTTTTTAAGAATTATGTAGGCTAATGTTCCTATTTCTCACGGTGTGACCTAGGTAGGGGGTCACAAACCCCTTTAACTGTTAACTGGGTCGCGGCTCCAAAAGGTTGAGACCCTCTGCACTACAAAATTAATGAGGTGAAATTAGTTCAAAACTATTCTATCAAAAAGGAGTGGCCATGTTCAATCAAAAAGGCTTAATTGTGGTCAGTTGAAAGGACTTGAAGCTAATGAAGCTCGAGTGCAAGCTGGAAAATAGAATAGCATATGGCTGTTATGTGCAAGTTGCACCAAATTGCTGTTTTAGGGCCCACGAGAGAATGCTGCATGTCTAAAAAAAAAAAAAGGGCTTAAAAGACTCTGCTGCTTGTCCTCTTTTGTATTTGCTACTCATTTTGCACATGAGCAAATGTTTGGCAAATCACCCTCTTTGACCCCCAATGTCAAGCTCAACAATTTAGGGCTTTCTCTGGATATTTCTTTCAGTCGTCCACAAACTTACATACTGGTCTGTCCTCCATCTGACATTATGACTTCACATTTTTGAATGTGAATTTAACCTTTTTCTGACTCCCGTTTGGCTGTTACAAGTTTTGTGATTATACTGTATAAAGTCCTGAGGATGAAAGAGTTTTCACACAGAGCATCTTTATCAGTAGTGACAACGCCCCAAAGGAGACAAAAGATCTAAAAATCCATTCTTAGCTGCTGCAGTCTCATTAATCCTGCCTTTGACAATACATAAATCATACCCCCCTTTATACACAGGACACCGAAACCGAAAATGATTGCAAATGTAGAGTGTCCTTGTGTTTTGTCAGATGCTCCTAAGATTCTGGGCACAGTGGCAGTGTACACCTGGGAGGGCAACTCGGTCAACATCAGCTGCGAGGTTCGGGCCTATCCCAGTGAAGTGTCCATCGAGTGGCTGCGGGACGGACTCCAACTGCCCAACTCCAACTCCACTAATGTCAAGATTTACAGGACGCCTTCTTCCAGCTACTTACAGGTAACTGCATATATTCAACAGTGTAATGGGCCGTGTGGTGGATTGAAAAGTTCACACATGCTCTGGTCATCAACATTTCATGAGGGTTGAGCTGAAGTGTAGGATTTTCTTTCAGCTACATTGTGGGAAAGATGTCCTGAATTATTTAGCAGGAAACCTCAACAAATAAAAATAGGCTATTCTAATGGACAAACGTAAAGGTCACCTACGAAGAGTTGACACAACTTTGTTCTTCTTTTCTGCCTCCATACGGTAAACCCACCGCTTCCCCTTTTTCTCTGCAGGTAACGCCGGAGTCGGAAAATGACTTTGGGAGCTACAACTGCACTGCTTCAAATGAGATGGGAACCGAGTCCAAAGAGTTCCTCCTCATTCAGGCCGGTCAGTCCTGTACCAACTCTCACGCAACTGTTTAATGAAATTCCTTCTAGTGCCATAGGGCAGAAACTGAAATATACAAAAGCCGATATTGCAAGATAGATATTGCAAGTACAAAGCAGGATTGAAAATAGCCTCTTTAGAACCGAACAAGATAATTTTTTGTGTAAAAGGATTTTATATTCAGCTCAAATGCTGAAAGAACCACTAACAGATTTATTCAGCGCAGTTAAAAATAAACACTACTGGTGCTGTCTATGTGTGTACACATGCATAGTCTCCCACTATCACTCACCACCACAGCACCACTCTCACTGTGGAAGATTACAAGTCTTAAAATGATTCGACAACACCTCAGTTTTTTGTTAGAGATTACACTGGCTTCTGTCCCTTCTCTCATCAATGCACTGAAATCAATAATCACTTATTTAGATGAAATTAAATCAATCCATATCAGAAATAGAGTCAGTTTAGCACCGTACTACTGTATGTGAATCCAGCCGCAAGCTACCAAGTAACGACGTATGATCATATAAAAACATGATGGAGATGCTTTAGGGTAAGTTTAGTTAGTTTATTTATTTATTTGAAGGACAATGTGCAGTTGCATTAAACATATGACTGCACCAGTTTTAGCACCATGCTAATTTCCATCTGTTGTCCTTATCAAGGCACATTTAACATAAACAATAAAATACATTAGAAAAAGCAGATTACAAATACAAGTGCAAAATACAAAAAAGTGTGTAATGTCGTAAAGTTACAGTATTTAGCAGCATTATTTAAAGTGCAGAAACATTTAATCTCATCCACAGAATTCTGCTGTGACTTATTGCTCCATTTAATCTAATAATAACCTTTCTTTTTTTATATAGCTATAGTACAGTTTTACGTATTTATGATATTACAAGATGCGAAAGTGTGTTTGTAATACTGGTAGGGCTGAAAGATATATCGTTATCGTACTGATATCGAGATATGAACATTCAAGATATCAATATCACAAAAGAAAAATATATCGTTATCGTATTTATATCGAGATATGAACATTAAAAATATTAATATCGAAAAATATTTATATATATCGTTTATATATAAATCTATATTTAAACGATATAGATTTTTGATCAATAAAACTGCACTCTTTTGTATTATGATTTTATTTTTCTGAAAAATGCTTAGTTTTCACCTAACACATAGTTGTATCGTATCGATATCGAGATATCTGGCATGAATATCGATATCGTTCAGCCCTAAATACTAGTTTATTGTTCAGCTTATTAATATTAAAGAGGCCACCGTAGCCTCTTGTCTTGGGTCACTGTACCCACACATGTCCAGACTTAACAGCTGTCGGTATGTTACAAAACAAGAGTTTAGATTTGAATAAAGTTTAATCACACCTCACTGTGCAACAGATGTCACGTCCTCCCATCAGCAGTTCTGTGGGCATGCTGCAATCATTCCACTCCAAAGGTAACCCCCTTGTCTCGCGTCCTGTTGCAGACGTCCCATCGGCCCCCTCTGTCAGTGAGGTGAGGCCCTTCTCCACCACGGCTCAGATCTACTTTGAGGAGCCCGAGTCTAACGGAGGCGTGCCCCTCCTGAGGTACAGAGCAGAGTGGAGAGCTCCGGGGAGCGGCCGCTGGCACCATAAAGTGTTTGAGGCCCAAGATGGTAAGAAAACATTCGGCTCTGTTTACGTGACGCTTTGTGTCATGTCAGTGCTATTTATACTACAGTGTAAACTAATAAATGGATGTTTTACAGCATTATATAGGCTTTGACAAACTATACTCAAAAGAATTATCTTGCTCATTATTAATTCATAATATAATAATAAACAAGTAAATAGAATTAAGAAAATAAGATTAATAAAAGCAAGTATGTAAAAATCAGGGCTGGGACAATATCCACTTTTGTTACGATCCGATACGTATCACGATACTCAGGGGCCGATCCGATACGTATTGTGATACAGTAAGTAATTATGATAAGTAATATGTGTACCTTAAAATGTGTCATGTGTGTGCTGACTGTAGATAGTTGGTCAGTCTTATGTGATGATGAACCAGTAGATACTCGTGCTACTTCATATTAATGAAAGATGTGAACTGCGTCTCGTGACAGGTTTTGTTAGTGAGATGATCATCACAGACCTGAAGCCAGAGACCAACTATGAAGTCCGACTATCAGCCATCAACGGGAAAGGCGAAGGGGAAAGGAGCCCTGAGGAGTTTTTTAAGACTGAGCCCGTCCGTAAGTTTATGTTTATTATTGAAAATGCAGCATTTCCCCCATCGAAAAAACAGAAACAAAAAAACGATTGAAAATAAAAACTAAGTGCCCTTTCTTAAATTGAATTGCTCAGGTGTTTTCATGCAGAAAGTAGTACAATCCCTCTCTGTATAGCACCCTTTTTCTATTACACAACCAGTGCTAGTGTTTGAACCGCTAGCATTTAGTGCCATCTGTTGGTTGACGCCCGAGATGTCGCGCTGCTCGCCTATTACTCACCGTCGGGTTGAAATCTGTTTGGAGACATTTGGACAGCATTTGGTGTTATCGTGATGCTAATCATCTGCCGGCTCTTTCTTGTTTTTGGCTGAGTTTGTTCCTGCTCTCATGTGGGCGGTGCATCAGATTTAACCGCCACCCGAGTCTTATTGAAATAAACACGTAGGATTGATGTGTTTTTCATTAAGGCACTGTTTAGTCTGTTTCACTGGATGATCATCTTTCTCCTTAATTGATTTATCTGTACACAGCCATATATGGACTCTCTCCACAATCAACGCTTTTGTTTTTATTTCTTTCTAATACATCAAAAAATATCCTTTTTCCGTTCAGACGTGAAAATGCGCTCAGTATATTTTTGTATTCTATTATCTTTAAGCAAGAAATTCTGCAAACCCATTTTTCTCTGCACATTTTGTTGGCAGGTTATTGTCAGTACACACGGCATGTCTTAATATGCAAACCAGTTCAAAAGGGTCTTACCTAAAATGGCCTTCACTGCATGACATGCTTCTCTTCCCCAGACTGCGCCAGAGCAGTACTGCCTGGAAAAAAGTGAAAAGTGAAGAGCCACTTCACGGGCACAGACTGTCATTGGCGAACACAACTGATTCTGATTGCTTGATTTGTTTCCTTTTCTGTCCCTAGATGGCACTTTTCGTTTTGTTGCGGAAGACAAAGGTTTGTTCCGTAGTGAGGATAATGGTTGATTAGCCTTTAGTGCCCTAGCTTTGTGTGTCCCTCTGGACCTCCATAACTGTCTCTGATTAGCTACATTTAGAGCCATGATTGAACCAAAAGTATGCTCCGTTAGCCCAAATCCCTGACCTCGTTTGAATGTAACCCCGACTTTTCCCTTACCTCCAGAGCGTTGTTTACGTGGCACGTTGTTACCTCTGAATATTAATATGAATTATTTTTCATGCTTGATTCAAAGCACGAGAAATAATTGGCTTAATGATAACTGTATTTCTGAAGTAAGTGCAAATCTCTGCAGTTCAAACGCAGTGGGGCCCCGCGAGCTGCCGCCATTGGGTGCGATTTGTAAATGTTTACTTTCGGATTAGGCTCATCAGCTTTGATTAATCAGCTGTCGCCTAAATCACAAAGTCTTAAGTGAAGACAAAGCTGCTGGATGCACCTTTTAGAAAATAGCGTTGTTGCAGTGCCATGCCAGTCTGTTTGTTCGCCTTAAAGGGATTTGTCATGCTTTACTCGCGCTGTCATGTCTTATTCTGCATTTGTCTCATTCACTCTCACATGTGTGCGTCATGTGATCTCCTACGCGCCGCAGAAGGTAACAGCCGATTTTTGAAAAGGACTGTTTCCTCATCAGATCATTCAGATTAACTCATTCATTTAACCGTGATTGCTCAGAAGCGATCTTGTAATGTAACCCAGCTCAGCACCAATTGACTAATCACTCATTTGGACATTTGCCGCAGCAGGATGAATGAGGAAGGACCGGAGATGCTTTAGTGGTGATGCATAACTGTCACCAATCTTTAATATCACATTTGGTTCTTTCCCCTTGCAGAAATGTAGCTTGCATTCTTGTTCCAGTTCAGCCTCAGGTTTCCTCATCATCTACTGAGTGTGCATTTATTTAGTACATACAACAACTAAAACATTTTTATTAAACTAATTCCTAACCTCTGATTTTGTTACATTTCTGACATGTTTGCACTAATATGTTTAATAGTTTGTGTTGATGTGCATTCAGTGTAAAATGCAGGTTTATTCCAGTTTTGACAAAAAATGAAATAATCTAAATATGTAATACAATAGTTAGCCATAAAATTTGATTCATTTAAAAAAAAAAAAATTTTTTATTGATACATAGAACAAAGCGTTCACAAAGCACATAGAAAAAGGAGAAATACACAAGGGTTAGAGGTTAGACTAATACACATTTGGGAGTATGAAAGGTTGTGCATGGCGTTTGGATGCGTGGTGTGTGTGTTGAGCGGGTGCGAGGTATGGATGAGAATTAAAGAAAATCATAAGTGATTAAATAATAAATAATGACAGACAAGTCATAAGGTGAGTAAAAGGACTATAGTAACAAGAATGTAGTAATGATAATAGTAGTAAAGAAACAATTATAAGGTGGTAAAGGTAATCTGAATGGAGTAGTGAGTATTAGAAAGAAAAAACACTATTTTGCTTTAGATGCAATGCTCAAAGTTGTGTGATTTACTTTCACTAGAGTTACCTTCTCATCTGCTGTGTTTTTTCTTCTTTCTTTTTTTTTACTGTGAAAGCCAGTGTGTAAAATAAACAGAGAGCGAGAAACAAAAGGCTCACGTCCTCAGAGCTGTATTACATTGACACTATGTCGGTTAGATGCTGATTGAAAAACACTCCCAGGCTGAATCAGATAAGCAGGTGTGCGTGTCACTTTGTAATTAGGCTGACTTGAGACAATCTCCAGAAAGTGATTTAGAAAAGGCCAAGACACTCAAATGAAAAAAACACAGTGGATTGTTGGTTTCTAATAACAGAGTTGACTTATTAAGGACACTGGCTTCTGTTTATTGAATATCGTACTCACAGGAAATCCCAACCCTCCAAAGCTTGAGTGGACTCCTCAACCCAAAGGCAACTCCCTGAGAGTAAGCTGGATCAAGCAGGACGATGGAGGTTCACCAATCTTACATTATCTCATCCGTTACAAACCTGTGAGTATCGCAACTACTGGACAAGTGATACAGAGTTTGTGAAAAAATATTAATGGAATAGGTTTATTTGTCTCCCAAATATAATTGTAAACATTATGAAAACAAGAGCTCTTGCCATTCTTATTTTTGTTTTTTATCATCCCATCTTTGGTACCTTACTTTGTACTTTTTAGTTGATCAAAAATCACAGCGTATGGTCCTGGTTTGTTCATGTGCAGGTCCAGGCAACGCAGTGGAAACCAGAGATCCGGATGCCCACTGGCAGTGACTCTGTGGTCCTCAGTGGACTTGAATGGGACACAGAATACAATGTCTTTGTTGTGGCCGAAAATGAAAAGGGCAAGTCCCAGGCAGCATCTATGTCCTTCAGAACGACAGCAGAACCAGCCGGTATCCCAGGTATGCTCCCGCCAACCCTCAACGATAACTAAAGAGCAACCTCACAGCTCAGACATCAGAGTCTATTTTTACCCACTCAAAGGTGAATGACAACTAAATAAATCTTCAAAAAAGATTTCTTGGACAGCCAGAAATGATTTTCCGGTTGGATCTTCTCTCCCTCGAGTTTTGACAGGCCTTGTTAAATGAGCCTGAGTTTGCTCTTGCAGAAATAGGACAGGCACTTCCTGCAAAGGATGACGGGATTTCTTACTGAGTGTTTGTAATTTTGAGTTTTGCTTTGTCAAGAGTAAAAATTACAAAGCATCCACGTCTCTCTAAATATATTATATTAACATCTCTAACTACTTTGAAATGTGGACGCAATCTAAAAATACATTTAAAAGGTAAAAGTATTGCCAGTTGGAAAAGGCGAACTAAAAACTCCAAAGCACTATTGTTTTATTGGTTCATTGTGTGTATTATATATATTTGTGTCCACCTTTTCCACCTGGCTGGCTATACCTTTACCTCCTTTAATTAGCATCTGACTATTATACTTTTTAACCAAATCCATGAAGCGCTCCTTCCATCTAAAAATAAACCGGCTTCTCAAATGTAGTGAATGCTTAGTGGAGATCTAGCAGAGCTTGTTCTTTCTTTTTCCAGTCTAAAGCATCCCCTACTCTCCATCATCTATCAACATTGTGCTGTGCGTTTTTGATGTGTTGGCATTTCTCCCCAATATAATGCTGAGTTTCCTTATTATACTTTGTTTGATTTCAGACCGTACACATTTTCACTTTTTCTCTTCCTGTGTTCTCCCGCCCCTCTCTGGTTTTCCTCTTTGTTCCCTTCATTTGCCCCGCTCCGCTCTTGCGCTGTCTCTCGATGTGCCCGCTCTCTCCTGGTCTTGGACATTGGTGTGGTGGACCACCAACATTTGCATCCTGACCTGTGTGCATTATCAGCCACTCAGGGCTGTTCATCTGTGACATACACTTTGGTATCACTCATCCTGTCTGTCTTCACCATGTTCCTGCTCTAATAGGACAGGGAATAACGAGCCGGCCGTTTTCAGGCCTCTCTGGACAATTTCACGCCTTAGTTTGATCAAATAAAAGGTGTTGAACATCTTTAACATTACAGACACTGAGCCAAATGCACCAGGAGTTCAGCACCAGCAGCATTATAGACTCTGCTGTCAAAAAAGTCTTTATGTGGGATGATGAATGACAAAAACCCTTATAATGATCGGTGAAAAAGTGTGTGTGATCGTAAAGTTAGTATTTTTAACAAATGTGTAAAAAATTTACGTTTTCACGTCTTAATCTTATATTAACTTATATAACTTATATTTGCATGTATCATGTGCTGATGAGAAAGTATGTTTTTATACATTTTTTTTTAAATAATTTGCATCAAATATCTGGAGACTAATAAAGTTACAGCAACATTTGATTCTTAATTGTATGTTATAAACTGTGTAAAATAGTGTGTACAATAGTTTCAGCAAAATATATTTTAAATAATATGAAAATCTGTAAAATTATACTAAAGAATATGAGCAACAATTTGATTGATGTTGCTTACTAAATAAAAGATGTATTGAAATGAAAAGGAATTGTATACCTTGCACCATCATTAATAGTTTGATGGGACAACATGTGGGTGAGTAGTTTCTGTTTTATGATAAACTATACGATGCAGGACGTGTCATAGTATGTTTATGCAGTAAACGTAGGTGTGTGTTAGCGCCAATTACGCTTCAGTGCTGGTACATAAACCTCCTGTTCTTTGTCCTACAGATCTGGGAGATGAGACCGTGCTCAACATGAACACTATTCTCTGGGCAGGCATCATAGTCGTAGTATTTATCCTGCTCCTCCTGGCCGTGGATGTCACGTGTTACTTTGTCAACAAGTGTGGCCTCATTATGTGCCTTTGTGGGAAGTCGGGCACTGGCACTAAAGGACACAACCTGGAGGAGTGCAAAAGTACTTTCACGTAAGTCATGTTTTTTATTAAAACGTATTTTGAGCTAAAATACAGATTTGGGCCTTTCAGGTCATTCATTATAACACTGTGTGGTAGTTGGGTGGAGTATAGATGCAGACTGCCACAGAAGGCAGACTTTAATCAAATTGTGTGGGTAGTAGAATTATATATTGATTTTCCTACATTTTATCCTTCTACTTTCAGTCAAATGCAGCCACAAATATCGATCTTGTAATGCTGCAGACAGACACACAGAGAGAAAATCTATACTCAAGTCATGTAGAAAAAAATACTCTGTATGCTATTACTGTTATGAAAATATAGACTGTATCTTACAACAGAAAAGACGAGTCCAAAGAGCCCATTGTTGAAGTTCGAACGGAGGATGAGTGCACAGCCAATCACAACGCAGCAGGCCCCACAGAGCCCAGTGAGACCACGCCCCTCACAGAGCCAGAGTAAGTGACGCTGACCTGCAGGGGGCGCCCTTTAACTCTTCTTTTGAGCTGTTGTACAATGCACTCCACTTCAAAGAATAACACTTTATCAGATGGCGCTGATTTGGCCTCCGTTTTACGCCTCTTTGAAAATGATGGGTCATTCTTGAGTGGAGTCCACTGAACTGTGTTGCTTTTTGTATTTTTTCCCCATTCAGAGGGACTATTGCACTTTGTGTTTCTTCTCCTGCCATTGGAGAGCTTTCTGATCTAAAGGTTGAAGCAATACCAGTTTATGACAGTGATTATTTCCAGCATTTAGAGTGCGATCAACTCATTAGGTCACTTGACAACCACCATGTATAAAAAATGCATTTCAAAATTGTCACTGGTACTGTTTAACCCGTAGTACTGTAGTTTTAACTCGACTATTTCTAGTATATTAGTTCTCTAGTCCGTGTACTCCATGTTGTGTGTATGGGGTGTATCTTTTATGGTCCACTCACTGCATGACAACTTTTATTTATTTATTTATTTTTGGCCTAATCTGTGCTTTTTTCAGTTGCTTTGTCTTTACCTGTGTGGTGTTCTGACTAACCCCGTGCATGCCGGTCCCGGCCACCTCCCTCCGTCACAGTCCACCTGGTGTCTAGTCTGTGTGTCTCTGTTCTCTCCTGCTCTCTCAGGCTGGCGGCTTACCCTGCTCTGGCACTGGACACGCTCTCCTCCAACACTGCCACCGCCACCCTCGACCCCGCACTGGACAGCCCCTCTAGCGAGACCACCACACTCACATGTAGCCTGTCCACTCCGGCGAACGAGCCCACACCCGCAGCTCCATGCGCCGACTCCAACACTGCCCCGCCAACTCCTGTCAGTTCCTTTACTGACCACTCAGAAAAAGTGGAGGAAACCGAGCAACCGTTGAGAAAAGCGGACAAACCGAGCCCGTTGGTATTGGATCAGACGGTTCTCAACATTCCAGAAGTGCAGCCGAAACTCAATACCCCGCCCACCACCCCGGACCGGACTAAAGGCGCCAAATCTCCCACGCCAATTCCACCGAAACGGAGATTTTCTCCCAAGCTTATGGCTGCACAACAGGCAAGAAATAGCCCGCCCGTCTCTCCACTCGCTTCCTCCTCCCCGTCTCCCTCCCCCACACTACGAAAGCCCGCCCTGCGCCCGCCAGTGGCCCAAAGGCCCGGCCCGCAGGACTCTGTAGCCTTAGATATAAACACTGCCTCCAATCTTGCCCCTAAACAAAATGTACACAGCACTGCCCAAGATCAGAGTAGCTTTACAGCCTTTGACACAAATAAACCACTCAACCAAATGGACGACCATAACATAGCTATGACCAAAATGGCTCCTTCAGGGGTCCTAGGCAACCCCGGCCTGGATGCCGAAGAGAGCGCACCTTTAGTTGCAGATGTCCCAACTGGACACAATGCTCATTCCTCTCTCAACAACTCGAACGATCTCCTCGCGACACACCCCAACGCATACGACCTGTTAACTCCGACCGACCCGCACCTCGCCGGCTTGGAAGGTTCTGACACAGAGCTAGAGCTGGGGAACAGGCCAGAGAGAACGTCGTCGACACCTGCCGTTCTGATTAGTCTTGACAGCCCGCCCTCTGACCCTGCGCTGCCCGATGGAGAGGAAGTAGACCCCTCAGCAGCGCCTGTGGCCAAGAACGCTCCGCCTGTCTGCAACGAGTACGGCTCCCTCTAGAGGTTTATCTGTGTGTTTGTGCGCAAGTGTGTGTGTGTGTGTGTGCCCATTCATTCACCACCGCATCCTGCCATTGACCACACACTAGTATCTACAGTAATGGTTCATTTGGCAATGACAGAGACTAGTTCAGTGTTGTGCTGTGCTGTGAATGAAAACTCAGGTGTCTTAGTTGTTTTTTGTTTTTATGCTTGTGTGTCGTTCTCCATTTACTTTTGAGACCCACTAGAAAGGACTTTCCACAGTCTAAAGTTGGATAGGATATGATTGTGAACTTTTCTTAAATACGTCAGAGTACACGGTATTTATAAATCACGGTGATTGTGCTTGTAATTTGGAAATGACTTCACAACAGGTTTGTCTCTGCACCAAAATTGTCACCAATCCACCTAGTTTAAAATTTACTCTCTTCTTTTATTAAATGTTCTTTGTGTTATTGTTGTTGTCGTTCATGATCACATAAATAATTTATTGCAATGTACCAACACTGTTTTCGTGTAGTGATAGTCGCCTTTCTTTCACTTGGATTTACAAAAATCATTAGTATACAATATATATAATAATAATAGCTGTAAGCTACAGGAAAAATAAACCGTTATCCCCATTTTTTCTTGATGAGTCTGCCATAATTGTCGAGTTTTCCCTACTGTCAAGGTGGTGAAGAAATATGTAATAAGAAGTCTAAGGATAAAAGGCGTCTTTTTACATATGGGTGAAAATGTCATTCTGAATAAATGGCTCAATTGTTTTAATTATTTGTAATTAAAGTAATTTAGATCCATGATTTAACCCCTTTTCCCATTTCACCCTTCCAGGGACTTTTTCTCAGATGAAACAGGCAATCTGGGGGAGGCCGTATTCACAAACGCCCTGGCTGAGATCTCCACAGGACACAAAAGTATCATACAAACTGAGAGCAAAGCATGATGGGACATGACCACTTTGAAACACGGACATTTTAAGTGAAAGCATCCAGAACAACTGTGGGAGTTTTCTTTCCAGTGCCCTTAACTTCATTTACAAATCACAAACACTGGTTTGAGTGCACTTGGTGTGCTCTTCTTGGGTCACATGACAAATGTTTACTTCACTCTGAACTTTAGGTCATAAGAGATTTATATTATTTTTTTATCTTATTTTTTATTTACTCACATTATACACAGTAACTATAATACCTGCCTGGAAATTTATGAATTTCACTAATAACTTTTTTATGTGCTTAAGGTTTCAACTGCCGTTGTGCACAACATTTAATTACTATGAAATGATGTAAAAAAAAAAAAAGGACTATATACAGTATATATATATATATATATATGAATATAGAAATTATTTTTCTTATGTTCATGTTCTCCTGTTCAGATGTACATTGTTGTATTTTTGTTTGATGCTGAATTTGTGGGTTAGTCTTATTGAAGCTTGTTCTGCATGTCTGACCTGTAAAGAGTTTTAAAATTTCATTTACAATGGTTGGTGTTACAGCTTGTCTACTACAGGAATGTTGTAAGTGTGTGGATCATAAAACCAGATCTTTAAGAATATTACGATAATGCTACAAAACCTTATTTTTTTTTTTTTTTCAAACCTTCCTTAGATTTTAACTGTACTTGTTTTAGGCACTAAAACAAATTACATATCAATATCCAGTGACAATATGAGAACGGCCTACACAGGGCCAGACAATAAATAGTTAAATTGTTGCCTGGTTCAACTATTTCTGTATCACATGCAAAAGATTAGCTTTATTTTTTGACTTATGAAAAGTGTATTTTGTAAAAAAAAATGTATTTTTTGCTGAAACATTCCTGCCTGCAAGCTTGTGCACTGCACCTGTGTGTCTATACTGTCTTGTCCTCAGTTTCTATAATAATCTGCATAGCGTTGTGACAGAATTAGCCTAATTCTTTTTAGTATTCTGAGTGAATAGAACTTAAGTATAATAAATGGACTAACATGGACTTTATTACATGTGGTGTATAAAAATGTCTGTCACAGCACTACATTTTGCCAGCTGTAGTGAAAGAAGGTGTTTGATTCATGGCATGACTTAAATCTTTTTAATATCAAAATGTGCTTATAATGTCCATGTTTGCTTTGGGCAGCCTCATTCTCACGAAGAAATAATAGTGCAGTACAGTTTTCCTCTATCAAAGGCCTTTTTTGTCTGTGTCGAGCAGGAGCTTTATAACATGCCATGCCAGTAGTAGAAAGTTGATGAACTCTAACTTGATATCGGAGTAAATGGGCCATGACAGGAAAAGGACTTGTTTGCAGCTCATCACTTGTTCTTCCACTCTTCACCTCATTCCTTGTCAATCTCATCTTTAAACACGTTTTATTTTACTTTGAATTGTGTTTATGTACAGTTACAGTATGGGTGCAAACCTAATAAAGAAGGCTAAGTCTAATAATGTCTGGCCCATTTTGTCAGAGTGACCTTAAACGTCCTAGATCAAGGGGCGTGTGGTGGGACCATTTTCTTCCTCATCAAAAGACCTGCCATATCGTGGCCTTAAGTAAAACGCCACTTTTCACATCCCAGTTGTGCATCACTGGTATTGGGGACGCCCGCAGAATTTATAAAAGGAACTGACTTTTTTTTAAAGTTTTTTTTAACTATGTAGTTGATTTCTAATGTAATAATAAATAATAACAAATAATTTAGGGGTCAGAAGTTCTATGCTGGAGGGCCATATTTTGCCCCCATACACTTGTCCTGGTTTGTTCTGTGATTATATGTATAAACCTGAATTAAAGCTAGCAATGAAAAGAAATGGTTTGTAGTGGAGGCAATTTGAGTTTTTGCTTTATTGTCAAAATGTTGTATTTAGGAGCAACCGAATGACCATGCATTTATTTCCAATGTGAGACCTCAAATCTGTATGGCATTGACTTGACCCGATCCTCTTAATCAAATGAAAATGCATGATTGCTCAAGCATGTATAAATGAAACAAAAGAGGGAACGACACAATAGCTTTGTTAAAAGCTCAAAAAGTCAATTCAACCCACGAGCGCACGCAGTACCGTGTGTTAGTCAGTAGATGGCAGTACACGCCCTCCAATCGCGTCTTGTTTTCGCCGTGTCATGGGCGCGCGCAGGACTATTAACAGAGAAAGGTTACAGTGCAAACAGGTTATTTTAGGTTGCTCATTCTTCGGGACACTTGTTCGGATAGCGCCACGGAAAACAAGCACGTGGTTATATAACGCATGTTTGCGCGTGGGTCAGGTTAACACTTCCCAGCTTGGATGTCAAAATATTGAGTAGGGCACTGAGAGTTTGGTATTTTCAGCAGTGGCGGCATGCCTACAGCTAATGTGACACGAGGCCACAGACGGGCGCAGTGTCAACAGTGTCCGTGACCACAGCAGACCGCGGTGACCTGAAGAGGCATCCTCTTTCAGCGTGCCACTAAAAGGCCCGGCTTCACCTCAGTTCACTTTTCACTTGCCTCCTAAACACAGCTCCTGTCGCGGGCTGCGCTCCGCCAGTTGTGCTTGCCCTTTTGAATTGAAAGTGGCCAACCCGGTGCCCTGTCAGTCTTCAGATGCCCTGCAGATGTCTCTGATTGCAGCAGGAGAGACGAGGAGCAGAGGGCGATCACTCAAAGCCGTGACGTCGGCCGGTGATGATTTGCAGCCGGTCAAGACAGCGGCAACGTCCCGATATAACGCAGGTATTGACGGGAGGTGCCTTTCACAATAAAAGCAGTGCGCGCGCGCGATTCGTCCCAGCGCAAACACAGGCCAAATCTATTTTGAAATCACCGCAAGCCTGCTTCTCTCGATTTGTAATATGGTGGTGGGTACAATTATTCCAGTTCAGTTTCACACAAGTGGATAATTTCTGGAGAAACTTCACATGTTGCCTCCCCATGATCCTGGAAATGTCTCATTTCACTCAATGTCACACATTTGTCATGTGGCCTAACTACTGGCCCTGGATGAAAACGCACTTGGAATATAACCAGGGGCTATCTTTATACTATACATGTGTGTATAATAGCAGTGGTTCCATGGGGTCCGGAGCCCCCTGGGGTTCCTCAGAGGCACTACAGGGGGCCCCCAAAGTCCAATGAAAAAAGTTAATTGTGAAAGGAAAAATACATTTATTTGGACAAATGCAACAGTTTAAACCAGTATTTAGCCTACTGTCGTCGCTAGCTGTGACATAATAAGAAATTCCTTTGAATGGAGTACATTATTATGACTTGGGGGACCCCGAGAGATGTTTCTGATCGCTAACGGGGCCGTGATGTCCCGGACTTTGGGGATGGCTGATCTATAGGCTACCGATATGTTAAGAGGCTTTTATTTTGAAGTACCCGGGTGGGTGGGTGCGTCTTTCCTCGTGGCGCTTGACGGCGGCGGCTGGCTGGTGATTTGCTTACTTGAAGCAGGAGTGAGTTTGGAGCGCGTACTGTGAAATGTGTAAGCATGATGTTGCCCGGATAATCAACGGAGGGCGCGAGGACAAGGAGGTAGGAACAACTGTTACTGCGCACTTTTATTAGACCAGATGATTACAGGCTATTTGACAACTGACAGTTTAACTCGGGTCATTTCGGTGCGTGAACTAGGATGACTTTTCTGTGGCGGACTGATTATTCTATATTTTTATTGCACTTTATCATAGTCTGTCAAGTTTTATTTAACGTAATGTTGGTTTACAAAGAAATGGAGTTGACGGAGTGATTTGAAACTATAACATCCTAACATTAGGCGACCCCAATCACACCGCTAAGTATTTTGGGGAAATTTCCTTTCGTCGACAACAGGCAACTTGTCATTGCCCGCTCAGACAGGGGACTGCAGGAGAGTGTTGTGGAGAATAATCTGTCGCAAAGTGTGGTGGATTTCAACACGCGGGAATTTCATATGCACCTGATGCGCGCAGATGGAGGGGAGTTGAGGCTTATTACTTGAGCATCACTCGGCTGCCGCCAGACCGTATAGACTATAGCCATTATAATTACTCACACATCTATCTCACAGACACAACCCCGCGACCCCATCTATTATCACGCCCTCATCAATTAAACACTTTGATAACTTATTTAGGGATTTTTAGCGGAGCGGTTTAATTGTCTTTAACGCGTCTAATCACGAAGACGTGCAGTCTAAATGAACTAATGAGCCTCGAGGGTGGCTGGTAATAGCGGGCCTACCTGTTGAGCTTAAGGATGTGTGAGGGGCTTGATAAATTGAAGCGTCACCTCTCAGTATGCAGACGTTATTACAGCGACGTGACCGCGCGCAACGAGACCTCCGACTATAATCACCACAAGTGCAAACTGTGGCGCGTATCGACCAGCCCCTGCCTCTTATCCGCTCTTTAATTAAAATACATAGCCCTGCACTTATAGCCATAAGGGGCTGGAATCAAATACTACAGTTGTCTTCAAATAGCCCAATTAATAGCCTGGGCCTTCTGCATTTTAAACTCAGAAGAATTTAAACTTTTAAACTCTAAACTAATAAACTGTCATTTACTTTTCTTACTAGACATGAATTTTAATTCAAATTGTGGAACTGAGTGTAATTAAATGTGCTTTGTGTCACAATGTAACTGAGACAGGTGCTAATGATCCTGTGATCCTGCACAAACTACACACCACAACAGCTGAGGCCAACAGAACCAGGCGGGACAGCACACCTCATGCGTGGCTCAGGCCGGGCTACGAGAGGAATCTGCTCTGGCAAACATGGGTGTGCTCCAGCTCCACAATCCTTCTCACTCCAGCATTTTGCTGCAGCGGGCCAATCAGATGCGTCTAACGGGAACCCTGTGTGATGTCATCATCACAGTGGACGGCCAGGAGTTTCCTGCGCACCGCACGGTCCTGGCCTGCACCAGCAAGATGTTTGAGATCCTGTTCCACCGCAGCAGTCTGCGATACGCACTAGACTTCTTGTCCCCCAAGACCTTCCAGCAAATCCTGGAGTATGCGTACACAGCCTCTCTGCAGGCCACAGCAGAAGACCTGGATGACCTGCTGTACGCTGCTGAAATCCTGGAGATAGAGTATCTGGAGGAGCAGTGCCTCAAAGTGCTTGAGACTATCCAGCACGAAGAGAGCCACGATGTAGCCCTGAAACACCACAGTCCCACAGACCACAGCGAGCAGCGTGCCCGCCACTGGAGACAAGTGCTAATGTCCAAGAAGCATTCCCTACAGGACGGGCCTGCCCGCTCTGCCCCCTCTGCCCTGCACCAGCTGGCCCTGTACCACATGTCCGACAGAAGCCCCACTGCCATGGGGACACACAACACTCCACTGAGCCCAAAACTGCTGCAAGAGGCCAGGCCCTCAGAGCTGTCCGAGGCGAGCTCTCTTGAGCCCAACAGCATCAAGTGTGAGAGCATGCAGGTAGATGAGTGCCCAGACGGCCAAGGCCACCCCTCCAGCCCGGGCCAGGGGAGCTGTGTCTCAGAGCAGCCTC
This sequence comes from Proterorhinus semilunaris, assembly GCA_021464625.1. Taxonomy (NCBI): domain Eukaryota; kingdom Metazoa; phylum Chordata; class Actinopteri; order Gobiiformes; family Gobiidae; genus Proterorhinus; species Proterorhinus semilunaris. Next base: position 18,155,886 of record CM038354.1, on the reverse strand, counting down.
ATGATGATGGGCCAGGGACACCCCTAAGAGGCAGTGTCATCACAAGTGCCCGAGAACTGCACTCCAGCCCTGAGCATGGAGGAACAGTTGGCACTGCTCTGGATTCTCTCCCTGGGATAGGGGACAAACATATGACTTCCATATACTCTATGACTGCTAACCACACTGGGGACGGGATGATCCCAGTTTCTATGGCACCACCTTTGGGGGTCTCACTGGACCCAAGGGCCTACAGTGGCCTGCTGCACCAGGGTCTGCTGCACAGGGAACTGCTGAACCGACTGGGCCAGTTCGCAGCAGGGATGAGGCAGGACCAGAGCCAGTGCTGTGGTGAATGTGGACTTCAGCTGCACAGCAGACAGGCCATGGAGCAGCACAGGTAACTCACTCAACACACACGCTGACACTGAAGAAATATAATACGTGTGCCAACACACCAAACATGACACAAAACATGTCAAAACATTTATTACCAAATTTTGTCTTTGAAAATGAAATTGAAACATGTATTTATTAATTACAGTGTATGTTGATTTGTGCATTGTGTGCTTTTAGATTTTAGCCAGTGTTTGATGTGGAAATATTAATTGTTTACTCAATAAAAACACTTAAAATAAATAAATAAATAAATAAAATGCAATGAAAGTATAGGCCTTCTTTACCCACGTCCTTATTCATAGAAAAAAACAAAACCACAGAGTGGTACCTGGAAGCAGTAGTAGTAAATATGTAAATGTCTTCTCAGGGACACCTGCACTCGTGTCTTAGAAAGACGTCTCGGCGAGTTGGAATTAGCTCTTTGTGAAATACTTGGTATAAAGAGCCTTGGTGTCGCTGTTATTTACAAAGGCGTACTTTTTAAATTCTGTTTGATTATTTGTGCAGAAGCGTGCCTCTCACAACAGGCTGTCTCTCAGGCTATTTGATATGCATTCCTTTGCATCAGCCGAGAGAAGCCTCTCAGCAGGGACCGGCTGGACGCTCCAGCTTGATGATGGATAACTTCTGCCTCCCAACCCGTTGTGTTGTTTTGTTTATTTCTCTTTTATTTATTAGCTTGACAGATGAGATTTTGTCATTGTACACAAGAACTTAGCAAAGCACACAAACTAGCTCAATGACAGCTCTAATTATCCTGATTTTAGATGGTAATAATTGCAATGGCTTGGCAGCGTTTTACTCATCACTAATCATTACAAACAAAACAGCCTTCGAGTGGTGAATCCTCATGTGCAGTAACCCATCATTAGTCCGGAGGCTGTAGCCTGTAGTGCCCCCCGCAGAGCCTGAGTGACATGAGCCTTTCTGTAGCAGTGGCTGAAGTACTCGGTCACACCAGCGTCCTGCGGGATATTTACTGCTATGCCTCTCACTCGTGCACACTCATGTCCGCGGGTCCAAGGAGCTCATTGGTGCCACTGCTTTAGCACGGAATGAAGTTGGTGCAGGGCTGGAACCAGGTCACTGAGCATTCACCTGGTCTCACGCTGATATTTCAGAGTTGTTTGAGGACACCACTTGAAAAAAAAATGAATAAAAAAGGAGCAGGTTTTGTTGTTGAATGTGGAGCAAGGTTAAATGCATATATTTTTAGAAGATAGAAAAAAAAAGAAGAAAAAAAAAGTATTTTGTAGGAAACTTATTTTTTAATACTGCTCGTGTAATATGTATTATTTCATCAAAGATGTACTCTAAATGTGTTTCTTCGCATGTAGTTATTGTGGTAAGGCTGGCTAGCTGCCCTGCTGTATGCTGAATTACCTCCCATGTTGTTTGGACCACATCTGTTTTTAGGTCACTTGTCTGTTTGCGGGGTGATCCAAGGATAACAGTGCAGATGCCTAGCATGCTTGGATGTGTGTGATATGATATGATAGGTTTTGCCGGCGGAGCTCCAGCGAATCATCTTCTTTCCTTCTTTTCATTGCAGTTACAAGGGAAGTGTATATGCGTGTACAACACGTGTTTAGCTCGGATGTAATTGTGCATGTATGTGTGTCGTGTGTGTGTGTGCTGTCTTACAGCGCTGGCGGGTGGAGGCACGCGTTTGTCGGCACTCTGAAATTAGCCAGATATCCCATTGTCTGTGGTCTTTCAGCATTCATGCATTGTGATTCACAACTCCAAGGGCCTCTTATACTAATGATGCCGCATTCAGTGAGGGATTCTTGCCTGAATTCAAACATGATCCTCTTGTTACGAGGACAAAAATGCTTTGGGATTTTGGAGACCATACAGACCAAAGGCGTACTTTTATCATTCTAGTTGTGTTGTGGGCTCAGTTTCTGATAACACACACTTGTGTTTGGCTTTCCACAGGAGGCTGCACTCTGAGGAGAAGGGCCACGGCTGTGAGTTCTGCGGTAAACACTTTCAGGACAGCATGCGGCTCAGGATGCACATGTTGTCTCATACAGGTACAAAGTCACACACTCCTCACACAAACCACTGCCTATTAAGTCTCAATAGTGCTGTCTTTCAGATGCACCTGTTCCATACTACTCACCCCTCCCCACCACACACACTCCCAGTTAGTGCTGCTCCGAATACTTGGATCATGCTTTCTGTTCATGCTTAGGCCTGTGCACCTCTTCTCCCTGCCGCCTCCCGCTGCAGTCTCTTGCTTGAATCGTTCCAGTGTTTTTTCGGAGACTTTGGCAGCGGGCCAGCTCGGCCCCTTCTGAGTGATGACATCATGAGCTGCCGGCAGGCCTGGGTGTTCTGCCAGTGTTCCGAAGCGTGTGTGATGGCTCGCTCGCAGATGTGTGTCCAGGAACACACTGTACCCAAATGCAGACTTAATCAGACCTGACTGCTCTCCCAGCTACTTCATCCAAAATAGAGAAAGAGGAGCGAGGGGGGTGAGGGGTGGGGGCTAAAAATGAAACTAAAACACAAGATGAATCCACAGTAGGAATATGTACAGACAAGGCCAGGTCCACATCCTGTCTGCTTGTCTGGCCATTGTTTGGGAATGACAAACTGCTGACAGATAAAAGAGAGTCTGTTTCTTTAAACTGAGCTTAAAGTGCTTCACCTGAGTCGGCCCCGCTTCAGTATCCTCCGTAACCCTAACCACACATCTAGCCTTTCCTCTCACACCTCAGCATCACGCTCCAGTCTTCAATCGCCTCTGTCATGTAACAGCTGCACTTTTAACCTTGTTTGAATTTTTGCATAAAGTCGCTACCCTGATATGTCACCCCTTAATACTACAAAGAAAGATGTGTGTCTCTTTTCTTTGTGGCTGTGTATTTGGTATAGCAGCCTTAGATCCTGCTGGTTGCTAAGGAGCGAGTGCTCCACCGCTCTAATGGGCTGATTTGGTATTCAGCTCGATGCTGGCTCTTATTTTGGTATGCCAGACAAAGTGTTTTGATGGAGGACGATTGCAGCCGCGTCTGGAGACAGTTTGATGGTTTATGGATGAGAGCACACTCCGTGCCTTTGACTGCACAAGACAATGCACTATGTTCTCTTCTTCCCTTATCACAGAATCACACACAGCACAACATACCACACTGGACAGTGCCACACAACATCAGCATCTACACACTTGTATTTTTATTACTATGGAAAACTACTCACAGCCAAGTTTTATTTTAGACTGGGTAACAAAACGTACGCTTTCAAAACAATAACTATTTGTTTTCAGGAATTGTTGTTTTAAAAATGAACAGATTGGGGCTTTTATTATTTGCACAGCATTGGGAACAGTGGCACACTGTCTGTGCACAGCGCAAGAGTTGAAAGAGGACCACATTTAGGCTGTGCCGCTCAGAGTTCCCAAAGCTTGTGGGTGTTTTAATGAGTCATTTTAACTTCATTTAAAGCCAGCTGAGCAGAAAATAGATCAGTGAATGAGCCCTGGGCCAGTATGGATCTGCAACCGATTTACATCTCTGTGAGAGCCAGCCCACATCCCAACAGCTGTGTGTGTGTTCAGGTGTGAGCGCGGGCACCGCACACTGTCTCTTTCATGTCTTCATCAGAATAGACAAGGGCATTCCAGAGGTGAGTGGGGAGGCGCCGTTACACTGGCCGCAGTGGGATTTGGGTAGTTGACACTCAGTATTTTTGATAAAGAATATGCTGGAGGCTGTGATGCCGTAGACAGAACCATAGACAGAGCGGCCTAAGAGCAGCCGGTCTGCACAACCCTCACTGCACAAGGCCGCGGTAAATAAGTCTTCAGCGTGCCTCCTTTCTGGTAAAGAGAAGGGCCGGTGCCGCTTGTCTGGTGCCTTTGTTTGTCCTGAGTTGTGTTTTTATAGCACTTTCTCCCATTGAACTCTGCGCAGTTACTTCCTTGTGTTAACACCTGAAAGGCACAAGTGCGTAAAACCCACTTTTCATTAGGCCTCCTTTGTTCTGTCCTTGTGGCCTTTTGCTCAGCGTTAATGCTAAATGACTCCAATTACTAAAGTACTGTCTAAAATACTTCTTTCTTGCTCTTACAGCTCCCGCTGAAGCACTAGTTTGTGATCAGTGCGGGGCGACGTTCTCCTCAGAAGATGCGCTGGAAGCTCACCGACAAACGCATACAGGTATTCGTGAAAATAAAAAGTTGTTGTTACTTTACTTAACCTGGCACCAAACACCCAAATGCACGTAAAGAGCCGCCTGATTATGGCTCGAAATGTGCTTGTCATGCTGGCTGGGTTAAACTGTTCCTGTTATGATGCTCCATAATTTATCAACACAGAGGTGGGAGGCCCTCTCACATGTCACCCACTAATATCTCTTGGCACCTAGAGCCACCGAATGCCACTTTGCCACAACACCAACGTAACCATTTTAAAGAGGCACACACCACAGTCTGGTCCACTATGTCACTTTAGAAACAACCAGCTACTGAGAATATATTTTTTTTTCTTTCTTCTTGTCTGTGTCTGTTTTAAGTCTTTAGTATTATGTAGCAGTCTAAAATAATATGCATCTCTTTTTTTATTGGTAAAAATACTTAAACATAGACATTTTAAAGTAAAAGTTTAAAAAAAAAAGTAAAAACTGACTTTTAGTAGTAAAGTGCTTTATTTGTCATCATACAGTTGTACGAACAAAATAATGTAGATGAGATTGTTGATTAGTTCTAAGCCACATTGCCGCCACCATGGGCCAACATGACTAGCACGTTTTTGGAGGCGGGGGAACTGGAGAAAACCTATGCAAACATGGAGAGAACGTGCATTCTCCACACAGGCCTCGTCTTCCTGGGATTCAAACCCAGGACCTTCTTGCTTTGAGCAAAAGCACAAACCACTCGGCCACCGTGCCCTCCCTAGTATTCAGATCCTGTGCTTTTGTGAGATTTATCAGAATCAGAATAGTTTTTATTGTCATTGTTTGAGAACAGGTTCACAAACTAGGATTTTTTTCTCTGTACTTTTCTCGGTAAAGTGTTTAGTTTAAAAGTTTTAAAAGTTTATTGCCCAAACGTACAGACGAGTACAGACAAGCCTGTAGATAGAAAAAAGGAGAAAGACGAATGTGGACAAAATTGCAGTTGTTAAAAATAAATAATGTTTAGTATCAGGCTTCAACATCATAACCTCAGAATACATAATAGAGGGAAATGAAGGCATGTAGGCCTTTTATATTACTGTAGCTAAACTGTTACTGGGGTCAGATTTCTTTAATTTTGATATAATGTGAAATGCATCTCCCTCTACTGCTGCTGGCTTCTAAGTTGAAAATGCAGTTTGATCTCCAATAATGATTGGGTATTGTTGTACATTACAGCTGCCATTGTCCACACCTTTTTTGTTACTGTCAGAGAAAGGCGATCAGCCTCTCAGGCGCATTGGCATGTAACTGTAACTCCGGGTGGCACACACACAATGAATAGTTAATGGATGTGGACATAGAGGGGTGTTAACGATGCCCAGAAGTTTCTACCCTCATCTCCCCTGGTTGTAAACATCCCCAGCTCAGTTTCAGCTTGGCCGGCACTGTAGATCTTGGAAATACTTTCCTATTTGTCATGGCCTCAGTCGACATTGCCCATCTCCTATCATGCTGAGCTTGTGTAGCTGAAATTGTGTTGTATGTAGAATAAATATGGTATAATTCTGATGATCATTGCTTTGGGGCGTGTCTATTCTAAGCCAAATTTGCTTCCTCTTGACAGATTAACACGTGCCAGAGCTCACAGTGACATGTTTCCCTTCAGATCCCTAAGCAGAAACATAATACTGCATAGGAGAGAGTGGGTCCATAGCTGTTGGGTAACACTGGCATGAGACTAGTTTACAGTGAAAGTTTAATCATTTTGATATGTCAGAGGTGAATGGCCTTTGGTCGGTGACATGAGATCAAAGGGAGGAGGTGCAGTGGGGGCAGGGACTGGGAGGATTTCCTGAAGGCAGCAGGATGGCTGCTGGTGTTGGATGCCAGGACTGAGAGAAAAACATCATGTGCTCCTGTTTACTCCTCACCACAGCCATGACATAGTCTCCTCTGACCTACTTGTCAGTGCCCAAAATAAAAGAATGGATCTGTCTCCGAACTGCTCTACCAACAAAGGAGTTTGCTTCATCAGAGGAGTCAAGGCTTTGGGGCACTTTGCTTTCAATTTCAGGAAACTCCAGGCAGGAGCTTATCTACAGCAGTCACAGAAATTGACTATAAGCGTTAGCTAACTATTTTGCCACCTTGCCTTTAAGGCAAAGGCCAAAAGAATGCTGCTTTTGTGTACTCACAGCAGCTGCACTGTTTCCACACATTACTGGTTGCTTTGCCAAGTGAATAATATTACCTTCTGCCCAGGCTCTAATTAAACAGTCCTGTTGCCGACTGAATAACAGCCTACTTTTACAATTCAGCCCTACTAAGTGTGTAGCTGCTATCGTAACTACCATTGGCCACTTGTAAAGTTGATCTCAAATTAGTCTTGTGCATATCTTATTGTATTCTTTTGTTCTGAGAAGAGACTTTAGAGACAAATGAGAAAAACTCTGAACATTCAGGAACTGAAGGAGCTAAGACATTAGCGTATTGTGTGACCTCAATGAACTGGTCCATGGAATGGTGGTTAAACATGAGCGACGTATCTCTTGTTGTATTAATTATTGAGTTGGTTGTTCCTCACTCGGGTAGATTAGCCGCTCACTGGTGAAGGCCTGGGGTTATTTAAGGTACTGTAGTGTTTCTGTGTCTACAGGGAGCAGCATGAGTACAGTAGCATGGATGCACAGGGTCATGTCAGGCCAGGCACAGCATGCATGACTGTGTGTGTTTAACTGGCTAATATTATTATACTAACATGAGTTAAGGACTGTCTTTATAGTGTCCTCCCACTATTATTTAGGTATTGCTTATAAATATCAGTGCACTTGTATCTGTGCATTGAAATAATTATGTAATGTCTGTTTCTTGGTTAATTTATTTTAATAAGCAATGTTATTTTCAGTTTAAAGTAAAAAGTAATTTTAGATTAACACACAAGCGTTATAAAGGTTGTCAGTGGTCTTGTTCAATTTGCAGCAAGTTTACTTCCAGATTCTCAGGGTGGGAAAACTTTTGTGCGATGCTTGAAAAGAAACAGGCTGTGCTTATTTGTGAATGAAGGGATTAGCTTGAACACTTCACCCCAACAAGGATCATGATCCTATCTGGTTGCCTGGACACATGGTTTTGTTTCTTGGGCAGCGTGAGAGCCTGGCGGACTCCCACCTCAGTTGGACTGAGTAAGTGGCAGATGTATGAAAGCAGGCCATGTTAAATCACACAAGGATATATACATAGTGTCACTGTGGATGGCATAACAACCCCAAATTGGCCTCAATTACCAAACTTAATTTATTTAGTAAGCGGTCCAATAATGTAAGAAATGTACATTTTTGTTTTGACCAGGCAAATTCCCACTATTCAGCCTGCTTCCCACAAACACAATGCACAGTCAACTCTCCGGCCATTCTGAAATGCCATTGATTACATGGTATTCACCCCATTGAGGGCCAAAGGTCAGGGGTCATCCAGTGCCTTAAACCTAAATCCCAGGCCCATTGTCTGGTTAAGGGGGAGAAAGCAGGGGGCAATGACGGCCAACTTTAGAGCTTACTCTCTCATAAAGATGCTCCTCCGCACTTATTATTGGCGCTCACTGGGAAACTCAAAACCCAGAATGCTTTTTGTTTCAAAGGATAAAGCCTTTGAACAGCAAGACAAAATACATGCCACCACAAACATTTCATTGTCTTACATTTTTAAGTTTAGACTACATGCTACATGCTACATTATTTGATATTTCTTTTCATTCTCTGTGAAGATTGTGCAGAAAAAAATGAAATAAATATCTACGGAGCTTTTCCACGGCGTGTCACCGTGAGATCAAGAGTGAGGGTTGGTGACAGGGTATTTGTCAGTGTTTCTTACTCATGTTGGAGAATTCTTGGTGACAGAAACAAACGGCATGTAGATCAAGCAGTGTCTGGGAGTCGTGACATTTTGCCTACACTATTGTTAACTTTACTTTTGGAATAGACGGCACCGGGTATAGGCAAAGTCAGGGGAGGCGTTTCTACATAAGGGCATATTTTATTAATAGTCAACACAAATAATGCTTCATTATGGTTCTGCAAATGAATTAAACTCTGCTTTGAAGTGTCTAAAGCAAGAGATGTGTTAAGTTGGTGGGAGGCTCTGCTTTCACCACACTAGACACATTAAAGTAAAAAGCACTCCCCCTGCTGGCTGTAGGTGTTATTGCATTATTCTTTGGAGCAGATCATAGCTTCTCATCTTTAACAGAGCATGTAAGGCAAGAAAGCCTGTTTGCTTCAGATGTGTGTTAAATACTTACTATTTTTAGATCAATGATGATTCTGCAGTCTCAGTTAAGCATGACTAAGGCAAAAGGTAATACTGTTTCACGACTGAAAGGATTTCCTGTATGGTCAGTGGATAAGAGGTGGGAGTGGGAGCAGAGGCAGTGAAAGTGGTGGGGGGTGGGCTTTTGTCCACTAAAATATTGTGATCTGTGGGTGAGAAAAAGCCTTGGTCATTAGGCAACAACATAAAGACAGGGATTGTAGGAGTTGCACAAGGAACCTATGACTAATGGGCTTGGTCAATGAGGGCCTGAACCTCATTGTGTGCCCTTTGTGCAAAAGTCCACAGGCTAAAGCCCCTGAACAGGTGCAGTTCATTCCAGCGGATCACCTCCCTGCAGGATTGTTAAGATCAGGGAATGTCTTTCATCCTGTCTTCTTTCTGTTAATGATTATAAATGTTCAAATGATCATCTATATTAGTGCAGAACAGGGATATAATTCAAAAGATAAACATTTGAACATTTAAATAAAGCACAGACAGACATTTAGTGCATTCATGCCTAATTGTGCTCTAACAACATTTTAAATGTCCGGAAATGTCTTTTGTTGTCTGAATTAAAAAAACAATACACGCTGAATGATTTCCATCCATTCTTAAAAATGTGAATTTGCTTGAATAGTTTTTCTGTCTTCTTTGAAAATACTTGTCTGTTAACTTGATTGAACCTAAAGCAAGTGTCTGACACTCTTCCCTCTTAGTATGAGTGTGCTGTATCCTTTTCCCTGCGTTAATTCCAATTTAATTGCCAGTTGCCTCAAGGCACTTCAATAACAGTAACAAATGATTTGATTTAGTGGACCTCATCAGACTGCATTTTAAATGCGACACAGCAACCCCACTTGAATTCCAATGAAGTGCTGGCACAGTCTTCTGTTTACTAATGATCCTCCGCTGGAGATGTCTGATTGAATCTGAGTCAGGACCAATGGGAGCTGCTAGCATTGTAAATGATCTGCAACCTGAGCAGACAGAGAAATAAGCGGCTCATAATCTCACATTAAAGCTGTAGTCTCTGACACCAAAACAACTAGTTAACCAGTTTTTAAGTCTGGCTCCTATAATGCAGTATAGTGAGTGCCAGTGTGAATTTGGATGCTGTCATACACAGCTTGTATTTCGAGCATTGAGAGCATGACAGCCAATGGATCTTCACATAGACATTCTGACTTGAAGTAGCTTGCCAGCATCTGCCTATCTGTATTCCTCTCCACACTCAGTGCAACAGGAAAGCAGCCCCAAAGAGATGCCAGGTCACACACAGGATTAAACTGGATTGTGTTTTTTCCTGCAGTCCTGCCTTTAATGGCTTGATATCACTGCTTAACATTCAGCACAGAGTGCATGGTGTAGGCATCATTTAGGGTGGAGTCACTATCTGCCGCTCTTTGAGCACACAGACAGAGGGCTTCACGGGCTGAAGCCGACTGCTGATGGGGAATGAAGAGAATAATTACACATCTAACACACCAGGAAGGTGCCATTGATTCCGTGATTGGCGTGCTGTGCATTGTGTGGAAAATTCTTAAAGAAAACAATGACTTTGATGGTTTAAAATAGAACATATAAAGATGCACAGTTGAGAGCGCCTGTGGGCTTTTAGAAGAGTTAGTTTAGGTGCAGGCACTTGCTCTTTGAAAGAAGCTTTTCCCTCAGAGGACTCACACAAAGTTGAAGTGACCCAGTTTCCCCACTTAAGGCCCTGTACTGAAATAACTGTGTCTTGTGCGTTCTCCAGGGACTGACATGGCGGTGTTCTGTCTGCTGTGTGCAAAGCGCTTCCAGACACAGAAGGCCCTGCAGCAGCACATGGAGGTCCACACTGGCATGCACAGCTATATCTGTAGCCACTGTGAGCGCCCTTTCCCCAGCCACACCACTCTCAAAAGACACTTGCGCTCACACACAGGTAAGACCTTCCGTCTGAACAGTCTACATAGATGCGGGATCAAAATCACAAGTGAAAAAGAAAATGCAGGTTATTGTTATACATTTGAGTTAAGGTATTTTGATGGTGGTTTTAGCTGATTTGCGTGCAGCCTCTTCCACTTTTTGCCTTTCTATAAGATGACTCACCTCTCTGATGACAGCACTGTACCGTTATGGCCGGTGCGTATTTTGGGCAATTTCATCCTGTTTATATTTTGGGTTCTTAGACAGCCTTTGGGCTTCTGCAATTCACGGCTGTCAGTTCTACTGTGGTTCACCCAAAATGATAGAGGAAACCCAAATAAATATTGAAGGAAAAGCAAATGGAAATGACTTGTCTGTGTGTTCTACTGAGGGTGAGTCTTAGTGCCGCGGGAGACGCAGAGATATTTACTGCCAAGATGTCCCCCTTTCTTCTTTTACCTTAAATAACACTCGCAGCTGTCAGGACGACTTGATGTCTAGACAGGAGAAATACATAATTGATGTGAAGAGACAGAAGTGAAGGGAGTTTTGGCCATGGCAGCGTATCTTGTTTGTATGCCTTTCTGCTTGGAAGTAACATTTTGTAAATGTCATATGCTCCACAGTGGGGTGGGGGATTGGGGAGAATCGGCCTGTAATGAGGAGAGCAATGTATCCTCTGACTAGGCTGTTGCTGTGGACACTGAGATAATGAGGCACATAGGTCATTGGAGATGAGTCAAACTCTCAGCCTTGGAGAGAAATAGATTAACTACAGTATAAAGAACAGAGCAGATCATGTCTGGAGGACTTGTATTAGCTGACAGCCAGGGGGAATGTTTTATGGGGCAGCCATCAGGGTATCAAAATGACTCCAGAACAGTGCATCTGTGCATAGTCGGTGTGATTCTGCTTTCATTTTAGGTGACCATCCGTTTGAGTGTGAGTTCTGTGGGAGCTGCTTCAGAGATGATGGTACACTGAGGGGCCATAAACGCATCCACACTGGGGAGAAGCCTTACGAGTGCAACGGCTGCGGCAAGAGGTTCAGCCTCAAACATCAGCTGGAGACGCACTACAGAGTGCACACAGGTCAATGCAACACAACACCTGCCTCACAGAGAACCAAATCACACTTTTAAATCCAGTCAGGGATGTGCTCATCTAGATCTTAGATCATCAACGCTCTGTGAATGTTAGATCGTTCCAGAAACAAAACAATAAGAATAAAAAATCACATTTACATTTGAAAAGTATGGATTACACACTGCAGGGACTGTCTTTGGGTCCAAAGTGATTGATTTGGCAATTTGTTAAAATAAAAATATAAACACTTTAAATTTGTATTTCAGGGGAGAAGCCATTTGAGTGTAAGCTTTGTCACCAACGCTCAAGAGACTATTCAGCGATGATCAAGCACCTGCGCACTCACAATGGAGCATCTCCATACCAGTGCACTATCTGCCAGGACTTCTGTCCCAGCCTGGCCGCGATGCAGAAGCACATGAAGAGCCACAAACCCGAGGACGTGCCCCCCGACTGGAGGATAGAGAAGACCTACCTGTATGTCTGTTACGTCTGAGCAGGACTTAGACTGAGCACACTCAATCACACTCCCTGTTCAGTCCTTTGTAATGAGGGTTGTAGAGCTGAAAGACTGGGGCTTATAGTTTACAAGAGAGTAAGATTGTTTTGGATAACAAATGATTAATGTGACCTGTTGTTGGAGGAACATTTTACCTGACAGGGTCAGGTATGAAGAACATGGGCTAAATAAATTACTATATTTAGTTAAAACATTCACTGAAACAGCTGAAGCTGGGTTTGTCCGTTTAAAGCCCTAAATAAATAAAATGTTAAAGTTAAAACATTTCTTTAAAAGCAAAAAAAAATAAAAAATCTGTTATAATCACGTGATGAATATTGCTGTTTGTTGTGTTATTTCAGTCCATGGGATTGAACCTAGATTTCATCCGTGGTATGACAGAAAATGCTCGTGGCTGCCACTGCCTGTGTCTCTAGAGGAGGTTTTGTTACTTTCAGGATTGAGCATCAAACACAGATCACAGTTATTCCTTAAAAGTGTCTTGAGTTAACGTTTTCTCCAGAGTCCAGCTCAGTTTTTCTCTGTTTTTGGATGGATGGTTTTATTTTTTGGAGTTGTTCGTTTTGTGCATGTTTTACTTGAATGGCTGCCATGTTTTGACCTCATAAGCTTGATTATTTAACTGCCTTGTCTATCTTGCAGTCGCTGTTCTTTCAAGCTAGCTGGCACAGATTTTTAGTTTCTTGCAATGTATTTGATTTTGCTATATATGTTTGTTACCAAATATGTGCTGGTGTGTATCACAGGCAGCAGTTCTCAAGATAATTTCTAGTAGAGCAAGCTCTACCTCTGATTTTTTTTCTTTTCTTTTTTATTTCAAACGTACTGAAATGTGTTTATTCATCAAAACATTTATTTTCTAACTACCACCATTTAAACACTGATGGTCAACAATGTGTAAAAAAAAAAAGCCTTGTCATGGCTTTTATGTGTAGTTTATATTGTTAGCTATATACATATAGATGTCTTACAAAATCAAGAATCAGAATTTTCTATGAAAAGTTAATAAAATGTGAACTTTTTTTTCAATATGAAAAAAATCTGACATTGTGTCATTATGAGCAGGTAATTGTTAATTGTAGTGTAGCTGTAATGTACAACTCGTCCCGTTATTCCCTTATGTGAGCCTAACAAGGCCTTATAGAGTTGAACTTGTTGTATTTTTGTATCACAGTAATTTGCTGTTTGTTTACATTTGGTATGATTTGAAGAGACATCTTACTGTGCGTTTTGTAAATGTTGATGAGACCCCTCCCTTGTGCCTCTTTTATATGTAGAGCCTTGATGTGCTTGAATACATGGGTCTGTGCTAATGGTAGATGTTTCTGAGTGTTTGTTTATTGTTACTTAATTCAAATAGACTGCCATGTAGATCCACTCGTCTGAATATTGCAACTGGAAGCAACAAACTGTGATAGTGGCTGATACTCTGATGCAAGTTACAAGCAATTTTGATGTAAAAAAAAAAAGATAAAAAGTCCACACTTGTGTCTCAAATATGTAGTTGTTTCAAAGTGACGATAGACTGAGGTCTTTGGATGAAACCAGTGAGTAAAACAAACCTTGGCGTCTGTGGGCATTCCCAATGCCTTTTAAGTAGCCAACAGCACTCAGTGCCATGAAAATACACATTACTGTATCTACATGAACATGCACTATAATAGATATTCAGTGGACCAAAAGAAACACAGCACTTTTGTGTGAAAAGGGGTTTTCTTTGATCTTTCTATGTTGTGATAATGCAGATGTCCTTTTATTTGATGTGTCTAGAAGGATGTGACTAGCATTGTTTAGATTATGTCAATGTCTGTCTACCTCAGGGCCAGATCAAAGCTCGACCTGGTGTCCAATCAGGGTTGTACTTCTTGCCATGTGTGCAGTAAAACTTCTCTTCATTACAGCTTTGTAACACAGTGTGTGGAAGTGTTATCCTCTGTGTGGATTCAGGCACAACTCTGTATGCATCAGTGTTCAGTGGCATGGTTCAAAAAAGAATAAAACTGTTTACCATTTTATGCATTTGGTGTCCTTTGTGTGTTGTTGCTTATCAGTGCTGCTGGTTACAGATCACTGCCAGTAACGTGACCATCAGCTTGAGTTTACGTGCCACGGGGAAGACTCACCAACAGCTGGAGTGGACCCTGACTCTGTAGTAACCTTTGATACAGCTGACCAGAGCCACAGCTGGAGCCTGCAACAAGCGCAAATGAGAACAAATCAAGTGTGTCTCAACTCAGTCCTCAGGAGAACATACTAGCCCACTATATTACAAGTGAACAGCAGCTAGTGTTTACATGTTCAGCGGCTGTCCAATGGGATGTGACTCATTATTTGTTATGGTCTTGTTATATCTTTCTTTTCACAGTAAAGTAGCCCTGGAGAGCCTTATAAATGTTTTATTTGGTCATCTATTTACTGGGCACGCCGCTGCTACCTGCATTGTTTTCCTCATCAATAATGGTAGCACTCCAAAGAAATGCAGGATTTTCCCAGTGACAAAACGATTACTTGCCTAGAGTGAACACAGGCCTTTTAAATGGTCCACCATATTTGCTTATGGCCCGAATTAGTATTTTTGAATACTGCTCTTTTTATAATACTTTTTTTTTTAAATAGGTATGTATTACATTTAATCAACTCTTTTGGTAATGACCATATATCAACATGAGAAAGTATGATTATATTTAGTTGACTAAATCTATGTTTCTTTACTGTTAATTATAGGTTCTAACAACCATATAACACATATCTGTTGTATTTGTCTAAATCAACTTAATAATAATAATGTAATAATTCATTCATTATACATGAACACCCCTTGTCATGAATGTCGGAGTAATGCTTTAATATTTAGGATTTTATAGGGAAACTACTGAGGATTTTAAAAAGTCAATGTCCAGTGCAACTTTGAGAAAAAACCTAATTGTTCCACAAGGGAAACCAAATGACCAAACAATACAAATCAACACTATAATTATAATAATTCTAAAATTGAACTACATAATTAGTAGGAAACAAAGCATGAAAGGAATGGGCACGCAACATAAAAATACATACATTTTAAAGAGGCTAGGCTCACACATTTCCCCCAACAACCCTTCTGAAGACATGATCAGGCTGCAGCATTAGGGATAAAATATTGGCAGTCACATTTGTATCCGTCCAGCCCCGGTCCCAGCCCGCTCCCGCTCCAGAGAGGGGCTGAGTGAGAGAGGCAGCAGATTGAGAGGGGGCCAGTGTTAATGCAATCGCCTCTGTTTAATTAGAGTAAGCGTGGTGGGCAGCTAAGGCAAACCACATTAGCTACCATCTGCTGTGCTCTTAGCCACTCTCGCCGTCATTAGCTCGTACAAGACAAGACGCAAACGCATACATGACAGCTATTTATGCAGCCTGCCACTTCCAATACAGGCATAACTGCGTCCCATTTAGAAACCGCAGCGAGGGTGTGCAGCCCATAGGCCAACAATGCACTGTGACTAAAGGGGTCTTTGTGGGAGAACAGAGGGGGGACTGTAAAGGAACACTACAGTAGAATAGACCAGGTTCCACGTTTTACAAAATGAACATGTGTCTAAGTCGCTCTTATCTCGTCACCAAAGTCGCAAAGCTGAGCGTAACTTTAGCAGCGTGAAAGTCAACCACAAGATGGCAGCATGGTACATGGTATGTCCACGCTCATAGCCATGTCAAATTGCTGTTGTCTTTATCTTAGTTTGAATTTAATCTTCTCATGCATGCCCTTAGAGTCTTAAAGCTTTCCTTTATATATATATATATAGTTTATTATTCATCTAAGATGTGTGTTATTCTTGTAGTTTGTGACGCTCTTGTCCACAGTGAAGTCCCAGCATGTGAAACATCCCTAAAATCCCCGGGGTGTCCTCTTTCTTTGTGTACAATTTGTGAGAAGTTTTATTTATTTATTTTGGCAAAATGTGACTCACACTTTTTGTTGGGGTTGACAGAGAACAGGTTTTTGGGGGTTGTGTTTGGTCATTTGGGACACTGTTGTTTCCTATGGGGTTTGATAGGCAAAACAATGTGTTACTATTTTATGCAGTTCAGTTCCACTAAACTGCTGTTTTAGAGTCTCCAAAAAGGAACACGAACTGAACCAGATGTACATTTTGTCTCTTAACTTTACAATTGGCCAAATATAGCCTATTAATCAGAACGAAAGTCAGTCGGAATAAGAAACATTTGAGAGCACCATTTAGTCGAAGTCCCAGTTAGGTTCCAGGAAATATTTTCAAATGTTTTGTGAAACATAATCAACAAACAAATGTATTTTTTATGTTGACTCTTTTGAAGGCAGCATGGTTTAAGTTGTTAATATCACCACTGCAATATTCTTCCTGCACAACTGATTCGAAACCACTTTTTGCAAGTTCCACAGCGTAATTACTGTTCAGATTAATAACAGAACTTGTTTTTTATCATGAACTTATTACATTATATGAATAACCAAGTGAAAACATAATTCTATTGCTTTTTCTCACTGTCCTAAATTACCTGAAATATGCTGTCCCAAATTACTAAACACGAGACAGCATTAAAAAGTGTCTGAAACAATTAACTAGGTATAATATATATAATATTATATAATAGATATGCAGTGTTTTAATCAGTTTAATATCAGACCCTATGATTAAATCAGGATGAGCCAGATGTAATTTCTCAGACCCCATGTGTTTTGGGGTAAACTTCCTTTTTTATGCTGGTCACGCCTTCGTTAATCCTTATAATAGACCCCAAGATCAAGAATTCAAGGCTATTGACAGAAGTAATTGGCCATTTGCTTATACTGTCCCCTGATGTCCCAAACTACCTGAATTCACCCCTATATGTTTTATGTTTCATGTTGCACGATTGAACAGGAAAATGACAATAAAACAATTGTGATGAGCTGAGGAGCAGGTCACAGTGGAGTGAGGATTCACAGCTCCACAGCTCTGGAAGTCCCAGACACAGCTGTGGTCAGGGGACCCGGACTGTTGCATCATGGTCTGTGAGCGTGAGTATTGTCATGTAGAATGACGTAGATTTACTGCTGATACAGAAGGCTAATTTGATCGTTTTCATTATAATGACACCCTATGAGAAAGAAGCTGCAAATAATGCTAAATCAGCATTGGGCAGAGTAGCCAAAACATTTACTCAAGTAAGAGTAACGTTACTTTCACTCAAGTGGCTGCAAATAAAAAGTAGTGACCCAAAAAATCACTCAGGTAAAAGTACTTCAGTACTGACTAAGTCAGATTTATTTTCAGGGATGCCATATATTGCACCCAATTTAATAAATCAGACATTTTCAAAACAAGAAAATACAGAAAAAACTAAATAATTTGAAAGAACAAGGTGCACCAGACAAAGAGTACATATACCTATTTCATTATAATTCTACTCAAGTAGACGTAAAAAGTACAGTACAATAATAATAACTTGTATTGCGCTTTACAAGCCTGTATTACCAAGTTTCTCAAAGCGCTACACTGTCGTCATTATTCATTCACTCCATACTCGGTGATGAGCTACTGTTGTAGCCACAGCTGCCCTGGGGTAGACTGACGGAAGCAAGGCAACCAGTCTGTGCCATCGGCCCCTCCGACACCACCAACCACTCACTCACTACATTCACTAGGCTTCCTGGTGGTACCATACAGTCTCCCATCCAAGTACCGACCAGGCCCTTAGCTTCCAAGATCTGACGGGATTGGGCAGAGCAAAGGTGGTATGACCACAATAACACTACTCTACAAGGACAATTTCTTCAAAAAGTTACTCAAGTACATGTACTTGAATAAATGTAACTTAGTACTACCCGCCTTTGTAAATCAATAACACATGTTTATATACAATATGAATGAATAAATAAACATTAAAGTGTTTATGTTTATTTTGTGTAATCAATTATTTACATTTTAGTTCAATGCTATTTTAAAGGTCTCTTGTTGTTGTTCTTTGTTGTTCTTTTTTCCCTATAATTAATATACTTTTTAATCAGTTAATTAAAGCAAAATAGGAATTTATGTTTTAGTTGTAATGCTGATTGTAATTGATAAAAACAATACACAAAAGAAGGAACTATTCCTATAACATTGCACTGATGCCTGTGAGTTTCGTATGATATGAGTGGATGTGCAGTGAATGCACACTGCTTAATTTAACTAACGGAAGCAGTAACTTCCAGCTTGGTGTCATTAAATTTTACATAAACAAAATGTTTTATTCCAGTAAAATGAAGTTATGAAACATTGTCAAATCATTAACCAAATTAAATTACAGGCTTTTAGACAGTTTTGAAGTTCATTTTCTCATATCTTCTTTGTCTAAATTACAGAAGAATGGTTTATTGTTTGCATTCTTTTTAATTGATTAAGGCCATTTTGGAACACCCCCATGTTAGTAAACATAAGTTATTGAAAATCATGGATAAATCAACCACACCGCGAGGTATTGTTATTGTTGCACACATGTTTTAGTGTGTATCTAGTCCAATCATTAATCCTTTCTCTGCAGGATGTCACAATCAACATAAGCCACACATCACATGAATCAGTGTAAAAGCCTCAGTGGACTGGTACCGGACCCCCTCACAAGTTGCGCCCACCTCCAGTGCCCAGTCTGGTTGAGACATGTTAGCTGAGGGGCTTCATCTAGTGTCCGAGGTTTGGCTGCACCAGGTGGCACACAAACTAATGGCTGAGATAAGAGCAAGGCTGATCCAATCTCAGCAGACAGGAGAGAGCTGGTCCTTAGGCAGAAGGACAGCGCCAGCTCACACTGGGCCAGGATCCTCGCGGTCTCTGGACAAATCGCATAATCCCATCTTGACTATTCAAGATGGGATTATGCGATGATGACAAGATTCAGGCATAAATCATTAAATTAGGATGTGAAAATAAACATGACCAGAAGAGGGAGACAGTGCAAAAGTAATTAAACACAGTGTACTGTCCTCTTGCCTCACAGCAACAAGGTCCAGGGTTCAATCCCTGGACCCAAAAAAGATTTCAACAGGCTCACAGACCAAATCCCAGAAAACATAGGCCTAATGCAGGTTCAGAAAATCAGTTTATTGTTATTATTTGTTGTCCCTTAGGAGCATGGTTTGCACCTGGGACAGCAAAAGTAAAACACAATCATTTTATAATGTTAAATAAATAATAATAATAATAATAATAATAATAATAATAATAATAATAATAATAATAACAATAACAACAACAACAATAATAATAATAATAATAATAATATAAACTAATTAGATATTTATTAGTATTAAAGGTATTTAAAATGGCACTTAAGTGGTTTCTCTATAACAAGAATCATTCCTCAGAAAATGTACCAATCCAAATGACTAATAATAATAATAATAATAAAAAAAGGGAAAAGGCAAGAGACAGTGTTGTGTGTCAGTAGGGACAGACCAGATGTTATTTTGTGGCCGAGTGCTGAGGGACGTTAGCTCATGACTCCAAATGGACATGATATGAGACTTTTCAACAATCTGCAATAATGACCTTCTCTCTGAACCTACAAACTGTCGGGTAATAACCGTCGTGCGGTGAAAATTGACATTTTTTGGCACAGGTGAGATGGTTACCTAGCAACCCAGGGTCCTATCAGTGTCCAGTTCGCAGGTATCTCTGGAGATGCTCCGTGGACAAAGACCTGGTTCAGCCTGCAGTGTCCACAGGCCCCATGATCCCACAGGACAAACAACAGCCTCATTCTCTGCACCACTGCTGACCTCATTGTCTCTTTGTCCAGGGAAAATCCACACTTGCATTCTGTTAAACGGTGCGTCCTCGGTGAGCGGAGCAGACCTGTGCCTCCAGCTCAGGCCTACCGATGAGCGCGGACGCAGCTGCCTTTAGTGGGGATTAAACGCAAGGGAAACATGGTAAGAAAGGCCAACACAACTTGCTTGAATAACTTCACTTTTCGCCATTGTACCGCTACACTTCTGAGCTGCTACCTTTCTTTAATGCAGTGGTTCTCAACTGGTGGGTGGGGACCTTAAAGTGTATCATGGGACTATTTTCAGAATCAACAGGTCTCTGTGAGGAAATATTGTATTTTGATTATAAATATAAAAAAAAAAAAGGTCCCGAAACTATACCAGTTGAGAACCACTGCTTTGTCTCAAATTTGCAAACTAAATCTAAATTGGGTTTTAATTTGGACTATGAATGATATCACGCCGATCGGTCTAACACAGCAAGGACTTAAATTGATGAGGAAAAAAAAAAATAACATAAATCAGGGTAAACACACCTATGACTCCGGTGCTTGCAGAGTTGCGATGGAGAGACATTATCAGTAATTGAAAATCCAGCAGCTGTCACACCAACCTCTCACTCAGACAAAGTGTCAGGACTTGTGGACACCAAAGACGTGCAGTGCAGGAACTGGCTTCATTCCATTGGTAAGCGCCCAAGAGGATTCCTATACTGTGTAAAAAACAAAAACAATGCTCTCTCCAGTGTTATATCGTTTAACATGTGAGCTTTTGCTTCAGCACACAGACTGGTGAAGCTTTTGGCCGCGTTGTGTGCGGTGGGACTATTGGGGGGTCTGGCAGTTGGAGTCTGGTTTCTAGGTGAGTGCAATAAATGCTGCCGTCAAGTTCACATGGGATCAGATGCATTTACTCTGTTTTTAACTCCAGTGAAACTACTCCTACGGCCTTCCTCCACCCACAGTCCAGTAGGCTTGGGCGACACCAAAGGAACACCCTTTTGCAATGTAACTGAAGACATTTCGATCTCTGACTCCAGAAAAGGTCTGTTTTCACGAAAGCATTATATCACCTTAATAATGGATCATAAATTAAGCCGTGTTTGTTGGTCGTATACTCTGCAGTGTTGTGTTGTTGAGCAGCTGCATTACTATTGAAAGAGCCTCTTCACGTTGTATTGACTGCCATGAAAACACAGTGCATAATGGCCTGTTTGTTTGAAATTCCTACATTAGAATACAAAAAAAAAAAACACTGCTTTTCCGAGGGCCCGAGTATATAATTATCTATTGAGTGCCCATCTCTGAAGGGATTTTGAATCAATCAGGTTCAGTGTTTTACAGAATCAGTCCAGAGAATTCCCTTCTGGAGATCCAGCTGGGGAAGTTGCCCACTTGGCTGCCTGTGTGCTACGAGAGGTGGAACTCCTCACTGGGAACGCTGGTCTGTCGGCAACTGGGCTATCTGAGGTCTGTTCTGAATCCACATCACTTACAAAACCCTGAAAAGTCCTTACAAATTGTTTTTAATTTCCAAAGCACATGAGATTAGCAGCCTGAAATCTGAGTGTGAATTATAGGGCAATTTATATTGTCCACTCTTTTCAGACAAATGAAACACAAAGGAGTAAATCTTACAGACATCGGGCCAAACTACTCTGATGGCTTTGTGCAAATTGCTCCGGAAAATAGAAGTGGGCTGGAAAACATGTGGCAACTAAGGTAAAACCATTTGTCTATTAACAACTCTGCATATATTAGACTTCAGTTATGCATCAGTAGTTACTCAGTTTGTTTTCATTTAGGGGAAGTTGTACCACAGGGAAGGTTATCGCTCTGCAATGTTTCGGTGAGCTAATTATTCACTTTTCTGCCTTTGCCTGAAATACAAAAGCCTATAGTTCTTAAGTAATTCTGGGGGAGAGGCGTGGATGGCTGACACAGTGATGGATGACACCTGCTGCAGCGGTGTTAGACCTTCTCTTTGCTGATGAATGGATCTCTGTGTAGAGTGTGGGACCAGGGCAAAGCTGCCCCGGATTATCGGAGGCGTTGAGGCCACGTTGGGCAGGTGGCCGTGGCAGGTCAGCCTTTACTACAGCAACCGTCACACCTGCGGAGGCTCCATTATCACAAGCCGCTGGGTCGTCACAGCCGCCCATTGTGTTCACAAGTAAGCAGCTCGGCGGTTTCCCCACGTCACCGCCGATCACTTTTAGCATCCGTAAGAGTTTAAATAAAAATGTCATTCTTTAATATTGACGCTTGTGCGTTTGTCTACCAAATGAAAGCTACAGACTTCCTCAGGTGTCGAGCTGGGTGGTATATGCTGGCATTATTACTCGCAACTCAGCTAAAATGGCTCAACACACGGGATATGCTGTTGAAAAGATTATCTATAACAAGAACTACAACCACAGAAGCCATGACAGTGACATAGCCCTGATGAAGCTGCGGACGCCACTAAACTTCTCAGGTAAGCTGGGCTTCATCCAAATAGGCCTACTCACGTATTATTGGGTATATCATGCTTATTTCACCCTCTGCTTTAAACTTGGAAATGGTAGCAATTTAAATGATAGTGCTTTCACTTTTTTGATCCACAGGAATCAGACTTTAACAGTGGCTAATAGAAAAAAAAAAAAAGGGTAAAAAAAAAGGGAGAGAGAGAAAGAAAATAACTGTGCGCTTATTTCAACAGATACAATAAGACCAGTGTGCTTACCACAATTCGACTATGATTTACCAGGAGGAACACCGTGCTGGATCTCTGGATGGGGTTACACACAGCCTGATGGCAGTAAGAACCAACAATAATACCATCAATATACCATACAAATATGTCTTTCTAATATTGCCCGCTATGATTTTACAAATCCTTATTTTCTGTAGTACAGTCACCAGACACTTTGAAAGAGGCTCCTGTTCCTATCATAAGTACAAGGAAGTGTAACAGCTCCTGCATGTACAATGGTGAAATCACCCCACGAATGCTTTGTGCTGGATACACAGAGGGAAAAGTGGACGCTTGTCAGGTCAGACAAGTTTGAGCTTTACAATATGTAAAGAGGTTGTACTGTACTATGTAGTTCTGTTTTAATATATAGACAAACCATAGAAGAAACATCCTGGAGCCTGAGCGTGATGTGTACGTACCTTTCAGGGGGACAGCGGGGGTCCACTGGTCTGCCAAGATGACAGTGTGTGGAGGCTGGTGGGAGTTGTCAGCTGGGGAACGGGCTGTGCCGAACCAAATCATCCCGGTGTTTATACCAAAGTGGCTGAATTCCTGGGCTGGATCTACGACATGATTGAAGTGAGACAACAGTCACCCCGAGGGTTACATTTAATAGCAATACTGTATTGTTGTGTTCTTTTTTGTAGAATTACTGAGGATACATCAAGTCTGAAAATACTATTCCCACCGATTACAGCTGAATAAAAGATTTGTTGTATAGGCTTGAAAGTATTTAAGGTTCTATTACATATTTATGTTATATTTTTGTGGGTTAAATATCTATATATATATATATAATATGTTATTAAAAACATGTCCTACCTACAAAAAGGCAGCTGTTATTTCTTTCACCGCTTGGGGGCGTTAGTAAACTGCACAGTTTGATAATGGGCGCACTCTCTGTCACCATAGAAACGGACAACAGCAATCTAGCTAACAAGTGAGAGACATTTGTTTCATAGACCCGGCTAAGTAGCAAATAAAACTTTCCTAGAATAGAAAATACGCAAAATTAGCATCAGCATTTTTGTTTGAACACGTGGTCAACACTTGGTCAACAATTCAAAAGTACAAAACAGGCCTAGCTTATTTTGCGAAGCACCATGACCATGCCGTCTTCAGGAGGCACAGGAGATGTTCTGCAGCAAGTTAACCGGTTTTGGTCCATGCTGGATGATCTTTGTCAAGATGACCCCGAGGCCTATGGCAAACTTATTGAAAAATGTACGAAAGGAGGAGCTGATTTCAGTGCTGCGCCTGAAATAGATTCATGCATCTGCACGGAAATACAGGTCAGTTTACAAGAGGATAGATAGAGGGAGGTTAGAGGTTAGAGGATAGATCTTTTTCTGAGTGTACAGGTAAAAAGAAAAAAAAAAAAAAAAAAGCATGACACACTTCTTTGCTCATTCAATAACAAACTAAACATAATTGAGAAACAACAAGAAAATAAGTTAGCTGTTATTGTGGTAACTATGGTAATGGTAAAAATCCAGAATTTTTGACTTGATTTATCCACATGAAACAATAACAGTCACACAGTTCAACGTCTCTCTTGCACATATGGTCAACTTAATAATGTCATAATATCAATGTCATGAAGGTGTTATTTGAATTGATGTGCTTTATGTTGGTCAGATGAGAGGACTTGCAAGTTAATGTGGCAGGTTTGTGAATACAATAAATTCCAAATAATAATCAGGCAAACTTATTCTGTCTGGAGATTTCTCTCCAAAACTGTGTGTCGTATAGGCCCCTGCCCTCCAAATGAAATCATGACATGACATTCCAAAATGTTGTGAACACAACCTATTAACCTGTTACCTGCCACCTTAGGGTTAGGGTTAGGGTTAGACATTATGCATATCCAAATCTTAAAGCACATTTACAACATAGTATGCCATTGTGATACCTCATTTGAAAGCCATGACCTTCTAGATTCTAAAAATATGTGTAAGATCTGCGTGAGTGAAACGCAACTTACATCACATTTCATAACCCTGATCATAATCCCTGACTCTAACCCTAACCCTAGCTCCCTGATTAGGGGGGACGGCAAGTAACAGGTTAGTAATTATAAAGGCCAGCCATTCCCAAAAGCCCATACACATTTCTTTCATTATAGGTTTTAGGATGTTTCTACTCACAGCAAAGGCAAAGTAAATGAATTAAAAACAAAACATTATGCATATAAATCTCATAAAAAAAATTGGGGTGAAAAGTCCTATAAAGATGGTAGAAATACAGTTCAAGGCAAGGCAACTTTATTTATACTGCACATTTCGTACACAAGTCAACTCAATGCGCCAGTTCAGTACAGTTTGTTCTTCCACTGTTTTTTATTTATTGTCAGAATCCCCTTGAGTCTAACGACCTTCCAAATTCTCTGTAGCTTGAATACAATACATATTCCACAATATAAGATGTAAATGTAAAGTTGTCATTTAGATTTTGTTGTATTGATTGGCGAAGGTTGCCAGTATATAACAGTTAATCACTTGCCTGTGCGAGATGATGGAGATTTAAATGACAGAGTGATTTTATGATAAGGCAGTAAAAACATGAAGTGTTCGCAGTGAGTCCCATATGGAGCTGTCCCATTTGTCTCTTGTTTATTGGTTTGAAATGGTATGTTTCACCAATTATTTATGATACAACATCTGTGTCCTCAACAGGGACCAAACCAAGGGCTGCTGTACATCAACCTGTGTAGCTGGAGACGCGTGCCAGCTCCTCAGCACCCTGGCAAGCCATTACCCTTGTGCGGCGGTAAAATGGAAATTGAGGAAAACAGAGGTCAAGGTAAAATATAGACCAGAGACAGCGACCATTATACGCCACACATTTGATATGACTATTAACCTAGCGTGGATTTACCTACAGGGTCTTACTCTGTGCTGGATGTCGCAGTAAATCCCGGGCTGCTTCAGGAATGTAAGCCCAGCAGAAAAGAGATGAACCAGCTCTACATTCTCCTTTTGAACTTTGCACAGAAGCACCACAACCTCAAGTTATCGCAGCTGTTTACTCTTGTTAGCTCAAGCCCCAAAAGTACCTCGGATGACTTGTACCGTAGACTTGGATTTCAGCAGTCTTCTCATATGGGCAAAGAAGCAGACATAGGAGGACAAATAGGTAACAATATATGATGGAATCTTAGTTGAACAATGACTCCTTTTACCTTAAGCACTGTAGACACTAGTGGAGTTTATCGCAAACAACAACTGCTTGATTATATACAGTTGTTTGTACTTTATAATGATGCATTTTATGACATATGGCTTGTTCATGAAGTCTTTTAAAAGTGAGTTTTACATGGACATAGTTTTGACTTTCAAATGCTTGATTATTGACACAAAGTTGGCTACTATTGCACTGGGGAAACAATGGTTGTAAATTAAGCGTTTAAAAAAATATATTATCAGTAAATGCTAAGCAAAATAACTTGCCTCTAATAAGCAGTTTTCGGGACGCTAATTTCCCATTTGTTTGATTGAAGAAGAAAAGAAAGCACACCAGAGTTTATAAAGTTTATATTAATATGACTTATTTCTTTTTACAGCCAGCCAAACACCAACTTCCCTCCTGCAGCAGATATCTTCCCTGCACTCGGAAAAAGAAGAGGGGATTTCCGTTGCTCCCGAACCCACGGAGCATAAAAAGGAGAATTTGATCCAAATCCTCTCCTCCACATTTGTTCAACCACAGAGCCCGGAGTACCAGCTCCAGGTGAAGCCCGATACGGCAGGCGCCCCTCGCTGCGTGGAGCTGACTGTGGAGCTGCCAAAGGTTTCCAACATGTCAGGATGCCAACTGCGGATCTCCAAGGTTAGTGCTTTCACGCAACCTTGGACAATGTTTTAATGAACGGCTCCGCTGTTCACTGAATCTCAGAACATAGTTGGAGATCATGAAAAATGCAGAATTGCCCTTGGTGATTTCGTTTTTTTCTTGTGTGGGTCCGGCCAGCTGAAGTTGTTTTCTTTTTCGTAGGATGATGTCTTACTGGAAGTTGAGGATGTTTACCACTTACTGCTAGACTTTCCTCACCTTGTTGATGAAGACTCTGCTAGTGCTGTGTTTAACAAGAAGAAAAGACAGCTGACTTTGAGAGTAAACGTTTTATAATTATTTTTACAGTCTGCTTTAAATTATACTTAAAATTGTAATGTTTATTATTTTACTGCCTTACTGGAAGATTGGCGCAGAACGTGACATAAGAGAACTGTCCACTACAGTTGGCATGCATCCTATACTGCACATAAAGGCCATCAAAGCATCCCATCCTTGGAATATGAAATTGTTCCCTTCTCATGTCGCTTATGACTCAAGAGGAACTAAATCAGCTCAAGGTCCGCAAACCTTTCTTTCGTAACTTTCGACATATGACCAGGGTCCGGACATACGCAGGCATTGCTCTTGAAAATGTTAAAACATGAACACAGGTGGTCTATTTACAAAGCAGAACTGATTAATGAATCAAAAATGTTGCCATCTTATTTCAATGTTATTCAAATTGTTTTTAATCAGCCTTAGAAATTAAGTATATTGAGAGGATGAAAAGGCTTTGGGGTCTAGACTAAAGCCTCTGGAGGTCTGGATCTGGACCCAGGTCTGCCAGTTGGGGACCCCTGGTGTAAAAGGTTTGAAAACCGCTGATTTAGAACATAACATTTTCTTTTCTTTATACAAATGCCATTTCACTGGTCTAAAATGATGACTAATGCTTACCATCAGCGTTAACCCATCAAGCTGAGTAATGATTAGAGCAACATGAAAACCTCATATGCACTTCACCAGTTACCCTTCTAACTACATACATCCATGACAGTTTTGTTTACTAAGTAACCACTTCCCTGTTTCTTGTCAAGATGCCACATTCTCTCATCACCACCTCATCAAAGCCCATTAGCTGCTATGATTTACCTAATTAGTACAATGGTACATGTACAGTTTATAGTTGTTTATCTTACTGTGTGGGTGTTGGGATGGGTGATGTAATAATGCGGGGATGCAGCAGGTCACATGACTGTATAATTAGGCAATAACAAACAACAACTGATCCATGCAATTATTCATTTGTTTATTAATTAAAACAGGACACACGATTTGGCAATGCGAACATGTTGTAAACACTATTGTACGGTTGGCAAACTCTGCACATTAGAGCTTATACAATATATTTTTGATGTGTTATGTATTGCATTACTTTGACCATTTAGCAGTCAACATCTTAATGTATGAGATGGCAAACATTGTGATATGTGCTTCGGTTATATCTAATTTAAATACAAGTGAGTTTTGTGATATGGGGTTACATCCATTGGTCCCGGGTCATTGTGTTGTTCTTCTTAAAGCATTAATGAATCACAATCACAAATGTTGTAGTGGTCTCTTGCGTTGTCAGGGGCGTTGTAACTGGTTTGTAGCACTTCTCTCTACCGTCTCTCTCCATGGTCTTCTTCAACCCATGCCACAATCTTCCCCTCCCAGCCGGGCACTATTGCTCCATCTTGAAAAACCTACACATAAGAACATTCACAATTTTGCATATCTTAGGGGAAAAAAATCGACACGAATAACGAACAGAGATCTTGACACAAACTCAAAATGACGACTCAGTGCTATCAGAGTCTTTGGAATGTAAATGAGGGGTTTGAAGTATACGCTGGACATGCTGTGACTATTATTAGCATATTATACTCCATAGCTGGTTTGTATTTGCCTTGGGAAGCTGAGGGAAGTAGGGTCTATCATTTTCTTACCTCCTCTTTGACGGTGCCAAACTCGGGGTCAAGGGCTTTGAAGTGGTATCTGAAAGTGCCTTGTCGGTCCACAGCGGCCTTGAAGTCCCTCAGTGTCACCTCACCCAGCCTGCGAGTGCAAGAGCGCATTATCATTTATTATCTGCGCAGATGTACTACTAGAACACACCCACACATGCATTAAGAATTCTCTGGGATAAACATTTAAAGCGCCGAGCCACAGAAGCATGCATTTATAGTCCGGGCCATACATGGTGCCAGCCCTCTGCCCTCATCTGCAGCTTTCAACCAAACATAATTTAGCTGAAATGCCACATGCATATGTATCGAGCGAATAACATCACCGTGACATAAATGGTACACAGAGCACTTATATAATCACCTTTTGGGGATGTTAATCAGGAAGGGAGTGAGCGAGCGATCAGTAAAGTAAAGCACTTTGGTTGTGACGGCTGCGTCCAACCCCGGGCTGCTTTGGGAGTGCACCATTTCTGAGACAAATGACAAAAAAACATCAAACACAGCTTTTCGCGGTCTCAGTCTCGCAGATTCACGCTCAATATCGTCCCGCGCACACTGGACTGGTCCGTGATTAAACGTCATCTTGATTTAAAAGTCAGATGAGATGGGGTAGGAGATATTAAAATCTAACAAGGCAAAGATTTTGGTTGCCTCACTTGAGCTTTGCGGCCAGGAGTCACGGTCTGTGGAGTTGGCTCTGCGCCCTGGGGATTTAAATTCCTCCTAGAAGAGAGGGGCATTACTCAGAATAAACAGACTAATCTCTCCATGTGTTTATTCAGCTCTGGATGGGGAAAAAAGCGGGCACGCACCCCTCGGTCCTGTCTGAGCTGTGTGTCCAGAGAGTGTAGGCGGTCCATGAGACTGGCCACGCCCTGCTCCAAAGTGTCCAGCGTGTGATGCTGCGGGTCATGGCCAGAGAAACCGTCCCGTAAGCTGCGCAGAGCTTCTCTCACCAGCTGCAGCTCTTCTCCCTGCCAACGGTCAACCCCATTGTATGAGCCATACCAGGTTAAGAGGTGGTAAAACAGAAGTTCCTCTAAACTTTGTACCCGTCCAAGGTTGACTTCATGTGCTTTATACTGGGCTTCATCAGGCTTCTGTTGCTGCACTAATCGGTCCCTCCTCCCGACCTGCTGCTGCTGTGACAGGCCAGATGAATGCTATAAATCATCAGCTGCGTGCCGTGCACTCAAATACATGTGCGAGCGTACTGGGTATAAATAATAAAAGACAATACCTCATATTCGCTCAGTAATTTGTTCCGTTCACTCAATTTGTGTTTGAGCTCAGCCTGCAAACACAACATCACAGCGTCACGCAGATAAATGGGGACAGCATTGTTTTCCCATTAACTGCAGCCTGTGGTGAGATGGGTCAGGCATTACAGTGTGTCAAACGGATATCATAGCTTGTCTCACATTTTCCCCTTCCAGCTGATCTTTGGCCATGTTGCTTCTCAGCAGTTCTTGCTTGAGCTGCAGCACGGTGTCCTCCTGCACTGCCAGGCGCTGCTGCAGAGCATCCTAATGAGACAGGGACCACATCAAAGAAATAGCAGTGGCAGAAACCCCGAATACTGAAAAACCTTATATACCTGCCTTATTGACAGCATGCAGCCGTCACTTCATATTTGCAATAGGTCATAAATATTTAAAGCCACTCTGTGTGACATTTCTCCCTGTACATAGAATATAATACAAGCCTTTTCTTGTAATTTCATTAGCCCAAAGTCATGTTTTCTGTTTTTAACGTTTTAGATCCTCTTCCAAATGTTGAAGCTATAAATTGAAATTGAAACTACAATTTGTTTAAATTTAAACTTCGAGTGCCCCATACCTCGAGGATCTTGCCAATATTTTTACAAAGTGGTCAACTAAACTCCTTTTTTCAGTATATAAGGGAGTGTAGTTTCCAAAATGGAGGTGAAATACTCTCAAATTCAAAACCTTGTATCGAGAAGCATGATTAAAATTAACTTTCTTTTGAAAATAATAGAAACATATAACTGGAATCTTCTGCAGCGGGGCTATAAAGCACAAAAATCCTCTTGGATTGGCAAACACCGGAGGGTTTTTTAAGTTAAACTGTTCGTTCTTTTATTCTCACACCGGATGCTGTATGAAAAGATGATGTACCTTGATGGCCTGAATGTGGCGCACCTCCTGTTTGTGCCTCAGAAGATCTCTCTAAAGAGCGAAATAAATATATTCAATTACAAAGGTTCTCATCTCCACGCAATGTAAAACCTAATGAACGTTTGTGTTACTGTACCTTAAGATCAAGAGTCTCTTCCATACTTTGATCCAAGCGGCTTCGGATTAAAACCTTCAGAGAAAAAGGAAAGTGTAAGTAGCATGTGTGATGTGCACATATGACAGCAACGGCCACCACTAGATCAGAAAGATTCAGATGTGCTTTACACAGGAGGGATGGGACAGTTGTAAACTTCCCAAATGTTCTGATTTGTGGCGCTATGAGCAACAAAGTACATAATAATTTTGACAGAGAGTGGGTGCTGTACCATTTGTTCAGTGTTGGGTCGGCTGTCTCCGTAGCTGGCTGTCCCACTCTGGTCCTCCTCTGGGAGAGATCCATGTAGCAGCAGAGCCTATAGGAAAACACACAATGTTTGTATGGAGGATTTACAATGTACAGAACAGTGATCTCCGTCTTTACCCAATAACCTGTATTGACACAAGCGTTTAAATCAATAAAACAGCTTCTAATGAGCTGCCTAATTGTTTAGTAAATTGGACACCAAAGCTTTACAGTAAATTATTTAAGTTCTTCATTACTCCCAACTGTGTCCATGTTAAGTAGGTCTGAGGACTAGCCACGAAAAATGGACTAACTTATTGTTGTAATTCGGAGCTCTGGAATATCCCCACAAAAAGGCCAACATACAAAGACAAACAAATGTACAAGGAAAGCAAAAAAATTATAACATTGTATAAGATTCAAGATTTATCACAACGGAAATAGCAATGTTAATGGTTGCAATTATGAAATCATAATTATGAAAGGCTTCAATTATTTTTAGAGCGATAAAATGCCAGTTGTATGTATGTACTAACCGTGTAGTCTCGACCTTTACAAACAAAACCGAAACGCATGATTGCGCTTTTTATATTAGTAGTTTTACAAATCAGTCTGTTCAATGTTTCATTTCTGGGAATGTTTAAAATGTGCCCCGTGAACTCAGTGAATTCGGATTTCAAATATTGATCGCAATACTTCCAAAATTATTCAGACATAAAGAGTTGTACTATTCGTATTGTTCAGTATCATACAGCAAAAAGTCTAGTTTCTTGAGCGTGGTTAAACATACTTCACATAACCATAACCTTCAGTAAATTATATTCTTCTATTCAATATGACACAATACAGCGTGCAGTTGAGATTGCAATTATGGTTTTGTCAGGCGTCATTGTGAAGCAAATCAAAACAGGTCTGTAATTGGTATAGGATATTTGACAGAACACCACTTAAACATGAATTCCCGTAACATTACAGGTGAGATTAACAAGATCGTATAGGGAGAAAGGTTTTCTTTTTTCAGATATTCATTGATTAAGCCTTGAGGTCAAAGTGAATTTTTATCGACTTTTCTATGCACGGATATACAGGATTATGTGTAGGTGGTCATCCCATGGTCACGGTATGGAGAACTCAAATTCATCTGTAATTAAAGTTAACAATAGTTTGAATAGAGAAAATTCATTTGATTTTCGTTTTAGCATGATAAAGTAAAAAAAAAAATTAGACATGGGGAAATGATTTATCGTGACAAAATCCCTACAAAATCCTACAAAATCTCTACAAAATCCTGCTTCTCTATGCTGAGACTCGTGCGCTGAAAGTGTGAGAGCACTTAGTTTGGCTCCATTAGTCGCTCAAATACCTGAAGGCGAAAGACCATCCTCCGCGCATCATGCATCTCCTTCTCCAGCTGCTCCTGGTGGGCGTCCAGCTGCTCCACCCAGGACTTCTCCTCCTCCTGCCCATCCTGCCCCAGGGACGGACACAGGCCACAGAGCAGCGCCTCCTCTGGAACAGACGCAGGAACGAGGGACCTCAGCAAATGAAGGAGGCGGAGTAATTATGAAGATTCATTTTGTTGCATCCGACATTATCTTCAGTTTAGTTAAAAAAATATATTTAAAAAAACAGAAAATCTCTATCAAGTATCATGATTGGGATTTTTACTGAAAACCAAGTACAAGAATAAGAAACATTTTCAGGCAACTTCATGGAGGTCTTTAACTACAGGTTTGGCAGGGTTTACATAAAAAGAACCAATGGAGACCGAATATGTTGTTAGATATTTGTGCTTTGCAAATGCCAATTCAAACTGATATGAATCTTTCAGCCATGTTATGAACACTCATTATTGATTTGAATCCTTCTCATATGCATCTCTGTGAGAATGACATCTGTTTGTGAGTCATTATTAGGCAGCAAGTCACTATTTAGGTTTCAGTGTGAAGCAACTTGAGTGGGTTTATGGCGCCTCGATAAGTCAGAAAACTGTACCTTTTGTGACAGTACAGCTGATACAGTATTTATCTCAAAAGTGTCCAAATAAAGAAAGAATGGGGAACATCACAATGTCTAACATTAAAACTGCTTTTGAGACCCCTACGTCACAGCGGTATTCTGACTGAGAGACAATCTCTGCCAAATAACAGAATGTTCTCTGATTCAACATTGAATTTGGCAGTGATTTGCCAGATTTTTTAAATGTCTGAACATGGTTATCTTATGTGACTATCTTGTTGGTCCATACACTTTATTGGGCATAACAGTGTTAAATCTAAGTGAATATTTGAGTGTTAGAAAATAAAATTTAATTTCTATTTATCATACTCGGTCGAGTGGTACAGTCATACTATCTCTGTTGTAGCCTTGACTGTGGTGATCAGGCGCCTGCCCTCAGCCACTGAATGTTTTGCTTGCATATCAGTATGACGCTCGACAGAGGGTATTTATAGGCAGCATAGGCAGACTTGAATGGTAAGACTAGTGCAATGTCTCCAGGTCCCACACCGATGGTAAATACACTTCACCTGCATAAAACATCCAGACTCCTGCATATTTTTTATCTATCCTCTCGGACACCATTGTTTATTCTGTAACATTGAGGATTTCTGTTTTTTGAAGTAATGGTGAAGCGATGACACCCGGAGAATGACTGCTGGCCTGTTTGGTGGATAATACATGTTTTGGTAACATTATAAACAAAAAAGGGGGCTATGGCAGGGGCTCCCAACCTTTTTTATTCACAAAAGTTATTCACGGACATTTATACATTTATACTTTTTACATTTATAGTCCGAGTACCCCCTACATTGAGGATTATGCATATATTAAGTGACCAACTAAACTAAGATTATTCAGTATTTAGTGTCTTCTGGTCAAAATAGAGCTGAAATACTCTAAAATTCAAACATTTTAATAGAAAACACAATTTGAATTAACTTTAATTTGAAAGTAATATTGAAATAAACAGTTTCACATTTTCTTAATCTGAAATAATCCCAAGTGCCCTCTGCTAAATGCTCAAAAGTACCTGTATCCCGGTTAGGAAACACTGGGCTATGGGACTTTTTTTGTGTGCGTCGCAGCCTATGCCAAAAATGATTGTTGGTGAATTGCCTGGATAGTTTTTGATACAGTCATGATTAATTCATGGACCAATAGAACTGTGAGGAAACAAAAGGTCGAACCAGTTGAGGACCACTGTAATATAGCCTGAAAACCTTAGCCATGGGGTCATAATGTTATGCTCATTCTGCATTTACCCTCGTAACGTGGCCAGCTAATTCTAAATGTATTTACCTGTGCTGTCGGTGAATAACACTTCCCTGTAGTTTAGTTTCAGCACTACTCAGAGTATCTCTTCAGTTGAATGTGTACTGACCTAAGGCTGGTTTCTTCTCTGTCACCTCTGATTTGTCCTCCAGAAGTTCCCCCTGGGCCTCAGAGCGATCATTGGCTGTTTCGTCTTTAGATTCATCTGCGGTTTGGGTAATAATATACTCCTCTTTGGGAGAGTGTGCCGGGCTGGCTGAGGAGAGGCTGAAACAGATGGTGGGTACAAGCAGCAGTGAGAGCATTTGCATTTTTTGTCTGATGATACGCAAAAAATAGACCTTGCGACATAAAATAGGAATACAGACCTAAATAATCCCCCATAGATCACAGGAATAGTACTTTATGGCACCTAAGCTTAAAATTCTAAGTCATAAGCATTTTCAACAATACTCTCAGGAGCTTAGTACCATTGACTTTTAAGTTTTAAGTATAATATTAGGATTCAGGGCGTGAGAAGATCTCATTCCAAGCAAAAATGCATGCAACTTCGTCATTTTTCACGCAGGAAATTCTTGACATAGTTTGCTCCCCCTTTGGCTATAATTTCAAAATATTATGCAGTGCACTTTGTGAATGGCTTCAGAGTGAAGTTGCTTGCGTTTTGTGAGTTCACAAAAAGCACCCCCAGGAGCCTGAGGTCTAGGCCTCTGTCATCTCCACTTGGTTGTGTTTAGAGAAAAATTATGCGGCCAGTGTAACTGTGAGTATATAGAGAGACGTCCACTTAAGCTTGATTTCTAAATGGAGAACAAGAGTGAGGGCGGGACAGAAATGTGTAGCTTTGATTTTCAAGCTAAAAATACATCAATGTGAATAAAAAAATCAGACTAAGTTTAGAAACCGCTGAATTCTTGGCTGAGCATTTGCACAGTCAAACATATGCTGTCAGATCCAGCTTTGAGGATTTTCTGCTTATCCAATGGCATTAGTCTGCAAAACTAATAACACAGCTCATGCTTAACACAAAACAGAAGCAGCATGTTACTTTTGCTGCACGTTCCTTTATAAAACCAAACTGTTACAAATACAGTAGTTCATGTATTATGTTTCAAGCCTCCAGCTAGAAAAAAAAAGATCTTAAAACTCTCATGAAGATTGTTCTTGCCATCTTTGCCATCAACAAGAGTAATTACAAGACGAGCTCCTTATCTCCTGCTACTTTGATTATTCCTCAGTGTTTGTTTAACGGGATCAAAGCCTACAACTTATCTTGCCATTGCAGACAATGACATTTTATATATATATATATATATATATATATATATTCCAGAATACAGACAGAATGGTAATGGCGAACCAACCGGACATTGTGGTGGCGGACAAAGAGCAGAGGAAAGCCGTTGTGGTCGACATAGCAACACCAAGCGACTTCAACATCAGGAAAAAGGAACACGAGATACTAGAGAAATACCAGGGGCTCAGAGAAGAGCTGGAAAAGGTCTGGAGAGTGAAGGCAACAGTGGTGCCCGCGATCGTTGGGGCACTCGGGGCAGTGACCCCCAAACTGGAGGAGTAGCCACAGCAGATCCCAGGAAATACATCAGACATCTCGGTCCAGAAAAGTGCAGTTCTAGGAACTGCAAAAATACTGCGCAGAACCCTCAAGCTCCCAGGCCTCTGGTAGAGGACCTGAGCTTGGACGAAAAAGAGACCGCCCGCGGAGGGTGAGGAAGAGTTTTTTTTTACATACATATTGCATTATAGTGACAGTACAATGTTGGTACACTTTGTTCTAATAAAACCATATACTATTTTTAAATGGATGAGCGCTGCCACAGGAAGTCGGCCGTTGCTAGGCAATAGCAGCCTTCTGCCTGCACAGAAACATGCAGGGACACACCCACACCTCCTGGGCTCTGAACACTGAACAATAAGTATGAGGATTAAAGTCATGTTGCCATGGAGATGTATCTTTATCACAAAGATATCACCTGCTGATTAAGATGTTAAACTGCCACACACCGGAGAAAATCAAAGCAGGCTGAGCAATAGCAGTGAACAAACAACACTTACCATTTCATCTGTTTGGCTCCCATGCTGGTTTTCACAGGCTTAACCTCCGGTACACACACTGAGATGCATCAGGGTGATGCCCTGCTTCTGAGTCAGGACCATAGCCCAAACACAGCCAGGGGCAGCAGGGAAGGGAGTCTCCACGTCCCACACTGGGTTCAATCAGAAGTAACAGCATGTTCAAATCCTCTGCAGCCGCATATTCCTAAAACATAAAGCACCAAATCCTAATGAAAAGCCATAGAGCATACCTCTAAATCATAGCAGGGCTCGGGATCAGCTGGCAGAGGCAGACTCACGCAGGGAGACAGAAGGAGGTGGTTTGTGCTCAGCGGCTCCTCATTGCTCACGCCTGGTGGTTCAGCTCCCATTCACAACATTATGTTTTTTGTTTCTCGTGGACACCGAGAGATGCAACCCTCACGCATCTTTCACATTTCTTTTTGTGCCTTGATTTCCTCCCTCCTCCTCCCGTCGCTCTGTCCTCTGCTTGGTCGAGGCGTCTTTGTAGCAGCCCTGCTTCTTTTCAGTGCACATGGATGTCAGACATGGTTGTGTCTGGGAAGGTGCACCCTCCCCCACAGCTCTCTTCTTTCACACTGAGGCTGGGTTGGGAAAAACTCCTTCCTCCGCCCTCTTCTTCTGTTGGACTGTAATGCAGATGAGAGCAGGACAAACATACAACCTATAGATTTATATTGTTTATGTTCAGAATGTTTGGACTTGGTGATCAAATATAGAGCTGTCTTAGAATAACGTTAATTGTTATGCACTCAATAACAAAAAATAGCATTACTAGTAGTAGTTGTAGCCGCAGTAGTAGAAACTAGTAATAGCA
Source organism: Proterorhinus semilunaris (assembly GCA_021464625.1). Lineage (NCBI taxonomy): Eukaryota > Metazoa > Chordata > Actinopteri > Gobiiformes > Gobiidae > Proterorhinus > Proterorhinus semilunaris. The sequence continues at coordinate 18,118,558 of CM038354.1, read as the reverse complement.
GTTGATTTAGAAATCGTAATTGTGGTAGCAATGGTCCATCATATAGTATAGTTTATATAGTATATATAATTTTTTGCATACAGTAGGTGGCTGCTGTACTGGCAGCAGTAATTGGGATACTTTTCCCTGTAATTATTGAATATGTTTAAAGTTATTTTGTTCATTGCACATAAAATAAATTTATTTTACCATTACATGTTTTCACATTTACCTTGCTCATCTTTGCTCATTTCCTAACTATTTGCACCCCATGAGTTCTCTTGAGAGCTGTGAATTTCTTCACAGACGAACACAACAATGGTGAGATCAATAAAGTTTGATCTTATCTTAATTAGATAATGACAGTACTTAGTGGCAGGCTAAAGCTACATTACAAACACATGCTGACTTTAGTGAGACTTTATACAACTATAGAGTTTGTCATCAATAGAAATTACAGATGCTAAAAAGTTTTACTAAGAGAGAATGTGGGTGGATGTTATTATGAATGCAGAATAAATAAGACGTGACTTTGCCGCAAAAAGTAAAGAGAAAGTCATCTATGCTTTGGAGCTAAGAGACAAAACACTTTGCAACAGGGACACTGCGCACTCAGGCAATTTGTAAATCAAATGAGCTGCAACAGAAGGGCATATTGTTTGCGTGGCCACTGTGGAGTGTGTCTGTAAACTGTTTTTGTCCTGGCTCAAAAAGACTTACCATCCGTATTTCTTAGTTCAGCGACCCCCAAAGATATATTCACAGAGCTGGACAGGGTGATAAGATTCACTGCAGAGACTCTCATCCATTTTGTTGTCAAATACAATTCAAATATGTTCTGACACTGATACGTATTTTGGGACAAAACAAAAGAGAGAACTAAGTGAGACCAACTATTGACACTTTGCATTAGTCAGTGTCATTTCCAGATTTGTATCACTTTTCACAGATTTCCTACTAAGAATTCACACAAGACAGCAAACCGCAATTTGTAATATGACACAAAATGGTATAAAGAGCGAAAATAACAATTTGATTTATGTAAACAATAAGCATATGAAGATATAAACATCTACAAGCAAATAGCTTAATACACAGACCTCTAACCCTGCCTCATAAACTAAATACTAACAATAAGCAAGATTGATCCGCCTAGGGTAAGACTGCCTGCAGATTGCTATAATAAAACAAAAACAGACAATGCAAAGATAATTTTCCTACATTCAGAACTATGAAAATGTATCAGAACTATGAAAATGTAGCTAGACTCAAATCCCCATTACAAATTAAAAATAAAATAAAAAACATGGGAGAAATCGTGCAAGTAAATGAAATCCAACAAATAGCCTCACTGGAATACAGGTTACAGTATTTATGGTAAAGGATATTGCCCTCTCAATCCAATAATCAAATAGTAGGCCTTGTACAAGGTAGTTATTGATGAGCCAACACATTTTTGTCATATTTGCTAATATTTTCTTTCCTTTTCACACACAGAAAAGCCTACCAGACTTGGTCAACCTTGTCATTATAGGCTTATGGGGAATGTGCCTCGTGTTGAATGCTGAACTGAATAAGAACATACATTTGTAAAGGTTCGTCTAGTTTCGCGTTTTGGTTATTTCATTTGGCAGTAAAGATGAGTAAAGTAAAAACCGAAGCCAAACACCGCAGCAGAAGTAATACACTTTAGGCAGACCAACAGTCTATTTCAGAAAACGTCAACATTACGTCACCCTGCGCGACGCTACGTGCGTACGCTGGGCGGAAGTAGGCACCGGTGTATTTTTAGGACATGTTTTACTTTTATTTTTATTTTAATTCTCGGCTTTAAAGGTGTATGATGCAGGTATTAAGGAGTGAGAACCTTTGCGTTTATAATCGCGAACAAGATGTTGGATACATTGCACCAATCTTATTTTTACATTGAAAACTATAAGCTAATGTGCTAGGCTAACCACTAAGGTTGTCAATCTCAGATCTATCGTAGCTTTGAATGAGCTTTTACTTGTAACGTATGCAGTTATTGCGTGTTTGATGTGTAGTATTTAATGTGTATACCTGTTCATACTCTTCACGTATCGTATTCTCTCTGGTAGATGTCCAAACAACCGATTGGGAAGACGCTCCTGAGGAACGTGATCAGACACACAGATGCCCACAACAAGGTTAGTGATTTAAAAACAACTACTTACTTACTGATTTTTATCCAGTGGTCTGAATACCATATATGCAGTGCTGGGTAGTAACTGAATACTCATTTTGGGTAATTTGATGGTATTCAGAATACAGTTACTTGATATTAAAGGAATACATCAAAGTACTCAGTCATACATTTCAGTTTCATTATCATAACATTAAGAAGAAAAAAGGGCTGTGGGCATTTTCAAAGTGCTTTTTTTGCTTTCCAAATTAGTGGTGAATAAGTTACAATAACAGGTGTGCAACAAGTGTAGCCTAAACATCTTCTTAATCATATGCCACATTTATGCATTAATATTATGCTTTAAGTATTTAAAGTACCAGAATATGTTACTAAATACACTTTAAGGCGAGTCTTCAGTATTCTGTAACCCAATACAGTATACTCCCCAACACTGCATAAATGTGATTAGATTTTAAGCTAGTCTCTTGATATGGCACCAATTTCTTTTCACTAATTTGATTGAAACTATGGTTACACACGTGATTTAAAAACATACTTTTAATATTGATGATGGCAGGAAACATGTCCCTAAATTGAATCTTTCAGAACAGCCAAGTCATCTTTTTATGTTATACTTATACAAATTGCAAACAATATATTTATTGCCCAGCTTGTTTGTAAACTATGAGGGAGAGAAATGCAACTATTGAGTCTTCAAAATGTCTTCTATTAATGGGAATAACTGGAATTTACAATCTTTGACAACAACAGATTATTACTTGAGGACACTGTTTTGATTCTCAGTTTCTGTTATAGCTCAAAATAAAACAGTTATTTCCAATTGAAATTTTAAGATTGTGGTAATAGCACAAGAAATATAGCTGGTACTTAACTGCTGTTGACCCACTGCAGATCCAGGAGGAGATGGAAATGTGGAAAATGCGAGAGTGGGAGACGCAAACGTCCCAACGCAAACATTTGTCAGCAGCAGCCAGTATGAGGTAGGACCTGTGAACGTCCCAGCTTAATTTAAACTTGCTGAATACAAGTGCCACCAAAGCTCCCCTGGGAATTGGTCTTATAATGTAGAAGTGCTTCTGAGAGTTGTTAGGCCATCTCTTTGATCCGATTGTTGATGGTTCTTTTCCAGGGGGCACATGCACTGTGATCAAGAGTTGGATCCATCGAGACACATCAGCCGAAGCAGAGTTTCCGAGCATGACGACAGAGATGCCAGATACTGGACAAAACAGCTGTACGAGTTTGAAGCAAAGGATCCCGATAGGTATAGTTTTGCTCAGATTAACAAGCTAATGTTAATAAAGTCATACTAATCTCCTGAAATGCTTTGTGTGTGTGTTTTTTAGATGGGGACACAGTGGCTTTAAAGAGCTCTACCCAGAGGAGTTTAGCAGTGACAGGTGAGATTGAGTGCAAATCCTGAATTAAGAAAATTACACTACGGTAAATTAATTGGGAGTAATTTATTTGTATCGCATAGCAGGGATTCCAGTCATTCGCAGAAAATGATCAGGACAAAAGGTAAAAAATCCATGTCTGGCAAGGAAGCAAGACTATCAAAGCGTTCAAAAAAATCCTCTCGTAAGAAGAAAAAGAAAAAGAAGAAAAAAGACGAGGAGCGCAAGCGAAAAAAAGATGAGAGCGGGAGCAGTGACAGTGAAAGTGATGACAGTGGTGCTGCTAAAGACAGACCAAGACAGAGGAAAAGGACCAAAAGTCGACATAAAAACAAGAAAAGTGCTAAAAAACTGAGGGATTCTGACAGCAGCATAGTGGGCAGTGACAGTGAGAAAGAAAAAGAAAGACAGACCTCTAGGAGAAAAAAACGCAAGCAGGACTCCCATAAACCCACCGACTCTGAGCCTGACTCCAAGAAAAAGAGGAGGAAAGATTGGAGGGAAGCTGGAGAGAAGAGCTCAGATGGAAGTTCTGGAGACTGAGATGCTGCTCAAATAACAAGCACAAAACTACTGCAGCCTGTTGTTTGCTTCAAATGCACAGAGAGTTTCTCAGCACGCCTGAGTTGCATTGTACTTTTTTAGACATCAACTAACCTGTGCTGTCTGTCATCTCCATGGGTGTTCTTTGTTGCAATATCTCATCACCACCACTGTTGCTTGTAGCCCGCAATACAGCAGAGGAAGCAGCAGGAAGCAGGGTAAAGCTGGCAGGACGCACACCACCTGCTTCTAGGAGTAAATGGAGAGGCTGCAGGTTCATTCCTTGATCACTGACTTTCTCTTTGGGATGTTCACCTCTAGGATTCATATGGACAACTTGAATATCGTAGTACTGTTTTAAATTGTTTTTAACATGTTTTCAATGAGGGTGTTACAATCCTGTGAGCAAGAAACAAACATATCATTTTATATTTTTTGTTATTCCAACACATAGTACAGAACACAGCCTGATGTCCTCTGATTATTATCAATTAGGAGCTGGCAAAGAAGCTGAATAGTAAAAAACAAAACAAAGAAAATCTTGAAGATATGGTGGTTTTGTAACTTTTGCATAGATTTTACACTTCTCTGGTCAGGTCCCTATAAGGATGTCACTCGTGCCATAGTATGATCTGATTATACAATGCATTACAAATGCAGTAGTGCATGAAACGCAAATAAAACCGTTAAAATGTTGTTAACTGCAGTAGATGGATTGTATTTCTGCATCTTTACATCTTAAGCTCAGCCCAGTCTGAAGCCGTACTCTTTGGGATGCAGAACACCTCTATGTCAGCAGCTTGTGATCAAGGTGAATGAATGTAAAGACTTGCAGAATTGCTCCTTGACTACTGCTCAAAAGGTTTTCACTGCAATAGAAACAAACTGCAAACATGTACTGTATTAAATTAATGACAAAACAATTTTTACCCTTTATCCAACAAAAACCTCTTCTGTTACACCTGGCAGATTGCATTTGTTTTCCTTTGGAAAAAATAGTAACACTGAAGAGAGGTTGTCTAAACAAACCTGGCAAGAAGCAATGCCTTTCCATCTGTGATTTTCGATTAAGAAATGTTGCACAAGGAAGCCCACTGGTAAACTATTTGTGTGCTGGAAAAGCCTAAAGCCTTTCTCACAGTCTGTGTCAATAGGCTAAGTGTTTTCTCCAAGCTGTAGAGAGTGGGCTGCATTAAGCTTGGCTGCAACTGCCCATTTGTTGGAAAGGGAAGAAAGAAAGCAAAGCTCAGGCAGCAATATCACAGTTGACACACAGTAGGTGTAGAAAACAACTTTAGGGTTAAAAAGTGTTGAAGTAGTCACTTCCATAAAAGGGTGTTGATGTAACTTTTTAGTTGAAATTTAAAAAGCACAAATGACTATCCTTTGTACATGTTGTAAACCTGTTTTATACTTAATCTATATAAAATAAACAAATGAAATATTGTGTGAAAGGCAAAAAGATATTTTAGTTTTGTCTTTTTACAACACTGTAAAAAGTGTTGTTATGCCTTGGCCATTATTTTGGCCACATTAGGAAAAAATGACTGCAACAACAAATAACTAAAATTATACAAAAGTGCTTTAAAACACTAGTTTTAGTGGTCAGCATGAAAGTTTTCTTGACCACTTAAAGACAGTCTCCCCAAACACATTACTATGCATTATACATATAATGGGTTTTTCGGTGGGAAAATTACCCCTGGGTTGCATAGAGGCAGTTTTTCTCTCCTCTGTCAGAAGTGCTGATGAGACACACTTTGCTTCGTTCTCAATGTAAGCTAGAGTGTCTGTCCGGGTCAATCTCTTACACTGGCTGAAGCCTGAGGCACTGGGCTGAGCACATTTCAGGGTTATTTTTGACTGAGTAACGATTACAGATTGGAGCAGACAGTAATACTTGCACTTGTGTTGTAATACAAATCTGCACACATTTCAAGTTACCTGCAGTAAATTATGGTGGAGGTACAAATCAGGTGGGTTTAGGTTAATGTTTTTCTATACACTGTAGCAGCCTTTTCAACTAATGAGAATATTTTGTAATCTTTTACACCTGAAATGAGCAACAAATGTGCAATGGGTATTTTCTTTGGAACATCGGACTCTACGACTCTAAAACTTTTCACCCAGTAAATAGAATAAAATACAAGCATTTATTTTATTACAATTATACTTATAATTGAAACACACCTTTAAAAATGAACAAACAGAAGTGTCTTTGCTGTGTGCTGAGACCTGATAAATACTCATCTTAAATAGTCTACTGCGCATAATAAGTTGGCATCATAATGAACATGTAAAAGAAAACGTCTAGATAAATCTGTGTTTTCATCTTTAATGTAGAGCAAGTTCATTGGTCATTTTAAAACATTCTTTGCTTCAATGGGGAAGCTACTCAAAGTTACCTTCACATCCATCGTCACAGCATTGTGTGTTTGACTCTCTTGGTGAATTATGTCTCCCCCTAGTGGATTGCCCTCTAAACTGTTTGCAGGGCCACCACGGCAGCGTTTAAATTCAGCGTCATATTCAGGCTGTCATGTTCCCGGGAGTCCACTCTGCTACACGGCCGCTGTGCAGCTTTCACAGTAGTGCAAATCTTATAAATAGTACGCAGGCATCAAATATTTATCCTGTCGATTCATGTGTCCCTCTCTGCCGCAGTGGACACTCGGAGCGGTTGATGTTGATGCACAAAATGAAAGGCTTGGAAACACACGATACCCACACAAAAATGTTTATTCCCCTTTTCCTCGGCGTTAATGACCCAAATCTCAACATACTAAATAGTACGGGTGGGATGACACAGGTTTTTAATGTAAAAACTTGCAGCCAACACCCAAATGCTTTGTAAAAAGTCATGTGACATATGACTTACTTACATAGTTAGTACACATACACCAATGTTTTTTATATACTTATATATGTATCTTTTGTCTTTTATCTAGACCAGCCAGATACAGTACCCATTATTATACACAATACCTATTCAACATGATTCAGTCCGGCCACCACAGAGGAATTCAGGTCCATCCTCCATAACCTAACAATAGAAATCTGCTCTTGTAAAATTCGGTTCTTTTTCATTATTACTGTTAGTTGTATAGACTGGTGGTGATACTTGTCCTTGTATCTCGTGTCTTCTGTGCAAAAGTTTTTTTTTTCTTTAAAAAGAACCAAAAATGATTGACGTAACAGGTTACCTTGCTGTTCACTTTACATTTATGAAGATGGTGTTTTTTTTTCTTTTTTCTTTTTTTGAACAATTAATCAGAAACAGTCACATCCAAACATCACACTCCCTTGGCATGTCACAGGAAAATAAAAATGTAAAAAATAAATAAAATCCAAGATACACTTTCAATGTCAGAGGCAATGAAAACGAGGAAAGTTTATGACTAAGCAGCATCCTCCATTCGTACATCTTTTAGAGTAAGGCACTGCTGCATAAAGTAAGGACATGATCGACAGAGCTCTAGGGAATATGACAGGGAGCCAAGATGGAGAAAAACTGTTCAGCAACTCAGAAAGTTTGCTTTGTAAATGTGCTTGTGTCTCGACTGCTGTGTACAGGAGTGTGCTTATGTCATGGCCTGTTCTGTTTGTACATGTGCTTACTGCTGTCACACAGGCTATAATCCTCACACTGTGCTCTCCAACATCCACTCAGTGCTGCTGAAGGTAACTTTCCTGTTAGCGAGAGGGGACGGCTCTGTGTTGAGCTGGTTGGTGGAGCGGTGCCACCTTGTCCTCGCTCTGCGCGGGTAACTATGACTCTGAAATATGGAGTAATCCCCACCATCAAAGGAAAATCTGTGCCTAGTTCGTGACAGATCATTGGGGAGCAGCCCCATATTGGCCAGAGCACTCTTCTTGTCCTTGAGCCGTGGAGCCTCTTTGCTTCCAGCATTGGGCCCAATGAGGCACAGCGACATAGTGGAGCCGGTCAGGCTACTGTCCGTCTGTGTGTCCTCAGATGGAGGACCAGAAAAGTGTGCGTCCAGGCTGGTTCTCCTCTTCATCCTGTCTGCAGACAGCACAGGCAGCTCCACCTCCAGGATGGCAGTGGTGCATGTAGGGTCCTCCTTCTTGTCAGAGTCCACTCGCAAGACCAGGGCCATGCACTCCTTAGGTGCCTGCCCCTCATCAGACGGCTGCTTGGACACAGAACGTGGCAGCCTCTGCTGGCTGCCGTTGGTCTGTGAGTGCATGCTGGAGTTGCCCTTGCTCTTGCTGTCCTCTGGGCTGCTGTAGGCTTTGTAGCGTATCATCAGGATGATAATAAACACCAGCACCGATGCCACAATTATACCTCCAATAATAATAATCATGGTGCCTCCCAAGAACTGACTGTGCATGAAGCGGCACTGGCTGACCTCGCTGGCTGTGTGGAACTGTACACACCCCACCACTCGAGTGGCTGTGAGGGAGGTAATCCCATCATCGTACACCGCCAGCACACAGAGATCATACTCGCGTCCTGCTGCTAAGTCATTGATCAGGAAGTTCTTATTAGTTGAAGGTATCATCCTGCAAAGAAACACAACAGTAGACCATTAATCTATATTACAGTGCCCCCATTCAGCCATTTGCATATAGTGTATTAAATCACACAACGGTGTCAGTTTCTCACAACAAAACAGTACAGCCATCTCAATCTCCTCCGGTGTAACGTTAGATATCCGTCACAGAGGTAGGCAAACATAAAGGGCCTAACACGTCATTAGAGCTGAGTGATGGGAGAGCGGGTCAGATCACACCATGCCTCTAAAAAAGCCCTCAATGGGTTTGTGTAGGAAATGACAACAAAGGTAAGCTACAAGGTGATAAACAGGATAGACATGGCTCAATGACTAAACAATATTCTACAACAGCTGCAGGCTCTTGGACAAGTGACGCATGACGCTCAGCAGCTCTGGGTCTGAGTACCTGCGGTTACATATTGTCTATTACACAGGGATTACAAAGTAGCTCGCAGAGGAACAGACACCGGCTTCAGGTCAGTGCTGGCATTAATAATTAGATCTTTGTTGGTTCTCGCTAAAGGCCTTTGATCGTTATCATTTGTTGGAAATAATGTACCACCTAAAGACAAAACAACACTAAATAGGTTGAAAAAAATTATACGGTTAAGTGAGTTATTATATTAGCTAAAAGGACTTCCTAATAATTACATAAATGAACAGGCATAGTACAGAATATGCTTGAAACATAACTCGCGGTCAATCTGTATCATTCTGCAGGTTAACCTTTAAGAGTTAGGTGTACATGGTCTATAATTGTTTATTGTCTTGCTTACAGTGTAGTATTTGATCACAGAAGAGATGTGTTTGATAACCATCCTTCATCTTGCTGCATGTCATGCATTTGTTATGGACCACAGTGGCAATGACCAGATGGCAACTCCAGATGCTCCTCTTTCTCTGATGTGCCCTCTCTAAGACCCTCCCTTCCCTGTGCCCCTCCATACCTGTACACCAAAGTATCATCTGCCGTGCTGTTGTACTGGATCTGGTACATGCGGATGCCGGGGATGTGGCGCTCAGATGGCCAGCGGATGACCGCGGAGGAGGAGGTCAGCTCAGACACCATAACTCTCCTGTCCTGCTTGTCGTAGCCCTTGGTGTCGTTGCCAGATTTGGTGGAGGTGGTGATGTCAGAGAGGCCAGGGTCTTCCCTCATGTGGCCCGTGTTGTTAACAAACAGCGGCAGGGGGATCATATTGATCTCAACAGCAGCTGTGGCGATGCCTGCGGCATTAGATGCCACACAATTAAAGGCCCCACTATCCTTCAGAGTGGTGATGAGAATATCAAGAGTGCCATTATCATAGAGGATGGTGCGAGAATTATTATGCACTAGCTTTCCATCTGGAGAGCGCCAGTGGATCTCTGGGTCTGGATCACCCACTGCTTTGCATTTAAGGGTGACCCCCTGACCTTCCATCACAAAGGGCTTAGTGACTATGTGTTTGGTGATTAGGGGTGGCTCACAGATAAACTCCTCTTCTTGAATAGACCAGAAATACTTGTCCATGAGGTGATCTGGAGAGGCGCAGGTCTCCAGATCATCCTCCCTGGTCAGTCTACGCAGCCACAGCAGTTCACAGTTACAGTGGAGAGGGTTTCCTCCAAAGCTCACTGCCAGCGTGGACGAGCTGGAGCCCTTAGTGTCTGACAGAACCTGGGCATGTTGAAAAAGACTGTCTGGAGGCAGCTTCTGCAGCCGATTGGAGGTCATGTCCAAGCGCACCAGTTTGGTCAGCAGTGTAAATGTTCCTGCACCAATGTGGTCAATCAAATTGTGATCCAGAGTGAGAGTGTTTATGTTAATCATTCGCCCGATGGCCTCCCACGGCAGAGTGCGCAGGTTGTTGTTCGACAGATCCAAATCCTCTATAGTGGGTACAAATTCATCAAAAGCACTGGAAGCGACCTCGTGAATCTGATTGTTCCCCAGAATAAGATGGCGCAGATTGACCAGACCTTTAAAGTGGTCGCTCTTAATGGCAGTAAGACGATTCCCATCCATATGTAGCGCCCGCAAAGCCCGCAGGCCGACAAAAGCGTGCGGCGTGATTTGACTGATGGTGTTTCGGGACAGAGTCAGGTGCACCAGACTGGTCATGTTGTAGAAGTCTTTGCGGCGAACGATGGTTATGAAGTTATCAGTGAGGCGCAGCTCCACGGTCTTGCGGTCGATCGTGGGCGGGACAAAGAGCAGGCCAGTCTTGGCGCACAGCAGCGTGAGGGTGGGGGACAGGTGTTGGCAGATGCAGCGGCCGGGACAGCTGTAGCCTCGCACCAGAGCCGCGCACAGGAGCACACACAACACCAGCCGCTCCATCTCGATCTGCTTCAGCTCCTGTGGAGGGAACACAGAAAAACAGACGGTGAAAAAGAGATTGCTGAATTAATAAAAAAAGGGGCCTATATCTGAGGCGGCTACAAAAAGACAGACACTGGCCAAGATTGCTGAGACTGCCTGTGAGATATCAATCACAAAATGAAATAGTGGTTTTCTGGAGTAATGGCACCTGGAATGAAAAGCACCAGCAACATTGTCAGGTCTCTTGATGGACTTTTTGTACTTTTCTTCTTTAGTGCCCATGTACAATGAACCTGTATTATATTTCAACTATTTTCCCCCATTAAGATCACAACAGCTTGTACAATGTGTCTGTGCCATATGTGCCATATGTCTGCACAATAAAGCCCATGTCTCTCTCATAGTGAATTCCCATCAGGATGGAGTATTCGAGGCAGAAAAGGGCACTTGTCAGCAGGGTGTGAGGATTTTATGACCTTTTCAAGAGCCATGCTTTTCCTCCACTCGTCATGTGTACTGCTGGATTAGACAGAGAGCTGTCATGTAAATCAAAGCCATAAAAAGTGAACAGTAAGAAGGTGAGGTGTAACCTGTTTTTCAATGAAGACATGGCTGGAAGATATACAGGTTTAAAGGATGTCCTGATTCTCTGATTCCCATTTAGCGGTATTGATTTCACTCCTGGAGTGAACGCGCCTGTGGTGACAGGAGTAAAAAGAGATCCTTGGCTGTAATAACCATGAAGGACCCAGTGGAACACAACACTGAGATACTGATGCCAGTCTACCAGTGGTTTCAAACTCTTTGGCAGCCATCTTGACTGCTAATGCCCTGAGCTCATCAACACTGCTGATGAGAAGCCTGTTAATGCCAGTAAAGTGATGACATGACACGTGACGTCCCCTCCTTCTTCTCCACAGCCTGAAAACATCCAATGTGTCAGTCCACAGCATTATCTACTGGGTTACTTAATATATGTTGTCACAGATCAGGTCTATCACTTTTGAATTTAACAGTACTTCCATTTGTGAAATAACTTTGAACGTTCACTCTTGTGTCATCAATTATTTTTAGGAGCATTTATCAAAATAGTTTTTCCTCTTTCTCCTTTGCCTCAAATGAATCATGCATTGCACATGCTCTTGTCTGATCGCAGTTCCCAGCCTGGTCCAAAACATGAAAAGTATGAAAAATTGGTCGACTTCCTCGGGCTCATTCAGTATAAAGTCTTGGCTGGTTGTTTCCTTCCTTTTTTTGCTCTGTTGCACTCTCCCCGCTGCATACGCTCTCACAAACAGAGCTGGCTACTGTCAGACAGACAACAGCACCTTGTTATCTCTCAAACAGTGTTGTCCAATCAGAGCGCTCATTAAAATCTGCCTTTGTGTAATGTCATTTTGGCAGAGGTAGAACAGCTCCGAGCACAAGTTGTTCCACCTTTTTAAGGCGCTTGATTACATCCACTCTGTTTCTGACAGCGCTGAAGCTATACCTTATTTTACTGAACTATTAAGAGCTTATTTTAGACAGGCGCCAACCAATCCTGCTTAATCTCTGGAACTCTGGAGCAAAATACTAAACTTTTCCCTTACACCAATCCAACATTGTAATCTTTAAATAAGGACGATGGGATATGTTAAGAGATGCTCGCTGGCTGTGCCTCTCCACCACATACACTCCTGATATCCCTTTGTAAGAGGATTACATGATTGCATGTTTGTAAGCAAAGACTTAAGGATAAATACATGAAGTTGCATGACATTTGTAAACCATTTGTTAACAATGAACAGGCATATTTATAAAATCTTTTTCCAAGATTGAAGAACGTATTTACAAACAAGTATACTTACAAAATATATAGTAAAACACAAGTCAATCATGAACTAATGATTGCTGGGCGGCACGGTAGTACAGCGGTTAGCGCTCGTGCTTCAGTGGGACTTTCCTGGTTAAATAAAGGTCAAATAAAAAAATAAAAAAATAATGGGCTTCCCAAATATGTCTGCTCAGGTTTACAAATGACACACAACTTACATTATATATTCGTTCATAGCCAGTTAACTGTTCACTGTTGGCTTTTTAGGTATTATTTTACTTGTTGGGCTAATTATGAAGTGTTACCACATTGTTTACCAACATTATCATGCTTAATAGGAGAATTTAATTGTTTCCCTCTTTTATGTCCTCCACTTTCATTTTTCTAAAGATCCTGGCCGAGGCAAAACAGCGTGCAGACTATAAAGCAAGTTGGATCACACAGTTTCATTAAAAGCATTCCCTGAGCACTCCCTGGTGTTAAATATGTGTAATTTGAGTCCTAACCTCTGGATACAAACACACATATTTATTATTCTTGTTACACTGTGTTTCTATAGTTTATTAAGGCCCTAACCTTGATTGTGTTAGCCTCCTTTAACTAGGCCACAAAGCTTGTCGACTCTCGGAGGACCATCTGTGCACAAGCATTTTCTGCTACGCCATCAAGAAAGCTCTATTGATCTTTGGGCAGATCACACAGGAGGGAAAACTTTGTTACCACAGCAACTCCGTGTAGAAATAGGTCTTTGAATCGCATTAACAAGACGCCCAAAACGCGGGGTCCTGACCGTAATGGGTGTTAAGAAGGTACGAGGGGACGTGCGCTGATGTACAAATGGCTGAAGCGGTGGAGAGAAAAGGGCAGCTCTGCCTACAAATGCTTTATTGCTTAATATTAGCCAGAGCTGCTCAAATCGATAAGACAAAGACAGCCCAAAGCACAAGGTGAACTGGAGTTGATTTTTGTGCCGAGTCATGCTACCATAGTGCACATTTGGACGATTCAAAAGATCACTGACGTCTGTTCTCTTATTCTACTATTCTGGCGGAATGGTAATTACACAAACTAAGGTATTACTTGCATTAATTCTTAGACAATGAATTGATACAAGTGTTTCAACAGTGCAGGAGGGAGCGGAGAGAAGCTCTCATCAAAAGTTACAATATCGTTATTCAAAATATTTCTCCCCACCTCCTCTCTCAGTTGAGGCAATATAACCATTGCTTTTATTTGGAATTCTTGTAACTTTCAGTACATTACATCTGTGAAATAGACTGATGAAATATGTATGCCACTCACTGGTTGTACAGATTTGCCCAGAGGCAGACTGAAGGTGACATAGCAGCCATACTGTGTCAACACGCTCTCTAACGGTGCCCCCAACTCTGCATTCACACCCACACCAGCCCGAGCGACACTGGCGGGAAAAATGGGTTTAAGCAACAAGGAACTCTGTAACACCTAGGAAAAATACTATGCCAGAATTACAGAAAATCCTCTTAATGCAAACACTTTCCTGCTGCGTTTCTCGTGTTCATCTGTGTGTCGTCTTTGACAACATGGCATGGGCTACAAACTGTTATAATATATGTCGCTTTGCTGGATGAGATTTCTAATTTTTTATCCCAGCGCAAACCGTGGCGTGTCATTGTGCGACCAAGGGCGCCCAAACTGCTGTTCTGGCTGCTTTATTTAAGGCGTGGCAGGGTTTGTTTTATCTGCTTGAGGGGATAGAAAGTATTTTCTTAGATCTTTGAGAGCTTAACCTTTGTGCCTTTGTGAGCTGTCCTTCAAGCTGCCGAGGAGAGGAGCTGCCCACTGCCCATTTACAAACCCGGTCCGAGGGGGAAAGGGGGGGTAGTTCAGCTGAGGGTGGAGAATGTCAAACATTCACTCCACAAGCCATGTTCTTTCAACATTTCACACTTTTTTTCATGGCTGGGGGTGCGACTTATACTCAGGTGCGACTTATATATAAAAATATATAATTTCACATGTTTGTTATTTTCACACTTACAGCTAGAGGGTGCTCCAGGCTTGTGTACCAGTATCTGCTACTCCAGTACCACTAAAGATTTAAAAACGGTAATCGAGCAGCAGAAAGAAAGCTATTCGCGGGCTACAAGCTTGATGGCCACAGCTAGAGGAATGAGTTCGCAAATGAGAGCTTGAACAATGTGCTGCCGGGAGAGACTTGTCAATGGTGCAGTTATGTCAATGGTGCAGTTATGCCTCCATGTCCAGGTAGTTGCCAAGGCTGGTGCGACTTACACCCAGTTATTACTTATTGAAGTTTTTTTGAAAAAGAACAACGATTACTACAATTTCTAGTTGCCGCTGTTACTAAATAATAGCCAACATCTTACTTACAATCGGCTGACAGTACTGCCTATTTTCAGTCACAGTGGCATTTTCTTGGTCTGGATGCTATAGATAGTTTTTATGTGAGTTTATATGTTCACAATAACATCTGCTTGGAAGGCTAACAGGCTAACATTCCTGCACTGTCTGAAACACTGTTTACTCAAGTTAAAGAAAAGTTGAGCATTTGTCGCCATAGTTACTGACATTCAGATATGTCAATAGAAATCAATCAATCAATCAATGGTTTTGTATAGCCCAATATCACAACAGGAGTTGCCTCATAGGGCTGTAACAAACATTAAGGCAATAAAACAGAACAGTAAATAAGACAATGTAAAGTTCCGGTGAATCAAATATCCAGGCAAACATAATGTCCAAATAAGCGTCAGCAGTGGGTGGCGACGAGCAGTGGGTGGCGACGAGCAGCTCGGGTGTCCCCTGTCCTTAGACTCTCCAGCCCGGCAAGGAAAAACTCAAAAACCCAGTGGGAGAAACGAGAAACCTTGAGGAGAACCACAGAAGGAGAGATCCACTCCCATGGACGGACAGGCTATAGAGACCCAGGGCCGAAGGAGTCCCTCAAACTATACAAACTATACAAAGGACAGTTCAAAGGATAGTATGTCTGTTTTTTGATTGTTAATTGCTATGGCATCAATCCTAATCGTTTTGTCACTTGAGACTCATAGTACCAGTGTTTCTACCATTGCTACGACCACAACCTAATGATTCGCAACTGAGCACAGCCACCCACATACCTAAACATGGGGATAGTTACAGGGAAGACACATACCGTACATACATGTTGTCATTAACATTGGTAAACAGCCTGTACAAAGACAGAGAGCCAGGGATTAAGAGTGAAATAATATATTATCAGGAGTACAAATAAATATTTTGCTAATAAAAAGAAAGTCTGTTTGTGTCGAGGGGATGCGCATAATAGATTCATAGTGCAGTAACCACAGCCCGGAAATATCCTAATCTGTAAGGAGCTTGAGAAACCAAATAAGCCATTCCTATAGGACCATGGTGTAAGCAGTTTGAGCGAGTCTGCGCTATTTCCGTGTGTCACACCTCTCTGCTGCAGCTGCTTCTTCAAACACAGAACAAAGCAGTTGTGAAAACAATCACAGAAACTGCGCTATGTATCTGTACACAAAAAAGATCCTGCTTCGTTATGTATATGGAACCCTTCCAAACAACACGTTCTCTCATGGTATCTCCCCTACACTGGTGTGAGCGTCACTGGTGGGAAAAATGGGTGACACAACAGGGAACTAATTCTGTGTGTCTTCTAACACAGAACAAAACAGATGTAAAAACAATCACTGGGACTGCGCAGTGTTCCCCTCAGTTGACAAAAAGATAGTTATGCATCTTACAAGCACGTCTTCTTGGTATAAAACGTCAGAATTCACAACACCTATGTGCAAACTTGCTCTTGCCAATTATTGTGGCTGAATGTGGTACCACCTATTACACATTAACAGTGAGTAAAAAAAGCACATAAACTATGTACAATGCATGTTTAGCCAGTGACTACAGTACATGGGCTGGAAAACTCTTTAGCATGCAAATAGAATACTTGTAGAAAAACACGTAGTGACGTAGGTAAGTGTTGTCCCCTGCAGTACGTATATAACATAACAAGCCTGTAATTGAATTTGAAATGAATTATTATGAACGGCTTTTTCTGTGCATATTTCCTATTTAATAATATTGCTTGTTTCAAACTATCCACCAGGGGGTGCTGCAGCGCCCTCAGCACCCTGCGTTCCCACGGCCGTGCTTTTATCTCTAAACCGAGCACATTTTCTACGTGTTCCCGTTTACTTTTTTGACTTTTATCATCATCACTCTTTAGTCACTTTTTTGTTGTTTTTTAGTGTTGCGTTTCTGTCACTTTCTCTTGTTTTTGTTGCCGTCTTGGCTCTTTCTTCAAGAAGCTTTTAGATTTGGGTAAAGCCAAACTGGAGACAATGTGCTTGTTTCAGGTGGGGGTCAGAGGTTAAGGATTTTAATGTACATTTATGACAAAAAAAAACCATGACATCAGTATTGTCAAATTATGATTATTATTTTTTCCATAAATGTATCTAATGACATTGACAGTGACGGCACGTTCCCCCGACTGCGGCACGTGACGAGATGCAGAGTAAGGATATTTTTACAGACAGTACTTTTTCAGAAAAGGCATAAACACCAATTAGAGTGTGCTGGCGGTGAACTGTTGGCTGCCCTTCTGCGACTTCTGTCAGGGTACAGGCATAATTATTGACAAGCCAACTTCATCCCCGTCAGCTCTGTCTGCGGCACTGATGGCCCCGGAGCCCGGCAGTGCGGCCCGAGGGAGTTCTGGTCACATCTTATCAAGTGGGGTGGAGGCTATCTGCGTAAACAGCACAGGGACATTTGCATATTGTAATTATGTCGGCGTGCAAAGATGGTCTCCTCAATTACATCCCAATGCGAACGTCCGATGACAAAAGAATTAAGGAACCATTGCAGTCCCCATAAACTTTAATTGTAGCTGGCGTTTCTAAACAAGCTACTGAGGGTTGGCATCTTAGGCATAATACTAATTGACATGCTTTACCTTCAAAGTGTTGAACTATTGAAATATTTACCCTCTTTACGAAAGGACGTTGGCATTAAAGATTCATTAGGCAATTTTACTCAAATTGAAGTGCTTAAGAAAAAAAATATTGCAAAATAAGCGTGTGTATTTTGCAGTTATACCTGACTGCAATAAAGTGATGCAAACAATAAATTAACATTACAAAATAAAATAAAATATCAAAGTGTGCATGAATATCGTAAGTGGGCTCACCTCTCGTCACCCTGAACTTTGCTGGAAGTGGGAGACATAAAAACATTAGTATAAACATTATTATTAAAGAGATTGGTCTTCTTCCAATTGGTTTATTTTGGTAACGTGCCTGAATAATGCTGTCTGTGTATAGCCGGCATGTTTGTTTTTGTAACAAACAAAAGAAAGAAATGAAATTGCATCAGGTTTGCTGGTATTGTGAAGGAGAAACACAAAGGGAAGAGGATGTAGTATTACAGCAGTGGAGATGAAAGTAGTTTGAGGTATGGCTTTTGTACAAAAAAGGGGAAAATACGTGTTTTGAATAGTTTTTTTTGTGTAAAAATCACTGTATCTGAGTGTAGATTTGAGAGTTAAAATCCCAAAACAACAGTCAAACCTACTGTGGCAAAGACACAACATGGGGCCCTGAGCTCCATTACAAAGACTCTTGACCCCAGCTGGGTGACTCACTGACTCGAGTACCATCATTATGTATTATTATCATTATGTATACAAAAGTAAATTCCGCATGTGATATTGGCCAAATTTCAGCAAATGAGATAAAGCCATATACTTTTACGTCTGATAAGTTATAATTTATGACCAGAACATGCCAAAAAAACGACAACAAGAGAAGGAGAAAAAGAGAACAAGATAATAAAAAAATTAAAAAAATACGAATGAACTAAGTGCTAGTCTATTAAAGCAGCAGGATGTGGAATTCTGTGACTTTGACAATAGGTAGCGTTCACGTGACATCACAACCTTCTAAAGAGCCTATAGTTTAACATTGAGGTGGAGGGCAACTGAAAATTCCACGGCCGTAACCATAGTAACGCTCAAAATGCAGATTTATTGTCTTAAATCATTGCTAATATCTCTGTAATTACTGGGCCAATTCACATGAAACAAAAACTGACACAAAGTTCAAAGTCACATCTTCCAGCAGATATGAACTATGGTCTAATTATTTCTTCACAAAGGCGTCCAGAAGTGGAGACAATATTCAAAAACATGTGCTTGATGTTGGCCAGTAGAAAGGACTTTCAGCCATAAAATTCACATGTCAGGTTTGTGAATCCAATCACTATCACATGATGATCAGAGAAAACATTTGGACATTTTCTTTTTGGAAATTTCTTTCAAAAACTGTTTCTCTCCCATAGAGTTGTATTGACACCTGCCCTCCAACTGAAATGGAATTCTAAATCGTGAACGCAACCTATTCGAGATTGTGGCTCGATGTGTGATCACTTGCACAAACCTGGTATTTTTCTAAAACATTTAAAAATGTTTAAAATAATTGATCATTGGTGGTGCGTCTTGTTGATGCCTGTGGGGTGTTTTATGTGTACTATGTATTTTGTATGGACTCTAGTGAGTCTCTCTGCCTCTGCCCCGGGACTGCAGATGAAAATTAGCTTGTAGCTATCTCTGGTCTGTGCAACACATTTGTTGTGAAATGTCCCAGTGAAAAAAAATAATTACAAAAATTACAAAAAAAACGAATTGAATAAAGAATAGTCGGCCCGTAGACCTTATTCGAGCACTAGATGAAAAAGTGTGAGGAGTAGGAGACATTCAGCAAATTGGCAAATTGGCAGAGCCGGGACACAAACCCATGACACTGCTGCAGCCGATAGCCTTAACCACTAGGCCATCGGCTGCACCTCTGGTCTATTTTTATGATTTTCCAAAACTCAACAACAACCTTAACTCAACACTTGAACCACAACAAACATATAAAATATGAGCAACTCTTCTACCCGCTGTCAAATGGTGTGGAAACCAGGGAAATGGAATCCTCCGTGCCTCTGCGCATTTTACTTTTAAAAGCTCACGCTACATTTTTTATACGAGACAACAAATACCTCCACCATGCATACGAATGTTGTTCTTTTCTCCATTCGACAGATTTACTGTCAAATCCCATGAAAATGCTGAAGAAAAGTTGCCAAAAACACACAGACAAACAAGTCATGATAAAATAGAAAGTCGGTCGCGAGTGATGCTAGGAAACAGAGGGACGATGCTCAGTGACAGGAAGCTTATAGGATTTCTATTTTCAGACATAGTTATTTTGAAATAGTACAAGGGTCAGTGACAGGAGCAGCAGATTCATACATCCTTTTGCTCTGTCATTACCTATGGAAGCATATTTACGTGATTTTGTTCCGTTGTCACTTCTTGTATATTAATTTTGACAAAGGTGGAAAACTACACTACCATTTGTATTCAAGCAAAAAGACAAAGACAAAATGTAAAAGTATAGATCCAGATCAAATCAGGATTAAACTGGGTCTAAAAGGGGTCTGAGATGGCCCTAAATTGCACTAAGTTATGTCTAAAGTTATGTGTAAACCACACCCTCTCTAATAAAAAACTAATAGTCGAAAATTGTATGACCCAAAGTACCAGACCAAAGTAAAGTCACTTTTCACATTTGCAACTTCGGTTTTGTTCGTAAATCTTTCTTCTGAGGCCATATGCTACATTGGTCTGGCTTACTATACTAGACATGTGATGGCAGGGTCTGAAACATTGATCATCATTATTGCCGTGTGGTTATATGAATCTACACTACATGACTGACTTGTTCTGAGCTAAATGACTTGTGCCTGAAATAACACTGGCATCTGTTACTGTTCCAAATATTTAGGTTTTACTTAAAATTTCACAGATCAAATTGGGAAACACTGGACTCATGACCCTTACGTGACGAGATGTATTGTCTCCTCTCTATAGCTCATTCATTTGAATCCGACCAAACTAATATTATCCTGTGCCATCGGAGGACTCGATGGAGATTCATTACCAACAGGCTCCACATGACTGTAATCCCATTTTGAAAAACTCACACTTTTTCTAATTGTTACTCGAGACAGAGGTTCAAACCCACACAGACAGGCTGTAATGCATACGACTCAGTGCACACAAATAATGGACCGCGTGGCGTTCAATTTGACACGCTTCACAGAAATCCGGCACGAAGATGGTTTAGGAAGAACTTTCCGTCAAACGCCAGTCTTTGGGTATTTGCAAAATTCAGGTTGCAAAGCCAGACAACGGCAGCTTTCTTTCACAAATGCAAAGCAGCAAAATCCGTCACATCTGGTCCCAAATTGAGCAACGCCTTCAGCACATTATTATTACTGCATGTCTAAAATTGCAGATGAACATTGAGTATCACTGCATGGACAAAAACTTGAAAACCACAGCCATATAGAGTACGTAATTATATGCATACGTATTGTAGTATCTAAATAGCCAATAGGGGCGATGGGGAGTTCCAGTCAACTGCCATCCCTGAAAAAGCAAAAGACTTTAATTTCCCACGCATTTACTTCTTTCACGTGCATATTTGGGATAAAACCACTCATATCACAAAGTTTACATTAGCCAAAAAGATAAATGTGTATAAATAACAACCCATGGTCATGATATACAGCATGTGTGGCATTATACAAATGACAGAGTGGATAGAAGAGGCATTAATCCTGTCAGGGAAGAAATGTCAACGGAGATATAGGACACTGGGGCAGTAAATACTCACAGGGGTGGGCTTTTGTGTTGGCTGTG
The DNA here is from genome assembly GCA_021464625.1 of Proterorhinus semilunaris. NCBI lineage: Eukaryota > Metazoa > Chordata > Actinopteri > Gobiiformes > Gobiidae > Proterorhinus > Proterorhinus semilunaris. The sequence goes on along the minus strand of CM038354.1, from coordinate 18,097,067 downwards.
ATCCAACAATCCTTATTACAGAGACCTGTACGTGCGTTCACCGCCCCCCCCAAAACACACTTCAATATTGTTTTTGTGCGACCTTGGTTTTTGCTACTGACTTTCTTTTGCATTCATTGTAATAGCCGTCTAGCTCCTCAGTTTCACTCATTTTCTTAGCCAAAATGTTTGTAGTTTTAGTTGCCTTTCTTTGGCATTGTTGGCAAATACCAATCTGTCCCCAATGTTTTGCTCTCCAATATGTTAACAGTCAATTAGGTCTAACATTATGGCAGCCTGCTGAAGTGAAAGAACTTGCTAGACCCCATTGTAAAACATGTAAGCGATTTTTTTTTACCAGCGAATAACAGGAAAAGTAGATGTGTAAGAAGTAGGGATGGATACTGTACTGATATCGAAAACATAAAAGTATCACATAAACAGTTTCTTTAATTCAGAGACATGTGACCTGCATAAACTAATGAAACGGAAGCATGGACACTGATCAGGCACAATGCTAGATTTTTTTGAACAGAAAACAGCCACCAGTGGGAGCCTTAGTAGGATAGATAGCAATTCAGGTCATTTCTCAGTTGCTGTAGTTTGAAATATGACTTTTCGTTGTTGGCTGCCAGGTCAGGTGTGGTAGCCGCAAAGCTGATTTTCACGAGAATACTTTACACCTCCATGAGCTTTATGCACATATTTTACAATTGCAAAACCTCTTGACACATCACCGGCAGCACTGGATGGAGGTAGATTCAACTCAGCGGCCCACATGCCCACTTGCATGTGCATGGGATATTAATAAAACAGGAACCCACCATGAAACAGTAACCTGTATGACTTAACCACAGGCGAGCGATTCACAGAGTGTGGGGAATGTAATATTGTAGAATTAGTGAATGTGGCATTACACTTTGCACAATGCTAAACCTGTTTTCCATAAGCATATGATCATGATTTGCAGAATACATTATATGTAATCATAGAAATCTTCATATTTTTTTATATTGCCCTATATCTCTGAGTCTTAAAAAGAGAGGTTTTTTTTTTTCGAGAAGATGTGGTGACCAGCTCCAAACATTTTGAAAGAAAGGCTACAATGTTGTGGATGACAGAGAGCACAGGCTCAAATGGAGGCAGGTGATTCGCTACGGTCACCTGTCAAACCAAACGAAGGAAAAGAAACAGAAAAGAAAAGAAGAATGTTCAATTATGTGCATCCCGACATACCGGCGTCATGGCTAATTAGGGAATTAAATGTTCAGAGGGCCCACACTGGGGTTGATGCCACACAGTGTGACACCCTAATCACAAACCTGTCAGGCCCGTTTGTAACTGAAATGCTTATTTAGCTGTCCCTTATCTGACGCGTAATTATTTTTTGTATCTAAATTTTGCACGAGTTAATTTCACCGAATCATTATGAAACACAGCGTACAGAGCTACTGCGGCGATGGACTGTCAATGGCATTCTGAGGCAAACCACGCATCATGTATTGTGTCATGAAACGAAGCTGTAGCATAATTAAACGTCCATAGTGTGGTCAGAGCCTATTATAAAGGACAGATCCAGATTATAAAATACTTAAATACTGAGTGACTTTACCGGCGGCTATGGGAGGTTTATCACGGGGCACTGTCCTTTAAGCTGCACCATAAGTAATTAGTTCACAACCTTTTTGATTGAGGTGGCATTATCAGAAATGTGTTCTTTATTTTCCCGCCGCAGGTTAATTAGTAAAATTTGATAAATTGGCTGCGAGATTGAATTGCAGTCCAAAGCTATCAAGTTCGAAGCAAATTAAGCCTGAAAAATGAGGACATCAGAGAGCACGAGGCGGGATGGAGTTCTTTTTTTGAAACAAGAAAATGTGGTTTTAATTCGAAATCCAACATTACGCGGCGTCAACAGATTGAGGCGGCGGGGAAAAATCAGACATGGTTTTGGTAAATAAAGCTTCTGTGAGGAAATGTAAATTCACTCTAAGCGTGTGTATGATCATTTCAGCGGTTTGAAACACAGACCGCCGAGTTAATAATGATTCCTGCTTTTTCATTAATCTGCGTTTTGGCTGTCAGCAATGGCCTTTCTGTAGAGCCGACTCTATTTCCTTTAGCTGATTCTACAGCCTTTAGAGATCTCACCTCAAACCAAAAGATTGTATTTTAGTGTAAAACATAGTGAAACCCTATTGCTTCTGCGTTTGTGTTTGTTTTTTTCCTAAGGTCAAAGCAATTATTTTGTTCCAGGCTTTTCATTTTTCTCACTACACTACAACATTCCCAACTATGCATTTATGCTCTTTTCAAATTGGCATCGCTTTTAACAATGGATGTCACACTGGCACACTCCTCTGTATGTGGCACATAAACACTGGCACAAAAACTAAACGGGTTTGTGACTCATTTGCGCACAATACAGTATGTAGAAGCAAAATCACAGCGATTTGACACGATGTTTGGATTCGTAGTTTATTTCACATTTGGCTCTTATTATTTAGGTTGAGCACTATCTATTAACAGCATGTCTAAAATATAGTTCTGAAATGCTTGTATTTGTGTTTCAATCTTCCTTCAAATGTCGTTTAAAATGTGCTGTGGGGCATGCAGCTGTTAATCTAATGCGTTAAGGCTGCTGCACATACGGCACTGTTCTCTCCACAGCGTCATGGGTTCAAGTCCCAGCTCTGACAATTTGCAGGATGTTGCTCCCCGCTATTCATCCGCTTGAGCTGCCCTGTTGAAAAAAAGCCTACGGGCCAGAAAGTCCTTAAAAAAAGTGAGTCTGGATTTGAAAACTTACATTGCTAAACTAATCACATTCGAAATACTTGCACTTGAAAATTACACAATTACACAGTTCCCGAAATCGTGAAGCCCTTGTTTGGAAAACGTGTTTGTGGGATGCTATGAATACCCTTATGTGTATCTTTTTGTCTTCCTGCGCCATGCTTTGAATGTGACTCCACAAATCAAAGCTATAAAGCATGCAGCCGCCGCAGTGAATGTGACTGGAATCGATTCAAAGCCCACATTTCTATAATTTACACCGTCCACTAACACCGGCCCTGTAATCTCAGCCAGACGGACAACCTGCTCTGCGCCATTATTGCATTTTAATACAGCGCTGCCTATGCCAGTGGCCCATAGTACATCCAGCACAGGGCCCCGATGCGCTGCCAGGACCACTTATAACATCCCTGCCTCACGCTCGGCTCCTCCTCTCCTGCTCTCTCCTCTCCCTATGAGCCAATGCAAATTACAGTAACAGCTTGGACGTGAGTAAAATCTCAAGTGGTGTGAGCTGGACTGGTGGTGAGGCATGTGGGCAGATGGAGGCTCAGAAGCTGCCAGGCCTCTGTAGGAGCTCCTCTCTGTGTCCAGCCGGAGACAATGAAGGAACTGTGGGTCTGCTGCCCCAAGTATTGTGCCCACTCCCAAGTGTTGCATTAGTTAAAACGAAAGGCTTCCTGTAATGAGTGTGAAGCACACCTGGCTGGAATGTCTGTGGGCATTTTCATTTATTTGCATTGCTTAGCTGGGAGATGCTTTTTGGGAAGCCATTATTTGAGCTAGGTTAGGGCCTGTTTGCATAACTGTATAGCTCGCCAAAAATTCAATTATTGTGTTCCGGACTGGTCTCTGTTTACCCGGGACTGACATTTAGCTGTAAGTGCCAACTTTTTCAATATTTCAGACTGTTTTGCTTCTTCGATCTTCTTTTTTTCAAGACAGGACTGCTCAGGGTGAAAGGGAGTAAAAAGCAAAGAAAAAACACAAACTGCAAAACAGCAAACTGTCAGAAGTGCTACTCCCAACCCATAACGCTCATGTCAGAAGAGTGTCTGGCATACATGTGCAGCAGCCTTACCAACTACTAGGCCATCGAGACACGCGCTTCCGGTGTCTACTGTGAAAGAGCCATGTGACACAGTGATTGCTTGACAGGGCAAACAACAAATGTACATTTCAATGTGGTTATATAATATGCATTTGCTTTGTTATTGTTTGTACAACTCATAGAAATCAAAGAAATGCCTTTTGCTATATGAGCTTGTTCCTACAAAAGTGCACAACGTATGGGGAAGTACATTTTGTTCTTTTCATGGCATCTATATAATTTCTGTGGTTTCTATATCATTAACGTCTTATACGATGTTTGGTGGCCGATGGATGTGTATTCGACCGAGGGCTGGGCGATATGATGATAAAAATCGAAGAGTGATCTGATCTCCATGACTCCATGATCTTCTTATTTGGTAACATCGTCATATCGTGATTCATTGTTTTTTTTTTATGTTTAACGCAGCAACCAGCTCAAACACCGACACTTTCTTCCAGTCACTGCTTCTACTGTCAGGATTAAACCAAAGCTAAACCAGGAGACTAGGTCTAACCTAGGTCTAAACCAGGTCTAAAATCGGACAATATCACAGACTAAAAGAGTCTAAAACAGGACTAAACAAAGACATACACCAGACTAAAGCAGGGACTGAAATCAAGGTCTAAACCAGGATCAAACTAAAAAGGACTAAACCAGGGACAGAACAAAACGAGGATTACCCTGGACTAAACCAGGTCTAAACCCAAGGTATCGATCAGAACTAAACCAAGAGAAAACTGGGTCTAAATCAGGTCTAAACCTGGACAATATCACAGACTGAACCAGGATTTAACCATGATGGAAGCGTGTCAAAACTCAGACTAAAACAGGTCTTAACCAGGTCTAAACCCAAGAAGCATGCGGCTTTAGTCGCCTTTAAAATACAAATGAACGAGAGAAATTGTGATTTAAACAAAAGAAGATTGTGATTTTTGGCCATATCGCCCAGCCCTAATTTTACCCCTCTGAGGAGACTTTTATATGCTTATTTGCATCTAAAGTAAAACAACAAAAGGTCTGTACATTCACTTATTGATTTCCAACGAGACTTTTACCTCACCTAAATGTGGTGGATGGGTTGACAACAGCTGAAAACATCTGGATCATTCATAATCTGCGATAATTGGTGGCTAATGCTAACGGCTATTGGAAAAATACATTGAGCAGGCTAACGGACACTGAAAAGTCTCTAGAACTAGCCGACTTGCTAACTGTCCGCATACGTTAAGATCGAACGCCACTTCTCCTTTTTATTTCTGTGGTACAACTGGCATAAATCCCAACTACAGTAGTTTAAAGAAGGACAGAGGCGTTGATGCTGTAAACTTTTTCTGTTGTAACACACCGCATATAAAGGCTATTGTTGGAATAACAGGTGTAACACATTTGTCGATACATTTGATATGCTGATTATTACAATGTGTTTGATGTGTAAACAAATCTTTAATTTGAAAGCGAGTTTAGTTTTTTTTAGTTTATTTGTTTATTTGAGCAGTTAGTCTGCTCAAAAGAAGTGAGCCGAACCCCCAAAACCCTTTAACACAGAGAGAACACGCCTGCAGAGAGCATGAAGCATTCTCTTACTTTGTTCCTATATGCGCGTTAATAATTTTTATATAGCATTGAGACATAATTAATTTGAGCTTTTGTTGTGGCGCTGCACAGAATAATCACATTATTTTTCATGATGCTCCCTTATGACTGAGGCGGCTTCTTTATTCTTCCTCTTGATTTCCAACGTCAGTGCCTCGTGTCTGCTGCCGATGCGAGCGTTTATCGGTAATTTGCCATGCCCTGCTGACTTTTGCATCAGTGGAGGGAATAATGAATGAACTTTGTGCACAGGGATGTTAACTTGCTATGGAGATTTTCACACCTGACTACAGTTGAAAAATCCCCCAGATGTGTTGTTAGTGTGAGTGAAAGAGCTCCACGCTTTAAACTTGCATGACAACTCGGATCAGATGCTGTGCGGTTTGTTGAGAGACTAGAGACACTGATTGAGCTATTCTTAGTCATTGATAGGAAAGAATTGTTAAAAGGCGTCTGTGCTGTTCCCAGCGAGGCGGCTTACGTAAGCGAACCGCAAATGCACATGTCATTGGGCCTGATGTTTGCAATCATGTGATGTTGCAGGTAAAGAAACAAACAGATGCGCAGCGGAAGACTTCACCTCCAATATAGGTTGTTTTCAGATTCAATTCAATAGCATGTCATCTAAAACCCAGTATGTGGAGGATTTCTGAATGTGATCATTCCAGATGGGGTGCGAGAGTCAGTCTTGCATATTGATAATGATAACTTGCACCGAAAAGAGAAACCCACAACATTTGCTGGACCAGATCATTTATGCTTGTGACATTTTGAACTCGATATGACAACAAATCAGGGTTTTAAAAATAGGGATTTTGTCTTGAACGTTATTCATTATAATTAGAAATAATTTACATGTAATGGATTTAAGTGTGATATTTATCTGGTTTAGACATGGTTACAAACTGTTTAAACATCCTTTTGTCATATTTAGGTCTATTTTTGATCTTTCTTGGAAACTCTTTAGTTCTGATTTGTTCTTGATCTCGGACTCGTGGTATTTGGAAGGCCAAATATTTTATCAGGTGGAATTTGGTGTGCAAAGGTTGAGAAGTTAAAATAATGTTTTCACAATAGAGTCGGGAAAACAAAGTGCTGTTCAGTCACGCAAGAAACATTCCTGTCAGTTGAGAGAAAAACCTTGATGAGATTAATGTTACAAGTTTGTAGACACACACACACAAGCGACCTATAAATTGCTGAGCTATTATAAATCTTCTGTTTGGATATTTCTTTGGAAAAATGTGTCACTGCAATCTGAATTTTCCACGTAACTGTATGGAGACCGTGAACCCAACCCATACACTGTTATAGAATCGCCAAGAACGAGCACAAAGAAATATCAAACAAATGAATGTAAAGTGAGTCAGCAGCAGCTTTAAGACGGGCTTGTTTAAGTGAGTCAGTCTCAAGTGTGTTTGCCAACCTTGAGAGCATTCACACTCACAAAAAAGAGATTTGACTGAGACAGAAAGACAGAGAGCGGCGTGACTGAGCGAAGCACGATAGTCCCCTGCAGCTAAGCATCTTTTGTACCAACTCTGTACTGACACTGCTTGCGCAAACGCAGGTGTTTTTGAATTCACCATATTTTTTTTCTCTGCTAAAGCTATAAGCAAAGGCACAAAGCCCTTGTTATTCTGGGATATAGCGGAGACAGAGTATGAGGCTCAATGAGTGTGTCTGATTATAGCGAAGCAGCGAGCTAACCAGATTCTGCCTCATACAGACCCTGGTTTCTACATAAAAGTAAGCCGGGAACTACACTGAATGTATTGCAGATATTTCGACAATAACTCTTTAAACCATGGGCAAGATGAAAATGTTGTTACATTTTAATGTTTGAGGAAATACATTGTTCAGAGGGTGACAAAGAGATGGTTCGGAGACTACAAATTGGGGTTGTACCGTATTTTCCGGACTACAACTCACACTTATACTTAGGTGCGACTTATATATCAAAATATATATTTCCACTGACAGGCACTCGAGGCTTGTGTACCAGTATCTGCTACTCCTGTACCACTGAAAACATAAAAAATACAAACGGTAATGGAGCAGCAGAAAGAAAGTTTGGAGTGAGTAAGAAACTTGTGATTAAAAAAAAGCAGCTAATCGCGGGCTAAAAGCTAGATGGCCACAGCAAGAGGAACGAGTTCGCCGGGAGAGGCTTGTCAACAGTGCAGTTATGCCTCCATGCCCAGGTAGTTGCCAAGGCTGGTGCAACTTATACTCCGGAGCAACTTATATAGTCCGGATAATACAGTAGCAGTAACCCTTAACTTTTTTTACATCCAAACCTGCCTGTGCCAACCAATGGCTGCTGGCTGCTCTGCTTTACGACCGCAACACTGGAGGCTGCCATTGCTGTAGTACCTCCATATAGCCGCTATTCTCCCATTGAAAAGCATTGGACTATTTTTTAGACACTTTGTATGGCTACATATTCCTCCTGAGATAACGCTGGCTTAGTCACAATTAAAGAAACCAGGCAGGTTTTGGAATTTTTTTTTTTGGAAATCTCGTACTAATGAGGGTCGGACTGTTAGCATTGGAGCAGCGCGAGCTACACGTTACGCAAGGGCCGAGTCTACAGTGAAGATCACGCCCTTATGCCCTTTTTAGGAACATGCTTCGTCAGAGCAGGGGAGGAGGAGCCGGTAAATCCGCCATGATTTCCCCCTCGAACGTGGTCATTATGGTAAACGGGGAGGAGTGAGGAGGAGTTGTCTATTCTTCTGTACAGTCTATGGTGCCAACATAAACTCAAAGTCAGAGCTAAACACTGTTAGCCTAACATTTCTACACAGAATGAGACAATCTTGCACTGTTTCCATTGAAGGTCAGGCAGAGAAATGTGATGTATCTGTTCAGTTCACACCCCCCTCGCGCCCAAGCAAGCTTCCTTATGGCTGCTTTTTGTTACCACCATGCCCACCAGATGTATTGGTGGGCGTGCGTGGCAACATCCCCGTGACATCACCACCGGATGGTGCCCCAGATATGGCCAGGGCACGCTCTGCACAGCTCTATTTTCTGTTTGTTCGTTCAGTCAGATCAATATAGAATCGGACTCCTGTGATACATATACTACAAGGGTCGACTGCGCTATAGTTAACTATGTAATGGCTAGTCCGGCGTTTGAAATTCAGTTAAATATGATGTCACTTGACTCTGCCCGCCGTTGGTATACTGCTTATTCCAGGAACCATAAACCCGCAGCCTCAGATTTCTCTAGAAGAGCAGCAGACCACAGCGCACGGAGCAGGGGAGGGCTGTGCATATGCATGGTGCCATCTCTGGAATATTGAACACACAAGGGTAATAGCTTGACCTCCTCATCATTCTCCTCCAGACCCTGATTAAACTGGTATTCGCTACCTACTTAGAGCGCATTTGAGGTGTAGCGTGGCCATTTTCGGTACTTTAAGATGAACTGATAGAGAAACCTGTTGAAAGACCTGTTATTAGCCTTAAAACGATTAAACTCCAGAGATATTACAGACAGAAAAAGAGAGACCAAAAACAAGCACGTTTGCCCTTGAGGGTGTGAAATAATTAGCAGTGGAATCAAAACATACATTTTTCTGGCTGCAGCTTGAAAGACTGAAATTATTTGATTAATATAATATATTACTCATAAAGCCTTGTTTTTTAGACCTTTGTTGTGAAATGCATGTGATTATTGCACGTGTTATTCTATCAACTGTTAATAATCAAAACATACACTGTGATCTGAATTTTTAAAACACAAATCTCTAATTTAGTCACAACTGCAAGAGTGAACGTTTAGCACCAGGACCTTACAGAACGCCACTGTAGAAAATGTCCATTTATGCAAAAGAGAGAATCAACCATCTCTCTCTCTCATGAATCTCTGTGCATTAAAACCAATACAAGTATAACTCCCACTAACACACAACATATTCTGAAAAGTTAGAAAATGCCTCTCTTACTTTGTAAATGTGCCTCTCGAAAGCTCATAAACCGATTATAAGCTACAGCAGTCAAGCTTCCTTTAAATGTTTACGACCAAAGAGAGAGCAAAGTAACCAAAAAAACAAGCTAGCCAGCGGCAGAGTAGTGACCCAGAATAAGTGTCCTCTTTGGTCTTAAATGAGTGAGTTTGGCTGTAGACTCTGGACTTGTTATGTTGGTCTGCTTGTTTCTTGCCAACTGCTATTTTAATCTTCAGCAGGTAGGGTCACCATAATACAAATGAGACTTACACTAACAATACAAATTCCCAAAGAACAATCATCTGTACTGGGTTGGTTCTCGAATCCTAGCGTTTATATCTTCAGGCCCCAAAGATGATATTAACAACTAACAACAAATGGAAAGTAGCCAGGCTTATGTTCATTAATATGCATTGTCCCTTTAAAATAAGTGCATTTATTCTTCAGACCTCATGTGACTAAAGCAGAATTACTGTCAGTGACCGGACTCTTACTGTCAGTATAAACACAGACGGAATGGAGGCTAACTCGACATTCTTTTTGTGGAGGATATGCTGGATTCATAGGCGCCGATTTATGTTTTTACCACTGGGTGCCCAGTCCAAAAAAAGAGAAGAAAAAAGAAGACGGGGTCAGAATCGAATTCACGAACGTGTGCGTATGAGCCGGGCGCTCTCCTCACAGGGCAGTATGCTGCTGCCGCACCTACATTAATGTAATGGACCGCCCTGCGCTCGAATGTTCGCAAAAAAGATAGTTACAGCTCGTGATGTACAGGTTATATCAATTGAATTGTATGTGTAGGCTTGTATGTTGACTTCGTGTGGACAGGGCTTCAGTTTTGGAACTGAGAGTTGTTCTTCCCCCCCCTCCCCCTCGTTCATGCAACACTGTTCTGCCCAATGTAGCCAAAGCACCAAGTAGAAAACAAGCCATAACATCAGCTTCTCATGTGTGCATACATTTTGACACTATTGAGTTCGCTGTACATTATACAGTCCTATGTGTAAACTCAAATTTCCCCACCTGCATATTGAGTGAGAGGAAATATGCAAACTTATGCAGGGCGAGCGTCTGTTGCGGCGGCTGCCTGTTTGCTGCATGACAAAGGGGAGGGAAGTACACTGAGGGGAACAGCAGTTGCGTTCAAACCGCAAACACAAACCGGCTAATTAGCGCGGCCCTGCCATTGCCTTTGAACCGGCTGAGGACAACCGGGAGCCTTCGCATTTCTCTGTTCTCAGCAGAGAGGGCGTCTCACCCCGACCGCAGGACTGGCAGGGGCTCCGACCACCAAGGGTCAAAAAGCACGGGAGGCAAAGCACCCCCAACCACCGTTACCGCACCTCAGGGGAATAGCAGTAACTTTTTCCCATGCACTACCTTCAGCAAAACGCACCAACCGGCGGTTTGCTGGCTCAGATTCTGCGCTTAAGTGTGTGGAGGTGACATTTTGAGGATGCACGCGTCTCCTTCAGGTACACTAGACAGATGTTGAGGGGATACAGCTTGCACTTCACAGTTATTCTCGGCTGGCTACCCTCTGAAGGCGCAATGCAGATTGTTACCTCTATCCTCCTGTGTACAGAGGTAATTAATAGTTTGATGGGATACGATATACAAATGAAACAAGAAGCTGAATTTATGTAGCGCCGCTCGTGTTTAGGACATGGTTTTATGGCCCATTTTACGTTCGCTAGAAACACTGACAATTCTATTACAACTCCAGATAGGCTGTTTTTGTGCTACACTGGGGAGACGTAATTTCATTCCTTGGCCTGGTTAATCACAGCATTGAAGATACTTGGCGAAGTTAAAATGGGCTTTTACATAATTAATAAAAGATAAATTTAGTATTTTCAGTGTACTTGGGATTTGTATTTTTTTTTTTATGCTCGTATTTATGGCGTTGATTGAGTGACTGCGTCCAAAGATTTATTGTGGCAGTCAGAATCTAATAATCTTTCATTTTAATGGCAGCTGGTGAGAGCAGAAGGAACGCACATTTTCAATTATAACTTTTTTCCTGCTTTGCTCAAAGGTATTTGCTGGTCAAAAACTGTACACAAAAACTTGCATGGATTTCACAACATCTCGATTGAGTTTTTAAAGTGTGTGGCTATGTGCAGAGGTGGGAAGAGTAGCCAAAATGTTTACTCAAGTAGGACTAATGTTATATTATAAAGAGTAATGTTACTGAAGTGGAAGTAAAAGCAGTAAACAAAATAATGACTCAAATACATCTAAAAAGTATATGGTGATAATCACTTGAGTGCATCTGTCTGAGCTTAATCTCTGATTTATGTTTTATTGCTGTAATAGGACAGATACAACTTTAAAAGTACATGCCACAAAAGAGGATCTGCAACCTTCACCATCGAAAGAGCCACTTCAGCCCGTTCCAAACCAGAAGAATGTCTCAAAGAGCCGCAATGGTGTTTTTGTTCACAAAACAACAAACATACATCTTCTTTTTATTTATAGTATGATGATAAATACTGTAAATTAATTAAGGGACACGTTTATTGTAACATCTTTGAAACTGTACTGATTGTATTAAAAGGAAATATCAGGGTTTACTTTTTCAGAGATCAAACAAGCTGTAGCAGAGCTTTAAAGATGTGGCTCTGGAGAGAGTGGTTGCCTGCCTTAAAATATATGCCTTGAACTTAAATGGAGTAAAGCATATTAACATAGTAATCAAATCATTAAAACTTGGTAACTCACTATGCAAATTCATAGATTTTGATGTGCAACAGTGTTTTAGTATGGGGAGGAGATATTTCTGAATAAAATACTAACATTTAAAATGTCTGCAGGCCTGAAATAGATTGGGATGGATATGCATTTGAAGCAAAAAGAAAAAGGTTTGATGATGTACAATTTTTGCTGCTTTCACGCACAGGTGACATTACTGAATCTCTAGTTTTGTGAAGTTAACGTGTAAATGAAAGTGCGATGACACCGTTGTTTGTCATGTTCAGTGTAAAAGACAGGCTGGTAACCAGGGAACAGTGTTGGCACCCGTGCATATCTTCCCTGACAGAAGCTATAAAAAATGTCCCTGTCAGAATATTTACATACGGCACACAGCTCCTATACGTGTTCCAGCGCTTCAATGCTGTCAATCGCACTTTGAGGTGATACATTTTAAGGACTATGCGCCGCAGGGAAAAATAGTAACGTATTGCACTCGCCGTAGTTGAAGTTAAAAGTTTGCTGATGTTCCTCTTTTTGAGGTATGTTGGGCATTTTGTAAACACATACATTCATTTTTTCCTCACTGTCTTAATCTTGGTTTGTGCTGAAATGTCTCCAAGCTTATTACTCTGATCCACCTGTAATAATGTAAAACCCAGACAAAGGCGAAAACAAAAGGAATATATTTGCAAATTTGACCCAGTTCTGCCTCGCACCTGTATAGTTTTCACCGCCGTCTCTCTAGCAAAATCCCCACCGGAGCTCCATATCTGAAATGTGCTGATGCACCACAGTTAACGTAATACTTCCAGAGTAGTTATTGCTGAGCCGAGTTTGAGGTGAAAGCTGCGGTCGCTTGCAAGCCAATAGAAAAGCGTACCTGATATCAAGCCCTGGGGTGCATTGTGGGGTTTGGCATCACCCTCCTGGTCAGCGAAAGCACAGGAGTCTTTTACCAGGGAAGCACCACCTAGAAAAGAAAGATATAGAGTCAGTTTGAACGTAAACCTATGTAGTTCAAAAATATGTATCGTCGAGAGTGTTTTCCCAAAACATTTTTTTACACTCTCACTCTTTGTAGATATGTTCTTACTTCAGTAGCATCGAGAAGCAGCATATCACCGTTAACTACATGACTGAAGCATGCAAACAGTGCACTCAAAATGTACTTTTGTACGATTCAATTGGCTTCAACAACTGTTTCCGAGGCCTCAACAATTGTCAAGTATATGTCATTATGAATGACATATACTTGTCAGTATATGTCATTATGAAGAAATTGTTAAACCATCAGTCCTGCTCTCTATTCTCTGATTTCACTTTGAAATATTTTACATGAAGAAGAAAGAAACTGTAGTGGATTTCAAGCTGCTTGGACACATTTTGTGATGTTCATTATCTATTCCTCGACAGCACTCTGGCGAAGAAAAGAAAACATAACTCAACACACAAGAGGCGCAGTCATACATTCATAATCTCATTGACTGAGCTTGCTTCCTTTTTCCACTTGGCAGCTTTGGGTGCGATATGAACGCTCATCTGATTATGAAGCCAACAGGAAGGCAACATAAACAGCGGGAGCAGCACCAGCACAGGGGAAGAGCTGGAGACACCGTGACGGTGGATGTGTGGCCCGCCATTAATATTTCACTGCATCATCGTGAGGGAGCACAGAACAAAAGTGTAAAGGGGGACGAAATGAAAAATTAATCATATTTTGACAATGGCTTGGAATTTATCTGCGCAAAAACCAAGAGAGGCGCAGCTTCCACATGTGATGAGATTATACTGGGAAAATACTGTATAGTGGATAAACATAGTTCTAATATTAAGACGAATGAGGACAAGCTTTTGCAACTTACTCAATTCAATACTAGAACTTTTGCACTCTCTATCTGCCTCTTCGGATGACAAACATTGCAGAGGCCTGGTTGTGACACCCATATAGATCTAGAGGGTAGTGTATGTTTAAAAAAAAAAAATTGACAGTAATGAGACAATTTGCTTATTTATTTATGAAAATGGCCACTGAGATTGGTAACTGTATTACCTGGAAAGATCCAAGTGAAGACCCTATTGGATATGTTCTTGGTGGTCGGGGAAACTTTCAAAATCAACACAAAATCACTTTCTTCAAGGGCCTAGAGGAAAGGCCAACATTCCTCAAAGAATATGGAATCGTTTATTGTTGCCCTTGAATTCTAACCTGCAATTTACTTGTATCTGCATCCAGGCATTTTATTTACAGAAGAAAACTATGGAAACCCAGCCTTAGCAGAGGACGAAAACAGAATTGCCAGAGGAGATACGAGAAGAGTTTTGCTATGCCAGAAATAATTTTTTTTGTAGTTATTTTAAGCTATATCTTCAGTGAATGGAGCTGCCAAGGTTACTGGCTTTCACATTCTCACTTGTCCCTAAAATTCAAAACAAGCTACTTGACATGTCACAGCTCTGCCCACAGGCGAGAAGCACGCGACCCGGGGGAGACGAGCCCAGCACTGGCATTTGTCTGCAGAGGGCCTTCATGCATTAAAAACAGAGATCTTCACCTATGCTCCCTCCACTGTACCTCCATGTGTATTCAGGGACGGGCGTCAGACCTTTCACCCTGATAATGAAGTATTTATGACGCAAGCTTCTGCCTTCAGATACGTCACTTGGACACTCTTCAATTTGTCTGGTGTCAGGGTTGAAGAAATGAAGAGGAGAAACAAGTTAAGAGAGCAGGTACTTCAATTTCCTGTCCCCCATGTCCTGAATATTAACATTTACGCTTGTGCCTTTTTAAGAGCGAGACGTGAGATGTGTGACAGCGATGAGACACTATAAGGGCTGCTGCAGAGATGATTTAATGAGAGTCAAGAACATCTCGTAACTGAACACAAATATTAATATTCAACACCCACCGACCGAATCAAAACTCATCAAATCTCAATTTAGTTTTCTCTTTCCATCCCTGTTCTCCGAAGTCCAGAGGACTCATCACAAAGCTGCCGCCCAACACTTGGTGATTCATCTACTACAGTCAATATAGCAAAGTCATTATATTGTTTAAAAGGACATTATGTCATACATTGCCCCATACATGTGCACAAACAACAGATTTAGTTTTTTCTTTCTCCTTTTTTGACTTGTCAGAGCTGCAAAATACTCTATAATTTAGTTCTCAACCAGTGCAATATAACTGTAGCCTCAAGTGTTAACCGATCAGTTATACTGTATTTCACCCAATAAATAGAATCAAATACAAGCATAATTAGAATTACGGGTGATTTGATTGGGAAAACGTATGTGTCTTTCCTGTAAAAGGCCTCCCCTCTGCTTTAACTACATGTTTGCTGCTTTATTCGGATAACCCACAACAAAAATCTGTTTGGTCAGCGTCTATCAGAACATGGAGCATAATAGTGATGCGTGTTTTTAAAAATGGTAACATTGGAAATATACCCTGCAATGTGTAGTTAGGGTTGCCCGGTCCCTTGGGCGGCTTTTTAAGCCTTGAAAAAAACTGCCCGCGTTTTTTTTTTTTGCCTTGTTGTTTTCAATGTAAAATAGGATTTTTATATCTTTTTTTGGGTGGTTTTTCAGATATTTCTGGGCGGGTTTGGCTGCTCAGACCTGGCAACCCTGTGTGTAGTGTGCCTTTTGATTTAAAGTAACACAAACTCTACCAGGGAACTCAAGGGCCTGCGTCAAGACGGGCGAGTGTGATCACAGGCCAGTGGGGCGAGTAGGGGACTGGGGGAGTTACGCTTGAGCACATCATGGATCACCTGGCTCTAGTGTTAAAGGGTTAAAGTGTCTGAGTCACATGGGAGAAGAAAAAAAGAGACCTTACGATGTAGCTTTAGAAAACTGGCAAACAATACATGAAGGTCAACGTACAATAGGAGAATAAAGTCTCTCTCTCAGTCCAGCGAGTTATTTTCCAGTTAAAGTTTGCTCTACCGGCATCACATCATTATCTGGCCCAGCTTGATAAGTCCAGAGTTGGCTCAGGACAAGACAGTCTCACTTAATCTCCAACACTCATCTCTTTCTCCGAATCAAGAAGTCCATTTCACTTGGGCTGCCCAAAGGATCTCTCCTCTCTATTCCCTTCCCTTCGCTATCTCCGGGTTCTTAATTCTTATGAAGTGCTTCGAGCGGCTCGTCATGGAACACATCAAGTCTGTTCTCTAACAATCAACGGTGCTGCAGTGGAGAGGGTGACCAGCACTAAGTTCCTGGGTGTGCACATCACAGATAACCTTTCCTGGACCATGCACACTACATCTCTGGTTAAGAAAAGTAATCAGCGTCTCTACTTTCTCCGCAAGTTAAGAAGAGCTAGAGTCCCAGCCTTTGTTATGTGCAACTTCTACAGAGGGACTATAGAGAGCATCCTGACCAGCTCCATCACTGTGTGGTAGGGCTGAACGATTTTGAGAAATAATCTAATTGCGATTTTTTTTTTTCAATATTGCGATTGCGATTAAATATGCGATTATTGTTGCAAGGTCCTCTTCTCATGTATTTTTCACCTAACACAAGCAATAAATCAGCCTGTTTCATAATAAACAATATTTGAAGTGAAAATTGCAACAAAATTGTTGCTTGACCTATTCAAAATTTGTGTGGACTGCACTTCTTAAACTGTCTGAACTTAACAGTACAGTCTATAAATAAATGCTAAATTATATAGATATTAAAAAATAATAACTCACTGATTCAGTCAGTAACATCACCCATACTAAAGTGCAGGAAAGTAAGAACAAACGTCTGCTTTAACTAGTTGGAAAAGTTTTAGGAAATCAAACTCCCAATTAATACAAAATAAGCTATTTAATTTATTAAATAGTACTTTATTATTTCGGCCAATCAAATCCCAGTCTGAGCTGCAACTCGTAGTTGCTTCAGATGCGCATTATTGAAGGACACGGAGAGGCCAGATGGAGCACACGCCAAAACAGTGGAATTAAGAGCAGCATTTTGGTTTTGGGATGTAACTTTGGACAATATGAAGAAAGAGAAGAACACTGACACAAGGAGACGGCGACATGAGGTGCCAGACACAGACACGTATCTTTGACTCGCAGCCATTTAGTGACATTTCACCTTAAACAGCACCTCAGCAAAATAAGACATGACACGGACTCCTGCCTCGGATCCTAGTTACCAACCCTTTTCATACTGCAGTTTAGTGTTTATATCTTGCGTCTGTACGACCTACGGAGCGGATATGCGGTAGATGCAAAGGTAAATAAAGGCACATGGCACATCGCCTCCGCGGATACTTAATGGTCATGAAACGTCATTATGCTTTTGAGACAAGTTCTTTATCCACATTCCCAAACATAAGCCTCGTAAACTGAGCCACAAACGACTCTTTACTTTTTACAATCAGCACAGACTCACCTATATATGTCTGTGGAGGCAGAGGCGTGTGAATCCGGAGGTGAGGGAGTTTCTGTGAACACCAGAGCGTGTAGTAGCGGCGACGGAATGGCGTGATTAGCGCTGTGGCTAACGCAATGCTAACGGAGAAAAGCAATATTCCTTCGCGGTGGCTGCATGATAAACGCTGATATTTTCACTGTACATCCACAATCTACCGCGCACCTTAACTAGACTGAGACGTAAACAAAAGCACGCGACGGAGCGGACTTTGCTGACATATCTCGTTGCTCCATTTACTTCCCAAATCGCGTGCCCTGCGATTACGAAATCGCGTTGTGTAATATCGCGATAAAATTGCAAATGCAATTAATCGTTCAGCCCTACTGTGTGGCACGGCGCCAGCACTGCCTCCTGCTGAAGGAGCCTCCAGCGCATCGTGAGAGCAGCGGAGAAGATCTGTGGAGCTCCTCTCGCCTCCATTAAGGACATGTACTCCACCCGTCTCACCCGCAAAGCCGTCAGAATCACCAGGGACCCTACGCACCCATCACACAGTCTCTTCAAGGTAATGCCTTCAGGGAGGAGACTGCGGAATCTACGGGCCAGGTCAAGTCGACTGAAAAACAGTTTCATACACAAGGCCATCGGGAAGCTGAACTCCCTGCCCTCCCTCCCACCCCTCTTCCCCCACCCCCCGCTCCACAATAAAGGATGAGAGAAATACAATTTCTAACCATGTGAATGGTTTGACAAATAAAATATCTTGTATCTTGTATCTTACTCACAGTGAAAGGACGTAGGAAAAATCTCAGCACCGTGGCGCTCCTATGGCCAAAGGACATGCTCTGTCAAGTCATTATCCATCACAGTGATTCCTCGCTTTCCGACTGAGACAAGAGCGGTGGTAGAGCAGCCCCTGTTTGCTGGGACTGCTATAGTATTGTATGACAACAAAGATGGACAATGCCCCCTTTTTCCCCTCAGTACATTACAGTTCTGTGCAGAAGTCTTGTGTAAACTATACAAGTCTACCAAGACACAGCTCTTGCTAAAGTGAATGATCTGGATTTAAACTCCCAGTAATATCTTCTCCTGGTAAAATGTATCCTTGGCCCTCACGCATCTCGAAAGGGTATAAACTGCCCTGATACAAACCTCGAATCATGTTGTGCCTGGCCATAGAATTATTTTTCTAAATAATGTTTTAATGATGTAAGTGTTTTTTTTTGTAAGTTGGCAGTATTTTCACACCCTATGAAAAACTTTCACAGAATCGTATATACAGTCTGTCGAGTCAGACCGAGGTGCGCATGATGTATGTGGCCTATAAATTGTACAAGAGTCAATTTCAGCGCTGAAAATGATAATATTTCTTCATTGCCCCAAGCGTTCAGAAATGTGGCTAACACTCTGGGCCTATATACTGTAGATTAGAAAAGTGGAGGAGGGGATGAAAGCATACACGCCTCATTAAAATAAAATGAGCAGAGGGGCTTTGTTATGAAGGTTCATGAAAAACTTCACAGACAAGGTATAACAGAATATGACCATATGCCTTATTAACAGCCTCATAAGCACTATACTGTAACTCTCATGACTTCAAACCAGAAAAAAACACTGGCCGCTGGTTCCTCTGCTTTGTGACTCTACATTGCTGTAGTACCTCCATAATATGGAGGGAAAAACTAGTTAGTTTTCCATTAGAAACCACTGCACTTTACACACGTAAAGCCTGATTTCTAATTTTTAAACACTTTCTATAGCTAGACATTGCTCCTGTGATAACGCTGGGTTAGTTACAATTAAAGAAACCAGGCTGGTTTTCGTAAGGAACATTTTAGAAATTTTGAGGGCCGGACTTAGATTGACAGGCCGTTAGCATTAGAGCTAATGGTGCGGCTATGACCGAACTATATGTATATATATATATATACACACATACATATATATATACATACGTACACACAATATACAATATATAATTAAGACTAAATAAATAGATGTCAGATAAAAGCTAAGCTAAAAAGGTGGGTCTTGAGCCTGCTCTTAAATACATGAACGTTCTCTGCGGTCCTGAGCTCCTCCGGCAGGTCGTTCCAGAGGCGAGGGCCATAATACTGGAAAGATGCCTCGCCCTGAGTCTTTCTGTTGACTTTAGTAATAACTAGAAGACCTCTGCCGGAGGAGCAAAGGGGCCGTGAATGTCACGATTCGGTCTTTTGTTGCCCTGTTTTGGTTTGCTTTTGTGTTCATCTGTGCTTGGTGTTTTATTTTGACATGTCTTTTGGGTCTGTGATTTTGCTTTGCTTCCCTTGTGTTAATTGCCTGCCCCGCCCTGATGTGTTTCACCTGTGCCCTGTTTCCTCCATGCATTTATACCCCTGTGTTTCCCTTGTCCTTTGTCGTGTCATTGTCTACGTCAGCCCCGGTTTGTGTCTCTGGATTTTGTTATTTTGGTTTTTGTCTATTAAACATCACCAGTTTCGTTGCAGTCCTGCATTTTGGGTTTTATTTTTCCTCACGCCACCTCCTCCCATGACAGTGAAGGTTTATAAGATAAAAGCAGTTCTGAAAGATAAGAAGGGCCAAGACCATTAAGACATTTAAAAACCATTAAAATAATTTTAAAATTGATCCTCAAACACACGGGGAGCCAATGCAGCGACTCTAAAACCGGTGTAATGTGGTCACGCCTCCTGGTCTTCGTCTGCCGAATTTTGTAAAAGTTGTAAACCTGAGATACTCTTTACTCGGCACGGTACTCGGCATGGTAGCGCAGCGGTTAGTGCTCTCGCTTCACAGCTAGAAGGTCCCGGGTTCAATTCCCACCTGGACGGGGCCTTTCTGTGTGGAGTTTGCATGTTCTCCCCGTGTCTGCGTAGGTTTCCTCCGGGTACTCCGGTTTCCCCTACCACCAAAAACATGTACAATAGGCCAGGATGACTGGTGTGTGTGTAAATGTATGGTGGTGGTCAGAGGGACCGTAGGCGCGATGTGTGTAGTCGCGACAGCGCTTCTGTCAGTCTCCCCCAGGGGAAACTGAAGCTACTAACGTAGTTTACCACCACCGAGTATGGAGTGAATGTAAAATGCTTTAATGTAAAGCGCTTTGTGGCCATGTCTGTGAAAGGCGCTATATAAATAAAGGTTCTTCTTCTTCTTTTTGGGAAGACCAGAAAGCAGGGCATTACAGTAGTCGATATGACTGGTGATAAAGCATGCAAAAGAGAGAATGGGGCGGACTCTGGCTATGTTCTTTAGATGGTAACAACTTATCCTTGTGATTTTCTTAATGTGTGAAATAAAAGTCAGCTCAGAGTCAAAAATCACACCCAGCTTCTTCACCTGTGAGAAAGGATTTAAAGACAGTGACTGTAGTTTGGGTAAATGTTTCTCTCTCTGGGCCTCAGGACCGATGACTAAAACTTCAGTTTTGTCTTGGTTAAGCTGGAGAAAGTTTTCTGCCATCCAGGATTTGATATCTAAAATGCAGTTAAAACGCGCATCCATTGTCCTGGTGTCATCAGGAGACATGGAGATGTACAACTATGTATCATCAGCGTAACTATGAAAGTTGACTCCATGTCTCCTGATGACGTCACCAAGACGGACCCCCGTCTGAAGAGAGCAATTCATCACGTGTAAAAGCTCGTCTTTAAAAGATCCATAGAATGTTTTAAAAAACGGGGTTGAGACCGGGTCTAAAAGACATGTGTTGGGCCTCACTGAGGAGAAAACTTTATCAAGCATCTCAGCATTAACCTGGAAAAAATTGTGCAGTGTTTCTTTTGAATTTCCTCCATCTCCTCTCGGCCTTCCTGTAATTTCTCTTGAGTTGCTTTAGCTCCTCGTTTCTCCAAGGGGGGAAGGGGTTTGGGATTAATCTTTTTAAGTTTGAATGGTGCAACTGCATCGAGGGCGATGAGTAGTTTACTGTTAAAATTGTCAACAATAAAATCGCAGTTTTTGTTGTAAGGCGTCAATACATTTTGCAGCCACTTCAGGGGTAAAATTACGTTTCCTCACAGTTTTTGCCGAGGATTCTCGCTGGATAAAACCGGTGACATTAAAAAACACACAGTAATGGTCAGAGACGGCCAGGTCGATAACAGAGGACACAGTAGTGGACAGGTCATACGTGATGACCAGGTCCAGACTGTGCCCTTTCTCGTGAGTTGGCTGCGTGACGTGTTGGGTGAAATCCATATAATTGAGAACATTTAAAAACTCGGCAGAAATGGGGTCTAAAACATTGTCTATGTGTAAATTAATTCTACAGTCTATGGTAAAAACCCAGTATTAATTCAAGTGGTCCAGTGCCCTCACACGCAACATTTCTGTGATCAAATCAAAATTCTGAGCCCTTTACAAACTCTCTCAAATGCTTATTTTTTGCTCCATTTCCTTGCTTTTACTGCTTTTTACACAAACTTTAGTTACAAACCTGTGCAATGTTGTGTGCTGTCAGAGGTGGTTTGTTGTAGCTCGTGAAAATAGATTAGTTCTCTGCAATGTCAATGTAAACTAATAAATTAAATCCACTTCTGACACTCAAAACTAGTGCACAACCCTCCAAGCCTTTTATTACAATCTTGCATCCATAGGGAAAAATGGATTAAACCAAAGCAAGCCTCAAAACTGCACTCATGTATGGATTTTAATGAAAGCATACGTGGCGAGGAGGCAGTCATTCTGCGTCCTGCCCTCCTCAGATATCGACAAAGTGATGGCAGTTCCTAAAGGTACGAGCGAGTAACCAAGGAGTCGCAGTTAACGGGGCTGGATCCCACCGTGAGGTCGATGCTTTCTTCCTGTTGTTACACGGACGCTATCTTGATGCACGTCAGACCTATAACTCCAGAAATAAAATGAATGCTCTGAATTTTACTGTTTATGATTCTCACTTGCAAGATGCATAACCCTCTGCTGTTGTAGATTTGTTTTGAGCCAGGAGGATTCATCATGATCAAATAGCTAGATAAATGGCCATATATAACCAGATCGGTCTTTATTTTTCATTTTTATTGACTTCTTCATTCTAAAAATAAGCATATTGTGAATAAGTGAGCGAATGGAAGACTTTACAAGATGACTGAGTGTTAGCTCTCAGTCATCCGGCAGTTTTTTATGGTTTTTGCCTTGGCAGATGTGAGGCTTCCCAAGTATAACACAAATTTACTTTTGTTGTCACCCCACTGATGGATGTTTTCTTCAGCTTTCAGGTTATTTTTCAATTTCTCCGCCAGGGTAAAGGGCTTCTAAAGACAATATTTTTTACGGAGATTGCACCAATTACCAACAACAGTGTTCACTGTGGCTGGGACAAAGGCAGGCTATAAAGCAGCTGTAGCTTATTAAAGGACACTCTCAATGTCACCATGACTCAGCTCTGGACCAATAACTACTCTGCCTGTGTGAAGTGTGGCCTGATCACAGTCCAATGTGCCTGCAAGCTCATCTCCTGCAAGTCCACCAAACTGAATCCCAGAAGGCATTCTTCTCCCTCCAACGTTTCTTAAATGTGCCCCATGTGTCAGCACTTTGATTAATGGCTTGATTTATACTCAGAATTGTATATGATGAAATATCAATCATACTCTGCGTGTGCTCCAGCTACTACAGCATCGGTGTTCTCGGGTCAGAGCCTAATTACGTCAAAGTAATCGCGGTGCATGAATAGCAATGCCCTGAAATGCTGTACGTATCGACTATCTGCCACTAAATGCAAAGCTAATGTGTTTAAATACATTAGAGACATCCTGTTTATTCACCACTTGCAATATCACCAGCGTCAACTGAGGACAGGGCCGTCAGAGGGAAGTGATTATGAGGCAGAGTGGACTTGTTTTCGTTTTTTTTTTATTGCGTCTGATCCATTACCGCTAATCTAGCACGGCATCACACCTCCCAACCCACTCGCCTGGATTACCTGAAAATGAAGGAAAAAGCACTTAAAGGAAAATTGCTTGTAGGAGCAGTCTGTTTAAATAATTAGCGTTTTATTAGCTTCCACAAACCTTTGGCATTAGAGGTCACAGCGAGATGAATGTCTGTGCGTTCCCTCGGCCAATCAATACTCATGAATTTGTGCCAGCGGCCATGGTTACCAAGCAAAGAGGTGCGACCAGAGAGAGAGAGAGACTTAGGTTACAAAAGACTCACCTCCATTATAGTTATCGGGCTTATGGCGCTATTACTTCAAACGCTATTGTCCTAATAGTTAGCATAACGATAGACCCGACAAGTCATACCGTATCTCCGGGGTCTATGCTTTATAGATAATGGCCACTTGTGGTTGGAGTTTGCATCGCAGATTTTTCCTCCCTCTTTTGTATATAAGAATGTCATCCTACACTGAAGCTGAGGACACACTACATGATGGTTCTAAAAGAGATTTTGTAAAGCCAGGGAGGTCTAAATTACACAATTGAATATAGCACGATTATACACATAACGAGTAATAATCGCGAAAGGCCACACTACCCGAGTCTTTCAAACAGCTGACGCGACGCTGCTGCATTATGTTTCATACTGTGTGTGCGTCTCCCTCCCTGTTTTATTTCTCTCTTCGGAGAAAAAAAAACAGACCCCAGTTCTGTAAACACTGTCACTGTTTGCCAACGTGTGTCTCCGGATTGGTCAACAGTGGCATGTGATTGCTGTCTGCTTCGGTAACCAGCTCCCAGCAACACACTATCTACAAGTGTTCCCGAGATTGTTTAGAGTAGGCTGTTGTTATCTCAGATGAAAATTAAAAAGAGAGGAAGAAGTTGAATGTATTTCCATCAGCTACGTGATAGCGGAGAGGAGAACATCGATGAAGAAGTAGCTTTAGCCTGAAAGCCGTGAGTATACTCACTTTGGAGTACTTCTAAAGTTTGTCTGCGGTTGAGGTCAGGCTGAAAAAAGTACCTCTTGTTGCTTTTTTGTGTGGTCTGCGTTAGGCTCGAGCTATAGATACAGATGGCATGTCTGGAGTCGCTCATATATAGTCATGTTTTGGAAAACAGGAGAAAAATCTAAACTTTCTATAATTACTCCGAAACTACTTTAACAAATGCTGAATTAATAATATAGTTTTCTACCCAATACAAATACAAAAACATAGAGAGGAGCGAAGTGGTTCCCGGACAGCGCGGTTCACCTGGAGGGCTTTCAGCTTCTCCGCGCGGATCGGGACCCGACGCTCTCCGGGAAAACAAAAGGCGGTGGAGTTTGTTTCTACATCAACAGCAGCTGGTGTACTGATACTACAGCGATCTCCCAACACTGCTCTCCTGCTCTGGAATATCTCATTATTAACTGTAAGCCTTTTTATTCACCGCGGGAAATAGTTTCATTCATTCTGGTGGCTGCGTATCTACCGCCGGGCACGGACATTCTCGAAGCTCAGCGCGCGCTCGCGGAGCAGATACTACACACGGAGCGGACCTTCCCGGACTCTCTTGTTATTGTGCTTGGTGACTTTAACAAGGGGAACCTGAGCCAGGAATTACCCAAATACAGACAGTTTATTAAATGCCCCACCAGAGAGGAGAACACGCTGGATCACTGTTACACTACAATACGCAACGCATACCACGCTGTCCCCCGCGCTGCACTCGGACTTTCAGATCACGTGATAGTCCACTTAATCCCCTCATACAGACATAGACTGAAACTCGCTAAACCTGTAGTCAGCACAATAAAGACGTTCACCACTGAGGCTGTGGAGGAGCTGCGCTCATGTTTGGAGACTACAGACTGGGAAGCGTTAAAGGCTGGCAACAACCTGGATGAATATACGGACACTGTGACCTCATACATCCAGTTCAATGAGGAGCGCATCATACCAACGCGCACTAGGGTTTGTTTTAATAATGATAAACCCTGGTTCACACCCAAACTCCGACACCTACGAAAGGAGAAAGAGACGGCCCACAAAAATGGCGACAGAGACCATTACAGGGAGGCAAGGTACAGCTTTAGCAGGGAGGTGGAGAAAGCTAAAGCTGCATACTCTGCCCGTCTCCAACATCAGTTCTCCTCTAATGACTCTGGAGCAGTGTGGCGGGGTCTTAGGGCGATCACCAATTACAAGCCCAAGGCCCCCCGGGCTCTGAACGACCTGTGCCTCGCCCAGAGTCTGAACACACATTACTGCCGCCACAAACGCCCATCAGCCTTTGACACCTCTCTAGACACTCCAGTTCCTGAAACTGAAACTGCGGAAGGCCCCTGGGCCGGATGGTGTCTCCCCCTCCACCCTGAGACACTGCGCGGATCAGCTGGCTCCCGTCTTCACAGACATTTTCAACACCTCCCTGGAGTCATGCCGCGTGCCGTCCTGCTTCAAATCGTCCACCATCGTCCCTGTCCCTAAAAAACCACGGATCACAGGACTTAATGACTACAGGCCGGTGGCGCTGACGTCTGTGGTCATGAAGACTTTTGAGCGCTTGGTCCTGCCTCACCTCAAGGACATCACCGCCCCCCTCCTGGACCCGCTGCAGTTCGCCTACAGAGCCAACAGGTCTGTGGACGATGCAGTCAATCTGGCCCTCCACTTCACCCTGGAGCATCTGGACTCCCCAGGAACCTACGCCAGGATCCTGTTTGTGGACTTCAGCTCTGCCTTCAACACCATCCTCCCTGAACTGCTACGAGACAAGCTCTACCAGCTCAGCGTGCCCGACTCTCTCTGCAGGTGGATCACCGACTTCCTGACGGACCGGAGACAGCACCTGCGGCTGGGGAAGATCGTCTCGGACACTCAGACTACAAATACTGGAACTCCTCAGGGCTGTGTACTTTCCCCCTGGCTCTTCTCCCTGTATACAAACTGCTGCACCTCCAGCCACCAGACCGTTAAACTGATCAAGTTTGCGGACGACACCACCCTCATCGGGCTCATCTCGGACGGCGATGAGTCCGCCTACAGGAGAGAGGTGGAACGGCTGGCGTCCTGGTGCAGCCACAACAACCTGGAGCTGAACGCCCAGAAGACAGTGGAGATGATCGTGGACTTTAGGAAAGACACAGCCCCACCGTCCCCCCTTGCCCTGACAGACTCTTCCACCCCCATTTCCATCGTGGACTCCTTCCGTTTCCTGGGCACCACCATCACCCAGGACCTTAAATGGGAGCCAACCATCAGCTCCCTCATCAAGAAGGCCCAGCAGAGGATGTTCTTCCTGCGGCAGCTGAGGAAACTCAAGCTGCCAACCAAGATGTTGGCGCAGTTCTACACGGCCATCATCGAGTCCATCCTCACCTCCTCCATCACCGTGTGGTTCCCCGGCGCTACAGAACGGGACAAGCACCGTCTGCAGCGCATTGTGCGTGCTGCAGAGAAGGTGATTGGCTGTGAGCTCCCATCTCTCCAGGACCTGTTCACCTCCAGGACCCGGAGGCGTGTGGGTCGGATCACAGCTGACCCTTCTCACCCTGGTCACGGACTATTCACCCCTCTCCCCTCAGGCAGGAGGCTACGGTCTATCCAGACCCATACCTCCCGCCACTTGAACAGTTTTTTCCCCTCCGCCATCAGACTCATGAACAAATACAAGTCTCTGTAGCTCAGTTACAGAGTCATGGATGTATCTGCACTTGCACTGTGCGGTGTGTCCACACTTAGACCCGCTGCTATCACTTTATCACTTTAAACACTTAATACCACTTTAAATGCCAAAACATCTGTATATACAATCCCGCTGTTGTTCATTGTCAAATTGTTGTTGTCTTAACATATGTCACTTTATTTTATCTTATTTATTTAATATTTTTTATTTTATGCATGCCCTTATAGCCTTATAGTTTAACGTTCTTAGCTTATTTTTTATTTTAATTCTATGTTATATGTTTTATGTCGCACGTTTGCACCAAGTAAAATTCCTAGTTTGTAAACCTTGTTCACAAACCTTGGCAATAAAACGAATTCTGATTCTGATTCTGAACAGCCCATAATTACATAATTAATGGAGATGATCATGTTAGCATCATGCTACATGCTAACGCTACCTGTGACTGCTGTCTTTTTTTCCCTTCTACTGAACAATCTGCTGTGAAAAAACATCCATATGTACCCAATTCAGACCTGACTTTATTTGTGTGTGATAAATAAGTTTATATTCTGCCAGAAAACGGCTAAAAAGAGTAAAAAATTGTGTTTCTCAAAACAAACTTCCTTCCCCCTTGGTAAGGCCACACCCCTTGTATGACGCGTTGCCCTCTGTATCTATCCACCTTATTCCTACGCCCCATGAGCCTTTGCGTGAAAGATGTGGGCAATTTCCGGTAAGACCGGGGCCGCTGTTTGTTTGCATGGAGACCGTTCGCTTGAATCCACTTTTTATGAGCTTTAGAGGCGCAGACCATGTGGAAACACGAGCCGTCACAGCTGAGACGAAGCTGCGAGCCGTGATTAACTGCTCACAATAAACTTATGACTGAAAATCGCTCCGTCGAAGAGTTTTCTGACCCATGGACGTGTTGGCCAAGTTGTCTCCAATTAACCTCTGTGGATATCTTCTAATTCTGCGATCTTTCACAAAGACTTTACTCAGATGTGGTACTTTAGGCTTAGAGAATGGATTGTCAGCATAAAAACAGGACTTTTGTTTCTTATTGATTGGTCAAATATCCGTGGAGATCTTCACATTTTCCAGATTAAACTGAGCGAAAATCTGTTTACAAAACCTCGTTACATACGCCGCTCCACGTGGAAAAAGGCCATGTCTGTAGTTTAATTAGTTCAGAGGTTTTGCACAAAAAAATAGCAGAACAAGTTGAAATGCTCTTTGCATATCCAAGTATTTAAAATGCCATGTATTCAGACCCAGTTCAGCTTGTGTGGCCTCACGGGGCTCGGGTCATATCACTCGTACAGTGTGAGCCGGTCAGTCATGTGAGTCAGTAGCATTTAGCATGTTCAAAATCGCCCCAAACATGTCAGTTTAAGGCCAGTTTTAGCATGTCCCAAACACTGCATGTTCCAGAGCCACAAGTGTCACTTTCTCTGTTTTTTTAATTAAACCACGAACAAAGTAACGTGTTCCAGAGCTGCGCGAGGACATATTTTCAAATGTTAGGCTGATCGTTTGAAAAATCATCTTAAAATGTGAAAATAAACCGCTATGTGAAACAAAAACTCGCCCTGGAAACCAATGTAAACCAATGGCTCAGAGCGACTTCCGGCATCTCACCGGAAATTCCCCCCATCCTCGTTTCTACATGAGCCGCCCCAGGAATAAGGTGGATAGATGGGAGCAACGTCCAGGAACTTTTACTGAGCAACGCCCCATTTTGGGTGAATCGAGTGTTAAAAATTGCATTAGTGTGTATGTGGAAAAAGGAATATTTCTCGTTCTGGGGATAAAATATTCCAAACCAGTGATCAGAACCTCAGGAAAATGGCCGTTCGTGATTACGGACACATCAACTCACTGTACGATTGGAAGATTTTTTATTTTTTGTGGAAACTTATATGAGAGTTTATCGATTGCTAGCATCTGCCAAGGCCATGTCAGGGCTCAGTACTGAGGAAACAGCTCCACATTGTGGCCGTGTATGATGCACTTTGCACTTTGTCTTTAATCGGTAAATATTCACACTCATGAAACATGTTCAGTGTTAGTCCTAATTAATCATTCGGTTTTAAAATGCACGTTAGCGTTAGCAGTTAGTAGGTTAGCTGCTGAATGAGGAGGAAAGACACGCACATCCGACGTTCTAAACCTGTGTGCTGGATCCAAACTGGTGAGCATTGTTCAGTTGTGCGGATCTTTTTTCCTCTTTTCATAGCTGCTGAATGAACCATGTACCATTTGCTCTCATATGCTATAAAACTACATCGTGGGCTGTATGATTTTTATTTAATAACAATCTAAAAGCGACACTGATGTGACGTAGACGTTGCTCCCATCTATGGCTACACTGACGTGAAAACAGGAAGCGACCTCGCTCTCTCCTTGTGCAGCTTTTGAGTGAGTGTGAGTTTTTTGCCTTTACTGCAAACTGCATTTGTGGTTTCTGTGTTCCACATTGTTTTTCTGGATACTTTTGTACGTCTTTGCCGTGTTTTTGTGGAGGTTTGGTGGATTTGCTTACTTTGAGAGTCTAAAATGGTCCTGAAGAAAGCAGCTTTTTGAAGGTAAACAAAATGCTAGCTTATCAGCTAAACCCATTTGAGACCTACACATTTCTTCTTCTGAGACACTGAAGAGGCACCAAGAGCCCCCACAGCTGCAGCACAGTCGAGGCGTCACAGGAGGAGCTACAGGAAACAAAAAAGGACAAACGAGAGATGGTGAAAGACTGTTGTGAAGCGGAGGGAGGAGGTGGAGCTGACTAGTGCAGAACACCACGCTCTGAAACAGGGACAAACCCAGGAGGCGCGGCACCATTTCAGAGGATCAGAGGAGACAGAGGGAAGTCAGCCAGGTTTCTTCCGAGTGCTACAGTTTCCCCGACCTCATGCGGGTCAGGTCACAGTGGCAGCGTGGCTCAGTTGTAGCAGCTCAGGACTAACACTGAACACTATTTCGTTGTACAATGACAATAAAGCACTTACTTACTTACTGTTTTCTGTATATATTCTGCTCTATTATTTCCACTAGGCTCCGTGTTTTCACATTTGGGTCGGTAAAATAGGCCATGCTGCTCCATGTTTTGGTCGCGCATTTCCTCCTCACACATTGCGCGATTTGAACGCAACTTAAGACTAAAATTATAGCAAAATCGGGCAGAAATATAGTTTGTCCTCAGCTTGAATCTACCCACTCTCTGAATGTTTTAGATACATTGCAGTTCGCCAATTATGCAGCATAAAAAGTTTTTAACAGAGCCGAGGATTTATCAATATGGACATTACTTTCATTTTACTGCATATGTGGAATTCAAACTGCATATAAAGTATGCTCCTGCAGCTTCCCGAAAAAAAAACAAGTGGAGCCTTTTGGAGATTAAAAGACAGAAAAGTGGAAAATCCAGGCCAAACATGGTGAAAAAGTCTCATTACTGGGGTCAGAAATCGTCATGTTTTGTGAGAACATTCTGGCGCCTTTCCTCATGTAATACTAAAGGGAAATATTGTTCTTTTTTTGGAGATATGATCTAAAACACATAGTAGGTCATGACTTACATTACTAAACATCAAACATCGTGGTGTGGTCGCGGTCCAAGCAACTGGCGAGTGATAAAAGATTAAATTCAAACTAGGCGGGAGTCTGATAAATAATAAAATTGCTTGTATCTGAGCGTGTTGAGCGGTTTAGGCTACAAAATACAAGCCGTTGAGTCGTAGCTGCAGTTCGTCTTTCCCAGCACCTCAAGGGTCAGCTTATCCGAGTCACAGACGTAATGGCAGGATGTGTGCTCCGCTGAAGGAGCGCATAGGAGATCCATGGGTGAGCACTTTCGGAAGAAATTGACGGATAATTCCAATTTCCGGGAAGAAACACGTCGTCTCCTGTTCAGACGGTGATGCGCACACACGGAGAGATGTCATGCGGCGCTACAAATCACTTGAATATCGGCCTTAGCAAAAACAGCGGGCGATCGGGGGAAACAGCGGGGCCACGTTTCCATATGGTGAAAGGAAGTGGTTTGGTGTGTCCTAAAGCAGCTGTGGTAAGTTCATGAAAAACAACAGGTGAGGAAACCATCGTTCTGATTGTTCACTCATTTTATTTTTCGTTACTTTATTTTCATTGTTTTTAAAGTGCATATGACAGGCTTTAATGCGTTTGAAAATATGACTTATTTAGACGGACATCAGTTGCAAGTTCATCAGTTGCATAATTATCATTTTATTTCAGTGAGGCAGCAATTTTAATGAAGAAATGTTGAGCAGAAAATGTTTTTATTCATAGCAGTTTGACTCATTTCCCATTGACTTAACATGGTCGGCACGGCAACAGCTTACAAGTGTTTACCTTCTTCTATATCACTTCCTGTCAGTGTCCAATACCATCCATCCATCCAGCCAAACTAAAGAAAGATGGGTACAATCTAGCAAAATCTATAATATAATCATGTTAACTGTGTTTTAGCAAAAATTGTGTCTAATCTAATGTGTCATACGTAAGTTTTGAACAATACAAACATGGGACACATGTTGACTATAAAAAAACCTGACAGACAATTGAAGTGAAAATTGTCAATTTTTCTTCACATTCCATCTCAAACAATATATTTTTCTAATCTCTTTTTTTTTTTTTTTTGCCTAAAATTATCAGATTTATATCAGTGGGGTCATTAACATGTATTTGTCATAGATCAAATTTAATTCAGGTAAATGCTGTGGCGTATTAAAATAGATTAATTGAAATAGATTTATATTGATCATATTCATAGATAAAATACTACAAAATTATTGTTTTAAATTGCGTTTCAATTTCTCTTAGTAGAAAAAACTCACGGTTGAACCAGCTATCATGTCCATTAGTTTACACGGATTTAGCAATTTTCACTCCCGTTTAATAGATAATAAAATGCAATCTTGACTCTGATTAGAAGAGGCTGAAACTTGTTTGGACACTATGCGAGTGTGGACATCGCCACAATCACCTGAACCTGGATAAAGTGATTGCTCGTTTGGGATTATGCTAAATAGAGACGCCCTTGACCTTTTCAGGGGACCAAATTGAAAATGCAGCCGCTGAGGACCAGGCTGAGTTGTGTGAGTAGAAAGGTGATGTATGGTTCCCTTGTGCATGCAGCTCATAATGCATACTGTCACTCTTTAAGATCACACTCCAGCTACAAAAAGCGCTTATGGATTAGATTTCACATTTACTTAATTCCCGTAGGATTCCCGTGCATTTGGAGTCATAATCCCTCTGCAGACGAGATCTACTCATCGCATGCGCTACATTTGGGAACATTTAATATGAGCAACAGTGGGTGAATAATAATGCAATAAAACAACAAAACACAGACATGAAATATGAGACTAATTTAGCCCACCTTGAGATTGTGTGACACGGTGTTAGGACGTGTTGCTTTCTGCGTGTCTAACACGGTTAGCGCATGACATTATTTCAGTAACAGTGACACTTTGATCATCTCTTGGAGCTGTAATAGTAAAAGACAGCTCTGATGTTCTAAATGGGGGCTTTACAACTACCAGACTTGCCCCATTGAGCTTTAACCTGAGAATGCAAATCAGCTTTATAAAAACCAAGTGATTTCATGGTTCACCGGTGGCTACATAAGCATATGCTCAGCAGGAAAACTTGTTACACCATAGCACACATGAAGCTCACTTCCTTAATGTAACATTTGTAATTTTCCAGTCATATTCAGGCAGGGCATACTTGATTAATGGTTTGAAACATTGAGGGGAACAGGGTATTTTGCATAGCTAAAAAAGTGTGCCACCAAAACCCACTACAGTAAGACAGAGCTCTCTGTTCACAAATTCAAGCATGAAGATTACAAGAGCTTAGTGAGACAAGTATTAGCATATTCTGTTATATGCCAGCCTTTAAGCAGGGTTTGGAGACAGTAATAGAATTGAAGTAAAGTTACTGAAAAATCTTTTTCTGCAACAAAATGTTGACACGTATGTAACATAATTCATTCAAAATATCAATCATTTAGGCTGAACATGATCGTAAGCTTAAGACGGGGAAAATTATTTAAAATTTCTACTTACCATTATCAAAGTAGGAGGCCTCAATTTGACTAAGCCCCCCGAGCACATGCATAATTAGCTAAATGAATGTCACATCTTGTTGGTAAACAGAAGTGGGTATATGAATCATACTAGCTAGCCAGATATTTTTTGCAAATCTGCAAATAATGTCAGAGTTGTGCCTGCGCTCTGCCAGCGCTGTCACTTTGACAGGCTCTGGAGGTGGTGTTGCAGCAGTCATCAACAAAACAGGTTCAAAAACAAGCGCTCTTCATTTCCTCCTCACGGAGACAGATCCCAAATCTCTGCAGGCCAATAAATACTCACTCCTATAATTTATGTGTGTCACAGTGGAATTTAGTGCCTGACTGTAACAGGATTTGTTTGTCAAGACGGAGTGGCAATGAAGAGCCCATGCAGAGGAGAGGGCTGATAAGATTGTGTCCAATGTGTCAAAGAGGAATACAGAGAGCTTATCAGATTTCCACAGCTGCTTCTATTTGTCTGCTACAAAATCATCTGCTTGGACTCCTCCACCGCTCTCAGCTGGATAGGCCTGTTTGTATAAATCTATGTATTTTCTTGCTTTACAGTATATCATAAAACTGGCAATTATTTTGTTAAACATCTTTCAAATTATCTTCCTTCTTCTTGACTCTGTGAACTGCTCAGCCCCAAACATCAAGTATTCATCAGATCTGAGGCTGCACAGTTGAAAGGCAGATGGCCCGAGAACCCAGTGTACTCTAAAGTGAGCCGGCCCCGCCACCTTATGCTCTGAGGGACTTCAAGTCCAGAATTCAAAGTAGTTGTTCAGCTAAGTTTAAACTCGGGACAGCGTGAGGCGGCAGAATTTCTTTTTATTCTCATCCGAGAGCCTGATATAACCACCACTCCGATTTATGGCCTAATAAAATATTTCATGTCAATCTGAGTCATAATCCAATGATACTGAGGAAATTTGATTTTCACACAAATATGAATCATTAAAAATAGTTGAAGATGATGAATAAACAGCAATTAATCAAAAGCTCCTCCAAAGTGTTTGATGTTACATAATTAAATGAAATTTAACATGGTGTGAAATGCGAAGCTTCATTTGCTGTGTGATTCATGTGTTAAAGCTGGGGTACTTAATTTGTCCTGCACAAACTGTGATTTGTTTATTTATTTGGCCCAAACTTGTTTCTAGCTCTCACAATCCCTCCAGCATGTCCAAAATCCATCCATCCATTTTCTTACGCTTTATCCTGGGCCGGGTCGCGGGGGCAGCAGTCTCAGCAGAGATGGCCAGACTTCCCGATCCACGCACACCTCCTCCAGCTGTTCTGGGGGGACCCCGAGGCGACACCAGGCCAGCTCGGAGACATAGACCCACCAGCGTTGGGCCACGAGGCCTCCTCCCAATAGGACATGCCTGGAGCATCTCCTAGATGCTCCAGGCAGGGAAGAGACCAGGAGGTATCCGGAACAGATGCCCTAGCCACCTCAGCTGGCTCCTTTCGACATGAAGGAACAGCGACTCTACTCCGAGCTCCTTCCAGGGTAACTGAGCTCCTCACCCGATCTCGAAGGGTGCGCCCAGCCACCCTGCGAAGAAAGCTAATTTCAGCCACTTGTATATGCGATCCTGTCCTTTCGGTCATTACCCAAATTTCATGACCATAGGTGAGGGTGGGAACGTAGATCGATTGGTAAATTGAGAGCTTTGCCCCGACTCAGCTCCCTCTTCACCACAACAGTCCGATACAGCGACCACATCACTGCTGACGCCGCACCGATCCGTCTATCAATCTCACGTTCCACCCATCCCTCACTCGTGAACACGACCCTGAGATACTTGAACTCCTCCACTTGGGACAAGGACTCCCCACCGACCTGAAGAGGGGAAGCCACCTTTTTCCGGTGGAGAACCATGGCCTCAGATTTGGAGGTGCTGATCCTGATCCCGGCCGCTTCACACTCGGCTGCAAACCGCCCCAGTGCGCGCTGAAGGTCCTGATTTGATGAAGCCAACAGAACAACATTGTCTGCAAACAGCAGAGATGAGATCCTGAGGTTACCAAACCGGACAACCTCCAGCTCCTGGCTGCGCCTAGGAATTCTGTCCATAAAGGTAATGAACAGAACCGGTGACAAAGGGCAGCCCTGGCGGAGACCAACACGCACCGGGAACAGGTCTGACTTACTGCCGGCAATGCGAACCAAGCTCCTGCTGCGGTCATACAGGGAACGGACAGCCCTTAGCAGAGGGCCCCGGACCCCATACTCCCGGAGCACCACCCACAGGGCACCATGAGGGACACGGTCTTTCTCCAGATCCACAAAACACATGTGCGCTGGTTCGGCGAACTCCCACAAACCCTCGAGCACCCGATGAAGGGTATAGAGCTGGTCCAGTGTTCCACAACCAGGACAAAAACCGCATTGTTCCTCCTGGATCCGAGGTTCGACTATCGGCCGGATCCTCCTCTCCAGCACCCTGGAGTAGACCTTACCGGGGAGGCTGAGGAGTGTGATCCCTCTGTAATCCCCCTTCTTAAAGAGAGGGACCACCACCTGTCTGCCAATCCAGGGGAACTGTCCCCGACCGCCACGCTATGTTGCAGAGACTTGTCAGCCAAGACAGTCCTACAACATCCAGAGACTTAAGGTACTCAGAACGAATCTCATCCACCCCCGGAAACTTGCCACCGAGGAGCTTTCTAACCCCCTCGGTGACTTCAGCTTGGGTGATGGGCGAGCCCCCCTCCGAGTCCCCAGCCTCTTCTTCCTCATCGGAAGACGTAACGTTGGGATTGAGGAGATCCTCGAAGTACTCCTTCCACCGCCCGACCACATCCCCAGTCGAGGTCAGCAGCCCCCCACCCGCACTGTAAACAG
The DNA here is from genome assembly GCA_021464625.1 of Proterorhinus semilunaris. Lineage (NCBI taxonomy): Eukaryota > Metazoa > Chordata > Actinopteri > Gobiiformes > Gobiidae > Proterorhinus > Proterorhinus semilunaris. The sequence continues at coordinate 18,061,066 of CM038354.1, read as the reverse complement.
TGTTGGTGAAGCACTGCTTCCCCCTCCTGAGGCGCTGGATGGTTTGCCAGAATCTCTTCGAGGCCGACCGATAGTCCTCCTCCATGGCTTCTCCGAACTCCTCCCAGACCTGAGTTTTTGCCACTGTGACTGCACGAGCTGCAGCACGCTTGGCCCGCCGGTACTTCTCAGCTGCCTCCGGAGTTTCACAAGCCAACAAGGCCAGGTAGGACTCCTTCTTCAGCTTGACGGCATCCCGTACTTCCGGGCGCCACCACCGGGTTCGGGGGTTGCCGCCGCAACAAGCACCAGAGACCTTACGGCCACAACTACGAGCAGCCGCATCGACAATGGAGGAGGAGAACATGGTCCACGCGGACTCCATGTCCCCAACATCACTCGGAATCTGGGTGAAGCTCTCCAGAGGTGGGAGTTGAAGACCCTACTGACAGAGGGATCCACCAGACGTTCCCAACAGACCCTCACAACACGTTTGGGCCTGCAGGGTCTGACTGGCTTCCTCCCCTGCCAGTGGATCCAGCTCACCACCAGGTGGTGATCGGTTGACAGCTCAGCCCCTCTCTTCACCCGAGTGTCCGAGACACGCGGCCGGAGATCAGATGACACAACTACAAAGTCGATCATTGACCTCCTGCCTAGGGTGTCCTGGTGCCACGTGCACTTATGGACACCTTTGTGCTCGAACATGGTTCTTCGTTATGCACAAACCGTGACTTGCACAGAAGTCCAATAACAGAACACCACTCGGGTTCAGATCGGGGAGGACGTTCTTTACAATCACCCTCATCCAGGTCCCACTGTCGTCACCCACGTGGGCGTTGAAGTCCTCCAGTAGAACAATGGAGTCCCCAGTCGGAGCACCATCTAGTATCCCTCCCAGGGACTCCAAGAAGGCACCGATGTTGGGCCCGTAGCCGAGACAACGGTGAGAGACCTGTCCCCGACCCGAAGGCGTAGGGACGCAACCCTCTCATTCACCGGGGTGAACTCCAACACGTGACGGCTGGGGTGGGGGGCTATGAGCAAACCCACCCCGGCCCGCGGTCTCTCCCCGTGGCCAACCCCAGAAAAATGGAGCATCCAGCCTCTCTCCAGGAGTTGGGATCCAGAACCCAAGCTGTGCGTGGAGGTGAGCCCGACTATATCTAGCCGGTATCGCAACCTTCCGCGCAAGTTCAGGCTCCTTCCCCCCCAGCGAGGTGACGTTCCATGTCCCGAATGCCAGAAGCTGCGCACGCGGACCAGGTCGTCAAGGCACCTGCCTTTGACTGCCACCCAGTCCTCTCTGCACCCGACCCCTACGGCTCCCTCTGCGGGTGGTGGGACCACAGGAGGGCGGGCCCACGTCGTCCTTTCGGGCTGTGCCTGGCCGGGGCCCGTGGGCAGAGGCCCGACCACCAGACGCTCCCATTCGAGCCCCAACCCCAGGCCTGGCTACAGGGTGGGGCCCCGGTTGCGCCATACCGGGCGACGTCACGGTCCTTGATCTGATACTGTCCATAGAAGTCTTCTGAACTGCTCTTCGTCTGACCCTTCACCTAAGACCTGTTTGCCATGGGAGACCCTATCAGGAGCAAAATTGTTCAAGCAAATCGTTTATATGCATGTTTCACGCCCGTGTACAGCTTTGAGCGGTGGCAAAGTGAAGAAAGAGGGAACAATGCCAAAAGAAATTGCATTTAACTTAGATTCTTCTATCTTCTATCGCTCGATAAAAAATAAGTAAAACATTACTTTACAACAACAAAAAGTCAGGTACCCCAGCTTTAGATGGAAGTTTACTTTTTATACTCACCACTGCCAACTCAGGTCTTGTGCGTAAATGCCGTTTCTATATTAAACTCGTGCAAGACGGTACTTCGGACCCGAATTAACCATTTTTGAGAGACAGTGCAGGCTTTTAGATTCAGTTGTGGTGAATAGGTCTGGGCTCATTCTACACATTAGGATATATACATATTTTTAACACTTTTAAACTCCGTCTAGTCCCATTAATGATGTTTACCACAAAGAGTAAAAAAAGCATCCATCACATAGAGTGTATTTCCGGCCTCTCACTGACCTCCCCCAGTGTGGTTGACAGTTGCAAACATATCTAAAGTACAGGAAGGCTGAGCTGACCATCTATAATGGATACAGCGACATGTGGAGAGGAGCTCGTCATCTCCACTGAGATACTGGGACCACATAAATGTGCAAAACACTGCTGTGAAAGCTCTGCATTTCCATGAATAATATCCAAGCTTTGAACCTCTTTATCAGGCCTTCCGAGATCTGCAGTTCAAGGAAAAATATGTCGGTCTTGAATCTACGTTGCCTCAGAGATGTTCCATGTTTAATATGTGGCCTCCCACTGGTTTGAAATAACCACAGCTAATCTTTACTCATGCCACTGATTGTTCACACAGTTGTTGTGTGTTTCACCTTAGTTGAGGATGAAACAGCCCCCACAAACTGAACCGTCTCTTGAATCCTAATGCGCAGGAAGTTGAAATTGGATTTTAAGCTGCTCTCTGGAACGTGGAGCATTTTCTATGGGCTACCCCCCGTCACTGTTTGTGCTGGTGATTGCTCTGTTTGAATCCTTTTTGATCTCAGTCAGCCAGTTGACACCACGGACCAGGTCATCCCACTTGAAAGCCTCCAAAAAAGGTTTGTGTTACAGTTACAGCTCAAATGTTACCTGTCGGTGTTGGTAGACCTGCTATTGCATGTGTTTTTCATGTATTCACTTTAGCTACGCTTTGATTAAAAGAGTCTTACATACTAAAAAAATCTACAGAAATTAGTTTCAGTCTTTAGCTGCACAATCTTAATTGTTCACAGATTTGACAGAGAATGGCCATGCATGCAATAATAGCTTCCTTTTTTTTTCACCAATTGAAAACAACATTACTTGAGTTTATAATTTTGGTCAAACAATGACGACTACATATTTTTTCCATCTCTGATTAACATCTCAAGAGCTGGTAAAACACCCTTTCCTTTCCCAGTAGCAACAAGTTAAATAAACTTGTCAGGGCTCTCAGCTCTTTGTTTGAATTAGAAAAGCATTAGATCAAATTTAGCTTGGGCCAAAAGTGATTTACTTTGCGTGGCCTGCTTCCAGTCTGCAGTAGTCAGCATCTGCTAAAAGTGGTGCAAGGAAAGAGAGGAGGCTTGCAGATCTAAAAGCACACTTTACTTACAACAACTTTCACTATTATACACATCTAATTTAGCAGTTTACTTGATTTAATCATAGCACTAACAATACCAATAAACCAATAAGTAAACCAATTGTATCAAACAAAAAGATCAATTAAATGAAATTGAATTGGTCCAATACAACAATAAATGCTGACTCTTTGTTATTTGGGTAACAGGTTTAAACCAGCAAGGCATAGTACCATGATCCTTTTGGTGCCTGCTGACGTGGCTGCGCTCTGATTCATTGTTTTAATTAAAGCATCTTTCGGCTCAGTTGGTTGCTGTCTTTACAGACTAAATGTCAAAGGACGAAGGCACTACTGTGACATTTGGTGATGATCTAACTCAAACACAGTTACTCAGACCTTTGTGAAGCTGATGCTACGCAAACCCCTGAGCCGACCAGTCATAGCCTTTCGCCCTGCGCTGCACTTTGTGACTGAGAGGTCGGCCCTGTGTGTGTCGCCTCATGGTCAGTTAGCACTGCCCATCCACGACGGCTGCAATATTAGGGTTTTTCATCATGGTGCAAAGAAAAAAAATGAAAACAACTTTGGACTTGTTACATAATATGTTTAGTATACAGTATATGCATGAAAGAGCTGTTGGTGAGTGATGTTTATTAGGGTGGTCCTTAATTATGCTTACATTTTCAAATTATTATGTTTTAAGCTCCAACCTCTGAAACTTGTTGTGATTTATATATATATATATATATATGGGGGAGGTGTAAATGTTGTTGGAAATATTAATTATATAATCCAACAACATTTACTCCTCTATTCCATTAATGTTTCACCATACCATTTTGGCACTAATGGGCTGATTTGGGATACATGTTATCCAATTGTAAAAAAAACAACAAAAAAGCACCAGGAGAGTTTTCTCTACTATTCCAATGGAAGGGTTGGAGCTTAGATTTGTTTAAATTTCAATTTTAAGGACCCTCACCCTATTGTTTATATTATTTAATAGATACCTCAACCTCACCCACATTCAGGGCCATGACACCCTTGTTTACGTGCCTATTGGTACAACTGGTTACTGGTATTTTTCCCACTTGAAAATGACAACTTACGACCTCAGAGTGTTCCAAGTGAAAAAACTCATAGATTAAAAAAAAAACGGCTAAAGGTGAGCTTATAATATAAGTGGAAAAATTGCATAATTTCTTCCGACACGCCCCTTCGAGCGGCTTCAGTTTTCCGCATCCACGTCCAGAAAACATTTCTAACTACGCGGACTGTCCGAATGGAAAAAATGGGACAGTGACTTGTGGCAGAAATAAAAAGGTATTGAGATTTAAATCATTTGGGACACAAAGATCATTGTGATCAACAAATAGTAAATGATTCTCGAAGGGAACAAGCTGCATAAATATGAGGCCAGAGTCAGAAAAACTTGACCACAGAAGTTTCCACAAGAAATAATTAAAAACGTTGAACATAACATTATGTTGAAACATGTGACCAAAAGTAACGTCACTGATGCAGCGGTTTTACTACAGTTTAATCATTAGCTGCTCCTCCACTGAGGGCCGCCACTACTGTCTTCACCTCGTATTCAAACCTGTAGCAGTCTTGAGGCCTCCGAGTTTACAAATTGTAATTAGCACTTCGAGCGGCGTTCCAAGGCATTTTTTCTCTGTTAAATTAATTTAAATCAGATATATTAATTACCTTGAATAATTTGATTTGTCCTTAGTTGAGTTTGTTGTTACCTTTTGATTTCGGACAGGTTTGACTAATTTTCACCAGAACATTATTAACACTTACATTAATACAGTAAAAACAAATTATTATTTGAAGTTTATAATTCTATTTCCTTCATTAGACATGCAACAGGATGTAAGAAGTGGAACACAAAGTTGACCGGCACCCATACTGTACCAATGGGCCTCTGGAAGTCAGATTTATCCTGGGAATATGAAATTCTCCTGGCCTGGCTAACGCCAGACAAAATATCACAAGTGATATTTAGTCTGGGACCAGTTCCCACTAATATCCAGCAACTTCGCACAGCCATTGAAGAGGAGTGGACCAACATTCCACAGGCCACAATTGAAAATCTAATAAACTCTATGCGAAGAAGATGTGTTGCACTGCATGAGGCAAATGGTGGTCACACCAGATACTGACTGGTTCTGAGTCCCCAGACCCCCAATAAAGCAAAAAACTGCACATTTCAGGGTGGCCTTTTATTGTGGGAAGTCTAGGGTACACCTGTGCGCTAGTCATGATGTCGGATCGGCATCTTGATGTGGCGCACCTGTGAGGTCGGATGGATTGTCTCGGCTGAGCAGAAGTGCTCACTATCACACATTTGGACTGATTTGTGGGCAATGTTTGAGAGAAATGGTGGTATTGTGTATCTGGAATGAATTTTGGATCTTTGGGTCCATCTCATGAAAAATGGGAGCAGAAACAAAGGTGTTGCGTTTATATTTTTGTTGAGTATATAATCGTTACAGATGACGTATGACGTACCCACTGTAAACTTTGGAGCTAAACAATTTAGAACACGTTCTAAAGCTTGATCGAAAGATGGCGTTGGATCCGTACATTTATTTTTGTATCCGTAAACAAACTACAGGCTTCCGTATGTCAAATAGCACGTCCTTGTCTTGCCGTCCCTCCCCTAGACCGTTAAAAAGAATAGACAACTCCTCCTCACTCCTCCCCATTTACCATAATGACCACGTTCGAGGGGGAAATCATGGCGGATTTACAGACTCCCCCTCACCTGCTCTGACGAAGCATGTTCCTAAAAAGGGCGGGATCTTCCTGTAGACTCAGCCCTTGCGTGACGTGTAGCTCGTGCAGCTCCAATGCTAACAGTCCGACCCTCATTAGTATGAGATTTCCAAAAATGTTCTTTCGAAAACCAGCCTGGTTTCTTTAATTGTGACTAACCCAGCGTCATCTCAGGAGAAATATATAGCCGTAGAAACCAGGCGTTAAAGTTGTTTTTAACGTGTCTAAAGTCCAATGCTTTTGAATGGGAGACTAGTGGCTATATAGTGGTACTGCAGCAATGGCGGCCTCCAGTGATGCGGTCGTAAAGCAGAGCAGCCAGCGGCCATGGTCCCCAGACTGCAGTGCAGTTCAAAAGGATTTGAGCCTAAACAGCAGTCTGGCGTTAGCCAGGTTAAAATTCTCCCTCTTCCTATCCCTTTTTTTCAACTCCATAAAATTGCCACTGCACAATGTTAAAACTCACCACGTGCATTATTCCATCAAAGTGAGAATCAGAAAAACATGAAACCTGCACTTCAAGTTGATTTGACATAATAGACATGGCTAATATTGCTTTGAATACTGTATGTATTATAATAAATCAAGTAACCTAAACATCTAACTGCTGTTTTATACCTGGATGTCGAGACTGCTGAAAAAAGTCATTTGCTTGATTTATTGAACTAAACCATCTCTTTGTTTCTCTCGGTTTCGACGCACATTTCCAATAAAAGGTCAGCTAGCTCCAGATTTTAATCAAAGTGCCACCCTGACTACGCTTCAACAAATTCTGCTTCACAACCACCATCTCAATACGGCTAACAGTGCGTGACTAATGGCCAACCACTGGGACAAAGCCAACCAATTGGAGATGCATGTTTTATATTTATTTGACAAATAGCACAGTGGAATTATGTTGATCAGTTTTCATGTGTTAGTTTTGGTTAGTTTGCAAGCAGGACAAAGTAAAAAGTATAGGTCCTGTATATGTTTCAAGATATTTTTTTTAATCTCCTCTCTTGTATCCATAAAAATGATTATGATCCATAATATTTGTGGGATGATTCCACCTCACAATTTGTATTTCTTAATTTCTTAGCTTGTGTTGCAAAAAGTGTTATCCCTACACTTCCAAATGATCGCTCTTAAAATGCAAATTTAGAGACTAATACAGCTCTTCTAAATAAAGACACAGTTTATTGTGACAAGACCGAGGAACACAGAGTAATTAGACTCTTTAATTATCTGGCTTTATGTGGCTGGTAGATGGCACTAACTAAAGCGTTTGACTAGAACTGCAAAGTACACCTGACAGGAAATACAGTTGTTCCTTTTACTGTTGCAAATGAAAAAGTAAAGAAACTCCAAAAACTCAATTTGGATTTAGGAGAAAGAATTTCTCACACAAACTTGGGCCCATCAAAGCGGCGAAGAAATTAGAGCAGCTATTGATCTTTTAATTTGGGGATGTCTCACTCTAATATAAGCAGTGTGTGGGAGCCGCCAGTAAACGGGTTTATCATAAACCCAGTTTCTCAGTGTATCTTTTGAACATTACTTACGCTAACATGAAAAGAGGTAGAACTTCTGCCTCTAAGTGAGAACGTTATGGATTTTTACACTAGTTGACTGCAGCCTCTTTAAGTTCATTAAACAACAAAAAGAAATGTGAATCAAGATTTGTAGGCATTGGGAGAAAGTGTCTGACAGTGACACACAGATGTTGTGGACTGATGGTACTCTAGTCCCCAAGATAGGACAAATATACAAATATATGGCTCGTAAAGGAATTGGCCGCCGTTTTTGCATACTGAGGTATGTTCTCACCTTAGCTTAGACGAGTTGATGCGTACCTGTCTGGTCTTCGACTTAACAGCACGGACGTTGAAGTGCTCCTAAGGTATTATTACGTCTTACAATGTAGTACCCCCTTTTATCCCCTTCGAAAATCGACATGTTTAATTTTGTGTGACTATAGGTGAATCGTGTAACTACTCATGTAACCGTATTTAAATAGGGAAAACGTGGAAGAGCTTCTAACTTCACCCCCTTTGACCCCATAGAGGAGAGGAGGAGAGGCTAAATGCTAACAACATCTTTGGTCTTTTTGCGTGATTGAGCGCAGACTGGCACTCAGGTAAGAACATATCTCAGACTGACTGGACAATGGAGAGCCAATACAGTATAGGGTCTGTATTGGCTCTCCATTGTCCAGTCAGTCCATAGTAAGACGGTTTCAAAAGTAGTCCTGGCAGTAACCTAGTCTAGATGACTACCGTGCTAAAAAGGTGGACAAAATGTTTCTTTATTTCTAAAGGAATAGGCCACAGTTTTTCCATACTGAGATATGTTCTTACCTGAGTTTAGACGAGTTGATGTGTGCCGGTCTGTGCCGGTCAAAGATGTTGTTAGCATTTAGCCTCTCCTCCTCTGCACTATGGGGTCAAAGGGGGTGAAGTTAAAGTTGTTAACTTCACACTATTAGGTAATGCATAATTCATTAAACATTTACACAGCTTTACAAACCACTGTTAATCGTTTGTAAATGCCTTTAAACTGTGCACATCCCAGCGCAATAGGACGCAGATAAGCGGCAACAAATAAATAGGGAAAAAGCCAGGAGTAAAGAAAATCAGTTTAACGCTTCTAACCCAGCTATTGAAGTTACCAAATCCAAATCTCACTGTCAAAAATATGCAAGGTGTGAGATTTCACTTTCTGCAAACCACCTGAAAAATTGACTGTTCACAGCTCCCAAAATCTACATATCCAGCTTATCCAGAAAATGTGAACATAAAACCCATAGCAATGCTTCACAGAGGGGCCATTCAGCCATCTTGCATTCCCCTGGCAGTGAGTTCTGCAAATCGCACATAAGCGTGAATGAGGGCGCAGCGACAGTGGAGAGAAATTACATGCTGTACTGTCTAGAGACGTGTCCTTCATGGGCCACCATACCGCAAATAGTGTTATTAGCTATGACCAGCGCATTCTGTTTCCCCAGCCCGACTATGCCCCCAATGACTAGAACCATCTTTCATCTTGTTATTTCAATGTTTCTCTTATAATCTCCATATGTTCCTTCACCCCTTTCACTTTCACAATTACAGGTCTTTGCCGCACACACATTTCGAGTCTGGTGGAGGCAATGAATAAATTAGACATCAGAAGGAAAAACAAAGCTCCTGCAGTCAGAGGTCACATGTTATTTGGCGTCCATTTTCAGAACGACGGAAATAAGCGTACGCCGGTGAATTGGCGGTCAGTGGGGATTGGCTGAATAATTTATCAGTCCTCTTGTACAATCAGGGGTGGTTTATTTCAAACAAAAGGAACAAGATGTCTGATATGAATCCGTGTTAGGCTTTGTCTCACCCCGTTGTGTTTGTCTACTGAATCAGATTTGCACCGATTAGGCAAAACATTACAACCACCGGCTTAATTCTAATGCTGGCAGTAAGCCCCGAAAAATATTCGCCTTTGATCATCATCTTTGCTTGTTTAAAAGAGTCTATTTCACGCCATTCTGAGGTTGTGGTCCTTGCTGGTGAATACTGAGTCTCATTACGACGATGTGTATTTTCTGAGCCTCTGAGCTGTCTGATCCAGGGCGTCAGCTTTTATAGCAATTTCACCAAAACTTGCAGGACAATTTTGCTCAGGAAAAGTGCTTTTAGTCGCTGTTACTTGATATTAGTTTTCGATATTGATCCCCCCAGAGCTGGAAATTCGGGAGGCGCTCTGACCAAGTGCTCTGGCCTTTTACAGTCTGTCACACTCACGGAAGTGCTTCTACATGACAATTTTTATGCTTTTACACATCAGCCATGTCCACTTGCCTCCTGCATACTGTTCATTCTAATTCACAGTAGATGTTTGGTTATGCTTGGTTGGTTTAAGCTCTGTGCTTCACGTTGCATGCGGTGTAGAAAATAAGACGTGTTTTGTGTGTGTGTGTGTGTGTGTGCGCATTACAGAGATGTATTTGTGCACCCACATATAATATGGCACCTCTCATCTTCCCCGCACAGCCCGGGATGTCCCACTACGGCTGTCTCCAGAGATGGCGGTGGGTCTCGGTGACACAGTTCCTCAGAGAAACGCACAGCTTGATCCCTTAAACATGCCACTTTCCTCCCAGAATTCATACTGCGATGCGCTTTGGCTTTTTTAAACTGCCAAGACATTTCCGAGGCCGTGTCACAAAGGCCCAGGACAGCTCTCATTTTGTCAGGGTATAAAACTAATGGGTTTAAGAACAAAAGAGCAACAGACTCCTCAAGTGGAATTAAATGTCAGTAAAGGGAAGATTAGCCCAAATTAGCTGATGTAACAGTATATGATAACGCAAAAAGTTTTATTCAGCTAAATTGTCCAGAAATTAGAGCCTGTTAAATGGTTCTGCAGGCCAATATAGTTATACAAGACACTGCAGACTCATTCCATCCATCACAGTATACTGTAAATAAGTGTACAACCGTTGTGCCTGTTAGCAAGACACTCCACCCATGCATGTTATATCAAAGGAAGCACCTAAATTGAGTTTGTATTGTATTTCAATGTATTTGTATTTTCAATTTCAAACATGTCTCGATCGCTGTCTTACATTGTGTTGGTTAGAAAATGGTAAATTGATTGAAAACAGCTCATTTGTGGCACTTTGAATAGTCACCGTGAAAGATTAAAAGATTACTCAAACATGCGTCATTGGCTCAAAACACAACTGCAAGTTGTTGGTGGAAAGGCAACATTGTAACATGTCAAAAAGCTCTTAAAAGTGGCTTTTGCATAATGGTTCATGAGGTCTGCGAATGGTCTCTTTATGTTAAGCACCCGCAGGTCACATTGTGTAGCTAAGCTTTTTCAATTTCCATTATAAAGAGGCTGAAGTCTGTCTGAAGTCTGGCAACAAAGAGCACTTTTGTCGTTAATTATAATAGATTATTAATCACTAAAAGGAACACAGGGAACCTTGCGAAATTCGTACTTATTTGATGGATAGCATTCTTGTCGAGCAACTATTACAACCGACACTGCTCACATCCAAACACAAAAAAAACAACCTGGCAGACAAAGAACAGCTATTAATGGACTTGCATCAAAATGTGGCTGCCAGTTTCACACCATTAGGGACTGGGCAGACATAAACTACATTATGCTCTCCTCGTGATGTAATAAAAGTCATGGTCATAAATAACTCAGATATTATTTCGACTGAATTCATATCTGTACAGGCAATATGCAAGCCCACTAAAGCTCTGTGCTTGTTAGTCGGTTCTTTAGAAGTCTTATAAACAAAATGGATGGTGCCCTTTCAAACTTACATTGGCGGAATATGAAAATAGTGGAAGGAGCCAAGTTGGGGCTGTTAAGTGCCGAGCAACGTGTTTAGTTTTCAGCCAATAAACAATGATGTCCAAACACTGTTAGTGGCGATGAGCAATCAAGGCCACATGAGGACACGCACAGTGTCAGTTTCAGTTTTCCTCAGTTGAGGTTTCCAGTCGCAACTTTCACAGGAATTAATAACTTTAGGTAAAGCTGAAAGTTCACATTCTGACCTACTGGGGTGAAAAGTGTTCTCTTTTTTTTTACGTTTGTAGAAAGAGTCACATCTTTTTATTTTTCATTCAAATAAAAAATCCAAAGCCTTGAACAAACAAATGAACATAAGAAACAGAGTATACAAAACACAAAAGCTTTTGCACTGAACATTTATGTATTTATTATGGCAAAGCAGTTGTAGCTTGTTTTCTTAAATGGTGACTCCAGCTTTTATTCATATCCATGTTTTTTGAGGGGTAAGCACTTTGTCACATTGTAAGCCTGGATAGTTTTAACCAAAAAAGTGCCTCTTTGTATTAACGTCTGAGATAACATGAGTTCCCTATGGCTCCACTAATCCCATCACTACACGCAGGACACCATGTTAATCCATCCATCCATCCATCCATCCATCCATTTTCTCCCACTTGTCCGTTGCCGGGTCGTGGGGGCAGCTGTTGGAGCTGCCCAAGTCACATAGCACCATGCCCCTATGGCTCCTCCTGCAGGTGGTGGGTCCACGGGAGGACGGCCTCATGGTTCCAAACGGGCCTGTTGGTCTCTCATAGGGGGCCCATTCACACTCTCATTCATACACCAGTGTACGCAGACACTGGAGGCAAGGAGGGTGAAGTGTCTTGCCCAAGGACACAACGACAATGTGCACCTTCAGGAGGCGGGATTCGAACCCCCGACCTTCCGATCATGAGCCGACCCGCTCTACCATCTGCGCCACCGTCGCCCAATGTTAAAATAACCTCAAATCTGTCAAGAATATTTGAGTTTTCGGTAAACATCCTGTAAATAGCCGGAAGTGTAGTGCTTCCCATTCATCAGTACAGAATAATATTGGATTTCTGTGGTTTGAACTTAACCATAGAAGCTCTATGATGGCCCCAGGCGCGGATCAATGTCTGCAAGATCAAGTTACAATTTTGCCAGTCTAGTTCATAGCATAACAGATCAAAAGTCTTTGCACTTCATATATATAAGGCATTTAACCATATAGTTTTAAATGCTTTGGCACATTTGTGTGCCCTCCCAGAATTTAATTTCCCAACAAGTGGCAGTGATCCTTAGCTCAATATGACCTATCGATCCATTCCAAGTCAGTGAAACGCAATTAGCAAATAATCGATACTGAAAATTAATGATAATGGCTCTGGCAATCAATCTGTCACTTTTTTTTGTGGCCATTTAATATAATCTCAACCATCGGCAGTGATTGTACATTGCTTGGGCTAAAATACCGATGCGTATCTGTGGCTTAGAAGGCAAAAACAATAGTAAGCTTTAAACACTAGACAATTAGCGTCCCATAATGGCTCACAGCCTTCTTTAATGTTAGTGCAAAAGCGCTAACTTTAAACACATGTAACACTGGCTAGCTGTGAACTTGCGTACTGAGTATAGCGGTCCTCCCTGATCCGCCAACGCTACTCATCATTGACAACTCTTCAATACTATTAGAGACGTCTTCCTTCAAAACATACGCAAACTAGAGGGAAATAAAAAGCATGGAGGCCTGTATATGCACTGCTACAACAGAAGTAATCATTTGATCTTTTTTTTTTCCAGCTTTGGAGAGTTTTGCTTTGAATCCTAACTAGCCTCCGGAGGATTATGTCGTATTTGCAGCTTGTCTATAGGATCAGACAGTAATTTGCTTGTGCACATGTGATGGTGGGCAAACAGTATATAGCAACAGGAATATTTGCTCAGCTCTATCATAATCTCCGACTCATCAAGGAGATCTGTTTTCTGCCCTCTACGGTACCTGTTTGTAGTGGACAGCAAACACGGGCAGAGTGGCCGGGGCCCGCCCTGTGCGTAAGGATGATGAATGGGAGTTATCTCGAGGGTGTCGTCAAGTTCCCAGGACGCACTTGTAGGCGTAGACCTGGGTGGTGCAATGTGGAGAATAAATAAGAAACACAGTCTTTTCTCCTGTAATTGAAAGGGATTCATCATGTGACGGAGTGCAGAGCTATAACAAAAAGAAAAACAAGTCTGAACAGAACAAAAAAATAAATAAAAAATGCTCAATTGCTTTATAGCTGTTAAATTGGGCACGACTGCTTAAATATAGCAAGTAATTTTCTGGTTAGATTCCTTAAAATGAGGTTGTTAAAGACATTGTGCAAAGAGAAGAGAAATTGTTTGACTGGTAATCAAGTTTCAAAATGCTTTAAAATTTTGGCAACGGCAAGCAATTCCCATTCTGCGTTTTGATTTTAAAGCGTTTTTCCAAACTGCGCGGTAATCGCCTCTCAAACAAGATTCTTCGCAGATTTTAAGCACTCTTTCTTAGCACTATGGCATAGCGGTAATGAAGATAGATTTGCAAATTTACTGCTAACACGTCCAGCCCAACATATTCTATTGTTTGTGCTTTATTGTTGTACCACTTTGACACAGTGGCTTTTCTGCAGCAGCTATTCCTCAAACTGACACACAATAAAGAGGAGCTGCAGCCTCCTGCTTAATTATAGTGCCCCCAGATTACCCACAGATGCAACAAAGGACTTCAAAACAGTCATTTGCATGAGTCAGCTGGAGAAAGATTTTAGATATGAATCCGAAATCTTTGCTTCCAATTGGCCCAATTTGCTGCTATAGAGGTAAGTACTGTTTGATTGTGTGAGCGATACAATTAAAACAATATGCACATCTTCTCGGCACAAAGAACTCATTCACATCAACCTAAATGTGGGTATAGTGCACCGGCTGCTTTCGATCATCCAATGTAAATGTGCCACATAGGAAATCAAATTTGTACTGAATGGCAACACAAAGACCTCCCTCCACCTCCATTTCACCCAATAATTGATCAAAATTGATTCACCCATTGATCTCATAAGTGCATGCCTATTTTCTGTGAGCAGGCAGTCTGTCTTCAGACCTGCAGTGACTTTGCTTCCAGTGGATAACATTGCACTGTTGGTGTCTGGATGTTCATTAGAATCATATTGATGTCAGTGGTTTGTTGGTCTATGGTTTGAGTTTTAAAATAGTTGCTCTTGTGACATAGCATACCATACAAAAAAGGTTGGTAACCACTGCTTTAAGTAAGAATTTTTGTATTTTCTGTATTATTTTTTTGTTTTATTTTTTTTTCCGGACTGTACTGTAACTGCACTGAGACACCGTTACAGAATCCAACCCACTGTTCTTCCGGGAACACTTCAGTCTATATTGTACTAGTTTACAATGTTGCCTGTTCAGAGAATAGTTTTACCCTGTAACTAATCTGCAGCACTAATAATCAATCATTTATGAACCACATTGCTTTTGGCTTTAAAAAAATCGTACTACTAAGCACTATGCTAATGATTTTTACTGTATAAACACACAGCAGTCTCTTCACCCCAGGAATTACTTCAACTTAAAGTGAGGAGAAGTGTTAAATAAGCATTTTGAGTCCATTTTAATAATTCATACTAATTAACTACATTAGAGATTATTTAAATATTTTCCTTTTTTACTATTGCACTGCCCCTAACCATCGGCAACGAGCTGAAGAACTGAATTAGGGAGTCTCAAATGGGATGAGTTGTGCGGTGTAAGCTGACAGCAATTTAGGCTGATTCCCTGTCAACAGTGAGACTCACAGAGGCTCCAGCTGAGTTCCTCGGCTGCACTCAGGTGCAGCTGTGTGCTAACATTGTGTCCGAATATAAGACAGTTTTATCCTCATTAAAAACACTGTCCAGACAGAAAAAAAAAAGTACAAATACACTGGCTAAGGACAATTATGACAGTTTTGATGAGGAACTAAACATGGTCGAGTATTGTAGTGGAAGTAATGCCAGGGCAACAACATGTCAGATGAGTCACAGTTGGGACTGGCTATTTAAAGCAGGACAGAATCATAACAACAACAACAGTATTGGTATTCTGAATAACTATGAGCAGTGGGAAAGTTTTTTATGAAAAGGCCAAGACTCTGGTATAATTGATAGTATTTTATATTATATTTTTTTTAATGAAAATGTCCTTTTTTTGAGCTTTGGACCAATGGACCATGGTATAATGTTGTTCCCTCATTAAATGGATGGATGGATAATGTATTGGTTTTATAGCGCTTTTCTGGACACTCAAATACGCTTTACATTGCACTATTCATTCACTCCATACTTGGGGGTAGTAAGCTACTATTGTAGCCACAGCTGCCCTGGGGTAGACTGACGGAAGTGAGGCAACCAGTCTGCGCTATTGGCCCCTCCGACCACCACCAACCACTCACTCACTCTCTACATTCACTAGGCTTCCTTGTGTTACCAAACGGTCTCCCATCCAAGTATCGACCAGGCCCTTCCCTGCTTAGCTTCCAAGGTCTAACGGGATTGGGCATATCAATGGCCAGCTGGAAGGTCCAGGTTTGATTCTCACCAGGCCTTTCTGTGTGGAGTTTGCATGTTCCCCTTTGTGTCTGCGTAGGTTTCCTCCGGGTACTCCGGTTTCCCCTACCACTAAAAACATGTACAATAGGCCAGGATGAATGAGAGTGCCAAAGGCTACAATCCGGTGTGGCTTGTTCATTAACTTGCACTGTCCCAACCAAATAAACCAATAAATACATATATTTTTTAAAGTCAATCATCATGTTAGGAGCAGTTCTGTGCTCTAAGTGAGTCTATTCCAGTGCCACCAATGTGTATGCATGCTGTCAGCTTAAAGTGATGGCTTGTATCCACTGTTTTATCCCATGTTTTATCCCATCTGTTGCTGGTAGAGGCTGCTCTAGGTTAATTCAAAGTCTCTCAGTCCTCACTGTCCAAAAATAGATATTTTAGATTTTAAAATGTTAAAATATCAATGCCGAGGTGCCCAAAAGTAAAATTACACATTTCTCCACTTTAACCATTTATATGTTTCTGGCAGTTTTTTTCCTGTTACGCATCATTTTGAATTGTAATTGTGAGAACAGCAACAGTTTGAATTGTTTATTGTTAGCCCTCATCACTTGAAACCCGGGGCGATTTTAGAGTTCCAACTTTAGGGGTGCTAAGCACCTCGGAGGGTGAGGGGGTTCTCCCTCACCTGCACATTTTGAACTGAAAATATGTAATTTCCTGTAATTGTATGCATTTTAGATGAACTAATTTTATTGCAACACAATTGTAAAAATACATATATTCAAAATGAGACATTATTTACTATAACAATTTATAAGATGCTAATCAGATTGTGGCATAATTGTCTGTAACGAGTATATGAAAGTTATAATATTTTATATATTTTGCTTTCCTATTGTGCCAATGTGTCATGAGTGAGTTAATGTTGTATGAAATTCTTCCTCTTGTTGTGTCACCAATGAAACATACATAAAATCAACTTTATTATCATACAAATATAATATGATAAAAATATAGGAATAATAATAAATAAAAACATTAAAAACACACATAAAAACCTGTCTTATCCACTTTAGTCTGAAACCTCTGTCAGGACTCCTAGCCTAATGTTTTACAGTGTATGTGATGATTCTATTGTGGGTCATTCGCCCGAAATACAGCGAGAAATGCCTCGCGAGTTGCTGCGCTACACGTTATTGAATGTACAAACAAATCTGTTCATTAGCTAAATAAGTCCGAGTATATGAGACGGATTTTCCAAAAATAAAACCTGGCCAAAAGCTTGGGATGTGGAGAGCCTCTTTATAGCATCATCTGCATCCACAGAGAACATTATCTGCTGTATGTATGTGGTCTGTTGAAGACCAGCACCAAAGTTTAAACTCCAGGGAGAGACCATAGAGCAGAGTCTGAGGCGACAGCGCTGTGAGGAGAGGAGGGAGCTCAGCTATAGACATGAAGACCAAATCATTTAGTGAAGATGGGTGGTTTATGCTTTATTTCTGTAAATAAGCGTATTTTCTTAAATCACGCAAGAAAAAATATAGCAGTGCATAATACATTTTAGTGTGAATTTTATATTTTTTGTTATAAAAAAGAAAGAGGCTCCACAGCGACATAATGCATTTTTAACAGTTTTTCCTGTGCACCAAATTAAAATGACACTCAAAGCCCAAAACAAACTCTTCAAATTAATGAGTGAGCATTCATTGTTATTTGAGAAAATTTTCTGACTCAAACAGTGATGTGTTTACAAAAGGAGAACAATCATTTCAGTACAAACATAAATGAATAAACTATTCAAACAGTCCAATTCTGAATGCACTGTGAATACCAATAGCGCCGCGCCTTACCTAAGTTCGGTCACCCAGGAATGCTAATGTTTCTTCTTAACTATAAATTCATCACTAAGCCTGAATCCCTGACTCCATCAAATTTGTGCCGCTCATTTTTAGCGATTTAATTAAAAGTTAAAAGCCGCATATCGCTTCGTGTACTGTGCTTGGAAATACAACCGTAATGACCACCATCAGGGCCCTTTTCTTTGTACGCTTTGCTACGCCTCTATGGATTATTAACTTTCTATTTTATCCCCGTTCTGAAATTAGCTGATATGGCCAATTTGAATGTGCGCTGCTGAGGCAAGACGCTGGCCTTGTGCAGAGAGCAACACTGAGCCACTGAAATCGATCACGTTTCACAGCGCCACACTATGTAAACCCCAGCCGTCTGAAAAGAATCATCTATTGTTTCTAAAGCACTTGGTGACCGGGTCATCTCATTTGTGCTGGAGGTATGAGACCCTAAATAATGTCACAGATGCGGGGAATATTCCAGGAGCCACGGATGAAGCCATGAAGTCGGGCTGTTATGAAAAAGCCACATCACGGTATTGTTTTATTTTGGATATTTTGGGGGGAATTGTCTTACGTGGTAAATCGTGGACAGTGGCTGCAAATGTTCAGTTTCAAATAAGATGATTCTTTTTACAATCCTCTGCCCGCCATTCCGCTACTCTCGGACAAAAATACAGATGAAGTCTGTGATCGGCTCCGTACCAAACAGAAAGAACATTCAAAGTGAATACTCTCTGCACGGACTTTATTATATCAGAATATCTCCTTATTTTACACATTTTAACCTTGATATTTCCATTCTGTAGCGTGTTTTTTATCACTCTGGGCCACCAAAACACTCATAGAACATGATTGAAGACTTATTGCACTCATTCACGTATCTCTTCTCAGCCCAGTGTCCTTCGTGTGCGAGGAACATTGGGCGTGTGAAAGAGAAGGTGGCAAGTTTCAAACGATCTCCTGTGCCTGGAGATTTCAGCTTTAGCTTCAAAATAGTATCAGCATTGGGCAAGTCACTTTGAAAAGATAATCTATTCTATACTATAGGAGGAGTTTGGCATTGTTTCGTTCATACATTTAAATGCACTTGTAACTCGAGTTACTTATGACTAATATAGTACCGTATTCCGTGCAAGTAATATGTTATATCCCTTAGTTACTGAAAAAAGTAATATACTGTATTTTTGTCTCTTGTTACTTTTGTAATAAGTCACCCCCAACGCTGATAGTAATTTATTATTTTATTTCACAAGCTTCCCAAAACCTTCCACATGCTCTCTCCAAGCTCCTTGGGGATCTGCAGCCCGACGGAGAGGAGCCAGGTGGACTGAAAGAGCTTGTAAGCATTCATACTGTATGTGCAGCCATTTGGATGTGGTCAGGAGTGGAGTGTGGCTGAGCTTACATGCATGACGTGGAATCCCCCCAGTTAGTCCTGATCCTAATTTGATCTTGGTGGTACTTGACATATTCAAACAGTTATGGGGTGAAACATATGAGAACCACTGATATAGCATTTTATGAAAAAAGAATACGACTAAAAGTAATGTAAAATCTGTTGCCAAAGGTAACACTGCATTCATTCTCCACTTTTTGATCAGAGCAGAGAATCAGGTGGGCCAGAAAGATTGTTAGTTAATCACAAAGGTAACACACAGATCTATTAGATGCCTAGCACTTAAACTATTATTCTAATTACATGAGATTGCAACCATTAAGTGCCCTGGACGGAGAACACTATGGACCACTACGACCACCAGTAAACACGCACAAACTCTTCTCTTTTAATATTTATTCACAGTTGGGAATTCGGAGTAACCAAACCGTGCAGATTGTGCTCACGACAAAAGCTTTTATTTTACAGCCCAGAAAAGTTGGGAACAATTACTCCTCTAGTGTCTCTTTATGACACTGATGAAGCTGTTAGCAGAGGCCCGGAAAAGCCACAACGCGCTGGATCCTTTAGTCCCATTACCCAGCCCGACTTCAAACGGAGGCGTAAAACTTTTGCAGCGTGTCAAAAACTGAACAAACGAGAAAACAATTGGCAAAGTAACTTCACAGCGCGGCGCTTTTGATTCCCCCCACCATTACAAACGCATTTATGAAAAGATGTCGTTTAAAGATCTCCAACAGCTCTGTTCTCCGAGAGGTGATCTTGTGATCTCACAGTGCTGCGACAAAGGGGCACACATGTGATACAATGCACGCTGCGCCACACTATCATATGAGACTACTGCAGATGAAAAAGGCCTATAATTGCAAACACGTAGCATGGCTCAGCCAAACACAGGGGCACGCTCAGACATGCACCTAGCAGGAATCCTGTTTAATGTTTGATATGTCCTAGATGGCAGGCCATAAATAATTGCTTCAGCTTTAGATGAATGGTGCCTTCTCAAGTCATTATTTACAGTGGAAGGCAAATTCACTGTGTCCCCAAACAAACTCCTGAGAGACATATCACAGAGCAGCATGCTCACCTAAAGCTACAGTGATAATGAATCACATTTAACGTGGAACTCTAATGATAAAATGTATTTATTTTTTAATTGCTGCACCATAATGAATGTCAAGGATCAAGGTAAGAGATGTATTGTATTCTTGGTACAGAAAATAGAATGAAAACTGAGTGATATTGTGTCAATATTCTGACAGGATGCCTTTTACAAACATGCAAAAGAGCTGCTTATTTGTACACAGTCCCACCAGCTTTTCCCACCCCGAGGAGATACTACTCTGGCCCCAGTGCTGAGTGTGGCTAATGATGACGCACGCTCCTAAAACTCTGTGTGCCCCAACACGTGTGTGTGCTTCATTTTTCTCTGTGTGGTTAATGTGTGCACTAGATCAGAGATGTTTGGTGAAAATATCAGTGTTTATCTTGCCATGACTGTGAAGAATTTAGCAACTTTTCTACAGTTAGCCTTGAGTTATAGCCCCCCCCCCCCCCCCCCTCCACTTGTAGCAGCCGCACACGCTCCTCGTTTGTTCATATGAAAAATACCATGGGTTTTTTCGACGTGTGTATATTACATAAACAGGACAATAATCGTGTGTGCATTGTTTGTAAAAAAACTTTCTTAGTTGAGCAAAAATGAGAAAACATATGAACAGACTTAAGTTCTCATCCCAGAACCCCTGTTAGGTCTATGGTGTGCAAACACATTTGTAGAAAGTGGAGCTGGAGTTTGGGCTACTCTGACGAGGTTTGCACCCAAACACCTCAGTTCTTGGAACGTTAAGAAGAAGAGAGAAAAAAAGCCGAAAACCAAACAAATGTGCCTGACCCTGCCTGGTCTCATGTGTATTTTATGTTTATACACTTTCCAGAATTCTAGATCTAATTTATCCCGGGCAACAGCAAAAAGTGCACTATGTTAAACAAGGTTTGTTTTTGTTTTGTTTTTTACAAAAGACTGGTCACAAACACGCGGCACGATAAGTGAAAAGAAGCACTTTGGTACAGTAATATTTACAGAGACATGAACTCAAAGCTAATGTTCTTCTAGGTCAGGGTAACTGCACTTTTCTATTGAACCACAACATTTTAATATTTCTTTTGATAAATCCAAAAACAGACCTGTATCTGTCCGTGAGGTTAGCGTGTTCTGCAAATATTATATAGCGCACATCTTATTAAAAAGCATGGCACCTCTTAATGTAAACTGTCATCTACATTCCCACTAGAATTCATCATTTGGCCCAAACCTTTACTGAAAATGTCACCAAAATAAAGTATTTATTGAAACACTCCTGGTTAACAGCATATTTCACACCTCATTTTGACGCCGCGCTGTATTCAATGTGCATGTCAGAGCAGCCCTGGGTGTTGTGCGTCGTTCATTTGCGCGCTGTTTTCCCTATTGAGATAAGAAATGAAATCTGCAGGAGCAGGGGATGCTGGCTCGTGCTGCAGGGCGGCGAGGCAGCCGCTCTGATAATGGAGCTGACTCCCTCTGCACAGGCTGAGAGGCACAGAGCCGTGGCGCCAGCCCCGCCGCTGTGTAAGGAGAGCCGGGTGTCATGCACAAGAGCTCTGCTGCTCACAACGGGAACACATGGGCCAATCTGCATGTGATAAAGAGCGAGCGCAGGGCACAAGTTTATATGCGGTTGCACCTCAGGGGAAAATTACTCCAGTGTAACTAAAGTCGTTTAAGAAGCTTCATGAAATCAGAATTCAAATGTAATATATTCTCGCTACTTTGAGGAGGCTTTGCAGTAATCTCTAGATACGAAGAAATAGTAAAAGCTGTACAGTATGGCGCGATAGCAAGCGTGAACACTAATTTTAGTTGTAACTAGGGGCGGGAGACTTGCCAAAACAATTTATATTATAATTCCCAAACAGCCCGGGTCACGATTTCGATCATCATGAACCCTCTGCACTTCTTCTTCCATAGAAGCGTCTCTGTGTTGGAAGTAAAATAAACTGGGACCATTGCACCGAACCGCAGCAACCTCAGTGAGACAATACTCAATGATTGATCAGGTATCTCTCTATCGGAGCCGTGCCAGCGGATTCCCCTTTGCCCCCCTCATTGTCTGCGGCTGTCTGCGCCCCTGAAACTGCATATGTGTCAGACAGTGTATTATGCAAATGTAAAAGGGGTTTTTATTTTACCAATTGGCCACTCACCAGGAATATTGTGCGCAGTTTTTGGATGCTCCTCACAGGGTTGACTTCAAAGTGGTCTGTGGAGAGAAATGAAACGGTTACACCTTAATATGCAGTCGCCAGAATAACAGTCAGAAGCATACGGCACCAGTTGTAATAGTGTCACAATCATAAAAAGAGTTCAATTTATGCTTCCACCTTTTGTGCATTCCCAGACTTAATACAAATGGTTTCTCAGCAAGCGTGGCATAATCATCTTCTGCCCAGAGCCTCAATTGAAGATGTAATTTAAATCAGGAATCCAAGCAGAAATATTATTTTACCTGCTTGCTCTAAAATGGCTTCCTAATTTGTGAAATCATATTTTAGTGATTCCACGCACAATAAGAGTATTTTTTTTCTTCCAGTAGTAGTTGTATTGGAAGTAGCCCAATTATTACTAGTAATATTCCAGTCACAATATGGGTAGAAAAGAGACGCATATCAGAGGTGTGTCTTATATTTTTACTTTTGTCATCTTTGAAGTCGTTTGAGGCGAGACACTGCAGGTGAATAGGGATTTTTTATTTAGTTAGAGTTGTCGATTTGAAACTTTTGCTGTAGATTACTAGCATAAACATGAGAAAAGAATATATTGTTTTCATATTAAAATTAGGCCTTTTATGCCTAAAAATAACCATGAATAATGGATGGATTCTGGTTTATATTGATGGTTTTTATTTCATTGACATATTTGTTACAAAGACATTTTCAGAGAGGATTTTGGATATCTATGTTTAGTTGACCTCTCCTGGAGCCGCCACCTTATTGTGGTGGAGGGTTTGAGCCCGAATGATCCTGGAGCTCTGTTGTCGGGGGCTTCGTGCCCCTGGTAGGGTCTCCCATGGCAAACAGGTCCTATAGGTGACGGGTCAGACAAAGAGCGGTTCAGAAGCCCCTTATGAGAGACCAACAGGCCCGGTTAATCGTAAGGCCGTCCTTCTGTGGACCCACCACCTGCAGGAGGAGCCATAGGGGCTGGTGCTCCAACAGCTGCCCCCACGACCCGGCAACGGACAAGTGGAAGAAAATGGATGGATGGATGTTTAGTTGTAAAATTAAGTGGAAAAATATGCAAACATTTTAATTTTGCCGTGTTTTTTTGTTAAATTAAAACTCAATAAATCAGGTTAGGAATTAGATTTTTTTAAATATTCAAAATATTGTTATGTCCAAGAGTGGAAAGTTAAGAGTCTGTAGGTGATACTGATGTGGAGATAATTGTCTAAATATTTTTAGAAAATGGCCCTTGAAATAAAAAAAAAAATCCATATAAATATGGAGAAACACTGAGTCAATGCAATATATAAACATGTTATTGTGAAGATTCGGTATTTGGTTTGTTTTCAGGTGACAGTTTATAAATTAAGTTGGGCCGAAACCTGACAATTATAAAAAAATATATATATAGTTTTGCCTGTAGAGTACAAGGGAAAGTACAGTAATAGGAGTATTTTCAAGAGTACAGCAACAGCAACTGTTGCTAAATATTTCTTGTCTTCTTTATACATTGGTGTAGAGAGAGAAGTATAAGTATGCAAAAAAAAAAAAAAAGAAACAAAGAAAAAGCAGTAAAAGTGGCTCTGGTTTATCTTGCACTTTACAAGCTTAACAAGTTTCTCAAAGCTCATCAAATATAAATCTGTCCCAGCTGCCCTGTGGCTGACTGACAACAACGTGCCTGCCAAAATGAGCATCCATAACCAATCTCTAACTCACTTAATAAACATCGAAAGTGCACATACACAACTACAGTATGCACAGGTTGAAACTGGGAGTCCAGTTTTTAGAAGACTCTCAACCGCCAGAGGCGAGTCGTCCTGCACAGGGGACGAAGTGGCAGTAAGTAAAGTGGTAGTTGTAGCGATGAAAAACATTTTGTTCAATGTAGCAGTTTAATGAAGTAGGCCCATACTTTCAGTTCTTCACCAGTGAAATTTGGAAGCACTCAGATTTGGAGTACATATCCTCACTCAGCTGATAATGGCCCTGAACTATGCTACTTTTAATTAGGCCTACCTTTTAGCTCATTACTGACAGATGCACTGACTATGGCATTGCCACAAAGCTGTGAAGTAACCTTTGGAGATGATTTCTGCCTTGAAGCCAACTAGCACTCAGTAGCATAGATGGGTGTCAGTCACAAGGCCATCTTAATTTACAGTACGCCTTATATGTTGTATTACATCATTTTAGTCGACTCTCACTGACTTTGGTGAGAGACATATCCGTGGCCGATATAGTTCTTTAATGCTTTATTCAGGTGCCAGTCTGTGTGCAACATTGCTCTGTGATGTCTCCTCCCATCGCCTGCAGCATCAACAAAGATCTCACACCAGCAGTACCCAGGGCATCCAGGCGCTGTTTTTGGATAACACACAAAGTGGCTCTTGGTAACAAAAGTTATTGTCCAAATAATTAAAGTTTACTGTTCATTATCAGGAGCTGAAAATATTACGAGGCGCATTTGTATAAATGTCAGATATTTTTTGACTAATAAATTGAGCTGCTCTCCAAAACGGTGCCATGAGCAAAACAAATTAGCATTAACAACCAAAATATGAACATATGAATAATCAAGTGTTGCAACTCACAACTAATTGGCCAACGTGTGAGTGGTGAGGGCTATTTGTTTTTCATATGGGCCGATCACAAGAATTCTCCACAACTCAGAAAATTGCACATGGCTTTGGTGGATATATTCACCAGAGCCTCAGCTTTTTAAATGCTTGTACAGCCAACACAACATTTCATGCAGCATTTTATACATTGAGCAGGATCCTAGCATCATTATAAATACCAAACAAAAGCAGACTCAAACAGAAGGTGCATGTTTCATACATTATTTTTGTATTAATAAACATTTGTTGTCACAGTATACAAGTCAAAGGCATTTTCATTGAGAGACGGTATTTATTTTTAGAATAAATAGCAAAGGAGTCGGGGTGAATCTAAGATCATACCATCTAAAAATATGCAAGAGATTGATTTCATTTGTAACTTGTGATAACATTCCGCTGAGAACTAACCACCATAACACCGATGCTAATTAGGGAAAAACAAATTTCAAGTTGTACGAAGGGTAAACAAAGCTGTTGCACATTAGTGACACTGGGAAACTTTTAAGGTCCATGAGTCAGCCATTAGCGCTAAACCACAACCTCATAATCACAAAAATACCACATTAAACCCATTGTACTAAACCATTTTTTTTTTACAATGCAATTTTCTGTCTCTAAAATCCCATTACATGTCGCCCTATGGGCCGCTCTCCCACTGACCTATGGCAGCAATGTGAAAAGTCTCATTTCGTGGCTTCCCCAGTACACTGGGATGTCTATCTTCTGCTCATGTCCCCTGAAGCAACCAACACCGAGGAATTGATTAAAACATGGAGCAAACACGCTCTTACACACTGGCCCGTGCAGTTATAATCTGCTGTACCAAGGCGGCATGCTAACTGCCTCTCCATCTCTTCATCACACGCCCACGTATCAAGCAAGCATACAAAACCCAGCACGCACACAGGCCCAGGAGATGGACACACGGCTCTGCCATTTAATTACTATTGTCACATATATAATTTAACACGCAGGGAGATCTACCAGTGACCTGGGAACTGGAGAAAGGCTGCTTTATCAAAAAACAAAGAGAACAAAACATCCACAAGGTCAAGTGTCACATTAAAACCGCCTCCAGCCTTTTCTTCAATTAGGACTGGGATTAGAAAAATCATGCTTTCATTGTTTTGTAACTGATCATAACTGCCACACAATTGAGACCACCTGCCACTTATAGTAACTGCTATGCAATTTTTCCCTTTCTTTCTGCCCAAATCGACTCAGACGATGTGTTGGCTCAGACACAATGAAGACCAATTGGCGAGGACATAACGTTCGCTTCACTGGTCAATGGTCAGATTTATTGTTTTGTCGCATAAATGTAACCATGTCTTTCAGCGCAGTAGGACTGAATGTAGCTGAACAGTTTTGCTGTAATGTACCCTGATGCAGGCTCTGCCTTCTCATTTGCAACCGTCCTCAAGGACAGGCAGCTATTTGTTCAGCGTTCACCACTTCCGAGTTTCAGTATGCAGGGTGAGCTAGCAACATGGTAGATTGGTGTCCGCATGGCAACAACATTTACGTGAATCCACTCCAAAGGTTTATTCCAAAGTCAAAAGCCTGATTGTGTATTGCCGTTGCTGGCAGTGACAGGGAGCACACACTGGTCATAGAAACATTACCACCTCACAGCTGAAACACCCTTAGGAATTTTTAATGAAGAGTGACAAAAAAAAAAAGCTTGGGGGCAATCCTATAATGGTGCATGTGTGAAAATACACCCACACACCCAAACCCACTCGAATGGAATAAACATGTGGAGGGCACTTGCTGTTATAAACCTTTCAATAAAAAACAAATAAACATAGTATATAGCTGATCCAAGCCACAGTGAACTTAAGCATCAGCGGTGAATGTACACAGGGCGTATATGTGGTCGAAGCAAAGACTCGCTCTCTAATCCCTCTCCCCCTGAAGGCATCATGGCGGAATACAAAACAAGGAGCGACACGGTGCGAACAGGAAGGATACCTTTGCTAATGCACCGCGCCACGGCTAACTGATGGCACTGATAATAGCACTAAGCTAAACAAGCATGTGTGTTGACTGCCCGCTGCCTCCGCACCGTGAGGAATAACAGACAGCATACGGCTCCGTTTGCTGGCCCACTCACTTGGCACCCTGACCATTAGCGCTGCCTCGAAGGTGGGCCGTGGTGACCTCCAGAGATGAGAGAGCGTAGCAGACAAAGGCAGCGAACCCGAGGCGAGATACAGACCCACACCCAGCACGAACAGCACATGTATGGATAATCGCTCTGAGGGAGGTGTGAAAGGATGAGGAGAAGACAGGACATCATAGTCGGATGTGAATGTTAATACTTTGACATAAGATGGAGACAACTTGCATCTCTTCTGTGAGACGGACAGCTGCTGCTATGAGTAAATGTGCCAAGAGAGATGCATGTAATCTTTTTAAAACAAGTGAGAGATGATTACCGCTATTCACCAGGGGAAAAGATAGTGCCATAGCTGTATAAAGTACTTAAATATACATTGCGATAATCTTCCGAGTAATTTCGATGTAATGTCTAAAAGACCTCATTTAAAATGAATTCAGCTTTATCCTGCTGCGTTGAACTAATTTCTAATCACACAGTAAATAATTATGTTTTTTATTTGATTGACGTGTTATTTGGAAAAGAGCAAGCCAGTCAAGTGTATCATCTAAAATATTAACATTATCAGTGGTTGTTTTTTGTCCTGAACATTTAACATTGTTGATACTGCTTAGAAAATGTCTGGATAAATCAAAGTTTTGTTTTGTTATTGTGCGTTAAAGGGAAACCTCTTGTTCACCACTGTGACACTCCCTGACAGAATCATGTCAAATAGTATCCGCTGTAATAATTGCTCTGGTCATGCTGCTATTCTGATCAAAAACACATTAACTATTCAGTGAACTTTGGTCAACAAAAAGGGAATTATGTATCCCTTCTGTTAGATAATAATAATCTGCATAAAGTGATGAAGCATGATCGAGTCCAAACAGACGTACAGGAACAGCGAAGACCATAACCTGCTCATACATACAAGGAATCAGGCATTTACAGAAGTTAGACAGTTGGACATTTGTTTCTGATTGAGCGATTTGCTGTGCAGTAATGGCAATGTAGGTAGAGAAATCCATAATGCAAAGATTTGAGCAGCTCGGCTCTTTCATCTGAGCACTTCTGATGATTCAAAAGTGTGTGCTCATGATCTTCTGCTGGCATAGTAAGGTTCACAGCCCTGCCTACTTCTTCTCTAAGTGAGTTGATGATGTCCACAGAGCTATTTATACACACAGCCAGGCTCAGCACATTTCGGGCCGGCACATAAATAATCAGTAAGGTATGAGAGACACACCAGATCACTTTGCTTTAACACAGCATCTTCTGGCTACACACTTTTTGTATGTGTAGTGCAACGTTGGCAACATCCCTCATGGCGCTGTTTTGTCCCTGCTGATGCGTTGGGCCCTGAAACAATTACTTACTAATGCAGATGTAAACAACTGACTGGCTGCATTAATGGTTTATTTGACTGCAGCGCCTGCAATGGCCACATCGACTACTTCGGACAGCATTAATAAGACATGCTGTAGAACATACCATGTGTCAGCACAATGCAAACCTCTGCCTAATAGAATATCATTGTGACAAATATAGCCGATTCTGATCAGGCTTTTCTGCTTAACAACATGAGACTTAATCAATAGTCTTTTCTTCATTGAGAAATCTGCTCCAAACATAGACATATACCACAAAAGTGTCAACAGAGCTACAGTGCTATTTCAGGTAGCACTTTAGCAGTGCATTAACATGGTAATTATGATAATTACATGAAACAGGGCTCAAACTTCATTTATTATATGAGTTTTATGACATGACTAATCATAACACTTACCCTAACCCAGTATAAGGACTGTAAATTACAAGAAAAAATGGCTAGCATTTTGATTATGGAATATGGGTTGCAAAATATTATAGTTCTCAATTTACTCTTAGTTACTACCATACTATTTATTTCCATTGTGTTATTACAGGATAGTCGTGAGATGCCGATGGATGCCTAACACCAGGGCTTAATTTGATCCCCCATTTGGGGGAACGCATTCCCCCAATTCTCAGTTTTTCAGGGTAAAGGATCCGGGAAATATTTAGGAGGATCCGGCAAAGATTTGATCTGATATAATGGTGTTTAATGAGAGTGTTCGGGCAAATGTTTTGGCCTGTTCCCACCGAATCCATCACATCAAACCAAAAGTGTTCCTGAAAATACAAATTTATAAATTAAGCACTGCCTAACACTAAATAGTAAATTGATTTATTATTGTAGCGGTTTGTTGTTTTGTGAGTTGGTTATAACTGGCTAAAAGATGATCAAATCAGCAGCAAATGCTCTGCTAAAAGGTCCGTTCTCTCCGTAAACGATTGAAAGAGCCATTCCAGAATGATAGTCCTGTATTACAGTGCTGTTATTTGCACTGAAAAAGCAAACTGCCTCTTTCCATGTTACCACTTTGACAAAACAATCTCAAACTCACCTGCACCGACCTAGACTGCCACTTTAAAAACAACAATGACAAATAACCCCAATACTTAATAACCCCAATACATAAATTATGACATTTTTGAGTACTGATCGATTGGGGTTAGTCCCTATCTACCAATAGTCCAATACATCAATGAATATTTAAGATAAGATAAGATAGGTCAACTTTCTTGGGCTACAGTGCCACTTGTTGTCAATTTCCAGATTGGATTTAATACTGAAAATGCAAGTTGATAAAAATAGGATCCGTTTTACAAATGACAGTCACTTGAGCAAAACAAAAACTTTTTTTGACACTGCATACATCAGAAGAGCATGAACTTATGGAGCTGTCAGGATTGTGATATTCTTTTAAGTCTGCGAGAGAAGACGTGTTAAAAACTCTGGGAGGTTCACTTTAAACCCCAATATGTCAACAGACAGACACACGAGCTGTTACCAGCTGTCTGTCTGTGTCAGAGATAAGCACACCAATTATCTAGAAATCTGAAACACAACAAATCCTTTACAAATGATGATCCAGTGGACTGAATAATAAACCAAGAACACTTTAATGCTTTACAACAGCAACAACTAACCTGCGATTAACCTGGTTAATAACAACTAACATATCATCGGCTAAAGACTCAAGTCAGTGTTACTGTCAAGCAAGTTCTTTTATCCAGGTTTGGTAATGGCAGAAATGTAAACTCTTTGAGGACAGAGTTTAAGCCAATACAAAATACTATGCAATAAAGTCCGGTGGCAAGTTATTGATGGCCACTGCATTGCACGTCACATTCGGACAACATTTCCTGTTGTACAGTGATTGTTTTCATAGCTTTCTCAAACGGTCATGGTTAGCTGGACCTCAGACAGCCGCGCTTAGTCAAACTGACAGACCACTACTTCAACTGAACAACAGCAAAGCCCTGGTATGATCCACAGTCAGAGCCCCATTTAAACTGCTGCACCAATTGTGGCAGAATCACTTTTGTTTGTTTAGCCCCAGAGATGAGCTTTGAGCCGTTCGGGGACCTGCGTATCTACTATCCAATCATTTGCTGCAGTATCCGCTGGACACAAAAATACCACATGCAGTAGTTCAGGCTGAAAGAAATCAAACGTAGCTGTGTGACAATATGCTATTAGACACGACAGCGCTTCACCGCCGACTTGAATACCTTGTCTTCATGGTGTCAGAGGATCCCTCACTTACATTTATATCCCCACTGTCCCTAATAATAACTAACTCCGGCTTTCACCGCGAATAATGTGATAAGGACCACCAGACACGCAGCACTGTGTGGACCATGCTGTTTTATCCCACATGCACTGGCCAAGAAACTGAGAGACACAATACAATTTGTCGCTTTAATTTGTCTCCTCAGTGAGTGATTTTTGTGTTTATCATCTAGTTACGGTATTTATTTAACCTTCAATGAGTAAACAAAGACTATAGAGAATACTTTAAAAACAGTTGACATTGTTAGAGAGAATAGAGTCCTGTCTTACATCTTTAGAAAGACTATTCCACATTTTAGCTGCCTAAAGAGAACTACTCAAACATATTTCTCCAGGAAAAAAAAAAAGTCTACACAGTCTCAAATGACACATTATCTTTTCAAAAAATCCACCCTGACATTTATGTCTCTGTGGAGCCTACCATAGTCCATGCCATACTGCCACAGCACATATGAAACATCTGAAAGCCAGCCCTGTTGCACTGTCTCCATGTATGTGCGGAGCATTGACGGGCTTTCTGATATTGAAGGGGATTATGTGACTTAAGTCTCCGTGTTGTGCATGCCTGGAGAAGTGTTCTACTTGGACGGAGACTGATCTCGCCTTGCCAGTCAACTGCGTCTGAAGAATACCCACTTCCTCCTCTTCTGCCCATAATCCCGAGAATATACAACTCTTTAATGCCTAACATCCTTAACACGGCTCTGTCAATGCCTTGAATCAGAATTAGCCACCATGGATGCCCAATCCATTTTGCAGCGCACGTTAGGCCTTTTTGCATGTCACTGCTTTTATGCCAGCGCCATGACTCTGGTTCAAAGTGATGTGGATAAAGAGAGAGAAACTGATAAGGGGCATGCAGGCAAAAAAAAAAAAGATTCTCTATGTAATGCATTTATCAGATTAAACCATCTCCAACCCTTAGTACATCTATATGTCTTCCACAATATCATCCCGGCACTATCCCTATGGCGAGTTTGATATACAGGCTGCACTTTAGGCTGCAAAGTAAAGCTGGAGATTTCCATTAAGATAAATTGGAAAAACGTCGCGATGCGAAGGCCGCAGAACTCCCTGCTATGGTTTCACGGAAGGACAACCTACGGAAAAGCAATAACTGATTTAGTTTTTGTGTTTCTTGACAGTAATCCCGTCTTCCCGGTGCTGTGTCTAACCAGACCTGCCATCTATTTTATTCAGCCTCTCCTTTGTAGATGTTGATGGCGGCTGAATAGAAAGAAAAGCCACCGTGCTGCTGTATTCAGTTATTGTCAAGGGCAAAATGCTGCCTCCTCCTTTACATTTTAATGTCTGCGAATATGTGATGCAACGTGTTGTTGGGGACATCAATGCCTGCGAATATCTTGCCAAGCCAAAGACTGTGTGTGCATGAGCGCATGACATTACCCTCCAAATGTTCCACACAGCGACCAGCAAACTTTTCAGGGAGCCTGGATTGGAAAGCTGCAATGAAACAGCACCAGCCTGGCTAAAAACGCAATTTGAAGTAAGATTTAAATATGGTATAATTGTGTATGTATTTGTTTTGGTTTGGATGATGTTGATAAAAGATAGCACAAACTCTTATGGTTATAAAGTATTTGGGTAATATTTTGTATAGAGGATTAAACTATTTACCTCATATCACTATCACTGCTACAACTGCTGTGACAAAATCTACTACTCTTACTACTAAGTTACTCCTCACAGTAGCGCTTAGGAAGAATAGTCAGTTACTTACAAACATACTGGGCGCTTTTCACCACCGGGTCATGTTACCTTTAGAACAATTCCAGTGATTAATGCACTCAGTTCGTAAATGAATTACCTGGATATTTCATCGTTCAATCAGCCCCCTAATCTGCTTTACTTTGAAAAGACAAAACAGAAGAGAAATATTTAACCTTGGGCAGTGGCCGGGCCCTACCAAGATTTGTGAGTTCACAAAGTAGAATCCATCTTCTCCAGCTCGGGGCAATGTGTTTCTGGTGTGACCAATGGTGTGGGTGGACTGGCAAGGGCAGCTTTCGAGATTGAAACTGCACCAAGTGTTTTACTGCTATTTGATGGTGGTTACGACATGAGGGGAGGAAAAAATGACCTTTTAACAAAAATCTCAAGCAGTTTTTTCATCAACAAATTTAGACACAAAATCAGCAATGGCAAAACTCAGTGATTCATGCGAATGTAAATATTGCATCACCTAATGTTGTAACAATCATTTGGTGGGATATTGTGCTGCCCTTAGGCCTGTCACGATAATTACTATATAGACTTATCGTCCAATAAA
This sequence comes from Proterorhinus semilunaris, assembly GCA_021464625.1. Lineage (NCBI taxonomy): Eukaryota > Metazoa > Chordata > Actinopteri > Gobiiformes > Gobiidae > Proterorhinus > Proterorhinus semilunaris. The sequence goes on along the minus strand of CM038354.1, from coordinate 18,028,051 downwards.
TGACAGAAAAACAATAGATTTTTAGTGTCAATAATTAGCATCCGTACATTTATTTAGATTTTTCCTTCATTTTTATCCTATTTTTGCAATACTTGAACAATTTCACTAAATTAAATATGCGTTTCATCGAGTTTCATGTGAATTGCAACTCGTGTGTTATAAAGGAAACGTCAATACGCACTTTGAGAGCAAGGTATTACTGAGAGTTCAATCCTCAATATTATCGTTCTTCGTGATATATCAATATATCAAACTTCAAATTAGGGATGGGACGAAATATCGTTTGGCGAAATATCGCGATACAAAACGTGACAAAACGCATCGAGTTAAAAAAAAAAATGGATCGCGAAATTCTTTTATTTATTATTATTATTATTTTTTATAATTTAAAAAAAATTAAAAATTCATGTAAAGCGTCTTTGAGTGTCCAAAAAGCGCTATACAAGTTCGATGTATTATTATTATTATTCTTAAATGAAAAAATATATATATATATCCGGGGAATGGTGCAGTGCGTCGTCATGTCAAGTCACAGGAATGATATGTTAGTTTTTTTGAAGAAGAACCAGTCCTGAGATACATTAACCTCGGGTTAGAGCAGCACTAAGGGAGTGTTCTTGTGTTTCCCTGTGTTCAACTGAAACAAAAATAAACAAGTTGTTATTATACAGTCAAATTTTTTTCTTTTTTGATATCGTTTCGTGACTCTGACATATCGAGGTGCATTGTATCGTGAGTTTAAGTGTATCGTCCCATCCCTACTTCAAATGTTGTTATCGTGACAGGCCCAGCTGCCCACAAAGACCATATAGACCATAAAAACAACAAAGATGTGAAAAGTGCATAAATATAATACATACAAATCTAGCAGCACAAAGCATAAAGATAGACCACTTTATTGCATGCGCTTTGAGACAACTCTGCGTTATGTATGGATATTAAGTAGAACATACGAAGTACACTCTAATTTGCACTTGTTTACAGAAATCCCATACGCTCCTTCGTGCGCCCTCTATTGGCTTCCTTTTAGACATACTATATTAGTTGCATGCATGCTATTTGCTCCACCCTGTAGCCCACAAATGCATTAGCGGATGCATCTCTCTTGTCTATCATTAGCGGTGTTGCTCGTAAATGTCACTATAAAGCTGGATTCTCGCTGTAAATGCCAGGCTCTAACAAGGACATCCACAGCCAGCACAACACCAAATTACATCTTTTGTATTCTCTGTTCGACGAAGCTAAACAGTAGGAAGTCTGCAGCTCGCATCCGGGGGAAGAAAATGTATTCAGAGCCAAAATATAAAAATACAAGCAAGGCAACCCTTTGTCAGTTGTAATTCCTGTCCATGTTTTGACCCCTTCTGACAGCTGACTTGATGCGCACTTTTTGGAGGAGGTGAGGTCTTTCACAAATACAAACTTTCTGTCTATTTCCAGAGGAGAAGGAAGCAGGGGAGAGACTCAGGGACCTCTTCTGTCAAAATGCAAACAGAGGACGGTGTGGACAACAAACTACAGAGAAATCCCACACAACTGTGCAACGTTTGGCAATCAGCAACGTTTGAGCTCTTCCGCCTGCCTTTGAAAATAGTAGCGATTCCCATGATATAAATACCCTGACTGATACATATTACAGATATACCTTACAATACTCTCTGTGAAAGAATACCTCAGGCATACTATATTAGCATCAGAATACTTTCAAGAGAACCATATGTACATCTTAAAATCCCTTTTGGCTTCTCTGTTTTGTTCAGTTTTTTTGTCAAAAAAAATTGACAAATGCCCTACATTTCTATAGTCACGTTCCACCTCTGGGACTGTATAACAATATGCCGTGTCTCTATTTTAAACGGCTTCATACTGTGCCATTTGCATATCCCATATTGCACATTTATTACGCTCCCATGAATAATCTAATTTCCATAGAGATCTGCAGGGGTACCTCTGTATGATAAACCTGCAACGTTATACGGGATTATCTTGCTGTTTAGCTACTGTGTGTTTACAATATTACCCATTACACTTATGCAAATGTGAGGTGACCCGACCAGTGCAGGGTGAAAAACACAACAGGAAATCCATTTTATCAGTCAAATCAGAGGCAGTTGAATGTACAATTCCCTCCTATCGGGAATGCTAAATAATTTACAGAGTGAGAGTGCATAAAGATGATTTTGTTTTTTTTACACCAGGAAACTGAGGCTTATGAAAATGCTTACATTAAGTGCGCCGTACGAATACATTAAATCTAAATAAGGTGAAACAGTAAATGTTCACAGCCTTCAGAGAGCACAGAAAGGATGTTTGTCCCCATGCATATTCTATCTAATTCAGAACATTAAGGACACACTATGAGGCAACTCCTGTTGTGATATTGGGCTATACAAAACCATTGATGGATTGACACTGCATGTTGGTACTTTCAGAGTCTTTGCAATAATGGCCCAATGAGGTTTTAATTACTTCAATGAAACATAGGGATTTTGCAAAGCCATGGTCAGTTATGTTATTGTTAAGAAACCTTTATTGATCAGAATTAATGGTACATGTTGTGGACAGTTTGGTTTGTGATGCTTACCTGTAGGACTGTATTTGGTTTGTACTTAATCAGATAGTTTCACACACACTAACTTATAGGGGAACAAGACGTTTAACACCAGCATACACACATCTCTTTGCAGTGAATATTGTATGAAATTGAATAAAATTTAGCAATCTCAGTTATGCTCAAACTACCTTTGATAGCTTTCATTATTAAAGATAGAGTGTAACACAAAGTGTAGACGACACAATGATTAACACGTGTTGTCAGTGGCTTGCTCTTACCCAAGCCGAGTGAACACAAGAGAAGCACCCACCCGACAATTTTTCATTAATTTGTCTTCATTTAGGCTTAGACAGTGAGAGGGGAATGTAATTATGTAACCAAAGCCCTGTTCCATCCCTTGTGGGAATAACCAGTGAAATAAGATTCACCCTGCAGAGTTTTAAAGCCAGATTTGAGATTGGTGTCATTGGAGTTAATCCCATTATGGGGGCAAATAGGAGTCTGGGTGAAAGTACGGATATGTATACAGAGAAAATAGGATCAGCGCGCAGATTCAGCCAAAGCCGCGCTATGGGTGAACTCTCGCTTTAACGGATTAAACCGAGTCAGCCGCCATGATTAACCTGAACTACTGTTGGAGCGATGGCCCTTTGCACTTTACAGCTTACGCAATGCACTCACAAGCCAAGGTTTCGGGATCGCTACAGCGTCCCGAGGTGAGGGAAAAAACATGTCGTCTCATTTACTGGGGTGACTTTTCAGTAAATACAAACAGAGATTATATTTCAAACACTGACTCAACTTGAGCATAATGCCAGTATTGCAAGAATATCACTCAAATTACTGCTACAACTAGAACTCACAGCAAGGAGTTCTCCGGTTCAATCACGGCCCTTTCTGTTTTCCATGTGTGTATGTGTTTCTCTCACGGTGCTATGGCTTCCCCAACAACTGTAAAACAAAGGCTAATCCTGGCCATGTTCAAGCTCTAGAGAAGAGTTCACTGCAGTTCGATCATCCCAGGGCCTTAAAGGTTGGGTTAAATGCAAAGAACAAATTGAATAAAATATGATTTTTTTATTTTTAAGGGAAAATAAAGCCCTGTGTCGTTGCAATTCCTCTGTGGGCCATTTAAGTAGAGCTAAATGCTTTGAAGACAACATTAACTTTAGTCTAGTTACAGTACCTTCAAAATCATATGCTTATAACTCCACCCACTGCGTTTCACCCGTCCTTTTCAGTCTTAATAGGGTACAATTTTTGGCTCCCAACGCCAGCGCTTGGCCGCCCCTCATGTCCATCTGTGTCAGGGCAGAAGACTTGAGGGGGGTTTGACTAGTACCGCACAGACCAGCGGGGTGACTCGGCTCGGCAGGATTTGTCACAGAAAGAGAACACTGGCTGTTGGTGTTGAGTCGCGGCGGAAAGGGGGCGGGGGCGCGTGGTGACAACTGCGTGATACATGCTCTGGTGACGGCAGCACTATCAGGCCGAACTGTCACACGCTGATAACCCAGACAGGAGGAGGTAACCACGGGCCCCGCCACCGCCAAGTCTAATCTGAGGTTCAGCAACACCACTATACACACTGCCTTTTCATGTCTGTGGAAGCATTGAGATGAAGCTGTACCTTTCATCTGTAGACCAGTGGTTTGTAAACTGTGGTATGGCGAGTGCAGCTGATGCTGATGTCACAGGCAAGTAATATAATAGATTTAACCCTGGATTACTGGAGTTTAAGGGTTAGGTTTAGGGTCAGCGTTTAGGGTTATGATTAGGGTTAGGAACGGCAAATATCATGTAAGTTGTGTTTCACTCACATAGATCTTCATCACATATAGGAACAAGAAGGTCTTGGCTTTGTAATGAGGTATCACACTGGTATATAGGCTGTAAATTCTCCATTCAACACGGCTTGAGATATGCATAATAGTTAACCCTAAACTGGCAGGTAACAGATTAAAGCTGTTTTCCCTATTTTAGTCCTTACTGAAGCCTATTTTATGCATTAATGGGATTTTTCAGGATTTTTGACATAGGGCCTCATTTCCTAGTTATCCAGAGTGTTGTGGATTTCTGTATATATATATATATATATATATTCATGCAGTCCTTATATTTGAAGAGTTTAGTTGAGCTAGGCTAGTGCATGTCTATGGTAACTAGTAGCCTGCATTAAAAACAGACTGACCCAAGCACAGTGAGGCAATAACACCAGACTACCGATATGCATGTCTGTGTTGACTGAATAATTTAACAAATATAATCATTTTGCATTTACAATAACTTATATTTGAGCAGCATCAGCTTCCTGGTTGTAAGCTACGCAGCGGCAGAGTGATCTGCTTAGGGTTACCAGATCTACAGTAGTTTGTTTACCTGCGGCCGGCATTACTACACGTGGAATTCACAAAGGAGCTTTCTACAAATCAGATATGGTCACGTTTGGAAGACTACCTGATGATTTTGGTTTTTAATGCAGGCTACTACTTACCATAGACATGCACTAGCCTAGCACTAGCCCAGCACCACTAAACTCTTCAAATATAAGGAGTGCATGCGGAAAAAAATAATAATAAATCTCCAGAAATCCACAACACTCACAACACTGGATAACTCAGATATGAGGCCCTATGTCAAAAATCCTGAAATATCCCTTAATTTGCCTTAATTCATTTAGTATTTCACATGATTTTTATTGCTTGGTTAGGCTTAAGTAAATTAAAGATATCAAAGTTTCACATCTAATATTTAGGTTCATATATAGTTTTTCATTCTTTTTTTATACTATTGGTATCATGGATTTAGCAAAGAAGTTCTCAAACCTTTGAGAACCAGCTAAATCCGGTCTATGACGAGGCTTTGCCAGTTCTAAACTTGGACTGAACCCAAAAGAGGTCAACAAATGTGTCTGTATATTAGACAAGTATTAATTCAGTCGACAACCTAGTATTACAGTTTGAGAATCACTGCACTAAAGAACAGATTGATTCCTTTCATCACATGCTGGAGCACAGTGTAGACATACAGTATGTTGCTATAATGCAAAACAGTGACTTATGAACATTGTATTATTATTATTATTATTATTATTATAATAATAATAATGCATCGGTTTTATATAGCGCTTTTCTGGACACTCAAAGACGCTTAACATTGCATCATTCATTCACTGCTTACTTGGTGGTGGTAAGCTACTATTGTAGCCACAGCTGCCCTGGGGTAAAAGGGAACCAGTCTGCGCCATCGGCCCCTCCGACCACCACCAACCACTCACTACATTCGCTAGGCTTCCTCGTATTACTAAACAGTCTCCCATCCAAGTTGCGACCAGGCCCTTCCCTGCTTAGCTTCCAAGGTCTGACGGGATCTGGCAGAGCAAAGGCGGCCACAACTTACTATAGTTATTTTGGCCTTGTTGATTCACTCACCGACACACACGGCAAGTGAAAGAGCTTAACAGTCTAAACGATGTTTCTTGTAAAATGTCAGCTTAGAGCCGTTTTCTGGCTGTAAATGTCAATACAGATAACAAAAGTGTACAGTCAGTATCAGCTCAAATTCTCTGTATCGACAGTGGAATTTTACTTCAGCCAAGAGTCATTGAATTAAAATTGCAATTTCGCATCCACTTAATCAGCCAGGAAGCCCTAAAGAATTCACAAGTTCAATATTAAAATGCCAGAACTAATCAAAATGCCTCATCAATACATTTCACAATAAATGCAATATTAACTTTCAGACATATTTACTTTGCATGAAATATGTTTTCTGCACAGTTCTGGAAAAAGTACTGCACTTTCTGAACTGCTCAGTAGCATCTCTTAAAAAAGCACACTGTTTTCTGAAATTGTAGACTCAGAAATTCATTTTGACCAAAGTATCAGTGAAAATGTGTTCCAGCTCGAGGGCTAAACACTGTGCCTGGGTGCAATTGAGTCCTCACCATATCATCTGCCAATAAACCTGTTAGTGGTTTCTACAGCCAGAAGTGATTATGATATTTGGGAAAGGGTTTAAGCTCAGGAGGCATGAAGCGTGACTGTTGTATTGTCAGACTTCTCTTCAACTTTAGGTGGCAAAAGAAAACGTGCTTATAGAATGTGATGGATACCAATTATAGCAGCTCCATATTTCTATTACGGTTTCAAGGCTTAGTAAAAAAATAAAATAAAATTCTATATCTAATTTACAGTAGTGGGATTAAAACATGCACGGATAGCATATGGTAAATGGTAAAATGAGTGAATCACAGTTGTATGCGTGCCAAACGTGCCTGAAAAGCCCCGAGCTATCTGACCTGAGCATGGGTGCTAGACTAATTAACAAAGACATTAGCCGTGCCCCGAAGCCTCCAACAAGCACTGGACGAGAACAAGGGCTCGCACACAACACTCCTCCAGATTTGACCATTTCAAACTTACTATGCTTAAACACTGACCACGCATGGCCTGTAACTTCAGTAAAACGCCACAAAGGTTACAAAGTAAAGACAATCCAATGGTGTTTTTGTTAGAACTAAAGCATAAAAAAAATAAATCAGTAAAACCTTTATCTACGGCTATGTCAGATCAGAATGGGGGACTCCAGAAGTATATACAGGAGTACATACATGGAGATAAGACAATTGTGCAAGCTAGCATTTATAGTAATTAGGGCTTAACGATTAATCGAAAAAATAAGAGATTTAGATTCAGCTTAATTAATCGCATCATATGTTTTGATCAAACACATGACCTGAAAGACAAAGCACTTGTATTAACTACATATTCTAAGCCTTTTGACATGATGAGGTGCTTTTATGTAATAAAACGGGGCCGAGAGCTACTTAAGCATCAAAGAGGCTTGTCTAATTATGCTGAAAATGACTTTTGTCCTTAAACTTTATTACATACCTAAAAATTTGCAGACTCTGTTGAAAATGTTCAGAACCCAAAGAAAATGCGTCTAAAATGTGACTTATCAAGCCTTGGACGAGCAACCGAGAAAAGGCTGGAGAGATCTCTGTTGGGCTTTCTTGTAGAATGATGAAACTGTGAATATTTGGTTATTGAAATGTGAGCAAATGCTTTCAATGTGAGTGCTTTATGTTGGCCAGGTATCAATAATGAATATAATGAATAGAGAAAAATTAAACGCAAGTAACCACGCCCGGAATTTTGATTCATCTCAATCAAAAAAATGAATCGATTGACAGCACAAATAGAAATTCAAACTTTGTTCTTCCTACCGTGGCTATGTAAATCTTATTGATACATTTTCATAGAACCAGCACCAAAAATGTACACTGGTTTGTCTTCTCTGTGAGACATTTTCTGAAATATTTAGCTTGTTTGACAAACAAGAAAGTATTTTCATCTAAGAAAATCATCTTACAGCATGTGTTCTTGCTTTAAAGAATATGCCGCATTGGAAATTTAAACCCTTCACTCAGTGGGCCTACTCTGAACGCCTAAATCTTGGATGCAGAGCGTATTCTTGGATAACTCAAAGTTCATGACGTGCGGCATTGATCAAACCGAGGATGTGACAGTATAGCCTGAGCCGGGTCTGGAGACAGATAAAAGCAGTCGTTCCACAGCAGTCGACAGCAGCTTCGAGACATTAGGATCACATCATGCGACCATTCAGCCCCCTGTTTTACAGACATGCATTTGGCCGCATTAAGCACAGCAGATAAAAAGTAAGTTACATTTAAAACCAGACATTAGTTTGTGAGGGTGGTTTCTAAACCGTCACAGAAAGTCATCTGCCCAGTGTCCCTCACTTTCCCCCTTGCAATCATGTGACATAACAACCACCCTTTTGCAGGCTTAAGCACAATAAATGAAATCTCATCAGGTATAAGGTTTTTAACTTGGCTAACATCAGTGAGTACGGAGTATGGGTACGTGATTTCTACACATATATAGTGGGACCCCCCAGACTACAATGTAAAAGCAATACACGATTAACCTGCCACTGTGGTCCACACACTCAAAACATGATTTGTGATTATGAGTTCATGCCTGTCCAGTCTTTTCACGGTTTGAGCCCAGTGTCATTAATGTACTTGTTCTTTACTCTTCAGCCTCGCACAAATATTTACCGAATGGCCAAATCATATGTTAAGGTTAAACCCATAAAGGATATACCACAGTGTTTTAGTGTAAGCCGCTTGTGCCCTGAGAAATGACCTGTGCACAATACCGAAGTTTTATTTACTTTAGAGCAAGGCCGCTCTGTGGGCAGCGGCAGGAACTTTTCACACCTGATAAATTACTGTGCAGCTTTAGTGCATTCAATAGTTAATAAATCTCGAGTCCCCTTGAAATCAGAGAGGTTCCGTCAGGCCATAAACATAATTTTAAGACAATGCCCTCTATATTTCTGCAGAACGGCACCACAGAGAAGACTGAAAGTGTGCAATCATTTTAGAGCTTCACCTTGGCGTCCTCAGCCATATGAAATGACTAGTCACTACAATTAATCTAAAATCAACAATTCATATCTATTGTTGTCATGCCTTTCCATTGGAGATTACTTATAGGCAGCAATTTACACTGATAACCAACCAAATTCTTCACATTTATACAGGCTGGGGGCAGGCACAGGGAGTATACTAGTTTCCAAATGCAGTTCATCTCTAAGCTAAACTTTTCCCATGAACAATGAAGGTACTTGATTCATCTTCTGTACTCAGTAGTTGAAGTCCTCAAACGTTTCGCCTCTCATCCAAAAGGCTTCATCAGCGACAAAGGTCCCACTCTGGACGCAGCTGAATATATAGACCAACGGGGAGGAGTTAGGGTACCCCGTCTCCTCCTCTCTAATCACAGCTACTCTCACCCGTGGGTTAACCCCTTCTCTAACGATCTGCTCACCTCAGTATCGGTCAGCCCTGTCCTATTCATAGATGATCACTACCCAGTATCTGTCCTATTCATGGATAATCACTGCTAATTACCTGCATATTGTTCTTTTGTTGGCTGAGGTGCCGTCTCCTTGGACTGGCCCTGCCCTGTCAGTTTCCCCCGAAGGAGATTGGAGTACAGTGACGGAAGATTAAATCAGAGGCCACCATTCCGGTTCATGGCGGGATTTTCTTTTCCTGACAAAAATAGCTTTTCCCATGAAGAAATTCCAAATCAAATGCATTGCTGTGCGGGTGATCAAAGGTGCACATGTCTCTTGGATATTTTGTCAAACCCCAATGAGAGAGCCTTTCAGGCTCCCTTTGAACCCTACCCTGTCGACAGAGCCTCTCTGAAGGCAACTGTAAAGATGAGCGCTGGCATCTGTCTGCCACAAAATCTAAATCCTGCACCTCTCCCTGACAGTATAATGCCAAAACACCTGGGAGATGCAATCGAGGAAAAGGCTCAACAACTCCTGTGAATCCTGGCTACACACCCAGAGCTATATGCAAACAATCGTAATGCTAAAGTGATACAGCAGTAGGATGAGTGGGAGTACTCCTGGCACTATTCTGACAAACTCTTCTTTAAAGGTGAGTATAGTGGCAGGTTTTCATGACATAACAAGGCATAACTTCTCGGAATTGTGTCAAGGATTGCTCTTAAAGCCACGCCACATAACATTTCACCCGATAAATAGGATACAATACAAGCTTTTATTTTTGTTACCGATATTTTTTGTTTTGAAAAATACCTAAAAATTAACAAACAAGCTAAGGTCTTTGCTAAAACCTGACCTGTAACTTTTTCTGAGCGGTGATGTCTGCAGCTCGTCTCAATGGAGATGTTGACTGAAGTTAGCAAAATAGGGAGATTTAAATAGGTTAGGTCCTCATCCAAATCCATTCTTTGATTACCTCCTGCAAAAATACTATTTCCTGTGTCTAGTAAGTCATGAGGAGAATGTTGTGTATTGATAGAAACAGTATAATGTTATGCAGTGTGCCTGTAAAGATCCTATACTAAGCTTTAATTAGGCTGTTTTAACCACTTCTGGACAAAACAATCCAATAAGCAAAACAACTCGAGTCACGTTTTAGATCCAACATTTGCTCTCGATCTGGAAAGCCACTTTGAGCAATCAATTACCTATATGAGAGAATTTTCATAATTTCACTTTTAGATATATATATATATATATATATATATATATATATATATATATATATATATATATATACACAAGGTTTAGCCTTGGGACCCACTTTCAACATATCAAGACAAGCCATGTAAAACCTTCCCAAAAGTATTGGTTTCAACTGAGGATAAAAACAATATGTAGTTTGGCCTTGTTTTAGTGTTTCTTCAGTGTCCCTGCACTGCCCCGTCTTTTACTGTGGCACACACAGTCACTTCTTTGTTATGTCAATGAGTACACAGCTTAAAGGTACAATAAGCTTGGTTATTAAAAAGAAAATTAATCCCCAAACAGTGAAAACTCATAAGTCTGTCTCAATTTCTCACTTGTGTTTTAATGTCGATGTGTGATTTGCGATTTGTTTGGCAAGCCAGATAATTCATGCGTTAAGTTGATCAAACTGACTAAAATTTCTCAACCAATGCAATAATTGAAAACAAAACAAGGTTAGTCGTAGCACAAGAATCACCGGATTTGTACTTCTTGTGACACTTACGTTCTTCTACTGCGTTACAGTTGCAGTAGAAGTGAAAGTGGCTGAATTTGTCAAGTAGCGACATAATAATAGCAATACTAAAATACTAATAAGTATTTTAGTTATTGTAAACTAATAGGATCATTTAGCAACTGTTAAATCTATTCAAATCTGGACAATAGAAGGCAATTGTTTAGTTTTTGTGGCGTAGCAGGGAACAGCCAAAGGGAAAGTGGAAGGAGAAGTCCCTTTGCTATCTGCAATTACAGCCTGGTTTATTCTGCGGAGGCTTTTGTGTTGTCCAAGTAAAAAGAACAAGAGTGCATTGTGGCATGTTGGTCCTTGTCACAGAGACAAAAGCCCCAATGGGAAAATTAGCTCCCATATTCTTCAGAGAGCAGCGAGTCCAATCTGCTGCGTTAAAAATTGACAGCGAAGAGAGAGGCGGAAGGGAGCGGACGGAGGGAGAGTCTGTAGCGTATCGACATAAATATGGTACAACATGGGTCTGAAGGGAGCGCCGCGGCAGGCGTAGAACTGTCAGACGACGCTTTGATTAATGACAGCTCTGTCCAATGGAGGTGGGTATATCTGCCACGGTTCAGCTCGCGCCCGGGCCCCCAGCGCCTCAAAAAGTAGATTATCCTACAATAAACTCGCTCATTACAAGAAAGTACAAAACATTACATCCACTCTCATGAGCACTGACATGCAGAAAACATGGACATTTGGTCATTTCTGCACTTGAGAAAAATAAAGATGACTCTATCTGTAAAATGTGTTCTGTACTTTTGATTCACATTGGTAATGCACAATAGTAATGATCGAATATGCCATATGAGAGATTAAACAAAACATAGTGCTTAGCAAGTACTTCTGCTGCGTCTGCCAAGAAATGTTCTACGTTGCCGTTTCTGGTTCCACGAGGCTGTAAGTTGGTATTATGAGAAAGAAACATATATTTTCTTCTGTACTATTATTTCTACCTTAATGTTTGTTTTTAGTGACCTTTTACTGATGCTCAGCTCAGTAACAGCACTAGTGGTAGAAGTTCGTTCACCTACATGTCAGACGCTGAGTACTTGGTCCTCTCTCTTCATATATTAATGTAATAGAAGATACAAGGCAGAGTGAATGAGCATCAATCAGAGCATGTGGAAAATCAGTTTGTCACGCATCTGTGAAATGACATGCACATCTCAGACAGATGAAAATGCTGCAGTGACAGACGGCACTGCATTTGTCATCTACGACCTGTTCAGCGTGAACAAATCTTTACAAAACAATGACATTTCAGACACTTTGAAATAAATAGCAACAATCAAGTTGCAAAAAGAACATGTCGGAAATTGGATGACTCTGAACAAAATAAATATTCTGCCTGTGACTTTTATTAAGCACACATGAATGAATAGCTAGCCTGACTTGCCCCATGTATGAGAAACATGCAAAGACAGTCTGGCAGATAGACAGTTAAGCCGTTTGATTTGGACAACACCCCAGACCAAACCATGGCTGGACCAATCACAGCGCGGGAGGTGGGAGTTTGTGATGAGACACTTTCAGCTGACCCTGGATCAGTAGCATCTCCCACTGTCTCTGGCCACGTGTCCTGGCATTCATTGGATATATTGGTCACAACTTTGACATGGGAAGAGTACTGGCCAGAACACATGCCTGATTTATGCAGCAGTTTAGCTCTGTTTGGAAATCTAAGGCCCCCCCGCTTGTGATATTTTATGCTCAGACACGTCTTGTTGAGAGCTGTGTCGCACTGCTGTGGCTGCTGTTGTTGTGAGTACGCTTGACTGTGTGCCTCGTAGCTATCACTTCAAATTTTACATTCTATATAACTAGCTTGGTTCTGGTTTTGTTCAGTTTAAAACTCACTGGTTTAATGTTGATCTGTGTAGTCCAGTTTAAACCTATTTTGTCCACATATGCATCACATTCATACAAGTCTCGTGACTACACCTTGTGCTCTATAACTTTTCCAACAAAACCAGCCATTCATTGGAGCGTTTACTCAACTGTATGCCAGGATTGTTTGTGGACTACAAACTGACTAAACGTTGGTGTCACATCTGTGTTTCTCTGATTGCTTCTCTCTGGTTCTTGCTGTGCTTGTTAGTCCCACCTCCAGTCTCGATTTAAAATCCAACTCATATGGCTCAATAACAGACTGTCTTCCCATGTATCTCATACATGGAGCAAGTCAGGTTGGCTTGCCAGGCTATCGTTTCACTGCTTGCACCTTCAATGCCACATTATTCATTGGAGCAGGTTATGCATGGTCACCGACCACTGTGGCTAGTGGTTTTCTAAAGTTACTAGCCACCAACTGATTTCACTAGCCAAAGTTAAAAATGTGTATTGGAAAGTGAACACATGTACAGCATGTGTGAATGTGTGTTTGTTTTTTTAGCCAATTTCAACTTCACTCATTGTATGCCTAATATTAACATTATGCTGTGTGTAACATGCTTGTAGCTTTCAGGTGAATATTCACCGTCTAATGTAAGTAAGTAATTAAGTAAGTATGTGCTTTATTTGCCATTTTACAAGTGTACAACGAAATTGTTTTCAGGTGTTAGTCCTGAGCCGCTGCGACTAAGCCGCGCCGCCACTGTGGGCCAACCTGACCGGCATATTTTTGGAGGTTGGGGAAACTGGAGTACTGGCCTCCTGGGTTTGTCCCCTTTCAGAGCGTGGTGTCCTGCACTAGTCAGCTCCTCCTTTCTCTTCCTCCTGCGCAGATCCCTCCGCTCCACAACAGTCTTTCACCATCTTCTGGGAAGAGCTTCGCAATTCATCAGTTTTATTTTCCAGTGAATGTCCATTACCCAGACCAATAGAAGACATATGTGGCTTAAAGTCTCGCCCAGATACCTCCTCGTTTGTCCCTTTTTTTGTTTCCTGTAGCTCCTCTTGTGACGCCTCGACTGTGCTGCAGATGTGGGGACTCTTGGTGCCTCTTCACTGTCTCAGAAGAAGAAATGTGTAGGTCTCAAATTAGTTTAGCTGATAAACTAGCTGTTTACACGAAACCAACTTCACTGCAGGCCAAAGCACTTGTCTCCAGTGCACTCCTGGTGCACTCCAGTGCACTCCTTTTCCCCTCCTCCCTCTTTACCTCGTCGCTTCGGAATCAGAGCAACTTTGTCTTGAGAAAAAGAGAAGAAGTCCTTGTGCTGCGACATCGGTGTGGAGCCATGATGTCCCAAATTTGGGCCATTGAATGACACTGTTCCTCTCCATGAGGCTAACCAATTGTACCTTTGAATAATGGGAGATATTTTTGTCTCTTTCCACAAACTGAAACAGTTTGTGGAAAGGGAGGGTAGGGGGGTAGGGTTATTTTGTCGCTTTGTTCAAGAAGTTTTTAGATTTGGGTAAAGCCAAAATGGAGAAAATGTTCAGTTCAGATGGGGGTGAAGAGGTTAACCAAGCTATGCTGTAAAGTGCTAACAATGATCACTATAGTTTAGCTCCTATTCAGTCCTAAATGTCCTTGTTTGTGTAGGCTCTCATTTGTCTAAGAGTTAAACAATGTAAAGGAAGTTTCTAAAGTTTTCAGCTGAACTGGATTGTTTGGGTTGAAGACGTTTCGCCTCAAACAAAGGCCTCGTATATTTCAATGACATGTTTTATTTCCTAATATTGTGATGCCCTGTCCCCCAAAAAGACTGAAACCAATAATACTTTTTAGCGACCTAAGACATATGCTGTTGTTTTAGCTGGGAGCAAACACAAAATGCAGACACAAGCAGCTAGTGGCCTTCCCTTCGGCTATCTTTCTCCTTTAAGCCTACACACAACATGTTCCTATAGTCTTACAGGCTGCAGTCACCTGGACGGCACAGCAGCCTTTGTCTGACACAAATGAACGCTCCGCACGAACAGCCGGTCTATACAATATTAAGTGCGAGATGCTGCCAGATACATGTCAAGTCACCGGGAGTGCCGCATTACATGATTCATTTATGCAGTACTAAATATATTTGAAAGAGGTGACCTAATTGCATGCATAAATAATGAGCTAATTGAATAGAAGGTTTCTAGTTGCACGGTGACAATGACAGTGATGCGCGGATGAAAAAGTCTGGAACATTTTGAACACTTTTAAATAATGGGAAGAAGATATTCAAGCTGTCAAGAGTACAACACTGAATACAGAGAGAGGCACGGATCTAAGCAACTGATCATGTCCACGGGACCCAATTATACAGTGTATATGGTATGGTTTAAAGAAGTCAATATCTATTTGAAACCATTGCAACATTTACAATATACTACAAAGTGTCTTCGCTGAATATTATATACACAGTTCAAATCCTGAGAACCAAGCCTTCCTTGTGTTATACTTTACAATTACTTCATGTAGCAATTGGTCATAGTTTTAGATGAAGTTTCTTGAGTCCTCTTCCGTACTCTGTGGTTGAAGGGTTCAGAGTACAGAGTATTTTTCTATATTTGTTTAAGTCCCCTAAATTAGCTTACTATGGACACCTTTAATGTTGATGATTAATGAGCACTGTCCATTTTCATATAAATACATTCATATTATCATAGTGTTCCATTGTTTTTTGTTGTTGTTGTTGTTGTGGTTTATTTACTGAAAACCTCCAACTCCTGTCCTTGATGTACAATTCATATAAACTACTATTGTATTCCCATTTTCAGGATGATGAATAGTGGCAGATTTTGAGACTGAACAATATAAATATGCCACAAAATGTCAACTCTCTTAATTATATGTGGAAAATCTTGCCAATAAACGTCTAGACATGCCTGCAGTGATCTGTATTGGAGTTTGGTAAATTATGCACACATTAGCTGTGCGATCAAAAATATTGTTAGTAGCAGCTATACGGCTGACAAACTTCTAATTGCAATTTTTCTGACAAGCCTTGTTTAATGTGTCTACATTTTAAAAGCATTAAAGGCCTGATTTTCTAGTAGTGAAATAAAATGAATGATGAATAGTCTGAAATGAACTGCTAAACTAATCAAAGAATCACATGCATTCAAAACATGTTGTAGGGGTCAAACTACATGTTAGCAAGTTTTATCCACACGAAGATCCCCTGCATATTGATTGCAGGGAGCAGTACTTACCTAAAGTTTTTGTAATTGGCTAATTGCAACCTTTTAAATCTCAATTTGGATTTGACTGTGATGCCCTTAGCAGTCCACATCTGTTCTTTGCACAGTGTACGAGCGAATTGCAGTTTTGTCATTGCAGGTGTTTGCGATCGCTTGTTCCTCCTCACCGCACAGCTTTGTCTATAAAAAGGTATAGAATTCATGACACAATCCCTCCTGGAGCTCGAAGATTTGGTTTGATGGTTATGGGAGAAGTTGCCCCACTTTCCACTCATCCCCCTGGGGAGCGGTCTTCACTCTTCCCCACATCTCGCACACGGAGCTGGGGCCGCGCTGAAACAACTGCGCTAAATACGGCCCTGCAGTTACCATAGAAACCAGAGCCGTTACATCCTGACTAGTCCTACTGTATTTTGTTTTTCACTTGACCCAGAAAAACATGCAGAGGTTGATACTAGGCTTACTTTTTGTGAGCATATGGGTTATAAGACTAAGAAGTGCCAAACATTGAGAAAAGGAATAAAGAAGTACTTTTCAAGGAGACTGGAAGGAGAAAAGGTGCTGAGATGTGAAAAGACCCAGACAGTGACGACTGAAGAGCTTCGGGGGCAAGAGCGCTATAACAGTGACCACAAAATGGAGAATGCAGAAAGGCCAGACTCCTCAACTGGACTCAACATGAAAGGCCTAGCGAACACTGCACGATTATTTTGTATGTTTAGATGTCACATTGCAAGACGGGAGGATCGTAAAATTGTGAGGCTGCACCCATCTCCGCTGTGCGATGGTTCAAACAGAGAATCGTAGCTTTAACAAATGTTTGTCGTAGCGATTTTCAGGCTTCCGATGACGTGTGCTTAGCTAAGGCAAGTGCCGCATGCTAGCAGTGCTTATTTCCATGGAATAGCGCGCTTCGCGTTTGCACTTAGTTCACTTGAAGCAACATTCATGAACTACACAAAAGAAGAGGAGTGGAGTGTGACCAAGTGTGAATAAACCCTTATTTGTGAATGCAATAATACTGTAATGAATAGTGGCCACTGATCATTATATTTAATTGGTCTCTTCATGAAGTGATTCTCTACTGGTAACCATAAGCTGGATGTCAGTGTACATTACATTCTTGCTGTGAGGCATGAGTGCCATGTTTACCCACTACCATGCGACTTGATCGTCTGTTCATGAACTCACCACATACAGAGATGCGAATTTACTAGAGATGGACCGAGATCACAATGCCACAACATTTCTTGTCATTGTGTAAGGTAATCTCGCCACTTTTATTTTATTTTATATAGGCTGCATTAAAAATATAGGCCTACTTACGGCAGACTGCTAATTTATGGCGGTTACAGGGATATTTAAATAGTTCTCCAACAATGTGTACTTTATGTTTGCACTTTGCACAAAAATAAAGATAATTTGTTTTCAAGTTAAGTCTCTTGAGAACGCCGCCTCAGTTTTTCAACCATACATGTCTCGTGAACCCAATCTCGTGTCTCGTCTCATGGGATTTTCATCTCGCCCCTACAATTTACACGTAAAGCCCCATACAAGCTGGGTACAACCAGAGAGTTTCAAAGTTAGCGACGCTGTCCATGTAATTTACGAGTGGACGTTGGTTGCTCCATTAGAGGGGAGCAATCAGAAAATGGTGACAGGTTTGACACTGCTACCAGCCTTCCCTTCGGCCATGTATCTCCTCCATCCTCGTTTAAACTCACACAACCTCCTTCTTGTACACCTCTGGCAGTCAGATTTTGCTCATATCACTGTATAAAATAACTACAGTAAAAAAAAAAAAGAGAAGATAAAACTGTCTGAGGCACTCTTTAAGGTGAATAAAAAAAGACTATTAGCCTTGTTATATCCGGAAACAATAAAGTAATTTTTGCTGTAAACCAATTTAGCTATGTGTGTGAGATCTTGTCTTGCAGAATATTCCTTTCCTATGCGCTCTATAATGTCCAGCGATTCCACAGAGTTCTAATTCGCACATCTCCAGTGGGACGTCATTAAGCAGCCATAATACTCCAGCCAACCTTTATTTTATTTTAGCGAACATGAAAAAGCTTATAGCCCATTAATATGCTATGTAAATAGACCCCATATTTCCCCAAACTGTGGTTTATGTCTGGTATATAGTGTTTCTTTCTCCATTTAGAAACAAGTTACACGTATATTCACATACTGTATACTGCAGAAAAACACATTTGAAAGAAAGTCACACATACAACTCGACATCAAAACAATGACCATAGGTCGCACAACAAAAACCTAGCAGTGGTTTTAATCTATATTGTGCTTTTACTCAAATAAGCTCCATCGGGGAATCTTTTTAGTCAGCAGATGAATAAAGTGCAATAAAATGTAAAACTCAGTAAGGCGTGACAAATAACCAACCCCTATCCAGTTTCTAATGAGAAACCCTGGGACAAAATGCAAGCATTGCAAGGGTCCCCTGTTCAACAGTACAGTATGTTCCCAGGCTTTTAACACATTTATTCACTAAGGGATACACATGTTGTAGAGGCATTAAAATTTTTTATAGGATTCTCCCCATTCTCTGGGTCATGAGCTACCTAATGTTGTTTAATGTATGAGACAAAGAGCAATGCACACGGTACAAAATGTATCTGAAAATGTAATAAAATAGTCAATGGTGAATAGGTTACACAACATAGCGTATTGATCTCTGGATGTTATATTTATGCCGCACCTCGAGAACAGCAGTGAGTACCGCAGTGACCTTGAAGCCACATGAAGGCATGCATCAAAGACTAAGAATATTGAGTTTAAAGGTCCGATGCTTTATCCAGACTTTTTAGTCTGTGAGCGGAGCACATGCACATTGGACCATATTATCGCCGACCTTCCACCCCTTTTAATCCTAAACTGTGCCCTCATCTCATTAGTCTTTTGTAACAGCCAATCAGGCTTTCCGTCGTTTTGACAAAGAGCTAACAACAAGCTAAACATCGAACAAGTGCAGCGTCAAATTATACTAATTATTGTATTAAGTCTTTGTACAGAGTAGAGCTTTGTAATCAAGACAACGCAATGGATAACTATAGGGGTGCAGACTAATCAAGAACTACTTTTTGTTACATTTTTGTTCAATGACCGAAAAATAGTTCCTAGCCATTTTAGGATGTCATAGATTCATCCAACCAGCCTGCACAAACGCAGAAGAGACATTTAATTTAAACCAGAGGTGGGTGATCAGACAAAAGTAAATAATTGAACATCTTTCTAGAATACAATTTCGATTTTACCACACAAAGGGGGGATCATTATCAAGACAGGCGCAAGCTCCAAAATAAAATATGTTATTTTGTTGGCAAGGTGCATCTAATTTACCATTTGAAATAGCCAGTATTACAGTATTAAAGCCCCAGATTGGCTATGTAAATGAGAGAATGATGTGTGAGTAAATGCGCTTTTGCTACTTGTTTTGCACATGAGCAAACGCTTTGTAAATGATATTCGCTTAAGGATGCCGTATGAGATAATTATGCTATGATGTTTCTACTTCTCTTTCACTGTGATTGGCTCACTCTGCCCATTACTCACACAGCACAGAGGCAGCCCGTCCAATAGAAGAAGTACCTGGTAAAAGGTACGGCTTGTGTGTATTTGGGACATTATCACAGGTTCAGATCATGGATGGACTTTAATATCGTCAAATTGCCAATCCCAAAATTAAACCTTAGTTATTTGAGACAGGTTTCAGCCAAAAAAACTAAAACTTCTGAGCTGTTTTTATTCTAACTATATTCTATCCAAATTTCATTAAATAATAAAACTGTATTTGTTAATATTCAAACGTGTTAAATAATAGAACAATTCCAATGTAAAAAAATCATAACAGGGTGTCCGGTTCTTTACTGTGATGGTCTTTGCGCTGTAACATCAATCGGTTCTGCATGCACCGCTCAGCTGAAGCCAAGGCAGCTCTCTGCAGCAAGCGTCGAATTACAATGCTGGAAATCTTCTATTAGGCGTTAGCGCTGTATGGCTGCAGACAAGTGCGGCATTTCAAAGTGGTTCGTGTAAGAGGCAGAAAGGGTCAGCAGGCATGAGCGGCTGCATCTAAAAAGGCACTCTAAGGTTAGGAGAGGGGAGGGGCCACGACAGGTATACTAACACAGCGGATAAATTGTCACTAGCCATCCAAAAAATACAAGCTGCCACCCAAATGTCAGAGGAGATCAGCCTTGCCTAGGTATGCTATATCAACCGGCAAAATGAAAACACGACCGTGCCTCAAAGCAGGAAAGGGGAGAGTGTGAATGCTACACTCTGGCAAACAAGAAGTGCTGAGAACAACATAAAGCCTACATGTGTGCATCTGTAGTCGCCCCATTCCTCATTGTTAATGCAGCACAATACATTTGCATACCCTGCCTGCCGCCGCTTCAGTAGTGCGTGTATTAGAGCTATGAAGATGTAACCACTTGTCAAAAACCAATATCCCCCCATACATTCTATACATGCACAGATCAGATTTGCATTTAAAGACTTGATTCAGTCAAAAAATCCTCCAGTGAAGCAGAAGGGGAAGATTAAATTAGGGTTGATACAACCTCTGTAATGGCAGGCCTCCAGAAATTATTAATAGCAATTGTATGACTCCATCAGATAGTTAAAAGGAAACTGAATAGGACTTTGCGGCGTGTGCTCGAATGAGAAGAGTGAACAATGTGGGCCTTTTGTGTTTAGTTGAAACATTTTTATTTGAAGTAAATTTGAACAAAGTCTTAAGATATTGTGAATTTTGTGAATGTTGTTGAAAGATTAAAAAAAATGACTCAGTCGCATTTCCAAAACTAAGAGGTATTTTTCTAATTTCTTTTCACAAACAAGAAGAAAAGAAAATTCCAAAATTGCCCAGATTTACTCACAATGCTGTGCCAGAAACAGCAACTCGTTTGGAGTTTGGCGGAGTACATTGGAAGCTTTGTTTCTTAAATGGTACTTAATTGGAATTTGTTTTTCATAAGAAGAAATCAAATGTAAACAAAAATCAAGATAGATCAATATGAGGGGGGGGGGGGGGTGGGATCATATATGTATGTTTTTTACCATAGCCTTAGTTTACTGCACACCTGAATGAGTCACTGCACACCAGATTATGCTGTGTCCTAATATGCAAATAGACAAACTGATCCTTGAAAGAACTATGTGACTCACCCATCCTTTGTAAAAAATGAAGTCTGAAATGAATAATAGAAATATCTGCTGAACTTCTTAGCCAACACCTGAATCCAAATGTGGCAGCGCGTAATTACACAAAGCTGTTTGCAGTTGGCGTCAGTGAAAGCTCCCTCCCTCCCTGGCCCCTGTACCTCAGCATATGGACTCACAGCAGACACATTAACATGGCTGATTAAGTGGCCAGGTTAAGTGTCTTGCACTTGAGACTTACAATACTATCTGCCTCTAGGGATTCTGGCCATAGCATTCATAGACATTCACTGTAATTGTGGTTAGAAGGATGAAGGTGAGAAACAATAAGGATGTGAGCCAGCATCACCCGGAGAACGGTAGGGAAATGTGTGGTGGAAGAGGCTGGAGGATTCCTTGGGATTGAACAAACATGCTCACACACGCTATAATGAGAAAATGCAGAGAGGAATTCATGAGGCTGGACGAGGAGGGCCAGGCTGCAGCCCCAACCCATTACGGCGACCTAAAGAAAATCAATGATGAATCTCAAGTTCAAAGGCATCTCTGCAGGAAGTTGACTGTTAGTCTAAGTGAGACGGGGCGAGGGATTTCTATCTTTATAGAGCACACACTTCATGGCGCAGGCAGCTGGTAGCAGATGGTAGCGGCCTGTTGTTAGCCAGAACAAATGACATTATCTTTAATTTTCTTTGAGAGTGTCCCTTTGGTGCTTACAGACAGATCTTAAGCCTTCAGACCAGTGCAGCCCCAAGAGCAGTCTTCAAGGCGGAGGAGTGACAGGGCTGTCAGTGGATCTCTTTCTTTCTCCAGGCTCCATAAATGTTTAGCTCCGTAATTCCACACAGATGCTGTCGCCATTAGGAGCTGTTGTTCTTGTGCTGCCTGCAAGTGCTACTAAAGGTTGTGAGGACTCGACTCTGCTCTCTCTCCAAAGGGCCCGTCTCAGGCTGCCGCAGATGGAGCACAGGTTCAGTTTTCAGGCCAGTGTCTCTGAGCAATCACATGACCACAATCTCTGTGTCCCCACTGATCCAACCTGTTCTCAGAGACAGTGGTGGATGAATACATTACATCCTGATGCTTCATTAGCTGAATGTCAGGCCTAAGTGCACACTGACAAATAGCTCGCAGTTAATACAATATGCCTTGAGAACATACAAGCGTGGGTTCGAATCCCTTGAGGCAGAGTGAACACTGTTGGTGCTTTGCCTTTCAACTCCACTTCAATGCATAAAAGAAGACCTTTAATTTGACTGCAGTATCCCACTCAGTGATGAAAAACTTTCTCTCTCTCTGTCTCTCTCTTGCTCTACATTACAAGATAGATAGATAGATAGATAGATAGATAGAATACTGTATATCCAAAGCATTGATGCAATCCAAATGTTCTTTGTCATCTTAGCGCAACATTATCTTTTTCATTTCAATACTGAGCAAGTTCCTTGGAGATATGGGGGTGATATGACAATGGCAGAGACCAACGTTTTTTTTCTTTCATTGTTAATTTTGAAGTCGCTGCTGGTAAGTCATCTTCACACTTTCTGCATACTAATTTTCACGGACATTGTCCTTGAGAGGCGTGTGATTAATATTAGATACAGTGTGACTTTATGTGCGTGACCATTGAGCTGCAGAAATGGCTTTGTCATAGTAATTTAGAATTCATAAACGACAATTATATTTTCTTTATATGGGACACATCACATGCCTGCAAATAACAGCACGCCAAATGACAGTATGCAATGGTAAGAGCTGGATTTGAACTGGTCACCTTTGAATCCATGGATGCTCTCAAAGTGCTGAGCCGCAGTCAAGTGCTCCAGGACCTGGTTTTCCCAGTCATCCAGGTACCAGATCCGACGAGATCAAGCATCATTATCATAACACACTCTTGAATTGTGTCTTTGGCCTCTTTGACAACCTTCACTCATATCAGCTGTTGCTCTCTTCAGAGCTGTGGTCGAATCCCAAACTATTGAGGTTGTATCCATGAACCACCCATGAAATTAAATGTTTGTTATACGGAGTTAGAGCCTCTGACAGTCTCTCCTGCTTTCAGTACCAGGAGGCTACAGGAAATCAGAGAAATCTGATCATGTATCAGAGCTGCCTACAGCTACGGTCCTGCATCACCACAGTCTGCTGCTGCTATTCTGGGAGTGTTTCAGAGCCTGTGAAGTGTGATGCATTCATTTTTATAGCACAACATATTCTGCTAATGACTGACATTCTAAGGAGCGCTCACAGTGTTATGCCAGTCTCAATACAGGAGATTAACGCACCGGGACTTATCAGGGTATTTAAGACGATTTGTGAGACAAAACGCCTGTCAAAGTACATTTAAGTCAAGAAATACAAATTCATTTGTACTTACATGGAATGCGTACATCTGATCTCTGATTACATGGCCACGGTCCAAATTTGGACACGGTTCAAGCAGAGAGCATCAATCTGACAATCTGTGAAACATTTGCGTCACTCCTTCTTTAAATACATCTCCAATAGCAGGTTACAGAATGCCGAGTCTCTGTTAAAAGCACACGGAGGAGCTATCATGTTTAAACTCCACTTAACTGCATTGAGAATTCATATATTAACCAGTTGAATCTGCCGTTTCAGGCACGTTTTTCATTTGTAATGATGTTTTAAATATGACATGAATCATTTTCTGATGAGCCAAAGCAACACTAAACATACTTATAAACACATATCTCTGCCTTGATGAAGACGCAGTGCATGTTAAAGCATTAGCTGCTGAATGTGTTAAATTACTGTAATATGCAGAGCTCGACCGATGATGAATCCCTCTGCCACTTTGCAATAGGACCGCTGCAGATATCTAGAGATGTAAGCACACGTAAGCAGTTAACCTCTGTTGATCCACCAATAAATCCTAAAAACCCAAATGATTAGAATGAATTCAATAAAGCTTTTATATGTGTCGGAATCTCAGAATGACTGGAAAGCATATATTCCATTCAAAAGGAAGACCCTAAGGGAAATCAGTGCACAAGGAAATTGCAGAATAGCAAAGAGAACGTTTAGTGACACTAGCGCAGGTTTCTGTTTACTTGCAATTTGAATTAATGGTGACCGAGTCCTAATTCTCTCTTTCATGCATAAAGGCTTCTTATCCCGTTTAATTGGCTGCGTTGGTCTTTTTGGTATTTAGTAAAAAATAAAAAAAAGACAGTAAAAAAAAGACAGTAAAAAAAATAAAAGTATTTGCATAGTGTAGTGTTTGGCGGCTAAACGCTAAGCCTCTTTTAAGCAGCCTCCAGGTTTGGCAGCCACAAAAACCATTGTAAAAACTATTGTGTGTGATCTGAAAGGCGAACCTCTGGGACGGGACCTGCCAACGATTTCCCGCGTACTCACGATCCATGCTGATTTACTGACAAAAACAACGTCCCCTTCTGTGAGTCAGTCGCCCGAGCTCATCTCTCAAAGGTAATGACGCGGAAAATCGGGATGTCTTTAAAAGGCAACGGGGGCTACAGGGCCACCGCTACATATCTATTGCTTCCAACGCCACCATCTCGCCGCAGACAGGGTTAGGCAGGGGGGACACTGACTTATCCCCTTATAATGAGTGTGATTCAATCTCGGCGACGGCTGTCATTGTGGCTTGGTTTTCGAGATGGCGCTTGAAGTAACCCGCAGGTTGATTCATTGTCAATCTTAGTTGAGGCTCGTGCCATAATCATTTCACGCATCTGCAGAAAGGAGATGCGTGAAATGCACCTCCTTGCGACCGATCATGTGCAAATTAGATACGGCGGCTATATAGTTAAAATAATATCCAGTTACGTGTGTGTGATGAAGCCTCTATAAGATACCAATTTCCAAAAGATTGGAAATTCAGATTTATTATGGGGTCCGGTCTAGAGTGAATCACGTGCCACCATCCCTCTACACTACATGTGCAAATCTACTCAGTTTGGCCTGTAACTTCATCTCCATAGCATGCCATAGTGCACACGCAGCCTGCCACCACTCAGTATGGAGTGAATGAATAATGAACGAAACTGCGATTGAGCGTTTGGAAAAGGCGCTATATGAATGCATTATGATTATATGTTAGCAGGTTTTGTACACTAAAGGACCCCATAGCGACACATTGCAGTTTCTAAAGCTCAACACATTCTGCCCTCACCCTCATCTTCCCCTTTCTTCATGCAAATCACTAACTGAGGTATACCTAATAAAGTGGCTAGCGGGTGTACAATAGATATATCCATGCACGAGAACACGTGGCCGATAGTTGGTGTTCAAGACTTACCTTGTTAAGCTGGCTTATACTTTAGCTCATAGCACTTCTAAGCTTCTTACAGAATAAGCCCAAACTGAGCTAATTATCCATGGCCACAGCTTCCATCTGAAGAAGCACAGCCAAAAGATGGATTCTGTAATGTCTCTTGTAACAACTGTGCAGGGATGTCTTTTTGATTCTACAAGTCTCAAGTCTCAATTCATTGGTCCTTTGACATCTATATTTCTTTGCCACTGGCTTCAGAATATAATTAATGTCAGCATAATAAAATTCAGTGTTAATTTCCATTTCAAGATCTCATTTCATTTCGATCTCAGACAACCCATCATGAGAAGGAGAAACACTGATTACTTAATTAACCATTATTAATCTTAATATGGTTCCCCCATGTGGATTTGCAATCATTTGGCTACTTCAACGCCCATTCTACTCTTGGTGAGGAAAATTCGAAAAATGATTGTACAATTTAAAGGGTAAAATGTTTTTTTGTCCGCCGTTCAAGGCAATATATCCAATATTTTCAAGCTGCGTGACAGAAGTTTATTCATCTGGAACCATACAGTTTAGGTAAAATGAAAATAATTGTCTTTTTAAGGAGAAACAATGGGCCTCTGTTAGGGCTGGGCGATATGACGATATTAGACCGTTTTACGATCTCCAGAGCTGACGATCTGTTATTTTTGTGGGATCGTTTTATCACGGTTTTATGCACTTCAGCAAAGTTGACTCTTTTCACAGTCAGTGAAGCAAACCCAAGCAGCTAACTTTCTGCTACGCAAAGTCAGCCGCTAATGCAAGCGTTTGGCAGCGAGCCGCTCCTCTACAGTGCGAATACACGACCAGACTCCTCAATCTGGAGCTATTAAACCCAGCGTTCTGTCTCTATTTCAGCGGTATTTGTGGCCGTGTCTTTCCTCCGCAACGCCACTGCTCTGCGTAGATCCAGCGTGTGTTTATTTATTTACCTGGCGGCACATGTACGAAGAAGCGAGTGTGTCCTTCGTTCTTACAGTTCTGTCAGGAGCCGCATCCTTCTCATTTGTTTAATTTTAATCCTGGACCGCGTTCACAAATGCGC
This sequence comes from Proterorhinus semilunaris, assembly GCA_021464625.1. Taxonomy (NCBI): domain Eukaryota; kingdom Metazoa; phylum Chordata; class Actinopteri; order Gobiiformes; family Gobiidae; genus Proterorhinus; species Proterorhinus semilunaris. The sequence continues at coordinate 18,001,281 of CM038354.1, read as the reverse complement.
TGTTTATCCATGTCTTTGAAAATATAAAAGTTCCCCAAAAACACCGTCAGTCTCAGTTCATTATTGTAAATTCGCCTAACAGTGAAAAACGTCTTCCTGTTTGAGTTTTACACAATAAAAGTCACTGCATGTTATCGCTTTAATAAGACTCTTATTGTGAAAGGGTCGACAGCGACAGGGCGTTATATTTACAGTAGCTCGACGTCATGAGAGAGACGTCTCATAAAAAAATGCCAGACACGAACAAGCATTTGGGTCCGTGTATAAAGTATAATTCATTTTTCGTTTCCACGTTTCAGAATGAAAGTGTTCGTGCATATTTCCTTTTATCGATTTTCAAATTAAAATCCAAAACAAATTAACCAAAACACAACTTTTCTCATTTTTGGTGATGAAACGAAATCAGTCCAAATGGCTTCAATTTGGATTTTTGTATATGATGCATACAACGAAAAATGGCATTTTAAATTACTAACGAAGCCTTATTTGATTTTGTTGTATTGTTTTATTTGTTTGTGGTCAACTGGAAGCTGAGTTGACTGTGGTCCGCCTTGACACACCTGAAGAACTTGTCTTCATTAGCCTATTCTGAGCGAGACTTACTTGGCCCGCACACATTTTACTCACTTTTTCAGGAGTTCGCGCTCAGTGCTGCTTTTATGTTTAACTGGGATTTCACTATCAGATACGCACGAGGCAGAGACAGCCCACCTGCACCAGGTTGAGCCACAGCCCACTAGATGGTGCACTGGAATTTGCGGTCACGGTGACACGCTGTTGAACTAAATAACTCTACTCATTAAATACATAGTGGATTAACTTGAACTGAATTACAGGTATTCACTTCATATGTGCTTGTTTTTTCTTTAGCTGACATGTCATTTGATCTGTTTAATACCCAACGATGGCATCAGGTGAAGAGAAAACCCATCATATGATACATCTTTGATGCCTCATCAATGTCTCATGTATGTGCGTAAAAACATGGCTGGCAAAAAAACAATTATGTAATAAATTGCTTTATTAAAACACTTGTAGGTAAACATAACAGTCCTACACCTCTCACTTGGCACTGAGGCCATTGTGGGACATTATGTGATACAACCAACCTTTTGTGAACCAACAGCTCTATGCTAATTAGTTAGTAATTTAGTTAGTAATTAGTTAGTAATTTAAAATGCCATTTTTCGTTGTATGCATCATATACAAAAATCCAAATTGAAGCCATTTGGACTGATTTCGTTTCATTACCAAAAATGAGAAACGTTGTGTTTTGGTTAATTTGTTTTGGATTTTAATTTGAAAATCGATAAAAGGAAATATGCACGAACACTTTCATTCTGAAACGTGGAAACGAAAAATGAATTATACTTTATACACGTACCCGGTCGCCAAACTTACTCTTTAACTTCTACTTCTACTTAATTTTATTATCTGGAGTTTTATTGTGTTTTTCATTTATAAAGTGAGTTTGCTTTAGGTCCAAGTTTATTATTGCTGTGTTGATTATCACAAAGTTGAATAAATTAGTGTAGTATTTTTCTTCTTCAGTGTGTAATTTAAGTAATTTTGTCATTATAAAAAAAATCGTGATAAAATCGAAATCGTAAGTTTATAATTCAAAAATCGTGATATTCTATTTTTGCCATATCGCCCACTCCTAGCCTCTGTCATGACATGTTATTTCGCACAAATCTGTCATAAAGGTTTTTGGCATTCACAAAATGTGTTCTTAGATGAAAATGTTCCTCTGGAAGAACAAATCTTAAGAACAGTCAGGAGGACTCTTACGCACAAAAAAATCTCAATTTCTGTACACAATAATGCTCATGATGGACCCAAATGGTGTCAAATAAATAATCCAATATAATTTGATTGAAAAAATGCACCATCTTGATTAATTCCAGGACACATGTAAATATAATTACTCTATACTAAATGACATATACCTTATGTTTATTCAGAAATAAGTTGGTAATATTACTTGTTCTTATTAACAGCAAGTAAAGTACTAATGTATTACTGATAAAACGTTATGAATTTGCAATTAATGCCGCCGCTTACAAATAGGACACACCATTGATGTTATAGACAAACGTCGGCCTCGATCTCGCAAACAAGTCGGACACTCTCCTCGTTGAGCCATGCAGGCGCCTACTTAAGCGAAAGTTCTTTTTTCTTTTGGGGTTTTCGTGGTTATTAGTTTTGGACCTGTGTTTTGCCATTTGTGACCTCTTCCAGGTGCAAAGGATTTTCCATACTTCCTAACTACTGATTTTCAGAAGTTTTTAGTTTAGTTTATTAGTTTATTTGAGCAGTAAACATTCTGCTCAAAAGGAGAGGGCTGAAGCAGCTTATAAGCGCCCACCCCCAAAATCAATACAACATTTACAAGATTACATAAAGCTAGAGCTGGGAGATTTTTTCCCTCACAAAAATCTGCGATTTTTTAAATAAACAACTCGATTTACGATTCGATTTGATTGTTTTTCTCCCCCATTTCAAACTAAATAACGGTGAACTGTAAATATATTTAAAATATATATATTTATTGTATTTAATGGAAGTGCATCAACATAAACAAAATTGCAAAAGCAAACCGTTTCTCTAACTGAAAAGTCACTGTGCAGTGTGCAACAAAGATTGTTAAACATCCAAATTATTTATACTGTATTAATAATAATAATCATGCCTTGCACTTGTATTGCGCTTTACAAGCCTGTATTACCAAGTTTCTCAAAGCGCTGCACTGTCGTCATTATTCATTCACTCCAGACTCGGTGGTAGCCACAGCCTGGGGAACGAGGCAACCAGTCTGCGCCATCAGCCCCTCCGACCACCACCAACCACTCACTCACACACTACAGGCATCCTGGTGTTACCAAACGGTCTCCCATCCAAGTACCGCTTAGCTTCCAAGGTCTGACGGGATTGGGCAGAGCAAAGGCAGCATGCTGTATTGCTGTATTTTGATTGAGCGAATAAAATAAAAAATCCTGAGGTGGGCGCTTTTCTTCGGACATTTATACAGCAGGACCTTCTTCAGAGAGGGGGGCAGAGAGCTAAAAAAAAAAAAAGAAATTACAAAAATTTAAAAATATATATAAATATATATATTTTTTTTTTGTGTAATTTATATATATATATATATATATATATATATGTAAATCGATTTTTTTTATATGAATCGATTTGACCTACCAACTCGATTTTGAAATCTAATCGATTGTTTTCCCAGCCGTACATAAAGCACATAAAGACATTACATGACAGAACTATAATAATAACTTTATCCTATTGCAATTAAATTATCAATCATACAATTAGCAGCATCATATTTTGATTTGCATCAATGTGAAAGGAGAACCAGTTACTCTTCAAAGCGGCTTTTTTAACACAGACCAAATTACAAAGCATTGTTTGAAATGTTCATATAAATGACAGAAACGAAGCACAACAACAACCAGGATCTCGTTTCATGTACGATGTTTAGTACAAAGCAAGTAACAAAAGGCAACCCTTAATATAATATATTTCAGCAGGTTACCAATGCCAAACCTGGGTAACATTACCGAAAGTCACTATTTTTATGTTATAAAGGCACGTTACTATGCAGTACATATTATACTTCGTGATCTTGCTACTTCCCAGTTGTCATGACCATCCTCAGTATAATATGAATTTATGTACAATTTCCTCTCTTTTTTTCATGTATAATGTATTATACATGAATGAGGCCCAAAACATGCACAGCTTGATACTTCTGACCAAGACTCAAGCTCTGGATATGGAGCCCACTGAACCTGACAGGTTTCCAGAAGGAAATGGTTGAAAGATACAGTAGAAAATAACTAAACCTCTAGGATAATAACTATCTGAAATACGACGATACACATTTTCCTATTGGATTAATTTAATCAGATACAGTGCACCTATAGGCCTTTTATCCCGCGCTCATTTGCATCTATGTCCTAATCCCTCCTAATCTTTCTTTTCCTGGCACGTCAACATCAATCTGAAATGTATGTAAATGGTTTGCCGGTGCACTTAATCATCACCACACTGACAACTATATAACTTGATTGCAGTTAAAGCCACATTACCTAAAAACTCATTTATGGCACACAATTGGATGAAGTGTGGGAGTCATTGTTGCGGAGGCAAGCATAATTATCTGTGTAAAATTATACAGTAATTTCATCCACCATGATTAACAAGGACTTTGTAATTGTAAAAAACATCAACTGTGACGTTAAACGAGAAATATTACCTGTTTTAGCGCTTTGGGGCCCGCCTTATTTCTCAAGGGCTCAATGATGTTTGCATTTTAATGGACTAGGTGATGAAATATGTAAAAATAGAAGTGTTTTTAAATAAACACTGGAGTACTCTGTTCTGTGTTTTGATATTGATTTATGAAATCACAATGAAATTATGCTAATATTAAACTGCGATTGGCTTTTTATGTGGCTGTGCTTAAAGAGGGTATTGTGAGAGGCAGTGTTAAAATAAATGATTTATGAAGAAAAACACGGTGGCCCAGTTTGTGGCCCATGCACCAAACGAAGCAACGAGACTAAAGCCTCAGACTAGGTCACAGCTAATTGACAAGTTGTTAGAAGAAAGAGCAAAAACCTTTCGACCCCCCCAACTTCTTCCAACAACTGTCGGTGAGAGAGTGTTTTTTAATGATGACTCGGGTTCATAGGGAACAGGCGCAGAAGATCATAAGCCAAGCACTAAACTTTGCACAGAAATGAGCTGTCGGGAGGGAGGAGCAGGTGTGTGGGATGCCCCTCTTGACTCTCGCTGTGGAAGGTGCTGGAGCAAACTAAATCAAAGTTTGCTCCAGTTACCTCTGTCGCTGACGAAGCCTTTTGGATGAGAGGCGAAACGTTCGAAGACTTCAACTACTGAGTACAGAAGATGAATCAAGTACCTTCATTGAGGATGGACAACCCCTGTACGACTGAGAACTTACACAGACATAAATCAAAGTTACATCAAGGGATAAATACACCACACACGACTTAAAGGATGCCAAAACAAAACAAATGAATTGTAAACTTTCATGAGTTTTTGCACATTTTGCTGTTCTATATTTTATGCAAATATAATATAATGCCGACTTTTTATAATGAACCATGAAGGCAATATACAATTTCAGCTCATGCCACATCCACACTTTAAACAGAGTTATAGAGTGAGCTTGTGTATGACATTTGCATAAAGATTCAAGAGTTCCACAGTTATGTGGGAATATGTTTCATGTCGCCTTTCATCATTCTTTTAATTTATTTTTAATTGGGAATCTGTAAAAGAATATGCGAGTTAAAAAGTATTATTCAAAAGACAAGAGACATCTGTATTGCAAATGTGAAGGTATTGTGTGGAGCTTGAGTTATTCCAGGCCATAATTGTAGTTGATGAAGTTAATGGCTGAGGGTCTATCTGTGCCATGAAATGTGTTTTACTTGGAGCTAAATCATTTGGAGCCTATTAGTGTGCCTGGCCCAGAATGATAGAGCTGTAGGCTCATGAGCCATATGTTAGGCACCCGATTAGACCAGAGTCCTGCGGAGGGAAACACAGCCCCGCAGCCACATACCAAGGTGCATCTGTTTTCAAGACGGCAACGCTCGCCTCTGCATATCTAATTCAAACGGACAGTTCACTTAGAGTACAGTCACTGGCAAAATGTGCAACTTTATTTGCAAAGGAGGCGAAAACCGACTTAATGTGGTGACTTATTAACATGTGCTTCATAACTCTTGAAGTCTTGAATAATGTGCTAACAATATTATTGTAATTGTTAACAAAACCATTCCAACACAGTAGTTTCCATTAAATTTAGGCAAACATTGTTGAACACTGAACTGTTCTAAGCTGTGTTTTTAAAATGTGTGACTCACTGTCAGATGGAAAATCTCAGTGATTTTGCAATACATATTGTGGCTTCCAGGATTATGAATATTGCATCACCTGTAATTGTAATAATGATAAGTTGATGATATATTTTGTGTTTATCTGTTTAATAAAAGGTGTGGCATAAACTTTGTAACTTTACGCCTACGGTGCTTGGGGAATGAGAGGTCTCATAATGGTGTTCTCTTATACAGTACTTTTGCACCTAAATGCACTCAAATCAGTTTTCCAACAAGTCACCCATCCACACTCATATTCATACACCACTGAACACAGACAGAAAGGAAATCTAAGAGTTTTATTTAGCATGTTAATGAACACACATAGGACTCATGCATGTAAATGCCGGATTGTAGCCATGGACTTATTTAATAATAATAATACTAATAATAATAATGCATTGGTTTTATATAGCGCTTTTCTGGACACTCAAAGACGCTTTACATTGCATTATTCATTCACTCCATACCCGGTGGTAGTAAGCTACTATTGTAGACACAGCTACACACAGCATCTTTTGTCCCCCACTCACACTCACAACCTCACTCTCACTCAGCCGAGCCTATTGTACATGTTTTTGATGGTAAGGGAAACCGGAGTACCCAGGGAGAACATGCAAACTCCACACAGAAAGGCATCGGAACCACGGACCTTCTAGCTGTGAAGCACAAGCGCTAACCACTGTGCCTCTGTGTCTTTCCCAAGGACACATCAAGTATGTACAGACAGAAGCTGGGATCGAACCACTGGCCTTTGGATCAGTGGTGCAGGACTGGATGGTCCATAGTCAATAACAAAGGCTACACGCACCGTAAAACTCATGATCAATACGCAAATCACTCCATGTTAGGCAGTGACGAGAGCAGGGCAACATTAGACTCAATAATGTCGACAAATCCTTCACTCACGCTGATAGGTCTTCACACTTCTGGTGGTGGTTTGACCAATGGCAGAGAGGTTTTTAGATTTGTGTATATACTGTTTATGCTATGAAGAAATCATTATATATATACAGTTTTATTTACAGTTGTTTTACTGGAAATGAAAAAATCTAAGACAGTCTCTAGCTGGTGGTGCTGGAGCATCCAATTATCATCAAATGCAGCACTGAAAGCACCTTTCCTTTACAAACATCTTCACAAAGACAGCTTGGATTGATGTTGAAACAAAAACTCAGAGCAAGCCGCACACGCTTCAATCTGCCTCTAGTAGCTAAGATTTTCCGCAGAAGTCTTTGATGTTAAAACACCTTTACATTTTAAGATCTCCCCATGTCCCGCCACACTGCGTTTCAAAATAAAGGGAACGAAAGTGGGGGTATCTTGATGTCTTAAAAAAGAAAAAGTTCTCTCTGATTCTTCTTTCAGGCACATTTTCAAGTATGACAGTCACACCAGGGAAAAGTGCACAAAGAAGAAAGAGCAGCGCGTACCAAAGTGTCCAAGCTGGATTCAAACTGAGGACAATTACAGAGCACGCGCTCGCTCTCTCTCCCCAGCTGAGCCACAGGACGTCACACGCCACTGACAGGTCTGAAGGATGTCCGCTGCCATGGCAACAACGTGTTGTTTATCAAGAAGCATACAAAGTCAAGAAATGAGAGATTTCTTGAGTCACAATAGAGCTCAGGATTGTGTAGATTTTAAAATGTAGAATAGTATAATTATTGTTCACATAAAAGCATTTGGACGCTACAGTACTTTGTGTATCAGCAAGAACACATCAGCTAATGGACTTGTTCCACAACTCGTTTCTTTACTTTTAATCTGGTTTTGGACAAGCAAGTTAAACAAAATTATGGATTTTTATGGTAAATTGATGACATTCTACCCTAAACATAAGATTCAGTATGAAGTGCACATTTAACCACATTCAGTGCCTTTAACAGTCGAGAGAAGATGGAAATATAAACTGCTGAACTAAAACAAGGCTCCCATGCATTTCGGATCATGTTTGTAAAGGTCTAAACTACAGGGCTAACCGCTTTTAGAAATAATACATCTTTATGGATATAGATTTCTTTTGTTGTTTTGTTTTCAGAGGACACAATGTTGCCTAAATACTGTAATTGCAGTATAGTGCTTTGCTACATGTGACTATTTAAATTGCAACTCTGATTAAATTGTGCTTCTGTCAGTCTATTCCAAGGGCAGCCGTGGCTACACACATAGCATCACCACTGTATGGAGTGAATACCAATTGTAGCTTGTAGGGCACTTTTTGACCATGTCAGGGAAAGGCACTATACAAATAAATCCCACCACCTAAATGTGCATCCCAAATCTCTATCTAATTTGAATAAAGTCAACACACTCATGCGAATGGATTCAAATGCTGCAACAGCATTATTTACTGACTACAAACAGCGTTTGCGTGTGTTGTTTTTTGTTGTTGCTTTTTGCAGAAAAGCATTTATGGAGTAAACACAAACATACAAAGCAATCACAGCTATCATACAATGTTCCATGTGGTTGACAAAATAACATTGTTTTCTGTTCAAATCAAATCATTTGACTTTGAGTGTCATGTAATAAATGATACATGGAGTGTGCAGCAGAAACAACAAAGTCTCTCACTCCTTACAGAATGTCCTTATAGAGATTATTTGAACATTTAAAACGTAAAATATCAACGCTAAGGACGCAAAATAATATTTCTAAGCTTCATTTATGTACAACAACTTTAACTGTACGAATTGTAATGGTATTTTCAGTATCTTTAACATCGCTTACATATTCAAACTGAGCATTATGTTTTGGTGTGGGCAGTAATAAAATAAATAGTTTTACAATTGTAGGAGGAGGTAGTGATAGCGGAGGAAATTGTGGAAGCAGAGTTAATTTAGTCAATGGTACAGAATGAGAATAGCATCAGCAATAAGGGATATTAGAAAGTATTAGACCTTTTTCCAGGTGTTTTTAAGTCCACTGGGCTAAGAGTTTAGATTAATCCAATTACCTTGACATTAGGTGTGGCCTGTTTCTTTGTTATTATCATGTTATTACACTTTTGCTATTTCTATTTCTTATCCCTTAACCTGCTATTAATGTGCTGTAAGTGCCGCCTGAAAGAGAATACACCGTTTTCATGATCCATCTTGTAATGAACATGTCATGTAAATTAATAGTTTATTACGTGTGGGATCAGAGGAGATTATAAAACAGATTTAAGAGTAAACCTTCTCCAAAAATCACTTCAGTGACACACTGCCATGGACACGCTCAGCTGAATTATCTAAAATTACGGATATGACACAATTTGAACAGGTGAAAATAATGTTCTCATCATTTCATTTCACACTTGGGGTGTAACACTTTGGAAATATTATGTGAGAATCTCTTAGTTTTATGCTATGCGATAATTAGCAGAATGTAAAGTGAGAAGGTCCTGTCCCGCTGAGTATAGCAGATGTATGCTTTACCAAAGTACTTTACTTTTACTAAGTAGAAGCAGAACTGTTCATCTAACAGTGGTTAAAAACTCAACTCACCCGCTGTAGCAGTGAGTTGTCTGGGCAGTTTTTGTAATTAATAGTACCACCACACAGACAACATTTTTAACAACTGGTTTTGAACATAATGCTGTATGTGATTGTTTGTAATAAGGGGTCTCGGCCAATTATCTTGTTCGCTTCAATGTGACTCGTCTTGTGAAGTTTCTGTCAGTGCGAGTAAACAAACACGACTGTCCGCCACAGTCTGGACTGGATCGCCCCAACCTCCTACCAGGGGGAAACAGAACTCTCTGTATAGAAGAAAACTCACATCTGGTCATATCAGGCTACACTCATACTTTTTAACAAATGATGTGTGTATAGTTTAACTCCGTTGGGTGTAACTGTGGACTGAATAACCAATATAAAGTGCTTTGAGAATCTAGAAGTGCAATATAAATGTAATTCATCATAAGGAGTAGTGGCATCTGCCCCAATTCTTTCTATGAATTAAGTATATTCAATTTATTTAACAAAAATCAATAATGTATTTAATGGCCCTGCAATGCAACATATACAGAAAAAACAAATACCTGCTTTTTGCATGTATTTGATAATTATCTCAAACACTTTATTGGTTAGAAAAGACTAAATTGATCTAAAACAGCTAAAACGAAAATATCCAGTAGTTTTTTCACTTCCTGATTTTAAAAGGATCTCACCGTAAGCCCCCCTGCCGTGGCTGTAGTGAAGCTATGGCGAGTGCTTTAACTTCGCAATGAAAGGATTAAGCTGAGCAAGATATCGAGATGAGGACAGCATTTCCTGGATACGTGGGATGTCAGGAGGAGCTGTCACCACGATGCTGGAAAGATTTAATGAGTGGGCCGAAACACAGCTCCAGGTATGTTTTTGATGAGAGAACAACATTTTAAGCAGCTCTGAAAAGTCTATTTTGCATAATACCTCTCCTTTAAAACAAGAGAAGCACTTTAAGTGTTGCCCCGCTGTCCAGACTGTGAATCAAAAGCCCCAGCATCAGGTCTTTTACGATGCTAATGCTATTCAGACTGTTCTGCTGGGTTATTTCTCCAGTTTTATCCTTTTCATCATGAGCTAGACCTTTATTTCCCCTGAGACGCGCTCTCACCAGCAGCATCTAATCACTGCTGGACGAATAAAATGCACCAAAAACACATTTGCTTTACAGTATTCGCTGTTTCTAACAATTACAATGTCTGCTTTGTTGGTACATAGAGGCTTACGGAAGGGTAACGCTGCCAATAATTACTTGATCTGTTTGTTTGCTAATATTAAGCGCGCAAATCCTGACAAATCTTGAAATGAGGATTATTAATTAGAGACACTCCACACAAAGTGATACATAATGAAGAGGCCACCAAAAAAAAAGTTTAATCAACAAGCTCCTTCCTTGAAATGGGGCTATTGTGTTTTTTATAGGTATTTGGTGATAATTTTACATACTATCTTGATCACTGTATTACATTTTGTTGGTTATAGAATGCTATATTGATCTGAAACGGCTCATTCAAGGTGTCCCGTGGCTTATTTTTGCTCTGACCCACATCTCTCAAACAAAACAGCCCCCACCCCCACCCCATCAGCTGCAGCATGTTGGTTGGTAGGAGCAAAGACTTTGTGATCTGCAAAGGAGGGATAAGCTGTGCAACAGTGTGAGCCGGGTAGGAGGGAAGGAGGGTGCTTCCTGGTTACGTAGAATGAGGAGCTCAGGGTAAACTTACACAATGTCACTGCAACATTTCAAATAGTTGCCGCTGAAGGCTAGAGATTTAAAGATTACTCAAACATGCACGAATTACTCAAAACACAACTCTAAGCTTGCTGTCGCTGAAGGAATAACATTATAACCAGATAAAAAAGCTCTTGCATAACAACGCCCTTTACACTTGACTCCACCACCAGTGACCTGCGAAAATGTGGAACACTAACGTATCCAGTAAACAGGTTTAACAGAATCGAATGACTCAAACTGAAAGCAGATTTATTATTTTTAGAATCATTTTACACTTCTCATTTTGATTTATGGATGACATTGTCCCACTGAAAACTAAACAGTCTGTTTGTTTTGTCTGTTTTTTCCCACAAGCAGTCAAGGTGGCAGCCATATTAGATAAATGTTTTGCTACTGCTCTTAATTCTGTTTCGAAATTGGAATGAAACCAATTGGATTTGGAAAAAGCCTAATCTATCAGCCGTCTCCACTTCCAGAGAACAGAATAAACAGCAACATCTGTCATTTTTTTCTATTATTGGTTTACCTTATCGAATTGTTTCTATATTGTTCTATATTCCATAGTGGAAGTTTTTAAATTGCAGACACAGGGCTCCTAAACTAAGCCGTGCCTGGTATTTGTACTGTAACAACTTCACAAACAGATGGAGAAAAGTATGTAGAAGTTAACTTTGTCCGTGTGGCATCTATCCAAACAACTGGTGGGAGTCTGCTTCACATTAGGCTCGACACAACTAATCCTTGCCTTCATAAATGAGGCACTTTTAGTCAATAGACCCCCAGCCCACGACACCACCATGCCGTCGTCATTTATCAAGCCTCCCGCAGGAGAGATACTTTGTCTGGGTATTTCTAATGACCTGCCTTGCCCTGTCAGAGAGCCATCAATAAGCACAAGCTTGAGTGGCTCCAAAAGGCTGTTCGTGCAACCACCTGCTACCACCTACTTCTTACCAACTCACTTTTAACAGCGCAAGCACTTTTACAACACTCTGCTTGTTTGGTAGTTCTCTGCATAGTGGAGTGGGAGCCATGAAAGTTTCATATGGTCTGGCATCTCCGCACCACTGGTCAAGAATGATCTGCGGATGACCTTCTGAGGAGCGCTCTCTGCTTTGTGAGCATTGATGGAGTTTGACAGACAGGGCTAAGGTGTGCTACGAACAAGAGTGTTGTTTTTCCTCCTACAGTCTGAGATTTGAATCGTTATAATGCTCATTTTTGCCAGTTCACGTCTCATGTAAGTCAAATTCACTTCCTCTGAAACATGCAAGGGTTGTATTTAAAGTAGAGAAAGCCATTACTACATTTACATGCAGTCAATAACATTTTCATAACTGGAATATTAGCAATGACCCGGCCATATTAACACTGGCAAGAACCGGAATATGCTCATAGAAACCCAAATATGACCCCTGTATTACTTCTTTTCTAACCCAAGTATTTGGCCGCATATACGTCTATCGGAACATTCTGCGCATGTTCTATCCATAAGGAACAATACTTGTATGCGCCATCTATGTCTGATGTGCAGACTGCCGGAAATACACAAGAAGCAGAGCTAAACATGGCTAAAACCAAGATCCAGGTAACTAGAACTGAGCAAGGAGGAAACCGATTACTTCATTAGTGTGGTGAAAGACATGAATATAAAGTCTTTTGTTGTTGGAAATGGCGCGTATTTGTATCATGATGTGCAAATACGCATCATCGTCGAATGCTCAAATTGATTACTACTCTGTCTGCTCACACATGTCAAACAGGTTATTCCAAATGTTTCAGAAACTGGAATACTGACCTTAACCTGAATATTGGCGGCATGTAAATGTAGTCAGTGAAGTAAAACATGTAGTACTGTGTAATCATTTTAATTCAAAGTAAAAGTACTAAAATCAATATATAATTACAATTACTTCAATGCAAAGCTACTTGAGATACAACAATAAGATTTGCTTTGCTCCTTCTCTGGTCCTCAAAACTAAGCCATAATTAAAAAGTATTGTCACAAAATGACACCTCCACAGGGCGTACACCTCCCCTAACGCCGTAAGTGGCATTAATAGGCCACAATCCCCAGTAGTTACTTAAAGACACATTCTTAAACTGTATATTTCATATTTAATTTAATAAGATGTGTAAAAGTAAAAGTATTTAGTTACCTTTTGCAGCGGGTATGCAAAGAGAGCCTTGAGGAAACGTTTGGATCCTGCTTATTTTCAAAGGCTATTTAAATATTCATTCAACACTCACTCTTTGCGTTTGGCAGGCTGGCATCTCCGCAGTGAGTTACACTTGCTCAGTATTCATAATTAAGACAAAACAGTGGATCAGCTAAAGCCATTTGGAACTGGCCCGAGTTCTGCAGCATTTGTTAAGTGTTGTGTGGTGCACTGGGAAACTGCTGGACAAACAAGCATTAACTGTCAGCTTTGTAGGACACAGTGTCATGCTGCAGTATGGGGAGAGCATGCATTGTGCGAAAAGCTGCAAAAAGCTCCTATTGTTAGGCTGACATATATTTTTGTGTAAGATTGCAAAGTAGGACTCTCTTGTGCAATACAATTATACAATTATGATACAATCTTAATTATCTATTATTTATTTTCTAGTCCTTGAGTTTTTTTATTTTTTATTGTCCATTCACAAATACACATTTTTTTGCTCAAACCCTGGGTGCAACTGGTGGGTGTGGGGTAGGGATGTCAAGATTAACCGGTTTTACGATTACTATGATTATAAAAGGACGCTGTAGATTATCCGTAAGAATTTCAGAAGCCACGGTTTACCACGGACATTTTTCACGCTGACATACGAGCCGCTGCACGCCATAAACAGCGCGTAAACTCACCAGTAGTTGAGCAAGGCAGAAGGACGCTCTCCTCCAGTGTTGTATCCACTAAAGAGTCTCCTTAGTCATTTTGTAAACACGTTTCATTCTCTGTTCATCAAAACAAATAATTAAACAGCAGCATAACTTTTGAGAACATAAAACCTAGCCTAGCTTGTGGCCTAATAATATATAGTAAAATAAAAATGATAATTATGGTCATTATAAAGAAGTAAAGTTGACATTGTTTTGTATTATTCAATGTAGGCCTATTTATTTTAATGCAAAACAATCTTAAAGCATTTATTTTTATTTTTAGAAACAGTGAATGTTTACAAGTTTACAAGTATTAAAAGCTTTTTAAAGACAAAAACTAAAAATATCAGTTATTTCCTTTCATTCGGTCGATAATCGTGAATAATCGTAAAATCGCAATATTTTCTCTCACAATAATCGTGACTCAAAAAATTGTGACACCCCTAGTGTGGGGTGCGTGGGGGGGGGGTTCAGTGTCTTTGAGGGGCTGTTGCGAACCACAGTTTTTCGACAGTAGGTAGAAGGTGAGGGAGTTTCCTGACAGCCTGTCAGAAGAAAAGGCTAATGCTATTGAAAAACTTAATCATGACTTATTCCAGTAAAGGGATTGAAGATGACTAAAGCATCAGAGACAATATGCGCCAAGTATACACGCGATGACACAGACAGTGAGATATCCACTCTCACATACTGGCATATTAATAGTCATCAACCAACCCTTACACCAGAGTTGAACCCACAACCTTCTCACAGAGAGGCAGGCGACACCATGCTCTCCAAGATATCATAGTAAACCAGAACAAAATTAATAGTTACAAGCCAGCTTAGTTGGTCCCTGCTACAACACGTTTTCTATGTGATTTTAAGAGTGCACCACAGGGGTTGCACAGAGCTTCTAAAAAACTAGATAAAAATACCTAGAATTAGGGCTGAACGATATAGACAAAATTTCATATCTCGATATTCATGCCAGATATCTCGATATCCATACGATACGTTATAACTATGGGTTAGGTGAAAACGAAGCATTTTTTCATAATACAAAAGAATACAGTTTTATTGATGAAAATCTATATTGTTTATATCTTGCTTTTCGATTTTTTTTTCTTCGCTCTACCGGAAGTGTCAATACAACGGAAGTGCCGAGACAAGGTAAAAAGAGGCAAAAGTGGGCGGGGCGAAATAAGGTGAATAGAGAGAGATAAAAAGGTTGGGAACCACACGGAGAAATGCTCGTTCCATATGCCTATGAGAATAACAATATGATTTGTGATGAGTAAGCCTACCTGCTTTGTTATAGAAGTGCAGTCTCTCTTTAAAAACTATGCCACAAAACTTAGCCCACAGTAAGGCCATTATTGTGGTCTATTTATGGCCACAGTGGCATTAGGACCTGGCAGCAGCTGCTAGCAATGATCCTCCACTGGTCCATAAGAAATAATGACATTCCTCTGGTTTTGTCACTGCTACTACATTAAGGACAAAAACATCCTCTGGGTTTAGGGGGGAAAAAAGGATCTTTGTTGTGGACTTTTTTTTTGTTTTTACTTTAGCATCTATCTCGCTCTCAACAATGTCACCTTGATGCTGTGCTGAAAACGGTGCAATGACCAGGTACTAATGTGGGGCGCAATTATACCTAGTCAATTACACACCAGAGCCACTTGCAAAGGTCTTCTCGCTGTTTTTTATGTCAACTTTCTCCTCGGCTTATCCCTTCCCTGGTTAGCTCTGCCGTTATGAGCGCAAATTAGCCAATTAGCCAACCTGATGGTTTACTGTCACTTCCTTTTAAAAACGTCTTCCCTCAGGTTGGAATTACAGATAACAAAAGAGAAAACAATCAGTGTTTATCAAGTCGTAAAGAACCAGGCACTGTAAATGATTTTTACTTCAAATCTGAACTCAAGGCTACATATTAGTTATGAAACTACTTACATTACAGCTGTTACTGCTACGACAATTGGTGAGTCCATACATGATTGGAAAGAACATTTTAACCTCTTTTGCTGCACTTTTCATCGCCTTTTTTGTCACATTCTCATTGCTTGTTTGTTGCGCCTTTGTTAATTTTTTTGTGGGGCTTTTTTTAATTGTGTTTCTGGCACATTTTTTCTGCACTTTCATCACATTTTTTCTCACATTTTTGCCACTCCTTTGTACGATTCGATATATTTGTCACTTACTTTTAGATTTGGGCAACGTCAAACTTGAGATAATGTGCTCGGTCCGGTGGGGGTTAAGAGGTTAAACATTTCCTCAAACAATTTTGCACAATTCCAAGAAAATAACCTCTGTTAGGCCTATTTCTCAGACTTTCTGTTACACTAACTTTCCACGGTGTGAATGTGTCTCACTGGTGTAAGGGAAAGCAATCAGTGTTTATCCACTCATAAAGGAACCATGCTTTGTAAATTACGTTATACTCCACACTGCACTCAGCATGGAGCCCATTAAGGAGCATACGAGAGATGTAGATTATTGTGTTCAAGATTTACAAAGGGTCTACTAAACAGGAAATTAACCACTGGACGCAGGGGAGTCTGAGCACAGTCCGACAAATACGAAAATCAATCTACAGGATCATGGCCATAAACACCAACAAAATGAGGGATTGTTGATATTAACATGCGCACTGCAGCAGCACTGGGCCATATAATTGAGAGGCAAACTTTGGTAAACAATGAGGATACATGGAAGAAGCAACCAATACGCGTGAATTGGCTGAAAGGATTTTCACAGTTCAAAGTCGTGTCAGCAAGAATCTGCCTCGCTGCTGAAGAACTGTTTTGTGCATGTACATACGTATAAATAATGTGCTGATCCGTGACTTATACTGCTGATGTCACGAGTATTCAAATAGCATATGGCCCTCTCGGCTAATCAGAATTAGCCTTGAATGCCTAAACTGAGACACAGCAGGAGCAGACTACACTATTACTAGATTTTGACTTTTTTTTGTTTGGCATTGGCGAGGAATAAACAAAAGATTATTATCACACACAAAAACAAAATAACAGCTATGGAGTTCAGAGTAAAAATTCCATTCAAAATCTCATTTAAATAAAAAGTCTTTCCTAATTGTAGAGCAAAAAAGAGGACCGCGTATACAAATGGTAGAAGAGGTATTGTACTACCACTATACAGTACTAACATCGGCCACTTAATATTAAGACCTAAAAGGCTGTTTTGGAAGGACATTTTAACATAATTGTATCTATTTGATCTCAGATTTGTGTCATAATATTTCTCAAAATCAGCTTGAGGGCCAGATTTATGTTAACTCAAGGACAGAAAAGATTTGTTCAAAACTCCATAACTTCCAAACGTTATAAAAGCATTTTGCCGTTATTTTCAAGTATTTATTTATGTTTCTCTTGTAAAATATCCAAGCTATGATCAGTAGTTAGCACATACCTGATTATTCTCTACTTTAATGAAAATGTTGAATGGGATCTGTGTTCTTCCCTCACCAGGCGGAGCTCCGACTGTTGAGCTCCATTTGGCCTTTACTGGTTCATGGGGTAGTAAAAGTCACAACAATGAAGTTTAGCAGTGAAACAGTGGTAGAATAGAAGTAATAACAGTTTACGGCTTATAATAATGATAAATGAATCTGTCACGCTCAACTAAGCAACGCATGGAAGGCCCAAGGACACAGTGGAAGCAAAACCTCTACCAATAATAATATATGGCCGTCTCAGTAGTGTTGTAATTTATTGTAACACAGGTGCAACGAGAGTAGTATATCAGCAGTAATGAAGTAGTTACAAATAAACAACTCATTTCATATCATATTTCCTCCCCTTACTCGATCCACATTGAATATGTCATGCTGTTGAAGAGGGAACTAATTAAAACAAGACGGACCGTAATTTTCCACAGGAGCAATCCTGTGTCTGAAATCATGGCCAAGTGAACATGTCCTTGTATCTCGATGCAGTAAATGCTTCAGAGAGCTGTAAGATTTAAGCTGCAATAATGTGAGACTCTTGGAACATATACAGTAGCATCACACCTTAAAATAAACCTGCCAGCTTATTGTTTGAAAAGGCGCGCAGCAGTAAATTACCACTTTACCAGTGCTGTGCGTGCGATGGGAGAAAGATATCAAATAATACATGCACAAAAGGCTGCACCAAAGGCAAAAAGCTGTTTCTTGGATCTTTGTCAAAAATGTGGATAGTTTGCGTTCTCCTACTTTAAGCGAATTTATCTTTCGACTTCTCAGAACTTGGTAGCTTTTCATGCCAAATTTCACCCAAGTTTCAGTATAAGCATAAAAACTGTGAGAATATTAAATCAACGTGAGTTTGCGTGCTTTCTTTTGAGCTCAGAACACACACACACCAATGAAGTTGTGGATCCCCCGAACTTAGCGCTGTGATAATGAATTAAGGATAAAGAAAGAAACACAATTTCCTCTGACTATTCTTCAAAAATCTAAATAATAAACAGACCTTGAAATCCACAGCAACCTCAAGAAAAATGAAAACAAATTGAGAAAGAATCGTTTGATTGTTCTGGGGTTTTAAGCGTAATGTGAAATCCACACAAAGTGAGAAAAGGAAATAGTAAAATATGAAGATTTAAGATTTGAAAGAGGATATTTCAGGTTTTTATTAAACAGGATTGAACATATTCACGGTGATCTGAATTGGATATTAGCTGAAAACGACAGAATCATCTTTCACAGCGTCACTTGAATCATCTGAATCTGCGTCGGAAAAAGAGTTCTTCCTGTACTATCTTAATTTAATCTATACAGAACATGGTCGTACAATTAACTCATATCAAAATTGCTATTCTGCTTTTTTTTAAGCTGTGAAGCCCTATGGTAGATTATGTCCAGAATAAAGTTTTGTATTAATTTTACATAAGATACCCCATTTACTATTATCTGTTTGCACATTATACTGTTCTTCGTTGATTGCACATTTTTCTGTCTATTTGCCCCCCTGAGTGTTCTTGAGAGCTGATGTAAGTTAATTTCTCCATTGTGAGATCAATAAAGGCTTATCGTTTAAGTATTTTCAGATACATTGTGCAGCCTTAGGAAGTATCTCTATTTGCAAAACATGAGCCAAGACAAACCGATCCCCAGTTATAGCGACATATTCAGTGGTAATAATTTATGGGTGCATTATCTAATGTTAATGCCCTATCCAGGACAAAGTGCTCCATTAACTGCAATGCATTTGGACTATTGCTCTGTGGTTGAGAAGAGAAAGTCTTAATAGAACAAGTTAGCAGTGTGGTAGCTCTGCACAATAAAATATTGTTCTTATGCATTATTTAATGGCTCTGGGTTGTGTTTGCGTGCGTTTCAGATTGGGCATGGGAGTGAGTAGTCGTCCTAATTGACTTTCTCTAGAGAGCCAAATGGGAAATGCTGTTCTTGGTAGAAGTTATTGATCAATATGAACAGATGCAGAGAGTGAAAGCATCATCTGAATCAATGTCACCTTAAGGTAGACTGCAGGAAAACCAGCAGATCCCATGTAAGACATCAGTGAGAGATTAGCCATTGCACTACTCCCAGCATTGTTTACAGGATATTAAAGCCTTTCATTTAACGGGCCTTATGAGCAGGCACAGGATGACAGGGCTCAAGGCAGCGGCGGTGGCAGGATAAATGCACAACAATCTCTTTCTGGAGGGAGACATATGACACAAGTCATTTTCCTCCAAAGCCAAAAGAAAGATTGTGTAGTGACTGCACTATGTTACGTATCTTATGGTGTAGTTTTGCTACACCATCACAGAGTTGTCATCTGAACTAGTTATTTTATTTTAAGTGCACTTGACCACTTTTTTTGACACCTTCGAAGTGATGCTTGTGTATAAAATATGCAATAGATCATTATCACAATAAAACAATATAATTTTCATGGTCACTTTTGATCTAATGACAAGTTAAGTATTCTGTGGTTTTACATTTTGCAAATATTCCCGGTATGCTATTACACCGCTCCACTGTGATGTGTGATACAGTAATATTAATATTAATTAATTGAATGATGGAAGCAAAGATCAATCAATCAATCAATTGATCAAATTGTATTTGTATAGCGCCTTACAACAGTTAGAAGATGTTTTTGTATGCAAAAAGGAAACATTTTAGAACATCCAGTTATCAAGCCTCAAACATATATTTATAATAATAATAATAATAATAACTTATATTGCGCTTTAGTTTCTTAAATAAAAATAGTCTATAAAATAAGTATTACAGCGGAAATTTGAACTATATCAATATATGCAATATGGTCTGATTCCATATCTCATTTCAAAATATATCAATATATCTTAAATATTGATATATCGCCCAGCCCTAGCGATATTAATAAACTCTATCACAATATAAAAAAAGAAATATCACGATAACGATATATATGACGATATAATTGATAACAGACAAATTACTTAAAAATCCCAGGCTATTGGGAAGATTAATATGATATTTTATTCCTTTTTTTTAACAGCATACTCATTCCCTCACAAATATGATCTACTCTTGCAGGTTGCATCCTTCATTTCATTGTCCCCGTGTTCTACAGTCATTGTTTTTGCTGCTCTGATGGAGCTGAGCGTAACATAAATGATATCGTGTCCACAACGATATAAAAAATTACAAAATATAAAAAATATATATACATACGATATGATATGGCCCACCCCTACCAGTCGCACAGGCAAACACGCTAATTAATTCTGGCTGATTCAACATGTTTTTAGTGGTGGGGAAACTGGAGTATCCAAAGGAAATGTATACGCAGATACAGGGAGAACATGCCGACTCCTCACGGAACCTAGGACCTTCTAGCTGTGAAGCACGAGCGCTAACAGCTTCCGCCCATTTATTTAGCAACAAAAGTCACTTTGTATTCAATTAGTGTGGTTAACATTACAATTGCAATATGGTGTTTGAATCATTTAAGGATCTGAATTACTAAATCTAAAAGTAGACACAGTATAGTAAGCAGCTGTGAGATGAACCTAAACAATATTGCTGATTGATATCACACTAAATATGAAAAATACTGTGCAAACTTATTCCCAAGTGGATTTATTAAACATTCAATCCACTTGGGAGTATGTTTATAATGTGTTTCAGCTGGCCGGTTCGATACAGGATTACATTCTGCAAGTATCCTCCTGACTACCAGGGGGGGAAAAATTGTCTAATCATCTTTTTTTTTTTATTCCCCAACCCAAAGCCCCACCCCTTCATATTTGGTATCATTGAAAAGCCCTAAATGTCTTCTGTAGATAGCAAAGGGAGTTAATGCAGTAGTATGGAGTGGGTAAGAGATATTGAGGTTTACAGATGTCCTCCACAGAGGACAAATTTGAACTACTGGTAGTATTCCCCAACCCAAAGCCCCACCCCTTCATATTTGGTATCATTGAAAAGCCCTAAATGTCCTCTGTAGATAGCAAAGGGAGTTAATGCAGTAGTATGGAGTGGGTAAGAGATATTGAGGTTTACAGATGTCCTCCACAGAGGACAAATTTGAACTACTGGTAGTATTCCCCAACCCAAAGCCCCACCCCTTCATATTTGGTATCATTGAAAAGCCCTAAATGTCCTCTGTAGATAGCAAAGGGAGTTAATGCAGTAGTATGGAGTGGGTAAGAGATATTGAGGTTTACAGATGTCCTCCACAGAGGACAAATTTGAACTACTGGTAGTCAGGAGGGTATAATTAGCTTCTTAGCAAACCCATACTTCCCTCTGTATCCTTATTTCTCTAGCTCTTGTCTCCCTCTGCGTCAGTGCTCTCCTTCACAGGCCTCTATTGTACATTCTGCTCACACCCTATAGCTTCCATTTGATGTGACATTCGTCATGTAGCGGCATGAGGGTCAGTGCTGAAGCACGGCAGCTCCTTAGCTCATCTGTTTCTATCAGTGTGTCAGGACAACGTGCTTAGACATGGTTAAAAGGCATGCTCAGGACAGACGCTCAAAATCCACAATAACAAATGGCACATCCATTGCTATGTAGAGAGAGGTAGAGGGGGTGTAAATACGCCTCAAAAAACATTCAAATATTGACATATTAGGGTATCATTTCTAAATTGAGAGTTCCCTATTGTGTAAGAGCTCACACACACACATTATAAAATAATTAAAAATGTGGATACATAGGCACGTATCACATGACTTTTTCTCATATTTTGCACATTTGGCAGGGCTGACATTTTGCTGTTGTGTCTGCTTTGAATAGCGGGAAACAGATTATTGCACATGTAAAGGGACAAAGCCCAGCGGTGTAAAAAGAGGGCCAACATAGACAAGGTCACCCACAAGTTTCTGATCCATTTAACCTGTGTGACTTTGAACTGGTTTCCACAGATCTGTGAAAATCTGCCGCCTCTGCAGTGGGAAGATTGAGTGGGTCAGCACAGGTCGCGCAGAGGACTAGACCAGCAACTGAAGCTTTATAGGCATCCATACATTAACCATTGATGTAGATGACAGAGCACAGCAAAATAATTTGTAATAATAATTCAATTGTAAGAAAAGCAATATGACGCAAAAAACGGAACCGTGATCTGATCCGTGACGATCACCTTTTTGGTGATATTATCACTATGTCACAGTAGTAGAACCATGAGGCCGTCCTTCTGTGGACCCACCACCTGCAGGAGGAGCCATAGGGGCTGGTGCAATGTGATTTGGGCCGCTCCAACAGCTGCCCCCACGACCCGGCAACGGACAAGTGGAAGAAAATGAATGGATGGATGGATATCAGTCTGTGAGTTGGTGTAGCAGTGTTTTTTATGTTTCATGCTGCTCTATGCTATACTTTTCTCCACTCACTGCTTCTACTGGTGGAAGGGGGATTTAAGCAATGGGGACGTGTTGAAGTTTCAGAAGTAGCTGATGGCTTTTGCTGTCCCTTAAATGCAATATGCATCAAGTGCACAGCAATAGTGAAAAAGTAAAAATCGTGATCTATAGAAATCATGCTATGAATACATTTTATTGCCCACCCCCAGTGAGTAGGCACTCGGGGCAATAAACAGGTGTTTGAGACGTTTACCCAACTTAAATCTTATAAACTCAATACTGAGTTTGTTTACTCTCATTAATGCTAAAAGTGCAGCTAAAGCTGTTAAATAACACGGCGGCTGTGAGATATGAGATTTCTTTTGGAAGTTTTGGTCATTAGTTATGCTTCCACTGCCTCCTAAACCCAGAGTGGTAAATAACATGTTTTGGTAGACGCGTTCATCTTGCTCTATCTAAAGTAGCTGTTTTATTGCTACCTTTTTTCCACAACGGAATCAATTCTTCTCACAGACTCCCAAAATCCAACTGTTACTAAAACGTAGAGCATTTTCTCTCCCTGACATCACTCTTTTAAAAGCATTTCACACGTTTTCATCATCTAATTCTTTGATGTTTTTCTGTTTATTTACAAAAAATATTTGCAAAATGCCAGACTAATTTTTGAACACTAAATGAATTTACATAACGAGACCATAGCCTACTCTCTGTTCTTTTCTAATAAATTGGTTTATTTTATTGCCCTGGTCCACACACTGTTGCATTATGTTCTTCACTTTATTCTATTTTAGTTTGCCCCTGTGAATAATTGTGTCTCGCAGTGGAAAATTACATGCTAAAAAAATGTATTTTCCTTCTCAGACTTGAAAAACATCTTTGGTACAACTGTGTACAATGTGCAAATGTCACGGTGAGAATGAGTCACCCTGGCTATTTTCATAGTTCAGGTTTAAATCCTCTGCTTAAAGCCTTCACTACTGGCTTATAAATGAAAAGATGACACTTGTTATACTCTCCCAAACCTGCAGTGGTTGATAACCCTGGACTTGTGATTTCATAATGTGAGCACATGACACGGGCACTACAAGAAGCTGCTGTAACACAATGCAACAGAATGGCAAGCAAGAGAGCCCCCATTAATCTAACCCCCTCTGTCTGAGTACAGCAACCCAGAAACAGAAACCTCCCCACTTCAGCCATTTTAAAGCACGCTGCAGCACAATCTGTACATTTACCCAGAGCATGCTGAACTAATGCTAAACCTGGAGAGAGTGTGAGGAATAATGCATGATAATGGTAATGACCATCCTGTCTGATCACATCATGCACACATGACAGTCGGTGTCCAGAGCCTCTGCTGTAACCCACTGCAACACAGTGAAGCTACTGGATCATTACTAACAGCATTGAAAAAACATGTCTAATACTGTAAAGAACCTTGCTGCATGCACTCTGTTACTTCACATTACAAATCCGATAAGACTCTAGGGTATCAGTCCTCCTCATTAACCTCTATTTTAGGAGACTAGAGAAAATAATTTCCTTCTGTTCAACTGAACATGCAGTGTTACCCTCTAATGAAACCCTAAACAGTAACTATGAGGCCCAACATAGCTGCTTATCTTTATTTGAGCTAATAAAGTCAAGTGTCTTTATTGCTTGTTACAATGCTACAACCTTGACAGCCTCCATTCTACCCCTGTTGTGCAGTTTTATATGAGCTGGAGCTCCCCATTGACCGCTACCCTGCTCTATGTATGAGGGCCCTACACAGTCCCTAAGATCACTTAAGCTAAAGCAGCCTGTACAGTGCTGTAGCTCTGCAGTATGACTAGTGGCTAATCTCTGGAAGTAGAGCTGGACAATGCTGTGTTCCCCAGGGGATTCCTGCACAGAATTATGAGGATAATGCTGGCATATATGAGAAATGTTCCCTTGACTTTTGTGTGACTGTGCAGACTGCTAACACCCCTCCATCTAATAAATGTACAACTTGGCTCTGTCCATGCACATGCTGTATAACATGAAGTCCCATCTGCTGTTCTCCCTGTACTCGGAGGGATGAGAGCAGTCTCAGAGACCAGACAGTGACCTTTGTGGCCCTCTCTGTCTCAGTGTGCCAAAATTAGAGTCAGGGAGTAACTTCTCCAGAAGTGCTGAGTGGAAGCTGAGCCCATGAGCATTGAATAACTGCAAAGTGATGGCAGGGGCTGAACATTGGAGCAGACACAATTGGCAGCACTCATTTATAGTGCCTATGAGATCCTAATCATGCTGCATTAGAGTATCTGGGGCGCTTTATCATATTCAAACAGAGTCGCCAGATTGACAAACAATAACAACATGACAAGACATTCAGCTTCAATCTCATTAGTAACCAAACGCCATAATCACACAATTAACAAGTTTCATGTCAATCCTGCCTCACAAGAGTCTCCCCACTCCAGTATACAGTTCACCCTGCAGGGACTGTGGTGAGAGCGGCTCATATTTATGAAGTGCTGGCCCATATGCAGGCATGGTGCTGATGCAGACACACCCGGGCCAGTCAACACTATTCTCTCTGTCTCTCGACATTCAACTAATGTGTCATGGCTTAAGCATCACTAAATAGTCAAGGCGTAGACATGCCAAGGCTGTCCATCATAGAACTAACAGCATTTAGAGCTATAGCCTATACCAACAGTAAGTGCACCACCACGTGAGGTCTGCTCCAGTGTGCGTAAGTATCCAGAAGCATTCAGCAGATAGATAGATAGATAGATAGATAGATAGATAGATAGATAGATAGATAGATAGATAGATAGATAGATAGATAGATAGATAGATAGATACCAGTGTAAGTGGTAAAAAACATTACTTTCTCGAGTCAAAGGTGTGATTATCCCTCTTATGCTGCCGAAGTCTTCCTAGTGACTTACCAAAGGCAATCCTCGGGAAGCAAACGCTGAAGAGTTGGACATAATTTCCCACGTCGGATGCAGTGACATTCGTTATTCCCACCGTGCGCGTAAAAGCCTTTATGCTTTTCTTATCGGGTTTGCGTAGTGAGTGCAAGAATCCAATAGACAATCTGCAGTCTTCGGCGTGAGAGCGGGATCTCTTCAATTGCCTCCTCCAAAACCCCACCTTAACGCCAAAAGCGACTACAGAGTGGCTTAAAACATAAAGCCAAAATCCTTTCCCCAAGACAATAAAGCCGTTCAGAGTCAGGTGTGCACCCAGATCGGTGTTTCAAGCCGGTCTAAAGCGGGGATACGTGGTCGGTTCAGGTCCCCCACGTAGTTCTTTGTAGCACACAAATAAGGGAAGGTTTAATTTCCAATAAATCTCGCGCGTGTTCGAATTCACAGCCCAGATGGACCCTTGGCGGAAAACTGCAGTCGCTTTCAAGCGCATCTGACGACTGGGAGGCTGGCGGCAAATTATGCACCAAGTCTACAAAAATAAAACCACGAAGCTCAATAACTCTCAAGCAGCGGCTCTCTGTCGTGATCACGCCTGCCCCACCGGTAGTTGTTGTCTTGCCACAACTTCTCCTGTCTCGAGCGTTACAATGGAATCCCACCCAAGCACGGATAGTGTGTTCCTTCCTCCGACAGAGCAGCCCGCGCGAGCAATTAGCGCTCACATAAGACTTCTTCCACGGAGTAATGTCGAGCCTTTCGCGAGGCAGTGAGTTACGCTGTATCCTAGACGAATAGAAGCCTTTTCCAAACGCTGTCCACCTGCGTTATGAGCATCCCAGTGCAAATGAAAACCCGCTGCCTGTCACGCCATGATGTCTGTAGGAGAGCGCAGTCCAATGTGGTCGCTAGACAGGACGCACTGGTCTTGGTTATCGGAGGAAACGACTGACACCTTTCACGGACAGTGCAGCACTGCAGCAATGTGATGTCATTTGAGCTGCGTTTGGAGACAGGAGAAGCACCGGAGTTTATTGCTGTGATGTATGAGAGCTTTGTGTTGTTGCATGCATGGGGAGAGGAGGAGGCGCTGTAGATGTTTGTGATAGCCCGGAATGGACCGCTGCCGCTGGTGGCTCGTGGTCCAGCACAACAAGATTCTGCAGATGGGCGGAGGGAGGAGGAGAGGAGGCTGCCGGCCCGGGCACTGCA
Source organism: Proterorhinus semilunaris (assembly GCA_021464625.1). Lineage (NCBI taxonomy): Eukaryota > Metazoa > Chordata > Actinopteri > Gobiiformes > Gobiidae > Proterorhinus > Proterorhinus semilunaris. The sequence continues at coordinate 17,974,369 of CM038354.1, read as the reverse complement.
CCTAAAAATCTATGCCAGTTCTCTAAACCCAGGTTTGTAGCTGTTACAGCACACAGTCATAGCTAATTACGTACCTAAAAGTAAAAACAAATACACATGCGTAAATATTCTGGGATAGGCAGGCTATCTCTCAATACCCCGCATCAAACAATCAAGATACAAGTTAGATACTGCTGTGTAGGCTCATGATCATTGATGTTTTTATTTATTCTTTTATTTATTTATTTTTTCTAGTCTCTCTAGGCCTAAATATATTGTTTGTTATAAGGATTAAGTGGAACTGCTTTGTCAGTTCACTTGGAGGCCGCAATAAAGGACCTTAAAACAAATAACAGCCACACTCAGAATTGATAAGGCTAACATAGCCTAATGGCTTTTGTGGAACAAAGTTTATATCTTTGCGGAGGGAGAGAGAGAGAGAGAGAGAGAGAGAGAGAGAGAGAGAGAGAGAGAGAGAGAGAGAGAGAGAGAGAGAGAGAGAGAGAGAGAGATTGTGTTCCTTTTCTCAACACTCAAAGTCTGGATCTCTTATGAGATTTGCTCAAAGTATGATATAGCCTAGTTAAATAAACACTCTCTTTTAGCAAGGAGCAAGTTTCCTGTGTATTATTATTTCAATAATTTGTCACTTGCTACAGTAGGGCAGTTGTGACACTGTTATAAAACAAGTTGATGTTCCTGATTCTGGGATTGGTTTGTTTTAAAAGGGGATTGTTGCTTAAGAGAGCTGAATCAAGCGTGTTGTGGTGATGGTGAGCAGTGGCCTCATGCCGTGAATACTGATAGAAATAAAGGAAGAGCCACAGAGGAACTCATCGGCTATTTATATCAGCTGCTCTCGGCGGGGTGCCGCTCTCCCACAGTAATGCACGGTAAAAGGTGATTGATTACAGGGATATTGCAGAACTGTCCATCTTAACTAGGTAAAGTGATAACATTACGCACACTAGTGTTTTATGGACATCGTCACAGTCAGGTTAGTCACATCTGCTCAAATGGAAAAATCACACCCTCTAAAACAAGAGAGATCCAGAGCAACATCCTCCACTAACCCCCAAGTGAGGGCTTAATGACCTGGAACACAGTACTACAAAGGTGACTTTATTTAGGCCAGGTGCCGGGTATTTGTATCTGTCCGTTGCCAAATGCAATTTCTTAACAAACAGGTCAGATCTGCGTCCATTGAAGATTGTAGAAACCCCTGTGTCGCCGTGGCACAAAAGCACCTTCAATGTGACACTCTAGTGATCCAGTCTTGGATTGAATGCCCTTGTGCACATTCAGTGGGGAACAGGAATTAATGACATCACACACAGATACACGGGTACCTGCAGTTGTTACAATACCCACAGAAGCATTACACCTACACAACTACGTCCTATCAAGTTTAACGCTTGATTAAAATGTGTAGCTTCTTTTTATACTAATTGGCCTGTTTTCCACACGTGCCTGCGCCGTCAGAAAGAGGATGTTTCGCAGACGTTATATATATCAGGGGTGAGACAAGAGGTCAGCCATTTGTTGGTAATAAAGTACATATTCATGTTGTTGTCAGCTCCTGTTTGATTCACTTGAGTTGAATATATCCAATTAATAGGAACACCATGCTCTTTACACAGATTGCTATGGAGGGCACAGCAGTTTTCCATAGGATGATGATGATACACTTATTCTTCCATGCATGCTGTGTTGTCTCTTTGATTGGGTCTGGGTTGAATAATAGAAGTGCTCTGCTGCTGCTGTGGCAGGGTCTGTTCAAACACATCCTTGTGTGGTCTATAAGCTGGATATGGGTCATCCATAATAAGATGTGGGGTACAGTTCACATGCTTTATAGATGAGACATTGTGAAGTTACACAACAGAAGCCGACGAATATTTCATGATGGAATAGTGGCCACTTGCAAGGCCGAGTTAGTAACAGTCTACCAACCAGTCAGGACTCTGCACTCCTCTGAACACGCCATGCTGGTCGCTCCCAGGTACAATTATAGGTATCAGTAATAGTATGTAGCCACTGACGCGACTGCTGTTTTAATGTACATGTGTGTGTTTTATTTATTGTCGTTTTACGGATGTTTGTGACTGTTTTACTCTGAAAGGCACCTTTTGGCTGTTGCTATACAAATAAAAATTGATTGACTTACACAAATTGAAATCAGGGCCAAAAATCTAGGAAGATTTTCATCATGAACAGTGTGTGATGGCTAAAGCAGTTGTTGCCAGAATTTTGGAATAGAAATTGTGGCAGTCGACTCCTTTCGCATCAAATGAAAGACTTAGAAGTACCCCACACTTCTTGACAGGGTTTGATGGAATATTTTAATATATATTAGCCCCGCACAATAGAGGCTTTTTAGAAAATGTAAATAGAGAACTGTGATGTGGGAGGAGTGCTTTGGTTTTTCATTTTTCTGTTCCCCAAACACCAAAAAGCACCTTCCCCCCACCAAAAACACTACTGTCTGGTATTGACTTCCTGAGCACTTTGTGTCTAGTTTCTCTTGTACTTTTACCCCATGTCTGTTTTAAAGTCCATCGTGGGAAGCTATTTATTTATTTAATTTTGACACTTTCTTAATGGAAGCACTTAAGTGATACACATGACTGGTTTTGCTTTTGAAAGAACGCTCTGTTCCATCAGGTTTGTTGTTTTTTACAGTTAATAATATGTTGCATCAAACACTTTGTTCTGTATGACCCGGATGGGGTTATTTGCGCCTATAGATGTAGTTTCCCTCCGAAAAGAATCATGTAACTCCGATTGAGGCTGAAGAGACGGGAGTGTCGCCGTTTCCTTCTTAAGGCCTAGTGGAATGCATACTGTTTACTTGTGTGTGAGTTCTTTTGATGTTGAGTGAGCAATTTAAGCCTTTGAACGTACAGACAGACAGCTTTTCACGCAGCTGATAATTGATGGCAACCGGCCTTGAAAGCAGACCTCCACTTTCCTGTTAGAAAATCTCTATAAACAGAAAAACCTGCATGTCTTTGGCAAATAGTTAGAAGAAGAATCCATATGGTTAAATGGTGTTGAGAAGCGGTGATCTAGGAATGATCAGTGACTTGGCAACATAGAGAATAAACATTTCCAGCTATGGTAATTCTACCTTTTGAGAATGAGTGAGGCAAAGATAATCATTTCTATGAGAACTGGTAATAGGACATGTTATTTTGTGTGGACAATTTGAGCCTTCTTTTGCTTTCACTCTATGTAGAATTTTAAACTTAGTATTTTAGTCATTTACAGTTATTTTTCAAGAATTTCCTTTGTGCCAACATCTATTTATACCATTATTCTAATTTAATATAATTCAAAGGTGTCTTAATATGAAGAAAAGCTCCAGGTGCCATGGCAACTGAACTTTCAAAGAGTCCTGATCAGAACGCGAAAGAGAATCATTACAAGAGACACCATTTGTTCAGTTTGTGCAACAGTCCGATTGCACACGTGAGCCTGGTGCCATGTTGTCACACGGACGGCCAGTCGTATCTCACGCAGCCTGAGTGGAGCGGTAGTGGCAGCAGCCGCGAGGAGATGAAAGCTTCCCTCAGTCCACTTAGCACCTAAAGCGTTGGCATAGTGATGTGAGTTGGACAGGTCTTTGATTAGCATCCCAGGAGGAAAACAGTGCCTACGTAGAGAGTTACCCCTGAAATCTTAGTTTTATACATATGACGTGGCTACCATGCTAGGAGCTACAAATGTTTATCTTTGTGGCTGCTCCCACTTTCCAATATCTCTCTCCGGTGCACAGCAAATAAACAGTGTGATAAAGGTCCCATCCATCAGTGAAAAATTACTCTAAATACCACAACTTTCTCCATACTGTATGAACCCATCCCTTCTGGCCCTCTGAAGATGATCATTATTCTAGTCTCCATATTAGCTGCATTTTTATATGTGGTGGTTCTCATTGGCAACTCACTGAAAGAGAATAGATCATGTTATATGGGAAACCTTAATATTTTATCAAATGTTTGACAAGGTAGAAACTGGAGCAATGTAAAGACTTAATGACAAGCACTTGACTAATCCTAAGGGCCATAATGTGTGAAGTGCAACAACACCATGCCAGTGTTGCTAAGGTAGAAGTAAGCTATAGCTTAACCATAGTGAGTCAGTGGCGCTCCCTCTGGCTCAGTATCCCCAGAAGGTTTTATTCTAACACACTGTCAATCACGCACAAGGACTAGGCGTCTCTGAGAGGAACACTCAGTACTGCCTGTGTCAAACCACTATTATCACCGCCCGACCCTGCTGTAAATACATAGTAAAAGAAATAAAGTAATGTAGGATAGAGTCTTATCCAAAACACATAAACACAGGGCACAGTGGATGTGGAATCTAATTTCTTTGATATGATTATGATTTAACAGAATATTTTCAAACATCAGCCATGTGGGTATACTGAAATACTCATAATATAGAAAAGAACACTAAGCCATGGGATAAGACGAGTTTTAAGTTTAAAATACTGTATGAAACACTGAAATATGTCTAAAGAAAAAACGAAAAAGTTGAAGTATAAGAATGCGTTGGCAAAATAGTCTCCAAGTTTGAAGTAAGTTACCAAAATTGATTGGCTTTTTGGATAGTTCAATTTAGAGACTGTTATAGTGCCTGTATGCTTCCATAATCCCCCATATCTCTCCATAACTCCAGAAAAATTTGCAAAGTTCTTGTAGGAATGGCGCATACATATTGAGATAAATGTTTATATCAAAAGAGAAACTATAGGACCAGGCATAACCTGGAAAATTAAGAAAGGACTGAGGCTTCCCCCCTATCATCCTGTGCGGGCTAGCAGAAGCTTGTTCATGCTAGCAGATTTTGAAACCAGCTCTATTATTTAGGATAGGAGTGAAAATAAAAGTAGAAATAGTAAAAGGATAAAATTAGAACTATGGAAACACTGGAGGCAAGGTGGGTGAAGTGTCTTGCCCACAGACACAACGACAGTATGGGATCCTCCGATCACAAGACGACCCGCTCTACACTCTGCACCACCGTCGCCCGTCGTAGCAAAAATTTTACCCACGCAAAAGTGCATGAGTTTTGCAAACTGTGTCCAAACCCTGAATTGTGTTCAAGGTTTTGACAACAGTGTCCTGTTTGTGAGAAATGTGTGCAAATAGTCTGTTTAATAAAATCTGACCATTACTTACCCACACATTTCACTAATAAATGCCTTCTTTATATCAATATAATATCGTCTGCATCTCTGACTTTATTATGCAGGCAAGTGAAGGACACCAGTCTAGTCAGAATGACTCTCTCATTGTATATATATATATATATATATATATATATATATATATATATATTTTTTTTTTTCAGAAGTTAGTCAGGAACTGCGCCGAAGAAGTTTCTATGTTTTTTGTTTTGTATTGTTTTCCAGGTATATTAGAAAGGACAACAGGGTAAAGGGTGAGGAGTGGGGAGAGATATTGAGTAAATTGTCGGAGGAATTAATCTTAGACACTGCAGCACAGTATCCCGCTTGTGCTATTGAAAGATGCCACATGTTAGATTTCTGTGACTGGTTAACTCTGATTGGTTTAATCCTATCTAAACTTTGATATGATCCAGTATGTACAAATGTATGTACCATTATTGTGTACTGTCCCACATAATCTGGAGATGAGTCATATTTCTCTTGGTAATTCTGAATCATACTTTAATGCATCTTTGAAAACCTTTTTCTGAAATTGCTTTTCACGACTCAGTGCCTCATTGTTAATAAAGAGCCTGCTCCCGCAATGTATCCTATTTGAGCAGTATTTCAGGATATAATGTTATCAAAATGACAGCATCTAGTCTGTGTGCTCTTCTTCTCCTTATATAAAGAAGACTATAAGCTCTAATGAAAAGACATACAACTTGAGGTCTCTGGGGGCTGGCTATAGTGCACATTATTTGTGTAGGTGCAGCTTCAAGGCTTCCTGTGTCACGCTTCTTTGCCGTTGAATAGATGAGTGTTAGGGTTCAGTGACCGTGTGTGTGCAGCAGAGGCAACAGTGAGATAAAAACAGGGGCGCTGGCTAATGCACGGTAGAAGGAGTGGCAGTGACTCAAACCCCCGGTAGCACCACAGAGCAAGCCTCATCTCCCGTGCGCTCGCTTGGGGTGATAGAGAGGGTTATCGTGGCAGACAGGCGGGCTAAATCACTCGTCTAGTAAAAGGTTAGAGCGACTGGTCTGTTACTACAGCCATGCGGCCTGGGGCAGGTGAATGTCAAAGCCCCCAGCATTAGAGGCGGACACTCGGGGCCATGGGGTGAAACAACCTTCGAGGCCAGAGGCTGATTTATGCATTACTTGTGCTCAATGGTGCAACAAGACATTAAAGTGAGCGGTCCACTGATGAGCAATATATAACACAGAGAGATGTCGTGGTAGTAAGCTGTTTCCACACTGGAACATTACAGCTGCTAAAAACCTCTTGAGCCTGGCTTTTCATTAATGATTTCACACGCAGCACAGCGGGACGTTGCATCACTAGATACCGAATGTCAAACGTGCCATAGAGAATTACACATGCGATTCAGACTGGAAGAGTTGTTAGGACTGATGAGCAAACAGGTGTCAATCATTGCTGTGGCATAATGAGAGTGTTTTAGAGAAATGATGTGTGGAGTGAACGAGATGCTGCAGTTCATTAGTAAGATCGCAAAAGCCTACAGTACTTAGCTCTAGTTGCTAGTTCGTAACCGAATTCAACCACAACAAATCTGGACCTGGATTCAATGCGTCTCTCTGCTTTTCATCTTCCTTAACAACATAAGACGCTTGGATACCGGGTTGGTGCTCTTTTCAGCCCTCTTTCAAAGGTGATTGGTTCCAGTGAGCATGATGTTAATGTTTCGGTGTTGACAAAATAAAACCTTTTTAAACCACAAGAATGAATTTGTGTAATAGGGTTGTACCTGCGTTGTGTTCTGAGACATTAATGTTTAAAGTTTTGACCACACGGCTCCTTTTTTAACTCGTGTAACAAAACAGAAATAAGTAATACATTTCTTTAATACATTTCTTGACAACATTCTCTTAATTGCCTGTCTATTTTACATGAGTTTAAATAATATTCTAGGTGATTAAATGAATACAACTTCACTAAGAACTTTTAGCCAAAAGGGGATAACAATGTCCATATGTAAGATCTTGGCTCCGTAGGAACTGAAATGTCTCCCTTGCGCTGTAACAGGTCTATGCTCAAACACACAGCGCTGCATCTGTAGTCCGATTAGGCTCATTAGGTCTTCTAAGAATGATGCTACTTTTGTTCTTATAGCCAGACCTTTGTGTTAGCGCTGCATCTGGCTGCTTGCACTTTTTGCCAGTGTTGGGCAAGTTACTTAAAAATGTTAAAATATTCTATATCAGTGAATTCAGCTTCTAAAAAGTAATATGTTTGTATTACATATTACTGTTTCAAAAATGTAGCGACGTTACACTACTTTGAGTAACTTTTGAGTTACTTTTGGTACAATTTAAACTGAAAATAGTCATAAAAATGTCCTTTTCCTTCGCTTTCCTTTTCTACTTGAGTCTAAACTGAATGCTATGTTACAGTGTTCTGTGAATTAAGAACATGCATTTCTATACTGTAAAACAACAGAAACTGTTCTGAAACAGTCCCTGATCCGTCCGGCTCCAGCGAAATGGAAAAGGTGTATAGTGTAAAGTTGTGCTTAATTCACAGGACAACTTTACATGTTTAATGTGATTTAATTTAAGTTATAGATATGAACATATTAAATAGATGATGATGTGATTTTTCTTTCACAGACATAAAATCCACACTTAAGTCAAGACACCAAGTCAAGATAGTGTGTGAAATCCCCAAAGGACGCCGATAAATCATGAAGGCAGGTCAGTGCTCGCAGGCTAGCAAGGTTCCTGCTCATTAGCAAACAGTGTGCACAAACAGCGCATGACTGTCTGCAGCACTTTACGTGACTTTGTACCAGGCTGCTGTTTCAGTGAGCTTTTAATGGCATTTGGAGAAGGACATGAGGGAAATTTTCAAAATTATGAAACTGATCCTAGTATTTGCTTTTATTGGTGGTCACACTTGAACTTTGAATTTGGCAAATGATCTTGTCACAACATAACGACCAAGAGATCATTTAAATGCATTTTTCTAAAGTGTGTTTCATACTTTTGGTATTTGTTAAATCCTTTCCAACATAATATAATCACTATATTTATCATACATGGTGTTCCTTAAAATGCTATATTGATCTTCAATAATTATTATTAGTATTCAAAGTTTTCCTTGGCTTAGTTTCAGTTCAACATTTTAAGACCTCGCTCCCCATCAAAACAACCCTCTGAGGGGCCCCAGGTGTCGCTACAGTCAGACATGGCCGCTTGTACCAGAAGGTGCTGCAGCATGTTGTTTTATTGTGGTACGTTTGCCTTTTGCTGCTCAGTGGAGAACGGGTAAACTGTGCTAAGAAACAGGAGCAGGGTGCAATGTAAGAGCCTTAGCCTTAGGCGCCATAGAGCACTTTGAACAGAAGATTCAACGATTACTTAGACATGCATGAAGTCTGCAAGTATGTTTTCTTACTGCATCTGACCATCACAATCTAAGGCTTATCGAACTTGATCAAATCCAGACCAGTTTGATCAGCTTCTAATGCTTTAACTTTACAGACAAAGTTGGCCTTAATCACTTGTATTAACACCCACTTGCTAAGTTGAAGTTGAAGTTATCTTTATTCTGTAATGTTTTGCTCATTAAGTGCGTTCAAATATTTATTCACAGCCTTTTGGACTGTGGCTAGATTTATGGGCTTTTTTTCTCCTGGGGAAATATCCTTCCCCAGGAGAGTCTTAACTTTGAACAACCGCCTTATTTTATATTCCCGATCGCTCCAGCATTGCCAACTGTCCGTCCATTCTTGCATCCGACGACCTTCACTCAGCGCAGCGATGCGTCCAGTGGGTCTTGATTCCTTCAAAGAATGCATAGGCTGCTAAGTGATTCCGCTTGTGTGTGCCCCTCTCAGAGAATCTCACCCTTTCCTCGTCCTTCTCACAGCTGTGAATTTGTAAACAAAAGTTTTTATGCGAGCGCTGTGTGCAGAATAATCTTATTGCGACAACCTTCAACAATCAGAATGCGCGGATGGCTGTGCGACGGGGAAGCGGCTTTGCCAACAGCACAGTCACCGTCTGCACACCAATTGCTTTGAGCGTTGATTTTTCTCTGTTATTGTATTTTTTTATTTATTGTTTTCATCATAAATCTGTCCATTTGTGGTGTCTCGTTTGCTCAAGGCATTTAGAGCAACCCTGGGACTCACTCGGTGCATAATTCTATTTGCGCAGCAGTCCAATAGTCTGTTAAAGCTTCTGTGTTTACCGCATTGACAAAAGCCCCACCAAAGGAATGCTTACTTTCTATTATCTCTTTCAAGACGACTTGTTTGTTTTCCCTCGCAGGCCATTTGTTTATTTGCCAAAACGCCAAGTATGCAAAAATGGAAGTTTGTGAGCTCACCAGGGACATAATGTATGGCTGAGACAAGTGAGAGTGGCAATTCGGACTCCTTGGAGCTTTGACACCCTTTCATCCATAAATCCTCTCCATTGGACAATCTGTGCTCGGGGTTAAACAGCTGCTGCAGCTCTTTGCACTGGCAGAGAACAGGAAGCCGGCGCAGGACGAGCTGAGCGCCGTAGCCCGCAGCTGCATCCATCCCCCTTTTTTCTGCCAGTGTCATTTTAACTAGACGTCTGATCGAGCCTGCTTTGAGCTGTGATACCCCATTAATTTCCCCAGGGTCAGATCATTCAATATTCAATAGAGACTTCCATGTGACTGTGGCTTGAGGTACTGTGGCGGTTTCCCCCCTGACCAATAGCATGTTATCTGCACACAATCACTGCAAAGGATCATGGGATTAGAGCGTGGAAAGGTCTGCGCTGCAAACCTGTATATCTTTACCTGCTGCAGTGGTCAACGTTGAAAAAGAGAATGTTTGGTGTGTTTAGTGTTTGTCTATGACTGTGCCCTGAGACTGTCTCGGCAAAGGTTTGAGGTCCATATTTGCTTATCAGCTTCAGTACAATAATATGTTTTTGGACTTTTTGACTTGTTTTTTTCCCCCAGCCTCAGGGTATAACTCTTTATCTTTGAGGAACTTTTGGCCAACTTTATACTCCTCGCTTTTGTTGATGAGGTCATAAAACGGAGTGAGATGTGCACAGAAATGGGTTGCAATTGCTGCCATTTTTAGCAGGACAATTTAAGGAATAGATTGCTGTGTTCTCCTATTTTCCTCCAGTCCTGTGTGGGAGTTCTGCATGCAGAAAAGTGGGGAGTGCGGGCAAAACAAACACTGTGATGCATTGTCCGTGTTAGCGCCGAAGCACAGCTATGTACATCCCAAACAAAGCAAACATGTGCCAGATTAACATTTCGAGTCGGTTGCATCTGCACACCTTTTCATTTAGCTGCACCAGGAAGACAGGATTTAAGGTGAGAGATTTGTATCTATTTTCTCCCGAAACATCTTACTTTTGATGTCAGTATAAAAAATAGACCAAACTCGCCCTTTACGAGGCCGTATGACATTTGGTTGACTCGCAGAACAACTACAACAGCGTGACGCACCCTCATCCTACACGTATTCATTCATCCATTGACATCCACGTGTAGAAAGAAAGGCGACCGAGATGACGCTGTAATCCAAATATGGTCAGCTTCAAAAATGTGTGCCGCCAACAGCTTCCAAACTTTCTTGTTTCTCTCGTATGACTTTTTAAGAGGATTTTTTAATATCCAATTTCACCTACAGTGTTTTGCCTTATAGCGCCTCATATACTGTATTCAGTATGCATTTTGCTATGATTTATGTTCTGTAACAATACATTTAAAATGATGTAAATATAATTTGATAATGGACTTGAATAACTTTTTAGACTATTACTCAGCATTAAACAGTATTATGACAACAGTTCTATGAATAAGGGTCCAAAGGTTACACAGATCAACCATAAATATCTTACCAAACTGCTCTCACTCTAGAGCCTTGAAAACTTGCTGAAGACTGAAGAAAAAAAATATATATATAATAAAAAATATATACAAAAATATATATAATATATATATATATATATATATATATATATATATATATATATATATATACATATGTAATCTTGTGTTGGTCCAGATTTGCAGGCTCACAGACCACTGTGTGTTGTGATGCAACTTTTCTCAGTGTCAGATGTGTCAAGACACATTGTCTTGTTATTCTCTACATTCTCAACACTCATTAATTAATGTTCAGTGGATGACTCAGCTATCAGACTTATGAGATTTACAGCTGCAAAGTGTCAAATATAATGGTTCATGTCTCAGTTGTATTTACGGTAGTGTGTAACTTTGAAAATGACAAGTATTGCTCCAAACAAAGAATGTCATAGTTAAATCGGTGTACTTGTACTGTATTAAGAGAAGGAACACAACCAAATCCTATTCTATCTAGACTGCATTAGTTTTAGATGGTGGGAAGAAACAGCCTTTATCAAATTACAGTGTAGTATCTTGTAAATGTACATTGTCAACTCTTGTTTTCATTGCATTGAATAATATTTCAGTTCCTGCTGTTAGGGGTTATGTGGCTACAGATTTTATTAATGGAAGTTTTGAATTTATTTTTGAATGTTTCTTGTGTGTATGAAAAAATAAATATCCACTGACAACGTTTCGTGATTTTCTGGACTGAGCTTTGCACCTGTGAAACTCTGAATGTTTAGTTAGTCCCGAATATTGAAATAATTAAGAAAATGTCCTCCACCAACGAATTCATGTATTTTTCATTGATAAAGGATACAAAAGAAAAAGGTGACATACTAAGCCCCTACAACACCTGGAACCTTGGACATCTACAAATAGCAATCTGAACGAGGTCGGGTTAGAGAGGTAGGAGTTTGTAACGTAACAATCGTAGAAGCAACTGAATTAAGCCGCTCTGCAATGGATTTTCAAGGTCTCACCACAAAAATCTATCAACAGCCGCTCAAGGCTTTTGTTAATACAACATTTTGGTTTTAAAAAGGTGCAATGTCAGGTCATTAAGTTGTGCCATGTTTATGAATCCCATGAATCCAAAAAGATGACAAGAGACACTGGCCTTGCAATAGCTTCTTGGATGGTACTATTATGTTTTATTTGAGCAATTTGTCCGTTTTTTCTGTTATATGGCTTGATCTCATTTCACTTTAGTCACAAATCTTAAGGATTCTGAATCAATAGCATGTCAATAACATGTCGATAAAAACACATGCTCCACAGATATCAAATGTTAATGGTCTTCTACAAACAGACCACCAATCCTGTTATTGATACCTATTGACGCAACAGAGAATCTGCTGAAATCTAAATTGGGCTTTGGCCGATGACATGACATAGAGCAGCTGTCAGTGGGAATACAGAGCCCCTTGGCTTTATATATATATATATATATATATATATATATATATATATATATATATATATATATATATATATATATATATATATAAACATTTACTCCTTCATGCTACATTCACTAAACCGGGCATGGTGTTAGTAAGTCGTCAGGCGTCAGATCTTTTTTTTTTTTAAAGCATGCTATGAATTTTAGAGGTTAATTAAACACCTTACTTCTCAGAAGACCAATGTAGATTTTTTTAGCTTGCAGTCTATACTTGCTTCGACAACATGTCGATTTGCATTAGCTCCAGCATCGGTACGTAATCCCAAATTATTTGCTAGAAATTGCTTGTTAGTCACGTTTAAAGGATAATATCTTTTTACAGAGCAGGTCTCAGACTGCTGTATTTCAGCTTGTTTACAATTAAATCCTTATTTGTTTGCCCATATCGGGCGAGGAAAGGACACAATAATGCTGTGTTGCATTGATTGTGTTCCCAACATGTAAGGTTTTGGCACCAATCTTTGTTTGTCACAAAGTAGACAAGATTGACAGACAATTCAACCTAGACTCAAACAGACAAAAGCAGCAATTAAAAAGATTTATTGACATAATATATATGTTAGCGATCAGACCCTGGCAGTAGACATCGATATATGGATTAAAGTTAGCGTGGATGAGTAGGCTAGCTTTAGGGACGTCTTCCGCCGGAGCCTGGACAATGGGGATGAAATGGGAGACCAGTGAAGGATGTAACAGGATGAAGCCGTGGATGGAAGAGTTGGTGAAGGGGTGGAGGTGGGTCGCGGCACAGCTGAGAAGCTGATGAATGGCTGCGACTACGGTGTGGCTCGGCACTGATTGGCTGAGGTGGAGGCGTGACCCTTGCAGATGCGATCATTGACTGGAGGAATGTGGCGCTGAAATTAGTCGGATTTATGTCTCGGCTTCATTAAAGTAAAGTATGGTGAAATTGAGAAACTTTGTGTTTTATAGCAAAATCGCTGATGTAGTTAACTGTTTACAAAGTAAATGGGCACTTGTAATGTGTTAAAGAAATGTGGTTGTATTGGATACTTCGATTTTCGCTGCAATTACATAGCTTTACCAATTTGTTCTGGCAGCACTTTCTTTGCACTTAAAGCATTTTGGTGGCGGGTGGGCAGGCAGTTTGTGTGTTTGACAGTGGTCAGCGCCTGGGCCAGTGCCAGCCCTGGGAGCCATTGCAAAGGCAGGTATAGGGTATAAATTGTCTCGGTTCGATTCAGGCCACTCATTGTCCCTCCTATACCCCTCGGCTTAAGTGATTTTTCAATTTGTCCAGAAGTGATGAGCAGCGTGAGACTATGGCAGCTCCATACTCCATTTTCACTCCAATTTCATTCCATCACTGACCACTCCACTGCTGCAAGTCTGGGTTAATTCACTAATTATAATTATTTTTTTCAACTAAGGATGAGCAATTAGCAACCTGCCATGTTCATGGTGGGTTTGAGTACTGACCTTTCACTCTGAACTGTCCAATCACGGACAACTACAATAACATTGTTGTGTCTATACGTTGGGCATATAGGATTATTCCATTCCTTGTTATGACTGATGGATAAAAAAATAAAAAAAATATAAAACTGTCAAATGTATTGCTTTTGAGATGTTTCAAACAAATAATGAAACATTAGTGGAAAAATATATTTTGACAGTTGAAAAACTTTATCTTTTAGAAATGTGTTTTGAAATTGTCACAAAGATAAGAAGAAGTCATCGGGTTTGTCTTTCTTAGCTGAGTACATGGCAGCCAGTAAGCTGTTTCCAACTGTGGAAAATGTCTAATGATATCTAAATCCAAATAGCACTGCAGACTAAACAGACCATATGAAAACACAACAGTTTCATTTTATTACTATGTTTTTGCGTGATTTAAATCCACAAATGGTATCAAAACATTATCTCCACAAAGAAACTTTAAGCAACTGTTGACTACATGCAGTTGACCTGTGGATGTAAAAAGTGCATATGAATATAAATAAGCTTCTGTCCCTTCACTGCATTCTGTGGTTATGCATATTTATTAAACCATCTTCTGCTCAAAGACACAACATACACTTTGAAGTTTTTTTGAAGAATGATGGTTGCTTCTGTTACGGTGCAGCTGCAGATAAGCATTCTTGAAGACTTTGTTCTCTTCTATAGTGTATCTCGGTCTTTTAAAACATAAGGGTAAGGTGTACTTTATTGTCCCTGTAGATACATTTGTCCTCTGCATTAAGTGCATTTGACCCATCCTTCGCTGGGGCGACCCGTAAAGAGCAGTTGGTGACCGCAGTGCAACGCCCGGGGACCCATCTCCAGACGTGTGGAGCAAGGCAAATGGTCAGTAACACCTGGCTGGAGGATTTACCTGCTGTGCTTGTTTGTTTTGTGTGTGTTTTTTTTAGTCTGATTTGTCTGATTTTAGTTAAGAAATATCACTTCAATTTTGTCAACTCCATCAATAATAAATTAATTCCTGTGTAGCCAAAGCACCAGCCTTGTTCCTTTTGCCCTGATTTGAATGATTTTTCTTTTTTTTTGCTTAGATCTTTTTAGTCCTTTCTTTTCAATTTATTTAGGATCTCAAGGAAGTCGACAAAAAGTATCTGAATGTCATAGTTGTTGTCAATGTCAGTAACACTCATAACACTTGTTTGCTTTAGCCAGTGAATAAAGTACATATTTTAGAAACATGCTCCCAAACCTAGAAAGATTATCCACAAAATCATACAAAAATATTTCAAGAGGTTGCAGAACAGTCTTACTTTCCCAGATTGTGAATGTGTATAAAATTGTTTATTTAGTTTATGTTTGTTCTGCCAGGAGCTTTTCCCTGCATCACGCAGTCAATACATTTCATGCGGCAAGATGCCAACCATCCCTGAACAGTGTTCTTTTCAGTTTCTAAAATTACCTTAAATACAGCTTTCACACCCCACAGACCATCTCCAGGCTGTGTTCACCAAATATAACATTGGAGCAGGATATTTTAATTATATGAACAAAAGTGGGAGTGAAATGTTCTGTTGTCGCATGTTTTAGAAATTTTTTAGCCCGTAAGAGTCTTCGAAGAGGTGATTTGGCACTAAGTGGAGCGTAATTACTACCAATTTGAAGCTTTCAGTTTTATGAAGTCAGATAAGTAAGCAGCAATCTTTCACCCTCTCTACCTCAACATTCAAACAGCCTAAATATTAGCTTTGGCACATAGCGGTTATTAGTTACTGGCAAAAATCTTAATTATTTTAACCTCCCTGGCCCCTTTGAGCGGATTTATTCATGCCCCTCCATAGAAAAATGATGCATCATTAGCTTAAACTTGTAATAATTGATGATTCCCCCTTGCATATTGCTTAATTTGTACGACTCTCTTTGAAGGCCAGCTGCAAGTCAGGGTTATTGAATGGTTGCAGTAAAATCACTCTCCACCTCATTACCTGAACGAAGGGGCGCTAAGATAAAGGCAATTTGTATCAAACCACTGTGGAACAGATCGAGCCCGGCTAAGAACATTGTGTTACGTGCTCTTATGCTCTAATTGTTGTTCCGTATGTGCACACAAAGAATGCCTTAATGAATGGACATGGAACACAGATGCAAGGTGTCTCTGTTGCCACCACTTTTCAGTTTGGTGGTTTATCTCAGATATTGTTCTGATACAGCTTTATTTATCCATGTTTGGGAAAGTGGGCATTGACAGACAGTATATTATAACAATAACAATGTATAGGTTCAAAGTGAGGAATTTTGAGAATCTTTAGTTTTAGTAATATAATAATTCAAAAGAAAACTTTTCCTGTCTTTTGAATGGCGAAAACTCAAAATGATAATAAAGACAAGGTTATGTTCTGCTACACTGAGGCGCTTTTAAATCGATTTAACGGAGCTCACAGTGAAGACTTAGCGTTAGTCTTCTCTAAAGCTAAACGTCCTTCACCAAATCCTGAGCGATCTCTTCATTTATTTGGGACCCTGTTAATGTTTGTTGCAGCCCTATGAGGCAACTCCTGTTGTGATATTGGGCTATACAAAACCATTGATTGAATCGTGAATGTAAAAGATAGGGGAGAGGAAGTTCAGCACCTCTCCCATTGTCCAGGAAGAAATCACGTGGGGACACTGTGCATACAGCACATTCATATAGCATTACGACACTGACCTTTTAGGGTTGATGAATCAGTGCCAATGTCAATTACTCCTTGGACACAGCTCACAGTAAACTCATGAAAGTAGCCATGTTCAAGCGAAAAGTCTATACGGTATATGGGGGATACAATGTTTCACGTCGGGTGCAGGAGTCGGGCAGATTCCCGCGTCCTTTTCCCGACATAGTTGAGCTTTTTTCGACTTGGGAAACTTTTTGTCTCTAGGTCCCGAGGACCACTTGAAACTCATTTAGTATTTTTAAATAAAAAAGTGGATGCATAGTTTTTCAGTTAACTTATATCTGTTTTCATTTGTTGCTGTATTTGAGTATGTGAGTTTGCACTACATATACCAGTAATTGACTTTGACAAAATATTGATCCAGTATACTGTGCATGGAAAATGAGTGCAAAGGCATTATCCTTGCTATGAGAACATCCTTTAAAGAACACAAGTGTGACGCCTTATAAATTCAGAGCCCATCACTATTCCTGTGCTGAATATTCACTTGACCACTGGATGGAGATGAGAGCTCCCACTTGAAACAAGCATAGAGTGGGAAGCGAGTAGCATTAGACTAGCTGTGTTACATAAAGACAAGAGGGCTTCGTGCTCATATTTGACAGTTCTGTGCTGCTCCGGCTCGGCAGACACACTGTGGAAAGAGAAACAAAATGTCAGGCTATAGATTCCAGCTTTAAGTGACTAGACTGACGTCTTGAGCGAACGCACAGTGACATTTGTTAGCAACCTCCCTTTTGTAAAACTGGCCGCGCATGTGACCTTCAAAGGTTTATTTCTGCCAGGTAACGACAATCACCATGAATGCCTTTGCTCTACAGCGCGTCTCCCGTCAGCTGGCCCACATTGATTCGGACACGGAGCCGAGCACGCTGGGTCGGTCCTGACCGGCGGACGGATGGTCGTCTCGGTGACATCGCCGTGGAGAGCAGAGGTGGAGGTGCCGCCCTATCAGCGTGCAGCGGCGCCTCCAGCTCCCTCTTGATTGCCTGACATTCTTTATCAACAGTCAAGTAATTCTGTTCCCATGGCAACCGTTTTCCCGCTGATACAAAGGATCAGGTATCACCTTGAAAGTTTAGGAGTGCGCCATGGGCCTTTGTGAGGCAGCTGCACCGTCATTTTGAGTGGGATACAAGAAAAACCTGTTTGTGATTAAGTTCAGGAGAAACTATACTCTGTTGTTTCTCTTTTTAGTCGATTCGTCAAAACAGCAATACTCAGACACTAATCTAAGCTAGATACTCCTTTGAGCATGTATTGATACTTTATATGATGACACATGTAATTAAATAGAACCAAATTAGACCTGCATTGCCTTTTAGAATGGTCCTGTCAGAAAGAAAAGAAAGATGCTCCTTTAAACTCAGTGTTGAAAATGGCATTTAATGTTTTACAGCTATAAATAAAAGCAATGGAGATGGTATACAGGATGGAGACAATACAGGCCTATCAATATATCCACTGTTAAAAAGTGAGGGGTTTTCTTTATTAATGAAATGTTGGCATTGTGACAACATTACTTAACACTTAACAGAACATGATGGAAGAACATGAACATTAATGGAAGTATCAGAGCAGAGATTTTATTTTTGTTCTTACTTTGGACAACAAGAGCAAGAAGAAGTGTCTGAATGTAGGCAACACATCCTTAAATGTCCTTTTCTACCCAGTCCAGGACTTTGAACTTTGGACGTTGGACTCGTTCTCCGAAATGATCCAGATTGGATAGCTGAGTTTCCAAATGGTTCCACAGATACTGAAACATGCAGTCTTTGAGTGGGAGGTATTGTCTTTTAAATGTACAGAAACGATTACACCATGAACAGGGTTATTTGGCTGTCGGCAGCACATCATGAGGAGTGGCATCCAGTGGGAGCTGAGACATTTATATTGCTTATCCATTCCAGGTTTCATCGGCTTATTATGTGTGGAAACGTGATATAATAAAATGTAACAGCCAATGCTAATGTGAAGGATGGTTTCTCTGACTCATACATTTTCAGTAAAACAGATGACTTGGTAATAATTGTTTATTACATAATATTTAGTGCATATATGTGTCAAAATTGATAAGGTAGAGGTTCACCTTTGACAGTCCCAATGGAACAAGGACATAACATGAACAGGTTCTACCCTCTGACCACTGCAGGCCACACTTCCTCCAGGTCGGAATTCAGGGCAGACTAGAGGTGAGTTCATGTCAAATATTGTGCTGAAGACAGACTTACCCGGGAGCCAGTGAAGAAGCGAGATCACGAGTGGTTCACACAGCCGCTGATCATCATGGGTCAAAGGCCTTTAGCACAGTCTTCTCTGCACTCAGGTGCACTCATGTGCACAGCCGCAGCTCAGAGAGGCTGCAGTGCCTGTCAAAATATAGGCCATACTGCAGTCTCCAGGCAGCTCACAGGCACTAGGGTGAGACCAGGGTAAATATTGATTTACTGCTTTTCTTAAATCCAATTGCATAATGCTTAGGTCACACAAGGAATTATGCTAATGTAATTTAGTGTTACAAAAACTGTGCGCAGCAAGATCTCAGGAGGCACACATTTTGATGATCAGAAAGATTGACAATTGGATCCTCGCTTCGAGCGCACTACTGTAACCATAGTCAAAGACACTTTACCACCCCTGTCTGTCACACTGCTGGTGGGTGAATGTAGTGGCGGCTCAAGTGCAGTGAGTGAATATTGGACTAATACAAATGTGCTTTGAAGGTCTTTACTGAAATTCTAATGCATTATAATCATAATACCACACTAACATCAGACGAGATTAATAAATCACTGTATTCATTTCGGTGTCAAGTCTTTTGTGAGCTCTAAAGTGTTTCATCAAGAATGTCTCAATTTGCACTGTATTGCAATACCAAGACACAAGTATAAAGTTCTGTATGTTAGGACCCAAACGTATTATGTTACAGACAAGGTTTGAACTAAGATGGAACTTTATTTTAATTGTTCTGATTCTTTGACGTGACATGTTACAGTGCTAAAAACAGTAATGTAATAATTAATATCAAATCCAAATCAACATGTGCAATCACTCATGAGTGACCTTTAAATGGCACTCTCATTGTTAAAATGTCACAGTGAACCGCAATCCTGAATATACATATTTTTCTATTCAGTGTAATGCTCCTCGGACGGACTGGATGCGCAGACTGATGGCATCCTGGAGTGGGCCTGTGAACACAGAGTGGATTATTTGTGTCGAATGGTGTAAAAAAGGTTGTAAATGTGAGGCGGCTCCAGGTTACAGTCAAAGGGCCTGAGCAAATGCCCTTCAAGCCCCTGAACGTATGATTCCCAGATCAAGGGAGATTTGTCAAGCGCACATTGATTGGGGGCTGTGGCAGGAAGGGTGACATGCACAACATGCTGAAACGAGCATCTTCTCAGCCTCAAGCAGCAATACCAATATTTCACCCTGATGTCTTTCCAATAGGTCTCTGCAGCCACAAGCACAGACACACCTGATTTACCACTTCTTAAAAATGTAATTATATCTCCTGACAAATAAAGTCTCTCGTCTGATTTTTAGGCTTTAGTCTGCGTGCTATTGAATCAAATCACTGTTTGAGATTGTATTTTTTTTTTTACTTTTTCTCATTTAGGTGTTGGATGTCACATTGATTATTGCGCTTGTAATTGAGAGTCTTGGCAGTGCGATTGGTAAAAGCAAACCCCAGTGCTGTGCTGCAAACTGCCTTTGTTGTTTCTGTGCACTGTCGGGAATGCTCCATAGACAATATTCAGACTACTGAGTGCACCATACATGTTATATTAGTCTAGCAAACAATGGCACTGCGGGGCCTTCACAGATAAATTCGCAGTGCCAAAAAAGGACACTATTTCTGTAATGAACCCTTCTCACCATGTGCAGTTAATGATAGAGCCATTATAAAAATCATCCATCAAAGGGCAGTGATGAATTGCTGTACTCTATCTGTATTTTTGTTCCGATTTGTGATCATTTTCTTTGATTGAAATTTTTATGCAACAAATTGGGTTTCAGATTTAACTCAAATGACAGCTTGTAAACAGTCAATTTCATAGTTGATATGCATGCGCAGAGCAATTACAGAATATGTGGACAATTCAATTATGCCGCACTAATTGCTTCCATAGTAAAATTAGTGATCTTTGTGAAAGCGTACACTAGCAACATTTCTTTTATCTGCTGAGGATTCACTTCTCCCTGTGTGCAGTGCCTTTTCCCACAAGTCCAGCAAATGTTATGTTTATCCCATGTGTTGTTTGCCACTTGAAATACAAAATTTTAATGGATGCTCCAAGCCTGAGTATTTATTTAATTGCCATCCTAATGACCTATTAAGTACACTCTTACACAGGCGGCATGTCAGCTTTGAATGAACAGGATGTGACAGGGCTGAGGAAACCCTGCTTTTCACGTTGCATCATATATTATTTTCACATGCTGCTGCTGCCAAATCATTTTAAACCGGTGGGATCTGGCACAAAGCTGCAGAGTAAGCTCACATTAATAATCATTCTGGTACAGTTTCCACGTGTATAATAATTTAGATGTTTTAATGTCATCCTATACTCAGATACAGACTCCTCCATCCACATGTCCACACACAGGCACAAGAGTAAAGCCCCTTTGTGACCTGTGGAGGTACAACAATGACTTCTACTTCTTAGCCCACTACTCAAGTGCTTTACTTTAGGATTAGACCAGCAACGCCACCTGGATTTACACCTGGATAATGAAGCTACTGTTACATCACTGTAAGGCAGCACTGGTTCATCAAAAAAGTCAAAAGTATATATTCAAAAAAATTGGTTAAGACATATCATGCAAAACAGAGGGTTACAGTCAGCACCGGCTCCAAAACAAACTGACTTAGGGGGCATCATAGTGTCAAATAGAAATCCCCTTTATTAAAATACATGGTGGTACTGGCACAGCAACAACTTAGGGTGCAAATATTTGAAAATCAGGTTACAATGCTGGGCCTGGTCACAATGAACCATGTTATAACGTTGTTCCCTCCTCAAAAACATACCTAGAATAGTATTTAATTTCATTCATTGGTCCTGTTCACTTTGCTCATTTCTTCTTCTTCTGCTGTAGCGCTCTGATCTGTACTTCTGAGTTATTGATAAAACACAAAACTGCCCTCCACATTTTTAAAGCCCACTATTTAACACTGCATCAGGTCTGAGCAGTTCTGTAACCATGGCGATCCCTGAAACAGAAAAAACAAAGAAAAACATAATCCTTCCTTTTTTGGTCATGAACAAACAAAGCCCATATTTTAGTCAAACACGTGTAAAGAATACTTATAATAAGCCCCAGCTGCAGACACATTTACACATGATGAAACATGGTGCTATTCCTTTATTTTCATTTCTGGCATATATTCTTTAATCGTATAGCCCTTGTTTTTCTTACCAGCCTCACTGACCTGTACACAAATTTGACTATACCCAAAACCGTGAAGGTCCAATTGACCACACATATATAGGCACGACAATTGAAATTATAAAAACTCTCTGCCTTTTTCTTTTAACGTTAGTGGCAGAGAGAGAGTTGTCTTTCGAAAGGTCAACTACAGTCTACAGAAAAACTTCGTGAGGCCATTCTAATTGAAACCACAGTCTGTATATTCTTCCTCGCTGCCTGCACTGCGGTGTCCTCTTTAGCAGATAATAAGAGGATACACAGATACATACAGGAAGAGTGACATTTCCCCTGGTGCACGTGAAGCAGCAGTACGGATGCTTTAGGAACTCCCCCTCCAGTAAATGCTCTCCTCAACACAGGACTGTGAGTTATGAGTAATTAGATTAAGACATTAGTTGAGATTGAATGTAAAAGCAAATGTCGCAATACATTTACATTGAAGTATACGTTAAAACTGACCCTCTCAAATGCCCTGCTGGCTCCCCTCGATCTCAGTAAATACAGTGCTGAGAGCCTAAGAGAGTCTCCTCTCCAGAGCCCAGAATGACAACTTAATGAAACCCGAGCCCAGATGAGGGCTGTCTGACCCCTCTTTGAAGTATCAACCACCTCTGCCACTGCACTTCAGGGGAAAAGTTACTTGCGCTTCTCTCCCAACCCAATTTTAACTCTGCAGGCAGCATTCAAAATAGCACAGCATTTTTACTTCAATTTATTGTTCATTTGATTTAGTTGTTTTCTTTTTCATTTCAATCCCTAAGAAAATAAATGGAACGCAGTGTGAGGGCGTCATGGCTCAGTGGGCCCGAGGATTGCAGCTCCGGAGACGACGGCACATCCTGTTGGTTTATCACAGCGGACATTAATCCAGCGAATTTAAAGGTCGCAAACCTCCTGCTCGAACAAATGCAAAAAAAAAAAAATGGTGATAAGAGCGTCCTTAAAGACTTCGCTGCACACTTCATTGGGCTGGCGTGTGTCAATTCAGAGCTGCTCTGAGATGCCTAGTGTTATCACCTCTGTCTGTCAACTATAGCTGGTCGGTATTTTTTATCAACATGCACTCGAACTGCCAGTCGAGAGAAGGCAGGCATAGATAACGTAAAGGTTGAATGGCTGTAGGATGGTAATAATATGTTTGTTAAGTGAAGACGTCATCGCTCTACTTCCGGGTCCAACGGAGCTTTAGCCCAATTTATTATAATGAAGCCTAGGCGGTAATTCAACCTGGTAGACGAACACAGCATCATCAACCTTCAGCCAATGATCGCTCCCGAAAGGTCCACACCTCCACATCAGCATCAGAGCCGCACCTCCGTAGCAGCCAATCATCGCCATCGGTCTCGCTTTTAAGCGCCAGTAATCGTATACTGTTTGCTTCCCAGCTGCGCTGCGACCCGCCTCCACCCCATCTCCGCTCTTTCATCTCGGCGCTACCCGAGCATTTCAATGATCTTCTACACCACCACCAGTGTCCAGGCTCCGGGGGAAGACATCCCTAACTCCAAGCTGTTTAACTACACTGACTTGTACATCGATGTCTAACGCCGGGGTCTGATCGCCAAAACTAATACTCATCAATAATCTCCCTAATCACTGCCTTCATCTGTGTGAGTCTATTCAGGTTGAAATGGTATTTAGCTGATTTTACCCTGTTGTAGAGCCGACTACAAAGCTCTTATTAAACATCTGATCGCAACGAAATATGACATTTACTCGGGATTTCCTCTATTAATGCTTTTTTTTTTTACATTAATTATCTTTCTTTTTTCCATACACAATGAAGGATTATTTTATTTTTCTGATTAGGTATAAAACTGTTTTTGGCCTTTTATCTGCTGTAACTGTTATTTCAGCAGGAGATTCAGATAAAGCTGTGTTTTTTGCTGTGTTTATCTATGGAACGGTTTGGACCCAGAAGTGGTGTGTGTGTATAATGTGTTAATCTTATAGCTCTTTTCCAGACACTCAAAGTCTCTTTATAATTTTGTGCATCATTCATTCACACCATACTCTGTGATAACCGGTGTTTGTTGTCACAACTGCCCTGGGGTAGACTGACGGAAGCGAACCTGCCAGTCTACCCCATCGGCCCCTCCGACCATCACTCACTGTTCACCCAGGCTTTCTGGTTTTCCCAAACGGTCTCCCATCCAAGTACCGACCAGGCCCTACTGCTTAGCTTCCGAGATCTGACAGGTTTGAGCATAGCAAAGGTGGTACGGATGTATAATTAGCACATACAATTTTATAGCGAGTAAATGTAAAATGTGTTAACATTATGTTAATGCCTTTTAACGTTTATGAGAGACAAAAGTCACAACTGCACCTTTTTTTTGCACCACCTAAGTCTTTGCACGTTTGCAAAGGTTTAGTAAATGCGGGAGAACACAAGCGATATTTTCACCATGCTCATTTGAAAGCAAAGACATTTCAGTCACAGAGCTAAACGAAAGTTAATCATGACCACTGACACACCAAAACTCTGAAATAAACCAGGAAAATAACGTTTGGATTTATACTCTGAATGCAGCACAATGTAGTATTTTTTTTGAACAGGGAATTGTTCTTTGTGTTTGAAAATGGATCTGGACAAATTAATTCTGCCAAAATCATCCATCCATGAACTGTTAGGTTAGGTAATTTAGCGAAGACAGTTCTCAGTACAATTGCAATGAACTGGTCTTTTACATTTGACCCTGATTTAGCATGTTTTCAGACACAATGGGGAGGCAAAAAGTAGAATTTAGTATAGTATTGCTGTTATGTTGTAATTGTACATGGCAGTCTTCGAATATGATGTTTCTCATACAGCCCTATTGCACTTTAAAGAAAACGGGGGTAAAAATTGACTATTGTATATAATTGGAAAAAAAAACTACAAGCTTTCAAATGCAGTAGGGAGAGGTGAGAATAAAAGAAAACTACAACAGTCTCTTAAAGATGTCTATCCTTCTATAATTGAACATCTCTCGCCGGGAAATGATAAGAATAAGTGCTCATTGTCACCTGCTGTTCCAGAGCAGCTATTTCCACTTAAGTTAGGTAATCCGCATCACTGTCTGCATGTCAAGATCTCTCAGCGCTGATAACACAGGCAGACACAGGCACAGCAGAGAAAAGAGTCAACCTGTGTGCAGCTCTTATGACAGCAAAGCACTCCCTTAAGGGCTTATACGCTTCACTACCCAAACAAGGCACCTCCCTGAGAAATGCTACAGTCTCAGAAGAGCTGGAAATGAAACCGGGGGAACGCTGCTGTGAAGAGCTCCTTTAGCAGAAAGTTAAAGAAGTACCGACAAGAGAAATACCACATGTCGGCATCATAAAGGAGAAAAATCCACCAGAGTGACGTGTCATTTAAGAACATTTGTTTTGTGTAACTATATTTGACCTGAACAATAACGTAAACCTTCCGGGCTGGTGGTAATGCATCGCTCAAAAACAATTACACATTTCAGAAAACGAATTTGATAAACCAAAGTGTAAAAACAGAGATCATACACAGTGCGAAACATCTGTCAGCACCGTTTTAATGAACCCAGATGTGGTATTGCTCAGCCGCTGTGTCAGCACGCGCTCCTTTTGTTAAAAAATTATTCAAATTATTACTTCTTGCTCTGCCTCACACCGTCAGCGGCAAATTCGTAAGCTGCTAATGCGCTGCGCTTATTTGTTTTTCGAAAGATATTATCATAACATTTACATCTGTTGATTTATTTGACAAAATCTAATATACATATTTGAGAAACAACCGCGCAACATTGAATGACCACCCCAGCAAAATAAATACAATCATTGCACATAAATATTTCAGGTCTCTGTGACTGATGACAGAATAGTTTGATTAACTGGAAAAAGGAACAAAAAAAAAGTAATTTTTACCTCATCATACAAAAAACAAAACAAAAACACCCCAGCAAAAATTAGAGCATTGATCGTACCTTGAATCTACAGTTCTGGGGAAAGGACGACAAGCTTTATGTGCCTGGCTTTTATAATGTTTTTACTCTATTCTATTAATCCAAACTATTGTATTAAATCTAAAAAGAGGCTATAACCCTATTTCCTAGTCAAAAATGTTCACGGTCTTTTGAGAAGGTACAACTCAGTCTAGGCATCAAGTAATTGACTCAACTGATCTGCTGGTTATGTCTCAGAAACCTGATGTCCAATGATTTGAAGACGAGAACTACTCCAGTTCTGGCTCAACCAAAGCGAAACATCCTCTTTTTTCCAGCTTTGCAGAGAAGCCAGAGCACCGAGAGGAAAAGAGGAGAACTCACACGCTTTCATGCTCCCAGAAACCCAATATATTCCACATGTTGCCACTTCAAACATTTTTGGCGGTCCGTGCTTTTCCCTGTCACAAAAACCGTCCGGCCGTATTCAATTACAAATAATGGACACATGCGCAGTGCCTCCATTTCAGTATCATGGATGATGAGAGCATGGCCATCTGCCCGTAATATCACAAACACAGAGAAATGGATAATACGAGCCAGAAATGCAATTTAGAAAACACCATCTAGGAGCAGATGTTCTGCTCTAACCAAAAGCACCGCAGCAGTCTTACACCAAAACTCTGCACACTTGGTGTAGTTTATTGAGTGCAGTAAAAACGAATGTTGCAATGAAACATGCCACGCTGTTTTGCGTATGAGCACAAAGACAGAGACGATGGTTTTATTGGGCGCAGAAGATGAAGTCATTGTCATGGGTTGCATAAGCAGATGTGGGTGCAGCGTGTAAAGTCCTCAGCTCCTCTGCCTCCACCAAAAACCTCTCACAGACTCTTCTGATAATCTCCACCACTATGTTTAATCTGAATTTTTCTCTCGTCCCCAAATCAGGCAGGCAAAACATGAGCACTTTCCTCATATTTTATAGAGTAGTAGTAGGGTGGTGGTGTTAAGAAGTCAATTCTTCAGACACCAGCAATTTTTAAGTCCCCGGTGCTTCTAGTGTTTCCCCCCTCATCCCACACCCTCGGTGTAAATGTCTGTCACTCCACGTCTTTGATGTCAGTCTTGCAGTTGACAGTGTCCCCGGCTGTCCCAGACTCATAGTTGCTGAAATGAGGCCCAACCGAAGACCAAAAAAAAGCATTTTCCGTCTGTTGCATCCCCATGCAAACCGCATTCTGTCCTGAACTCAACATTGAATGCATTATACTGTAAGTCAGAAGACCCTTCGACAGGCCAATCAGCTCCATAAATCTTAACGAAATCAAGAGCCCACAAGAAACGTAAATATGATTCTAAAACTTAGCACACATTACCTTTCTTGATTCTTTGTTTTTCTCAGCTTTGGTGCGACATTGTGTCAAGTGGATCTGCAAACATTACCCGTGAGTGGCTCAATGGGAAAATCTTTGAATGTTTTGGTCCAAGTAAACACAATGGCCGTACAACAGATGACCGTCCATGTGTGCGTTCTCAAAATTGTTCTGTGAAATTGCCCATCGTTTACTGTATGTTCAAGCTTCAATTCAAAACCATGCTCCACGACAAGTAGCTTACCGCACTCACTCCCAAGCAATGTTGCAAATCCCCTTATAATGCTAATGCTGTTTAATTGTGTTGACAGAAGAGCTACATTTGAATATTAAATTAAGCCGGTCTCTTATGTTGAACCGTGATAAGCTTCTTTTTTTTTTCTTCGTTTTATGTTATTTTTCAGCTGTACCGCCCCGTGCTACTTCACCTGTTTCTGAGTGAGTAACACAGCTGTACCACACAAGGATTAGATTTAGACCAGAAAAACGCAACTTGAATCCGTCAAATGAACACAGCAATGACATAATTTATTCATGAATGCTTCAAGATGTCTTTTTGCTTGTGCCCCCCTCATTAAACTTTAGCGGGGAGGATTTTTCTTTTTGTTGCTCAAAGACAAAGCCGCTTCATACTTGCACCACCGGGGGCACGCTCTGCCTAATGAAATGGTCGGATAGTTTTATACGCCACTTTCGTGTCACACATGGGGCTATAATTAACATCCACACAAACACATCTAAAGCAACTTTTTTCCCTTCCAACTGCCATGTGCAATTACAGCAGTGTTTCCTGAGAGAAGAGCAGCTTCATCTCTCGGATGTCGTATTGAACTCCATTTGTGCACTTCTTGGACAGGTCTGAAGGACTCTTCATATAATCCCTCAGTCCCAGCGCTGAAATGGATACCGAGCACAATTAGACTTGGGATGGGGGACTGAATGGACTCTACAGTGGGCTCGAGCCGGAGGTCACAGAAACTGTTAGTCCGGACAGTTCACAGTATGTCACCGCGCCGCTGTGATTTCATTTCCCAGTGGCCTCAATTTATCAGAAGGGATTGCCAGGACATCCCCTCATATCTAAGGACAGGGACGGCTGCGTGGGAGAGCTGATAAGATTAAAAGAACCCGATGGAGCGTTTTGTTCGACATGCTAATGCTAACCTAGGCCGAAATAAATAATGCATTACCTAACAGTACCTAACTCAGTTTGTTTGGTTTTCAAACAAAGATAGGACATTATCTCTCCAAAAAATTGTCCGAAACCTGCAGGCACACACGGCGCAGTCATGATTTCTGAACGATGACCTAGACCTGCCCTGTTCTCTGTCACACTGAGTGCCTTGTATTTGAGGTTTTCCCACTGCGAAACAACCCTGCTTTGTTTGTGGCCTTGTTACTTTTCTTGTTGTATCAGCTCTTGAGCCTTGAAAGCGCTGGTATGAAGCCTGCTTGACTGGACTGAGTTTAATTGAAGACGTTTCGCTTCTATTCACAGAAGCCTCTTCTTCGCTCTTGTGTTCAGAAAATGTGACAACTCGACCCAAGATAGAGTGGTCTATGTAAGACTCCCAGGAGGAGGAAACAAGACTGAGGAAACAACACCCACCTACACTGAAGTTGTACACAGTATCACTCAATTCACAAGTCATTGTTATGGTTTGATGCAGAGACCGAGAGGTGTGATGACCCTGCTCTCAATAGGCCATTATAGGGACAAGGCCTCGGCCGTCCACCCCTGCTCAGACTGGGCTGCTGCTTCTTGAGAAAAAATGCCTTATACTCCCCTCTCAAACCATCTCTTCTATCTTAACCACAAAAGCATGGCTAATGGCTTTTAGATGGAGATGCACGGCCGATTGTTTTGAAGAGATGCTTCTTGGTTTCCCCTCTGTAATGCTCACTGCAGCCCAGTCTCAACAGGGACGGGGGACTGAGGCATGCCCTAGGTCTTTGCGTTAGAGCATAACAAAGACATGGTGATTGAGTTAAACCGTAAACAACTTCAGTAGGTGGGTGTTGGGAGGGGCCTAGGAGGAGGCCCTAAGCTAGACCGCTCTAGCTTGGGTCTAGTTGACACATTTGCTGACCCCGAGAGGGAAGAAGAAGCTTTTGCGAATAGAAGTGAAATGTCTTCTATTTAAGCTTCACTATGATGAATACTTCCTGGACGAATGAGAGCTTTTACAAACCTTTTGTACTATTTCATGTATTTGTCTTTTTGATATGATACAATTCAAATGTACTTTATGTGGCCTTTCCCGAGGTTATTATAAGCAAGCTTATTCAGCCTGTACCTCACGAGCGGCTCATAAAATGGCCCTTCTGTTCTTTGAGTTACAGAATGAGTTCATAGTTTATCTTCCATGAAAACTCTTTTTTTTTTTGTTCTGAATGTTTTATTTTTAAGGTCTAACCACTGCAGTGTTGTTCAAGTTACCCACTCCCCTGCACTCTTTACAGTCGCTCCGGGCCGTTGGTGTGTCATGCCCAGCATAAATAGGAAGCAGCATTTCCATCTGTCTGTTATAAACAAGCAGGCTCAGTGTCACCTCGATTCACCTACTCTCAAAATCTCCCAAAAGATGCAGATATTCAAATCCATTACGGTACATTTAACTTTAATGGTAATTTCATGTAAATATACAAACTGCTTTTTACGTTGCACTAGAAACAAAACTGAATGATAAAAAAATGTTTTGCCAGTTTGGTGAATGATGTTGACTGACTTTCCTTTGATGCATGGAGCGATGGATTGTGAATAAAAACCCACGCCTTCTATCACAACACGCAAAAAGGTTTATTGGTCACATTTAAACAAGCACAAAAGAAGATAAAAAATACCAAGCACAAATGAGTTTTCCTATTTGTGTAAACAAACAAATCCATTATACTATTAAGTACCAGTCAAAGTTTCCCTACAACTCAATTTATGTGGCTGCATGAGCTAGAAGCTTTTGTTCGACAGATAGTAATTCTGTGCCAATACATTTCCAGTCAAAGCAGGCATCATGGGATTATTCTCCTTAAGCCTGTTGCAGTTATGTGAATTTCTTTCTTTAATTTCTTCAGAATCGCAGCTTGTTGAAAATATTTCCACCTGGAAAGACTCACATAAACAAGGCGGCATTAGAAGAGTCTTATTGGACATGAATCATGTTGACATCGAATCAACGATATGAAACACATGGATCGATGTAGGAAAGTCTACCCCCGGAGACTATAAATGTAATACATATAAAAGTTGTACATGTGAATGACAATGTAGTCCCTTCAGCGTCTTCCCTTCCTCCCAGTAACTCAGGGAGGTACACGGTGACATATGGAACAGATGCCCGAACTACCTTAGCTGGCTCCTCTTGAAATGAAGGACCCGTGGCTCTGCTATGAGCTCTTCCCTGGTGACTGAGTTCCTCACCCTATCTCTGAGGGTGCGCCCAGCCACCCTGTGGTAGACTGCTCGTAAGGTGCATTACCGCCTTATTTCTATATTTTAACATATTATGTTAAAATACTAGAAACTACTGAACACAATATAATACAAGCAATACACTCACAATCACACACACAGATTCCAGTTCATACTTAATATCAGTGAATGACGGCAATCCACCTTGAAAAGAGATTTAGGTCATGACCTTGTCCTTTAGGTAATGGCCCAAATGTCATGGCCTCAAGTGATAGTTCACCAGTAAATCAAGAGCTTTGCCTTTCGGCTTAGTTCCTTTTGTACAGCAACAGTCAGATACAACGGCCGCATCACTGCAGACGCTGCACCGATCCGTATGTCAATCTCATGCTCCATCCGTCCGCCACTCGCGAACAAGACCCTGAGATACTTCTCCTCCACTCGAGGCACGGACTCTCCACCAGCCTGGAGAGGCCAAGCAGAGGAGAGGGGTGACAATGGCTCAGATTCAAATAACTGAGAGGTTGGTGGTTCGAATCCAGGTTCCTGCAGATGCAAAATGTCATTCTGCCCTTGAGCAAGACACTTCACTCACCGACGGTGTGAATGTACTGTGTTAGCGAGTGAGTGATGGTGGTGGTTTTGTCAGTCTACAAGAGCAGCTTTGTAGAGTAGTTTACCATCACAGAGTGTGTCGTGATTGAATATTGACAACAGTGTAGCACTTTGAGAAACTTGTGACACAGGCTTATGAGGCACAATACAAGTGTAAGCAATTGTTATCATTGTCACAACACGGTTTGCCCATAAAGAATGGCTTCGGATTTGGAGGTGCTGATTCTTATCCCAGTTGCCTCATAGTCTGCTACAAACCACAACAGTGTAGGCCCTGATTTGATGATGCCAACAGAACAACATCATGGTACATGGCTATACCTAAAAAATAAGAGAATCTGTGACAAAGGGCAGCCCTGGCAGAGACCAATATGAACTGGGAACTGGTCTGGCTTACTGCCATCAATAGGAACCAAGCTCCTGCTGCGGTCACACAGGGAACCAACAGGCCTTAGCAGCCCAAGCCCCACACTCCCATAGGAGGATTATGACATTAATTATGACATAAACACCTACAGTACTTTACCACAGATGCAATGTTTAAACTTGGGCGAATTTTATGTACCATCAACATCCAACAAACTCTAATTGGACATAGAGGCGACGTCACTGCTCTGATCCACTGTTAATCCTGTGATCCCGAGAGCCTCAGAACTCATGCATTATTCTGCCGCCCTGCTCGTACACACACCAACAGAGGCCGGCACACACCTCTGCCTCCTGTCAAAACGCTTTACAGCTTCATAAACGTGCCACAAATAAGCCCTCATACCAGCAACAAGAGCTGTAAAACCAGACATCAGTGTTGATATCTCCATCACTGGGTTATGGATGATACCACTAAAGCTATATGACACTCTTGTCCTCTGCATCTCTTACATATTGTTACAGCCACCTCACAATGTTAAGGCTAATCCTAGCAGACAGGATCATATGGTCACCTGTATCAGTGCCACCTGTTCGGACTGGATTACCACATAAACATAATTCTGGATAAGACATTTCACTTTCAGGGTTATATGCAAAAAACCCAGTAGGTGTCAAAACTCTGATATTTTACCTCAAAATCAAATGTGATTCTCTTTACAGAGGGCGATGCTAGAGAACAACACAACATTGGCCCGACTAAATACTAATTTGTCAAACATAACATGGCCAGTGAAAAAAACTTCTGCTTATGATTGGAATTGAAGCCATATGAAAATGAATAGCTGCACTGACACTGCAAGGGCAAACATAATAAATGCATTCCAAAACTATAAACTGATATTTATTTCATGATTCACACACACAAATTAGGTGAATGGTGTGTGAAACTACAGCCAGACAGCCAA
Source organism: Proterorhinus semilunaris (assembly GCA_021464625.1). Classification (NCBI taxonomy): domain Eukaryota; kingdom Metazoa; phylum Chordata; class Actinopteri; order Gobiiformes; family Gobiidae; genus Proterorhinus; species Proterorhinus semilunaris. The sequence goes on along the minus strand of CM038354.1, from coordinate 17,941,661 downwards.
CAGCCAACTTACTGATGCAGCAAAGTTTGTCAGTTCTCAGGGGACCTGTACTGCCGTGGGGGCCCTGTGTATTTGCCTGTCTCGTAGCGCCAACATATGCCCCAAGCACTAACGTGGTGTAGATGGTGTATACAATCTTTTTATTTCAATATATTAATCAAGCATTAATTGATACTGTAATGTATTGATTTTAATCATTCAGGACTTTGTATGGATTTTACAACAAGAGATTAAGGCGAGACACTGCAGGTAAATATGGAACATTTTTTAATTTAAAGAATCATTTTTGAAACGTTTGCTGTATATGAGGAAAACACATATCGCAAGTGTTCAGTGGTTTGTTGTTTTCATTATATAAATAAGGAGTTTTATGCCTAAAAATGCCCAAAATGTCCAATCCTTTCGGTGACGAAATCTGAATAACGGACTGAGCCAGAATTAAAATATATATGGTTTTATTTTGTTGACATATTAGTTACAAAGACTTTTTCAAAGGGGATTTTGGATATCTTGGAAAAATCTGTAAAAATTGAAATTTCAAACATTTGAAGACTGTAGGTGTTACTGAGATATTGTCGCACCAATGTGAGAAAAATGCATTTTGTTGTTACTTTATTGTGTCATAAATTTCATGTTGCAATTACACAATTGTATGTGTGTAAACATTATATGAGTAGATACTTAGGTATGTATGTAGTTATGTATTCTTTGTATACGTATGAAGGTATGTATGTATGTACATAATTCCTCATTTCAGAAAAATGCATTTTGAGAAAATGGCCCTTGAAATTACAATTTCCTATATAAATCTATGGAGACACATTGAACCAGTGCAATATTTAAACATGTTATTGTGATGATTTGGTTTATTTCTTGTTTCCAGGTGAAAGTTTATATGTTCAGATACCAATTTGGCCCAAAACCTGAAAATGTATCAAATGCATTTTTTTCCTGTAGTGTCTCCCCTTAAATAATATTGGATTCTGTAGATCACAGGTCTCCAACCTTTTCAATCATGTGAGCTACTTGTATGTACCAAAAGCGAGTAATCTATCCGTCAAAGACACTTGTGAATGCGACACAGGTGGAGTTCACCCTGAAGATAAGCAGCAAATATGATATTTCAACCCAATTACAGTGCTTGTGTAAAGAGATTATTATTATTATTGACCTTTAAGGCAGTTTCTTTCAAATCCATTATGCACACCTAAAAGCAAATGTGCTTTTACAATATTTCTAAATGGATTTTAGGTGATGTTGTCAGTATCAATGGATCCTGGCGCTCTCATCTAAGTCTGGTTGTCCTCATTTTGTCTGTGACACCTGTCGCAGACACATTTAGCCAGATTAGGAGTGAGCTGGTTATCTCTCTACTCCATGTTTGTCTTCCATTACAGCTCTGGAATATCAATGCAGAGCAAAATACAGAAAAAGCGCCGCAACCAAACTGGTGATAATTATTTGTACTCATTTGCACAGAAGACCTTAGTTTACAGTGCATTTTCCATTACGGTGAAACAATCATAAAAGTGATTCAAACTGGATTGCGCAGCTGTTGGAGACAAAACTTGGCACCAAACAAAGAAGATAATAATAATAGAGCGTTATTGGTGCATTATTTCACTCCTCAGTCAGCCATGACTGCCCTGCTAAAGCACAACACTTTATAATTAATGTACTTTTAATTTCAAAGGATTGTTGAAATGGCCCAATCGCACAGAGTCTTACGATTTGCTTTGAATATTTCTTGGAGCGCACTGCATCGCCTTATTGAAGTAAAGAAGAATGTACACGGGTAGGCGGAAAGTCCCAAACCAAATTTCAGCTCAACGGATTGTGATCTCATTATCAGAAGATGGCGGAGATTGATTGTGCTCTATTTTTTCAAGTCTAGTCAAAAAAAGAAAGAAAGATTGAAACTCTCTTGGCAGGCCCAAAAAAAATCGGTTTGCTGTGAAAATAATACATCTATGTGCGCATTTGCTCTAGGCTAGTACGTGTCAGCCAGCAATCTTCAAGTACACTGAGATGATTTATGGTGATAGTTTGACAGTGATGCAGAAAAAGCTCCTGCCAACTCGCTCGCTGACCTAAAAATTCAAGACATGTGTTTAATGTTCCCTTTTGTTTTTGTCATTACTGTTTATCTCTGTGATATCAAAATAATCAAATAAAATCACCATCAAAAAGAGTTGACCAACTTACAATCAAAACAAAAAAACATCCCTGTTCCAAAATTGAGATTTGACAAAACATTGTGGAAAAGGTATTAAAGTGCATGCATGTATCATTTTGACTCATAAACCACATTTTTAGCATCTCAGCATCTCTGTTTTACAATCTAATTTAATGTTTGGATTGCATTTATTTACTAAGCCAAGTGCTGAATTGCTAAAGTGTTAAAAAAGAATTAGCTATTTTTCACCCAGTTTTACTTCGTAGTCGTGATAAATACAACATTACTCACTAAACGATACCATTCGCATTTTCTCTGCCACTTTTTGCGCATTGTGGCAAAATCGCATATTGCAAATTCATTACGTCTCATCAGCTGCACTGCGGCCTTTGTCGTTTTTTTAGAGATGCAACTCTCATCTGCACTTGCTTTTTGCTCCACTTCAAAACGCACTACTGTTTTTGCCAGTGTACAAACTCTCAGTAAATCACCCCCTTAAAGGTTTCAGCTAATACAGAATGGTGCACATTCAACAGTAGAAGAAGAAATGTCCAAATCAAACACAATTAAACCAGCGTGATTGAAGTTCTTATGGTATGGTTGAAAGCCTAAAAAGTTCATTTTGCAGGATGCTTGTGTTAAGGCTGCTCAATATTAGGAGATTTTACAGGGAAAAGACAATGGGCTGAGTGACACATTTGCGTAGTGTTTTAAAAACTAGTTCAAATGGTACAGCGGGTCATCTCATGACTGGAAGGTTGTTGGTTTGAATTCTGGTTCCTGCAGGTGCAGAATGTCGTTGTTCCCTTCAGCAAGATACTTCACTCACGGCCTATGAGAATATAGAGTGTAAGTTGTAAATAAATGCTCACATTTATATAGCGCTTCTCTGTCTTTAGGCCACTCACCCATTCACACTCTCTTTCATAAACCAGTGTCAGACATGAGGCAAGGTGGGTGAAGTGTCTTGCCCAATGACACAATGACAGTTTACACCTGTGAGATGAGTGTGAGTGAGTGGTTGATGTTGGTTGGAGCGGGCGATGCCTCTTCCATCAGCCTACCCCAGGGCAGCTACAATCGTAGTTTATTACAACCAAGTGTGGAGTGAATGACCAGTGACAACAGTGTAGCTCTTTGAGAAGCTTGTCAACTGGAAAATAAACAACAAAGTGTTATTATTATACCATTTCCCTTCAGATTGTGTTCTTCTTTGCAGTTTGGATCTTTACTTTGGTCTTGGCCACTTCAGGATTGTAATCCTGCTGTCATTTCTTCACACGTTTGTGTGTTCTGGACAAGACTATTAATAATTCTGGCCTTAACTGTCAGTCTCATCAGTCTTGTCCCACCACTCTGATGTTAATGATATCTCTCTCCCTTCTGCCAACAGTTTCAGCGCATTCAGACCCGAGCTTTGTACATCTCATTTGATTCTCTCTGCTGATAGTGGATGCGGCAATTTATGCCAATGTTCATTCAAGTAGATGGAGATCAAAGCTGCTTGCGGTCCCCTCCCCTCTTTCTCCCGCTGCATCTCCAGTTTCATCAGATCTGTAACGGGACGCTTAGAGGCACTCTGTTACACACTCCCACAGTCACTGAGCTCAAAATGTGTCCCCAGAATACTCTGCTATGACACTAAGTTGCCTGCGCTGTGGTCAAGAGTAATAGCTCGCTTACACTGTTAGATAGTTTTCTTGTCAACATATTCTGCTTGGATTAGTGGAAGAGAAGGAAATAGTTTTCAATGGAGCAAGGGGCAGAGAGTCGATTCACTTCTGCGACGTTGGTCAATGGTGAATTTATCTTTTACCATCTTTACAAAATCCCATACCAAAAATGTATCTAATATTCCTTTGACAGTTGGAGCTTAAAGTATATATTTTTCTTCTTTGTTAAACTGTACCTCACAGAAAATCATCACAATATCACCAGAAGCTTCTTTTCAGATGAAGGCATTCCAGTTTCCGGTGACCACAGCAAAAATTCTACCTCTGCATTGATTTTCATTCACATCAGGTCCAAAGCTTCTGGGACAAGGAGGGACTGTTTTTTATTTCTATGTGTTCCAATTATGGAGCGTATTGATGTAAGAATGGTCATCACCTTTCCAAGTGGCGCCCGTCACAGTCACAAAACAGCCCAGGTGGGGGACTTGCCTTGCATAGGGACACCATCTTTGGGGTAGTCGGCTATTGTTTCCATCAACGGATCTAATTCCACTGCTATAATAGAGTACTGAAGCTTGAGTAATGTGATCCTTAAAGAGCTGACCTGAGAATTGCACCAACAACCTCTCAACGGTTTAACCCAGTGGTTCTCAAACTTTTCACAGCGCCTCCTCATTAAATATACAGTGGGAAGGAAAAGTAAGTACACCGTTTGGAATTTCTCACATCTCTGCCTAAATTGGTTTCAACTTTGGGTTAATCAGTCCACAGTATATTTTCCCAGTAGTGCTGTGGAGCATCCAAGTGCTTTTTCGCAAACCAAAGTTGAATAATTTGGGAGGAACACACAACATGTGTGGAGGAAAAATGGAACAGCACACCAACATCAAAACCCTATCCCCAATGTGAAGTCTGGTGCAGGGAGCATCATGATGTGAGGCTGTTTTGTTGCCTCAGGGCCTGGACAACGTGATATCATCAATAGAAATGTATTTTTCAAAGATGTTTTGCAGAAAAACCTGAGACATTCACAACAGCGTGGAATAAGTAAGTGATCCCCTGTATTAAATAACTGGCTGATCCTTCTTTTGAATCTTATGAATCTTGGACCATTCCTCTTTACAAAACTGCTGCAGTTCAGTGAGATTGAGGCGGTGTACTTATTTATTCCACGCTCTCCTGTGAATGTTTACATGTTATGGCCAATAAAAATATGATAAAATGTAAATGTTTGGGTGGTATTATTTTGAGCAGACACTGTTTAATCATTCTTGTGATTTTGATGAAACTCAGACCACATTTAGTAAATGGTCTCAACTTACACAGCGCTTTTCCACCTTATTAGGCACTCAAAGCGCTTTACAGCAAGGATCCACTCACCCATGTACGTAGTGATGAAAAACAGCCGTTTTCCTGTGTTGTCCTTGTACACAATAAATAGTATCACTACGACGAGTTTACTTTTCCCCTATTTTAAACATTACCTTTAATTGACAACACTGCGCATTCAAACTGAAAAAGGAGTTCAGAACCGTCAAATTTCTACGCTACGTAAAACTAATAAAAATACATACCAGGAATTGAAGACAAATCAAGGAGTTCAACTTAGACGTTTTATTCCCTAACATGTCATCTTAATACAGAATTCTGTCTTTCCCAGTGCCCTATCAAATGTGTCTGTCAGCAGCCGTTCCCAATGGGCATACTGACTCTTCCTGGGGAAGCACAGTATTTTTACACATTCCATTGTTTACAAGATTTATGAGTCTAAGACCACATGTAATGTTTTCATCGTTCCCATTGGCTCCCACAGCTGTGCATTCAGCTCCACCTTGGTCTCCCTTGTAATTTGAACCCTTTATTGACCATGTGGCCAGTGGACTGGGTGGGGGTCGCTGTGTCTCAATCTTCCCTGAAACAAAGGACTTTTTTGGGGAAACCACACCTTTATACTGCACTGAATGAAAACTTTTGGTTAGTTTGCTAAATAGCCAAAGGAACAAAACATCGTATAAAAATATTATCTCTTCAGACCCCTTTCTGACCTCTAAAAGGAGGTCAACAAAACCATAATATTTTCAAGTTCACAAAAGTACAGCCTGTATCAAAAATCACAGTACAATTTCACATATTATAACACCAAAAAAAACATGTTCACTTTATGTAGGGCATACTCAACCAGCCGCTGAGTGGTTACAAAATCATCTCTCTCTTCCCATGTGTAACTTCCGCTTACTAATCTTTCCAAGCGGAACTTGGCTGGTTTTTATTCCGTGTCAACGGTACATTTCACCTTTTACGTCCCCCTGGGACCGTCTCTGTTTGACACAAAAATAAACATTCCTGCAACACAAAACACAACAAGCACAACAACACCGAACAGTGTTGTTTAGATATTATCTCCACCACAATATTCTCCATCACAGCCTTGTCGGGGGTCGTTCCATTCATATTTCAAAGCCTGCCGTACTCTTTCCAAGTACAGGCTGGGACCACCCCCTTCTTGCGTTTCCCTTGTCCTGAGCTCCGTGTCCCCCTGGGACGCATCACCCATGGTGTAGATGCCCCCAGTGGAACCCAGAGCCCTGGAGACCATGCTGCGAATGAGAGGCACAACACAACAAAACAAAACACAACAAAACAAGAGTATTACACCTATAAGAATACCCACCTTTTGAAGGATATGGATCCAGGAACCGGAATTCAACCAATTTAGCCAGGTCCACTGAGGACCCTGGTCTTCTTGAGACGCGAGGAAGTCTTTGAGTTCCTTTACTTTATTTTTAATGGCTGTCCAATTGCCAGTGTCGTCGGGAATATAAGTACAGCAGTGGTCAAGGCCAACTGCTGTACACATACCACCCTGTTCAGCGTACAGCGCGTCTAACGCCACTCTATTTTGCATAGCCACAACAGCCACTGCCTTAAGTTCTGGACTCCGTTCCATTTGGTCCAAGATGTCGCCTATTACCTCAGTTAGGTCCTCCAGGATCCACCATACCTCATTTAGACGCTGCATGGAGGCCGCCACACCGATCATAGGGATCAGCGTGGCGATAAATCCTTTCCCATCTCCGAACAGGGGCTTACGTCCGCCGTTATCAGAGAAAGGTACTTATGATTGACCGAGGGTACGATCTCCCACCTGCAGGGTGTCCCTTTTTCTCATGCCGTGCTTATGTAGGTTATGGTGTCTATATTCTCGTACGGCGTCTTGCATTAGTGCATCTGACACCACAATAGATGAGGGCTTCAAACGAGCCAGAGTGCAGGTCCCACACCACCCCCGCGGCAGGGTCAAATAACTATTATCGCCGCATAGCCAGATGTGTCCGACCGGGGTGGGAAATCCCCCTCTCAGTGGGACTGATACTACCGCGGAGTAGGTTAGGGGAGTCATTTCCACTACCCTAGCCCAAGTGGTTCGGTTCAACGGCCATGTTTGTCCGAAAAACGGATGCCTTCTATGTTTTATCTCGCTTTTTTCTACGAGGTCACTGTGGAATTTCACTACTCTCTCGGCCCATGTTTGGTTTCTTACAGAAAACCCATCACCTATGTAATCTAAGCACGATGTTTTACCCAAGTACCTGTCCCCCTGCCCACATTCCCGCTTAAACCCGAGGGGCGCTACTAGCTCCTTCCTAAAATGTGTCACGCCAGCAAACCGTATCCCCTTCCTCAAGGTGTCATTGGTTCCGGTCGTCCAATTCCCTGGCCAGACCCATTGTAAGGGACTAGCATACTTTTTGTATGGCTCGCACCCCGGTAGGACCCTATCAGTCCACCTCCACCAATGGTAGAGCCACAATAGACACACCGAGGCCCTTACCGAAATCGGGACGGGGACAGTGGACGGCACTTCTGCAGCATGATGGGGCCTGAGGGAGCACACCCAACAGGGCGGGGTTGAGTTGGTAATCATGGCCGTGTGCTTAGCTAATTTTACCCATTTATTCTCTCCTGGCTTATGACCCCCCGTATCGAAAGACCGTCGCTTCCTAGATCCATCTCCCTCTGTGGAAACAGACATGTTAGATACATCATAAATCACAGGTTTCAATACAGCATCATTTGTTCCTTCTTTGTTTTCCCATGTTTTTATCATTTTTTCTGTACAATGGGTGATCCAGTCTAGGGTGTGTTGGTCCGACACTGCTTCTCTCATTTTCACCAACATTGTACCTGCATTGTTGCAGTAGATGACCAGATTTTCTCCAGGTGTTTTACCTACTTCTTTGCATACCTTGTAGAGGGCCAATTTCAATTCTTTGATAGGGTGTCCTCTGACCCGTCCCTCACAACTATGTGGATCGTCTATTTTTATTACTGTTGGTATGATGAGCAAGCAAAGAGCAAGTGTCAGGGCCCACACCCCGTATGGACACCTTAAAGGTCCTGGTTTTAAAACCCAGGCCTTAAGTCCATATTTGTTAGTCTTTTTTATGTCTTTGTGATCGTCTGGGTTGGGGTTGGTGTCCCCCACCCCCTTCAGTGGGGCTGTTAGACCCACTATCATATTCAGCAGGATGTGTCAACCGTCTGGGATGCGTATGAGTCCAATGTAAGCCAGTTTTCTCAGAACAGGGCTTCAAGTGTGACCAGTGGTACCAGTTGTCACGCCCCTCAACCTTAACTGCGGTGGCAGTCCTTTGAGTCACTTCAAAAGGTCCTAAGTATCTGGGAGCGTTCCAACAGGTCCTGGTGTGGTTTTTAATGTAGACCCTCGATGGTAAGTCCGCTGTGTAATCAGAAACAGTGGTGTCAGTCGCCACAATGGGTGTTAGTTCCTTCAAAAGTGTATTGAGAGCCTCAAAATACGGTCTGAACTGGAAGATGTTAGTAACTTCAGGCAAGGTCGCTGAGTTAGACTTAGGCAGGCACCCGGGCATGGCCCTGCCAAACACAAGTTCAAATGGGGTGAAATGAGTCGTGTTATTCACAGTGGACCTAAGGTGAAGTAACGCAGCGGGGAGCGAGGACAACCAAGTGGCTTTAGGGTTGTCTCGCAGCATTTTGGCAAGAACACTCTTCAGTGACCGATTCATTCTCTCCACTTTAGCGTTACCTTTAGGGTAATATACACAGGAGAACGATTTGTGAACACCCAAGAGACCACAGAGAGTTTTAACATCATGGGCCGTGAAGTGGGTCCCGGAATCACTGTGTAACTCCGAGGGAACCCCAAAGAGAGGGATCCAGTCTTTCAGAAGTACAGCCATGACCTCAGCTGAGCTTTCCCTTTTGCATGGGAAGAACGCCGGCCATCCCGAGAACGTATCTACAATACCCAACAGAAATCGCTTACCTTGGTGAGGCACGATCATGTCCGTGAAATCAATCTGGATCACATCACCAGGGTAGCGTCCAGTTTTCACCGCACCCGCACCTCGTTTGTGGTGTGGGTGAGGATTAAAGGCACCACATGTCTGACACGCACGTACAAAGTCTTTACACAAAAAGAGAGGCATCTTATGGTAGTAGAACTGTTCCAAGATGCTGGCCATGCCCTTCGGACCAAGGTGATTCAAACCATGTATTTCCTCTAGAACACGTTGTTCCATTGATGGCGTCAAGAATGGCAGGCCATTAGGGCCACGATAGACCCCATCAACGTACGCGTCAGCAAGGCGATTTCGTGACCAAAAGTCCTCACCGTATTCATCATGATAAGAACGGCACTCGTCGACACTCAGAAGTCCCTGAAAAGCAACAGGCGTTAAGTGGGGCTCCCAAAAGGTGTCTAAATGAAATTTAAGGCTGTGCGCCCTGCCTGGCGGCAAGTTCTCCACCAAGGTTCCCAAGCGATCCCACACTTCCATGGGCATCCAGAGATGACCTGAGTCAGTCAGAGCAACATCATGACCGTCAATTGTAGAAATACTGACCCATACATCCGAGACCAGCTGCAAGGACTCCAACAAAGGAGCCTGAACAAGTCCTACCAACATCAAAGGATTACACTCCCCTTCACCGGGAGAGTCAAAATGATAATCACCCGCCATTTTCGCCGCAACATCCGCCGCCCTGTTGCCAATGGCAGTCATTGTGTCCGCCTTAGAATGACCAGGAACCTTCACTACCGCCACAGCAGCAGGGAGCAACAGACTGTCAGCTACTTCTTCGCAAAGTTCTTTATGGGCTACAGGAGTGCCCTTAGCGGTCAAAAAGCCGTTCCTTTTCCAAGACGACAAATCACGCAACACTAGGCCACACACATAAGCCGAGTCGGTGTAAATCGTGACACGCTGACCCGAAGCAACCTCCAACGCCAATTTCAGCGCCATCAACTCCGCAAACTGGGCGGAGGAGCCACCATAGGGGCCCCAGCTGGAAACTGTGCGAGTGTGGTTCGGTGGCGAAAGTTCAACAACCGCAGCCCCAGCTGACAGGGACCCATCCGGGAGCCTGTGACAATGTCTGTCCGTGAAAAGCAAACGAGAGCCCGGTAAAGGTTGGTCTGATAAGTCAGGCCTAATCCGAACCTGAGATTGAGAGAAAGACTCACAGCAATGTGGGGAGCCAGTAAGGGTCAGCCCTGCCGAAACGTTAGGAGCGTCATCGGCAGCAAAAGTTAAATTTGGGGCAGTCAGTTCCCTTGCAAGTCTCAATTGTCTTTGAGGAGTCAGGGCAAAGGTTTTAGATTGTACATAAGCTACCACCGAGTGAGAGGTATACACCACCAATGGATGACCCATCACTACATGAGCCACCTTCTTCAATAAGGAAGCCAATGTATCAGCAAACAGCGCACAATCAGTGGCCTTCTTGGCAATTGGGTCCAACAAGGTGGATGCGTAAAGTATGATATTACGCTGACCACTCGCTCCTTTCTGCCACAAGACCGCATGTCCGGAGCAATTGGTGATGGTGGTATCAAGATGAAAAGGCTTACCGTAATCAGGAATGGCAAGGTCCGCACAGGAAGCCAAAGCTGCCTTTAGGTCAGTAAAGGCTTTGTCAGCCTCCTCCGTCCAAGACAGGGAGGCTCGGAGATCTCGAACCCCAGCTGCGCGGATGATTTCTCGCAAGGGAGCAGTCTTACCTGTGTAGTCCAAGACATGGTGTCTGGAGTAATTCGCCAACCCTAAAAAGGAAAGAAGGGACCGTACCGTATCCGGACGGTCGGCCGTAAGAATGGACTGCCTCTGGGTGGCACTAGGGGTAATATGACCAGCCGAAATAACCTTACCCAAAAAGAGAACTTGGGGTCGGCAACATTGTAGCTTCTCCTTTGAGACCTTAAAGCCACATTCAAGGAGACGTGACAGGACAGCGGCCGTCACGTCCAAACAATCTTTGGCACTTTCAGCGCCAATTAAAATATCATCAACGTACTGTGACACAACAGCACCGGGAAGTACTTCAATAGGGGACAAACAGTCCTTCAAAACTTTATTGAAGATTCCTGGTGAGTTCCGATGACCTTGAGGTAAGACCTTGTACTGCAATTTCACTCCACCATATGTAAATGCAAATTGATATCTACACTCCTTAGCCAAGGGAATGGTGAAGAATGCATGTTTCAGGTCAATGACTGTAAAGTACTTCATCACAGGAGTCAGGATAGAGAGACATTTGTGAGGGTCTGGAACAGGCAAGAGAGGTGTGGTTGTGACTTCATTTACCTTTCTTAGGTCATGTGCAGGTCTAAAAGTGCCATCAGGCTTTGGCACTGGGTTTAAAGGAGTATTCCAAGGAGAATCAGAAAGCTCTAATACCCCAGCTTCCCATAAGTCTGTCAGGGCAGTTTCAATGCCCTCCCGCTGTTTTTCTTTACGAAAAGGTCTTTGCGGGACATAAACACGAGACCCCGGGGCAACATCCAAAGTTACCGGGTCCACTTTCGTGCAATAACCGATGTCCGATGGGCCCCTCGCCCACAAGTCCTCTGAGAAGCGCTTTAACATGTCCTCCGCACCTTCATGGTCGGTCAACTCGCGGCCATGAGACCGAGAAAGAATCTCTTCTTCAGCCATTGTTTCGTCTATCGCTAAACCTAACTCGACCTTGTATGCCTGTGTACTGGAACTGTACATTACCCCATCCATACCAGTCTGCTCCCAGTCCAGAACTTTGTTAAGTTTATGTGTTAGGGGACCCAACTCCCTGGCCTCATGGCCAGGGCCTAAGAACAGTGACACGTGTGGGTCAGTAAGAGTGTCTCTTTTATAGAAACATTTTATGTTTTCCGGCAGAACAACTGGGGCAACAACACCTGATTCATGTACATACAAATGTGTGGATGTGATAGTATATGTATTACCTCTAACCTCACTATCAAAAGCCAACTGGTATTGGGCGTCAGCACTTCTGTCATAGAAGAGAGTGCAGTGCAGTGGATCAATTGGAGGGGCATATGGGTGGAGCATAGTGAACCATGGTTTCCATTCGAGCATCTTTGCGTAGAGTCCAGTCATGTCAGGAGTCCCTGGCTCTAGGAGTAGCCAATAGATTGACACTCCCTCAGCCATACGCTCTTCCCGAAAAACATAAAGTCCATGGGACCGTGCCGGTGTGCAGGTGATGGAATATCCGTTTGGCCACGTAACATACATGGCGTCAGGGGAACAGTTAATAATGGCTCCTGTAGCTTGAAGGATGTCTCGACCAAGCAGATTCACCGGAGTCTGGGGTGAATATATCAATGACGATTTGAAAGTCTGTCCAGCCAGTTTGAAAGTCAGTTCTTTGGTCATGCGTAGAGGGGTTGCCTTTCCCGTGAGTCCTGAAAGGTTAATGCTTTTGTCACTTAGCATGTGTGGTGTTGCTTTTCTAGTCGTGGAATGAGTAGCTCCCGTATCCACGAGCATCATCAACGTTTCCCCACCCACCTCTACTGGGACAAATGGTTCTGGGGTGGGTCCAGGACTCACTGGGCACCCCTAGTAGAAGTCCTCTTGACCGTATGGGAGGCAACCATGAGTGTCGTGTACTGGATAGTTGCCACCACCGCCCCCACGAAACCACGGGGCTGGTCCAGAACGGCCAGGTCCCCCTGCCGGATGTCGGAGCTGTGGTGCCCCACGCGCTCCTCCCAAAGGCACACGAGCAGGTGGGTTGGGACAATCCCTAGACCAATGACTGGGGTCCCCACAGTTGAAGCAGCCCGCCTGTTGGCCACCTTGGGTACAGTCTCTGGCCCAATGATCCTGCGCCCCACAGTGAAAGCAGGCCTGGTTGTGCTCTTGGCCCCGCCCAGCTCCAATAGCCCCATAGCCCGTACCGCCGGACCCCCTGCCTCTTGATCGTCCCCTTTTGTTGCCTCTACCCCTACCCCCTGAGTTTCCTCCTATGCTATGAACATGAATGTGCATTTGTGATGTTGGCCCTAAGGGCTGATTCTGGGAGGCGTATAGGACGCTTGCTGGTGTAGGGACAGGTGTCAGGGGTGTGTGTGTGGGAGTTGTTCCCACCATTTGTGTCTTTTTGTTATCTTTTTTGGCAGCCGTTAATTGCTGCCGTGTCTGGTTAAGCTGATTCTTCAGCAGCTCTTCCTGCATGATTTCAATGTTACTTTGTCTGGCACTGTGTTTTTTGTTGAAAATTTCAGCGTGATGTTTGAAATGAGTCAGAAATGTGGTTGAGTCTGAAGTCAGTCCTGGGACATTGGTCAGACAGGTCTTAATAGGTTCTGGAAGAACGTCCAGCACGTTCTGAAGGAACAGACAGGATGTCTGTGGGTGTCTGTACGGGTGTACATGCATGGATGCAATGTAAAGTTGGATACATTTATCCAGAAATTGGGTAGGGCAGGTGCCCGGTACAAATGATGGGAATGTGGGAGGTTGGGGGGATGGTGGTGGATACATAAGATCCACCACTGTCAGGAAATTCTCTGCCAGTGGATCAAAGGGTTCATGGACCTGCGCGTTGTGCAGGTTCGCGGTTCTCAGTAGGTGGCTTACAGCGTGAGGGGCTGCACACGCGGACACCAGGCCCTTAATATCGCCGACCGCCAGCTGCGCGTTGGCGCACTGTAGCTGTAATGTGCTAAACCATTTTTTGCCCCCTTCTTGTAGGGGGGGTAAGGTGTCCCTAAGGTGTCGTAATTCAATACTACTCAGTGGTTTATAGGCCACTGGGACCGGGCCCCCTGCATTTACTGGGGGTCCCGTCTGAATAAGAGGATAAGTACCTCGATATGTAGCTCCTTGTGGGAGCTTGGCCAATTCCTTAGTCTTTTTTTCAATTTTCACCTGTAGGTCCGCTACCACCTTTTTTGCCTGTTTCAGCTCCACTTTCCAGTCCTCCTCCTCATCCTCCTCATAGTCTCTATTCTTAAGTTCAAATACGCGATCCAAAGCGCCTCTTTTTTCGGTGTAAAGTGCGCTTAATTCATCCGATATTTTGTATGACTCCACATTGGCCCGACAGTGGCCTTCGTCCTCGCTATCATCCGAGAACTGGGAAAGACTAATCTTTTCAGTTACTGTCTTCTTTTGTTTCACCACTGGGGCCGGCTGGGCAACGTTGGCCTTAAGCGCGAGTTCCTGTAGCCTTTCAGTCAGCTCGTGAACCTCAGCCTTTCTTGCTTCCGTCTCTTCATTAAATCTTTCCATTAATTGTTGTTGCGCTTTCAGATGATCTTCAGTCACCTTCTGTGTCTGAGACAGCGAGTGTGTCTTCAATTCTTCAAGGGCTTGCATTGTTTCCTTGGCGCATTTTTCTGTTTGTTCCACCACCTTTGTCCCCCACAACTGTCCGCCTGGATCCCTTGGTATTGTCTTGGAGTCAGTGTAAGCGCGTGTTATCAAGGACCTAACATGTTTATTCTCGTCCGCTGATAACAAGTTCGAAGCCGCCACGTCCACGTCCACCAGTCCATGAAGGGTTAACTGTGGGTATAGAGAGGACCCACACGCTCCGCTCTGGTCATACGGAGGAGGGGCCTGTGGGGCCAAAGCGGGAGCTCCTCCGCTCGGGAGGGGCTCTTGAATCCCTCCCCCTGAAGTGGGGGAGATTGTAGCAGGGGCCTTCGGCTCCACGGCGGGAGCCCCTCCTCTCGGGAGGGACTTTTGAACCCCTCCCCCTTGAGTTGGGGAAAAAACCTGTCTCTCTTTCAACCATTGTGCTGAAGCAAGTGCAAGGACCGGGTCGATGCGTTTTCTCAGTTTTTGATACTTACTGATCGTGAGTTTCAGCAGTTTCTTCTCACTCTTCGAGAGTCCATTACTCCCCTTTAATTTGTCCTCGTCCTGCAATTCCCTCGTGCAGAACTCCACTGCACCAGTCAAAACCCCGCAGAAAAACTCCAGTGAATGTGGGACCGTGGGGTCCCTCTGAAGCAGCTCAAAGCCTTGAAAACAGGCCAAAATCGCCTTGTTCAAGTCTTTTCGCGTGGTCTTTGTTAAGAGAGGCGACGCCTCTGTGACTGCCTTC
The DNA here is from genome assembly GCA_021464625.1 of Proterorhinus semilunaris. NCBI lineage: Eukaryota > Metazoa > Chordata > Actinopteri > Gobiiformes > Gobiidae > Proterorhinus > Proterorhinus semilunaris. The sequence goes on along the minus strand of CM038354.1, from coordinate 17,926,430 downwards.
CCCCAACCTTCACAGTCCATTAATTCCAGCATTTTCTTACCTTCCTCGTCGCTGTTTCCTTCACACAAGTTTATACTTACCACCACTCCAACTCACCTTAATACCGTTTATGATTTCCAAAAACCAAACATAAATTCACCGAATTTACTATGTTTTTTTTTCTCGTTTTTTTTTTTTTTTTTTTATTAATTAATTTTTTTATACCACTTAATCCCGTATTTTTTTTTAGAATTTATAGAACCCCGTTCTAAAGGCCTCAAACCTGTTTCTATGTAGAATTTATAGGATCCCCGTCCTAACGGCCTCCAACCGTTTATTTTAGACAGACCCCAAATCTGTCAACGACTATATTTCAACGTTTTATTTCAGACCGTGCGTCCACGGCCTTGGGCGGTTCTGCCTACGTGCATTTCAGCTTTTACAGGGGTAAAACCCCAACGCGCAGCCCGTTAATTACTCGTAATTTCAATTTATCCCACTTTTTTTTTTGTGGTATCTAAGATATCAAATTATAACGTTTCTTTCCTTAATTCCACCATCAATTCACAGATTACACCACACAACAGACAACTCCGTTAAAAAGTAATCTAAAATTTGGAAAAATATGCCAAATAGACGTACTTTGAGACTCACACAATAGTAGGGGTCAAAAGCAGTCTTACCTTTTCTAGATGGACGTCCATGAAATTGTTGTTGTATGATGTGGAATGATAAGGACCTGGTATGCCTGCCGCAAAAGTGGTTTTTTTTTTCTCGAAGACCGAACCTCGTCGCGTCTCCGTTTGACGGCTCTTCAGCACCCCCTTCAGCCCGTCGCGGTCACCAAATGATGAAAAACAGCCGTTTTCCTGTGTTGTCCTTGTACACAATAAATAGTATCACTACGACGAGTTTACTTTTCCCCTATTTTAAACATTACCTTTAATTGACAACACTGCGCATTCAAACTGAAAAAGGAGTTCAGAACCGTCAAATTTCTACGCTACGTAAAACTAATAAAAATACATACCAGGAATTGAAGACAAATCAAGGAGTTCAACTTAGACGTTTTATTCCCTAACATGTCATCTTAATACAGAATTCTGTCTTTCCCAGTGCCCTATCAAATGTGTCTGTCAGCAGCCGTTCCCAATGGGCATACTGACTCTTCCTGGGGAAGCACAGTATTTTTACACATTCCATTGTTTACAAGATTTATGAGTCTAAGACCACATGTAATGTTTTCATCGTTCCCATTGGCTCCCACAGCTGTGCATTCAGCTCCACCTTGGTCTCCCTTGTAATTTGAACCCTTTATTGACCATGTGGCCAGTGGACTGGGTGGGGGTCGCTGTGTCTCAATCTTCCCTGAAACAAAGGACTTTTTTGGGGAAACCACACCTTTATACTGCACTGAATGAAAACTTTTGGTTAGTTTGCTAAATAGCCAAAGGAACAAAACATCGTATAAAAATATTATCTCTTCAGTAGACACTGGAGGTAAGGTGGGTGAAGTGTCTTGCCCAAGGACACAATGACAACATGCACCTTCAGGAGGCGGGATTCGAACCCCTGACCTTCCGATCATGAGACGACCCGCTCTACCATCTGCGCCACTATCGCCCCACATTTCTGCCTAAATGACCAATTTAGGCAGAAATGTGAGAAATTCTGCACGGTGTACTCACTATTTCTTCCCACTGTATCTAACCTTCCAAGCACCGGGCGAAAATCAAGTTGAATTCAGAACTACATTTGAAAAGGGTCTAAAATGGCTCTAAATTGGACTGAATTATGTATCTTTGTGTAAACCATGTCTAAACCAGAAAGAATAACACCTGAACGCATTACGAAAGCACAAAATAGCACAAAACCACCTGCGTCACATGTAGCACAGCCCAACCACAGTCGCATTTCCAATTTGTCCCATTCCCAAGTCATATGTTTGCCTACAGAGCATCCATCCATCCATCCATTTTCTTCCACTTGTCCGTTGCCGGGTCGTGGGGGCAGCTGTTGGAGTTGCCCAAATCACATTGCACCAGCCCCTATGGCTCCTCCTGCAGGTGCTCGGTCCACTGGAGGACAACCTCCCGATTAACCGGGCCTGTTGGTCTCTCATAAGGGGCTTCTGAACCGCTCTTTGTCTGACCCTAACCACCTAGGACCTGTTTGCCCTGGGGGACCCTACCAGGGGCCCGAAGCCCCCGACAACAGAGCTCCTAGGATCATTCAGGTGCTCAAACCCCTCCACCACGTTAAGGTGGCGGTTCCAGGAGGGGGCCTACAGAGCAACCAAGTGGAAATAAAGATTCTTGCTCAGTGACTGAAACATGAAGTACAGGTGCGTGATCCAAGGGGGAAAAAATTAATGGAACATGCACTGTATGCATGCGTGAACCCTGCCGGAAAAGTTATTCAGGGAGCAGCGAGGATAACAAGGCACGGTGATTTAGACTCCCATTAGCACAGACATACACTCCCGCCCACTCCGCTGTACACAAACACTCACGTACCACCATTATTCCACATTTCACTCCTGGCTAAATTGCTTTATAAGTAGATGATACAGCACGTGCACTTTCGGATCCAGGCAAATGCATTCCAGTTTGATTCTGCTCTGCTGTTGACAATGGCAAGCTGCACTGAAAAATCCTTAGCTGTATGTACGCGGGGAGGCTTATGCGGTGGCAATGCTAAAGAAAGGGGCTCCGTTGTTTTTCGATTTCCCCCGAGGCGCTCTTCTGTCTCCTCTAAGCATTTCCATGATGCACAAGCACTTCAAACACCATCTAAAAGAACACAGGGTGTATGAGCTGGGTGGCAAAGGAGAAGAAATGAAAGAAAGATTTATCTGCTTTTTATTTTCACCGAGAAGAGAAAAAGAAGAAAGAAAAAAAAAATAGCGCCCGTTTGACTCACAGGTTGTTCACTTAACTTGCACCTCAGTGTCACATACAGCTCAACCTTTACAAATGCCACACTTATCCTGCAGGCCACAACGCACCGACAGCTCGCCTTCACCTGCACACAATCCACCGCCCGCAGTTCATTTCCACAGAATTATAGTTTTCAACTCCAAGCGCAAAGTCGAGGGGTGACTGGCTTTTGCGGACAACACTCTCTGTAAAAGTTGCTCCAAACTCCGATTTACACTACATTTAGTAGCCATGGTATGCAATGCTGCAGAGAGGTTAGCGTTCTAATCTCACGGGTAAAACGATCAATAGAAGTGGTCTTGAATGAATGAGTAGATTGTCAGCTGAGCACTGGGAGCACCAACCCTGAGGCCCATTGGTGTTAAAGATGGTAATGACTGGGAAAAAAGTAAAGATTACTGTAAGTACATGTAGTGATTCAATCTAAATCCCTTAGTGCTTCTTAGGTTGGCCGAGATTTGGGGGAACATTTTCTTTGTGTTTCGGTCCCAGGGCTATAAACGTAGCGTCCTTGGGCAAGACATTTCCTCCCTTTCCGCGGTTTGAATGTGGAGTGCGAGTGGTGTGCATTGGCCGGTCACATCTTGATCAGCCCCAGGGTAACTGTAGCTTAACACCGGTGAATGCGGGGGATGAATAAATAATGCATCAAAAAGTGCTACAAGAGCCAGCCACTCCTACTTTCTATTCAAACGCACAGTCTTACTCTGCCCACAGCCAAAGACAAAAACTTGTTTTTAAATCACACATGCAAAATGATAACGTGTCGCTCAAGTGCTGAAGATTTGGTAAAATCCTGTCTCATAACCTCTTTCACCTGCTATTATAGGAGTTTATTGTTGATTTTAAGTAATTGTTTTTCATTCAGTATCTCTGGTTAATCTGCCTGTCAATCATTAAATGAATGAATAAATGCAATAATTAGGGCTGGGAAATTAAAATGGATGATGGATGGATGGATAATCGAAATCGCAATCTCTACTTTGGTCAATCTCAATAATCGTCATGGGACTTTATAAACGACAGGTTTAGAGCCATTTCTTTGGAACAAACAGACAATGGAAGACTTTTGTGCGTTAAATGAGACTTGATGAAAGTATTTGTCTTTGTTTGAGCTGAGGTTTGAATAAAAGATGTATCTAATTTTATGAATCAGCAAGATGTAGTTAATTTATTATGAAAAAATCAAATCGAATCGAAAATCGAGATCGATCAATATGGGGAAAATAATCGTGATTACTTTTTTTTCCCAAATCGCCCCCAGCCCTAGCAATAATGATGCATTGTAATGTTTGCTGTTCCCAACACTAATGCCTGTAGTAGTGTAGAGCGCACCAGTCATCTTAATGTTTAGTGTGCTTCAGTGTTTAGTGTTTGGATGAAAAATGCCACCATAGCACTGTTGCCATAAAGTAAATATGGCTCTGGAGACTTGTGGTGGATTCTGTCAGATTTTTCACCTCTTGTACCGTGCCCGCTGGCAGTACTCAGCAACTGGATCTTTGAGCAGAGCTATACGGGGAATACTATAAGTCCTCAAGGTTTCTGCTTTGAAAACAGACAAACACCCACCGTGAATCTGTGGCAGGAATTACAGATGGACACACAACCTGTAAAACAATTCCCACAGCCGCATCTGTTAATAGCAAAGAGCTGTTGGGAGGGGGGGGGGGGGGGGGGGGGAATAAATGTAGAATGATACTCAACCTTTAGCGAGGCCAGCTGGAGATGTCCGAACATAAAGCATCCCGCCATCCCATCTGCTCGGAGGGCTGCTGCAGTGGCCCAGCCAAGACTCTCATGATGGAGAGGACAGACTCCAGTTCAAACTAGAAAACAACAGAATGACGAGCAAGGGAATATAAACAAAACACTCTTATTAGCTTTTTGAAATGGCTCTAACCTGAACAATGCTCAAATGTATCCACATCTTACCACTGACAACTACAGTGCATTATATTTGTTTGGCCACATTTGACGTTTGATTACAGTAGAAACCATGCATAACAAAGAACAATTAGAAACACTGTAATGAGTGTTTGCAGGTGTCTGACAAATAATAACACTTGCTATAACTCAACATTGACACTTGTTTGGCATTTGTTGCCATGTTGAGACATCGTCTGCAAAGCGGAAGAAAGTGGATGGATAGTAAAGAGTAAAAGATCAGACTCTGCTACAGCTGGATACACGTGTAGGCAGATGAAAATAAAAATTAAACACCCCAAAAAAATCGTGTGTGTACAGAATATTGTGCCCTGGGAATGTGCCTTTATTTTGCACGGAGGTGTTGAAGTATAGGGAGTACTTATACCTCCTCCATTATTCAATTATACCTCATTATTTCCCACCTCACAACAGCCTACTTTGTGACTCATCTCCAATCAGCGTCAGCCAGCAGCGGCAAACTTCAGTTTAAGCGGCGTTCTGCTTCAAATAAACAAAGCAAAAACAATGATTTGTGTGTGCAATGCTAATTTTCAGACTCACCCAGTGATAATAAACCAGCGGACAGTGCGGAGCTCACTTCAAAATCATTTGGGCCGGGAATGTGACTGACCAAAGTGGAGAGCTGCATTTTAAACGACGCACTTAGGTGTAATAGCAGCCATTATTATGATTATGAATTGCACACCCTGCACTGGTATTATCCGTAATTATTTTATTTTTTTACGCGCGATAGCTATAGCGACAGTGCGCCTAATACTTTCCGCAGAACGTGGCTGTGGCAGCAGGTTTACTGAGAATGTTAATAGATATTCTCAATTTAATTTGTTCTCGTCTTCACCGATAACATACACAATGGTACCTTATAGGCCCGAATAGAACACAATTGCTGACTAACAGGTTTTATTAGGCCTTCTCATTAATGCGGATGTGTTTGTTTGCGTGGCGCTGCAGGTACAGAAAGGGATTGCCGTACATTTTCATAATAAACGTGCGCCTGCGAATTATTTCTGCTAATGCAACAGCCCGTGGCTATTATTTACCATACATTCATTTAAAGCCCATTAGCGTCCAGTCAAATGCTGCTTTTGTTTCCCTCCGTTATCTCGCTGCCCTCTCCGTCACACGATTACTCCCGTTTTTTCTAGGGTTTTTTTTTTCTTGGAGAGGAGAGCGGGGGGGTAAACAAAAAAAAGAAAAAGAAAAAAGAGCAGGATAAATGGTTGATGCTGTCTTGAAGTGATTGCCGGTGGAATGAAGGAGCATTGCACTGCAGCTGACAGCAGTGACATGTGGTGGCAAATGAGTTCAAGTCTTTCAAGTGTAAGCTGAGATGAGCTAAAGTGAAGAAGGAAGAAAGGGAAAAGCAATTATGACATTATCCAAAGTTTGTACATTTTAATCAACCATAATCTAACGGCCATGTAACTAGATCATAACTGTGAGGCATTGTGTGTAAAAAAAACATGTCATTCAGATCGCTTTCAGACCGCTTTCTATGTCATTAGGCAACCATCTGATATTTCAATGAAAACAATATTCCTAAAGGTTCAGGTCCATAAAACAGAAAATGTGAGCCTTTTTTACTATCACACTAAGAGGGGCATACTGCATTATGGAACAGAAGGATCGCAGGGAGGCTCAGTGACGAAATGGAAAGAAATCCAAAAGGATAACAATCACGGACTTTAAAAACTGTTCAAGCCCAAGTGTTGTTTTTTATTTGGTGGGTACTTGTGGCAGCACTCTCTCACATTGCGCCTTTATCTCCATGACCACGCCAAAAGGTTAACACGGTCAGTTAATTTCCTCTGGGCAGAGTTTTAAATTTGTTTCAACAATGACACAAGTTTCGCAGAGGGATTTGGTGTGTGTAATCATCACCGTAATGGAAATGTTAAAAGGGGATGACATGGGACTGGAGGCTGCAGGCTCTGACTCATCCACGTGTACAACGGGCTGCGTTTCCCTGCAGCAAGGTGGCTTTTAGAAAACCACAAAGTTGGGAAATCAAACACTATATATCCTCCACCCCGGCTTTTCGATTGCATTTGCACATATAACTTGTCGATTGGCAATTCGGCTTCGACTCTTTCACTTTTAATTGTGTATTTCCCCACTACGAATTGTCCTGAGTGTAATTTAAACACAGACGTGGTTCGGTAAGCTTTAGTATAATTAACTCGGATTGGCAGTTTCTACCATCCATTGGTGATGTGTCAGATGACATTAACCCTTTATAGGGCGCCCACTGAAATCCTTTGAAATAAACAATTTCAACTTGAGAAAATCAATGTGAGTGAAGTTATATTTAGTTCATTGCCCTTTAGTGGTAAAAGAAATACAAAGGTTTATATATAAAGTATACAAAAAGTACTTTCAGATCCCGGTATTCAGGAGGTGTTGTGTTTGAATGATCATAGGCAAGACTTTTTCAAATGTGATCGTGCTTCACGTGCAGTGGAAGGGCTCAGTCACCTCCAATATTGTTTTACCAAAAATAACCTTTGGCAACATAAAAAAACATATTCCTAGGGTTTATTGGTTATTTTGTCAAGAAAATACTGTAAGCGCTTTGGGCCTGATGAAGATAGAAAAGCGCTATATAAGTTGAGACCATTTACCCTTTAAGTATGAATAATAGGTGCAACGGGCATGTCCAAATATGGACAAAACGAATTAACTTTAAGTTTAAGTGATGCCTGCATTTTTTTTAAAGCTGTAATTTCACTCCGTTCACCCCATCCTCACATATATCATCACTTAGCACAATTATTCACCTATACAATGTGTGAGTTTCATCAACTTACTATGGAAAAAAACAGGAAGTTGAGAGCACGACGGGTCTCTGCTGATTGGTCGAATGCCACAGCAGTGGGATCTGTGATGTAAGGTGAGCTCTTCTGATTGGCTGAGTGAGGACCACGTGCTTCTTACGTACTGATGTGCAGCAGCGAGGCCATTTGTAAAGTGTGTGGAAATTACCAAAAATAGTAACTTAACCGCATACGTTCATCTATTTATTGATTTTTTTTATCAAAAGAAAGTGAAGTTAAAGAGAAGCCTTTATCATTATTGCCTGGTCTGGGCACTGTGGTTTGCACCACTGAAAGACACGCTGAACCATTGCCCTGCTAAGAATCTTGTCAGCACTTTCTCTTGGATGTTTACTTTAAAATGATGTCTAGACTAAGTTGCAACATCAATAAAAGCACCTAAAAATCCCTCTCTGAGGTGTTTACTTTTCGTTTTGTCAGTAATACTGTAGTGATGGGCATTGGACTTTTCTGCTGATATTTGGAGGTTTTTAGCTATGAAGTTTGGCTGAGGTCGCATGATTATCAGCAAACTGCAGTTTTTGCAGATTCTGTTTTACTTTTAAACATTTTATACAGTGTAAATAATGAGTTGAAGAACAAAAAGAAAAACACATCTTGAGCATGAAAGGCAACACTCCTTGTATTCATTGTCTTACACTTTGTGTAGGGTCAGGTTTAAACATCACATCAGCCCTGGTACTCAGGGTTTACTGTTTTTTAAATCAGTATTTTATTTTTGAAGAGTTTTACAATACTGTACAGAAATAAAGTGCACACTGAAGATAAATGGCCCAGAATGCAACTTCATCCACAGAATACAAGTGAAGCCAAAGCCAAGTCAGTTTAATCTATGGAGGTACATCTTTGAAAATAATCAACATTATACTTCAAAACTACAAAGCTTTACAACCTGATCATTTATGAGCAGGTAAAATGTATGAAAAGCTGCAAAAATAAAATATATAAATAATACAAAGCCAGGTGTTTTTTCTGTGCACAGCGGAGACATGAATATTCAGTTTTGGAGAGCAATAATCAATGTGAACAGTTATTCTAAGTGATTAGTCCTCTTCCCGTTGCGAGTTGTGCCCCCACTGATAAGTCGAAATCACGATCAGTCAGAAGGAGCAGACCAGCCGAGTGAGGTTCATTATCACATCAAAAGTCTCATCGCCCAAACACTGGGCTGGTGCTGCTGCCTCACAACTCTTTCGACACTTAACACTTAACAGACGAGGTTAATACAGGAGTGTGCTGCGTCAAACTGTTAGCTGAAGGGCTAAAAATAATGGTCCACTCAACAGACAGTGCATAGCTAATACTATTTGTGTTAGAAACCATATGGAGGCATTTTTTTCTATTTATTTGCATTAGAGGTCTGGAGCGATTGCCAGTAAGGATTTATCCTGGATAATGGCCAGTTTGCTGCAGGGAGGACACTTGGAGACATGCTGAATGCAGACAACCAATCATTCACTATGTGGCCAATTTTAATGTTACCTTTTCACCCCCACATCCTTATGTTGGGATTATTTGAGAGAGGTAGATCTCGCTGCAAACTCAAAGAATCATCATCATGGTTTTCCAAGCTGGCATGCTCACCACTCTGCAATCTGAAATAATAAGAAAACAATACAGCGCTATTTCTTAAAACAATGGACATTCAAGTGGAAACCTTTAGTGAGTGATTTAACTTCTCTAATGCTCACTTAGTGATGCTGTAACAAGGACATGTAGTCCAATCTCACTTTATTCTGAAAGGTTAGAGCTTTTCTCCCACTCTTGGGTTTCTGGCCAGCGCGGGATCACTAGGTGTCCCATCTTCTCTTTTAGAAGTCACTGTGTCCTATTTTAGGACATTTAGAAATGTCACAGTCATTAGGAACATAAAATCAAACCAATCCACTTTATACCGTGATGTCTTTACAGTACAGGTATCTCATAACACTGCCCTCAAACAGAACTACAGCAGTCACTATGAGTCCTCTTTACCCACCATCGGCTGCATTGAATCACACTGTCATTTGGCCAAAGCTAGATTTACTTAGTGTTCTGGCAAAACGCCAGCGTAAGCCCACTTTTCCTAAAGAATTCAATTTGGCTTTCTGCCTAATGTGAAAACCACCACTGTCTTTACCCTGGGTCTTTGTACGAACATGCTCATTTACCCCAACAAATTGAAAGGAAATAATAACTCACACAATGCATGCTGGTTTTAATTGCCAAAAATATTTTTGATATATCCATAATTGTTATTGTATTTATTTCACATTATTCTTTCCTCTTTTTGCTGTTTAGCAGACAAGTCTGTTGCAGGAGCTAGAGAGTGGACCTGGGGGTAGCACTGAGTATTAGACCACAATAAATACTGTGACTTGACTTTCATCATACTAAATATGGATGCAACAACATGAGTAATTAATTTCCTTTTCCACAATGGAAACAATGTACAGATCAAACATATGATGCCGTATTGTGAAATTCCAAACATGCAAGGTTGGGTTTGGGCAGAAAAAGTGGCACGTCCTTTAACTCCGCAGAGAAGAGAAGTGACCTTTACAAGTCATTCTGTTCTTGCAAATCAGATCAGAAAAGGAGAAGGATATTCTATTTTTCATCATCGGAATGACTTTCATCTTTGTAGGGTTTCACTCTCTTGAATTATTGAACAACAGCATTCATCCCAGTCTGAATGCTGCTCTGAATCTCAGCTGTGTCTAATGTAATAAGGCATATCCATAAAACACTCAGGTGAGATTAGTATGTCCTAAGCATGTTAGTGGGTGGGGAATGTTTGTCTTCAAATTGAACATGCGTGTAGATTTGAGTTCGATCAGATTTACTGAGTTGAGTTTTTAAAAAGTCAAAAGTGTCTTCATTCGATATTGTCAAATCATATCATGTCTAGATGAAAATGAATCCACTGAAGATGCCACTAAGAATACAACATCAAAGAGAATCTGTGTGGGCCCTGCTGTGGATGAGTTCACTCAAATCAATGTAAACAAATCACTACCCCCTCCTAAAAACACTTTACCTTCTCTATTTGCCGACTATTTGGACTCTTATCATTAAACTGTACAATCTTCAGGATAAATGACTTCCCTGGCGCAAAGGAATGTGCTGCATATTAAAGAGGTATCCCGGGAATGATCATTTAAACTTGTGGTGTGGCCTGAGATTTCTCTTCCAATTAACAGAGAATCAGCCAACGCAGGGATTTTCTGCGTCTAAGCAGCTGACTCCGAGGCACTGCTTGTTTTGGAGACGCACCCGGAAAAAAGCTGAGGGGGAATTTGACCAGACGTACACATGGTAATGACTCTGGGAGCTTCATTACCCCAGTCTGCTCTGGAAAAAAACTACTGTTCAAAAATAATATTTCTCTCACTCCACAGTAAGAGAAAATCCCTGTTCCATTTATCAAAACTTATTAAATTATAGTTTTTCTACAACTACAATATCTGCCCACATCCTGCTGAACAATATTCTTCAAGCAAATGACCACATACTGTAGAAGAAGAAGCAGAAGCAGTAGCAGAAGAAGGAGAAGACGTAGAATGTAATGTATTTTTGATAACCAGATAAATTGTGTATTATTTGTAAATTAAAGCATCTGTTTTTAAATCCATACTGGGTGACAATTCCTCCAGTGAATAGAATATATTGCAGTTTCCCTAAAGCCAATTTTATTTGTGAAATGACAAAAATAAAGAAAATAACTTGAATAAATAGGCTATTGCTTTAGCCCAGGGCAACCCCAAAATATCGATTGTTAATAAGTGGGAACCCCCACAGTTTAATGTTTGTTCTAATTTTAATGGTAAAAGCATTTAAAATCTGTTTTAATAATGCATATCTAAACCGTTTGCATTGTCATTTCATGTTCACAAAGACAAAAGTAAGGCTGGGTATCGTTAAACAAAACCATTATGGCACCAGAAAAAAGTTTAGGTATTACTGATATCGAAAAAATAAAAGGTCAATAAAAATCAGGTACCGAAAAATAAAATATCATATCTTTAGTTCCAAGTTTTGATGCTGTTGGTCCAAGGACAGCGTTAAAGGAAGTGACTAGAGGAAGTGAGCTCAAATAAATGATACAAACTTAAAAGAAATAGTCTTTTATGGAATAAATTAACATTATTGTTTTATTATTATTATTTCTGTTTTACGGCTCTATATGACATATTTTACCATAGGTATAGAAAAACGTTAAAGTACCGGTATTAACGACACCCCTGCTTTAGACAATGCAGGAGCATTAGCCTGCCAGTCCTCCAAGTAGGCGTTACTATGGCGCTCGCTCGTTTTGACCTCAATGGATGTCGCATGAAAACCATCGCTTTAATTACGTTTTTTAAAGATACCACAACTCCTGAATTGGAAATGTCTTTTTGAATTTGGGATGAGCGATGTTGCCTACTGCATCACGAGTGCTTTTGGCCTGAAATTTTGTTTGCATATCTCACCAAGCTTTATGCATTCATTCATTTCAACCAAACACCAACTCAGTGTCATTACGATTGCTTTCTCACTTCATTTAGCACGTCCTGACTCCGCAGTCTGTGCCACTGAAGATGGAGATAACAGGATGATTCATAGTCTTTCAAAAGAGGTCACCGCTTCCTGGGCTGTTTTTTTTTTAATTTCTTTTTTTTTTTCCGTCTTCCTTCTTACCGAATGAATTTGGGATTCCCTCGGTGCACGAAGAAGGGTGCACAGCCATGAGTCTCCGTGGGCATACAAAGTGAGTCGTGCAATCAACGTGGACTATTCATCTCAGTGTTTCACATTAACTAAGGCTGGTCTGAGAAGATCTAATTGTATCCTGCTTATCCACCCACAGTCACATGATTTACATCCATTGTCATAAGGAATAAACCATGAAAACAGGGGCCAAGGCGGCTCGTTGCAATTTCATTAGAATGCTGCCTTGTTTCCTATAGTGTCATTTGTCACACCTGTAAGACTTGAGGATGTACAACGCACGATAGCATTAAAACAACGTTTACAGCAACAGAGACACGATACATAGGCCAATATAGCTTTCAGATCATATATAATATAATAAAATAGCTACATTAATTCAACATTATCATTGTTAAGCGATTTTTTTTTCTTTTTAAGATTATGACTGAACCTTCACTGTTTATTGGATGTCGTCGGACAAGACCATGTCACCTATTCAATTTGTTACATTTAGTGCTATGGTGTGTTAGCTGTGACACATAGTGTAGCTTCACAAAATACTAAGAAGCACAATTGTCCAGGATGAATTACAGGTTAAAGGAGGCAGATCTTGTCACACTGCCATGGCAACACAGGATCGAGAGTGAGAAGCCTTTAAGTGTGCGTGCGGATCACCTTTACAGGACTTAGCAATGCACTTCTGGTAAAACAAGGAAACGTGAAGGTTAAACTGAGGCTCCCGCTCCCCGTGCCTCTTTCTAATTACTGTGCGAGAGAAGCCGAGCTCGTGATTGCAGCTGCCTAGCGACGACTGCGGCAGCCAAATCTTTTTCCTCCTGTCTGGTGAAAGTGACCAGCGGCGCCCTGATAGAATTCCTCTGAGCACGGGTGACAGTTTCAAAGTTTAACCTGTCCTTCCAAACTAATTAAACGCCATAGAATAGACTTACAGTGAGATCATGATCGAGAATACCTGCCTGCGTCTGTGCTGCCGTGCTGAGAATGTGTTACCGTACAACGAGGCGGTACATGCAATAAAGATCATTAATTAAAAGTTTTCTTTGCCCTGACAATAATGTGACACGCAATACTTGGCAGCAAAAAGCAACTATCCAGAGACCATTGACTTGAGGATGGTTTTTCGCCATTGTCGGAATATGTTAATGTGTAAGTGGGAGTTTGTCAAAGAATTTGGGCATCTGTCGCCTTCCATTAAGAAACAATGCAACTTGAAACTATTTCACTTGTCGTAATGCTTATTTAATGGCATTTCATTAATGTGCGGTAGAGGGCTTGGTGCTTCAGTATCTCAACAAGGAGGCAGTGGGTGTTCTGACTTCAAATGCACCCACAGACCAGAAATTTGCATGTGTCAAGAGAATTGCTACGACTAAATTTCCCCAGATAAATAACAGAATGGGAATGTCAGAATCGTTGTGTGTATTTGTACGTCACACACTCTAATATTTTGTTGGCCCACCTTTTGCTGTGATTACAACACACGTTTGCAATAAACTTCCGCAATGTCCCAAGACTTATTTCAATTCCGTGTTGACTTTTTTTTTACTTTTTCACCAAAATCTTGTAATGATGATGGCAGAGTGTGACCTCAGTGGAGTTAAGTTCTGGACTCTATGGCGGTCAATGCCATCTTGCCATCTTGAAATATGCCAGCACCATCTATTGATGTAATAACCTGGTCATTCATACAGGTGCTGATCTCACTCTACTGACACATAAGGTTTCTGAATCTAGAACTGACCAACCGCATCCACCCAGGATCTATGTGGCATTTTTTTTCAAACACACGCTCCAAAAAAAAGGAGTGGGCCGAAGCAAGAGCTTCTATAATAGAGCTAATCTATAATCAGGCGTATACATGTTGATTCTGTGCATTATCTGCCCCAGAATTCATGGTTACTTTCATTCTCTGCAGCCTCTACAGAAACTTTGAAATACTCGGGAACGATATGGCTCTCTTATCTACTGGAAGCATCAAAAATCATTTTAGTAATTTTCACAGTACAGACATTTGGCCGGAGCTGTGCTTCTATTCCTGTGCGGCACACAGCAGCTATCAGTTTAGATTAAAATCTAACGCTCGAGGATATAGTAAATAAACATCTACAAAATATAACTTTATCTATTGAACTTTTTTATTGGGTTTAGTTCAAGTTTCACAGTTCTTTGATTTTTGTTTTGTTTTTCTTCTCAGTTTTTATATATGTATTAATTACATATCTAGGCTTTATGACTCAAAAAGACACAGTGTCTTCTTAGCATCTGTTATACACGTTACAAGTGATGGCCTCAGTACAAACAAAGTGGAATTCCCGAGTGGACGAACATTAGTATTCCTGTAGGTTGCTTTTGAATCATTGAGTTTTATGTCTCTCTTAGCGACAGAGCTAAGAAAAATAAATGGATTTCCTAATCCTCGTAGCACTGGTGTGTGTGTGTGTGCGAGTGTTTGTGTGGGTCGTACAACCACATGCATATACAGCGAAAGATGCTGGAGCTCCCCTAAGGCAGATAAAGGAATGACAGTGTGTTGTCATTAAACTTATTTCAGTATAGATTTTATGAGTCATGAAGGCCTAATGTAATAAAGATCTGTAAACACAATTTGAATGTATCTACTTAAGTGAAGTGAATTTGATAATTAATGGATCATTGTCAGCGCTACAACATTACTGTTCATGACTGAAAAGATACATGATATGCTTGTCTGGATTTGAAAACACCTTTGCATTGGTATCTAACATAGCTTTTGTTTCTATTGCGGTGTTGATTGATCACACTGAGGTGTTGATGCACGTGATCCGCAAAACAGGTACACAGCATTATTTTTAATCACAGAATTTTATCGATTGGAGTGTTGAATTGTTCACAGTCACTTGATCACGCTCCGTTTTGTGTTTGTCCCTGTTCTAATTCAGACGCACACCAACCATTTTGAAATTATAATAAATACAAATCAAAGAGATGATTCATGACAAAGAAATAATAATAAATAAATAGTGTACATTTTACAAAAGCCCAAGCAACAATGTGAATTATGAATGCACCAAACGAATGCTGCAATTGACATACATCTAGCCAAGGCTTTCAATACCCTCATGCATTGTGTTTCCTTCCCTGTAAAATAGTACAAGACATGGCGAGTCATGGGGCCTTGTTTCCCCCGCACACACAGATTCTCAGTTTCTGCAGCTTCAGCTCAGCAGCAGGTAGCATCATTCTTCCTCCGACTGTAATTCAATCTTTGGCTCTTCCTGTTCTCTCGCTGCGACACAGAAACCCAGTATGCAGAACAGAACTCCAAACCTGATCATATCTTTCTCCTACACAAAGACAAGAAAGAACAAAGAACTTGGAAAATGTGCAACCTAAAAAAAACAGAACAGCCCGAAATATAGTTGTATAAAAACCACATCAACTTCATAACTGTTAATAATTCAAATGAAATAAGAGATGTAAGTCAGGTGTTCTGAAATTGTGGCTCTCGGACTAAAGATTATTGCGGGGAAACCTAAGTTACCCAGCCCGAGGAAAACATACAGATTCCCCTGAAAACTCTCTTCAAAAATCACCCTGACCACTAGTGCTGTCCCATATTGAACTGTCTCCATGTCTGATAAGTGCACCGCTCAGTGGATCTATAGCTAGCCTTGTCAAACAGTGGAAAAACACATTCATCGTCTCATTTCTTGGCACTTGGATGTAGATATGCAGATGAGAGGAAGCCCGAGATTCTGCTGACTGTGCGTTTGCGAATGGCTCCGGGGCAGCGCACTCCCACAGCTCTGTCAGTCTCCAATCAGCTCTCGTTATGGTCGGGGAGAGCATGCAAATGAATTTCACATCCTAAGCAGGTACCGGCATTTTCCAGTGCTTTTTCATCTGTGAATGTGGATTTTCGTAATAAGACTTTTCGCTTTTTCTCTCAGCAGGAGTCCGACCTCCGTTTTAATATGTTTCACTGCTGTCTGTCAAAAGTCTAAAACACAGAGGTACACCCCAAATACGGTGGGTTCATTTGTCCAGATGAGTGCATTATGAGTTTATTATTAAATACATTTGTCCAGTTGTGTATTTAAGTGCATTATGAGTTTTATTTTCAAATTAATTTTAAACTTGGAACTTTCAAGTAGATTATAAAATGTCTTCCAGAACTATAATGGAGGTATGTAGCAACAGAATCAAAAAATAAAAAGTAAAATACAAGTAAAAGAGCGCCATTGGCAAGCTCCGCAGGTTTGATCCTATAGTTCCCACCAGTGCGCACAGGCACACTGCTGTGATGTCCTTTAGCACATCTAACCTCAGGTGGCCTCATGTAGCTATCTGTGTGAGTGGGTGACCAATAAAACAAACAAACGCTTTGAGAACCCTGTGCCGCTGTGTGGTGTGTGCAGTGTAATATGGGTGATTGTAATGGTGGTGGCTAATACTGTAAAACCGAAACACTTGCTTATAAAGTTAGGAATGCATTAGGAAACCATTAGTTTCATGCATTAGGGCCCCAGCTGTGCCAAACCAGGTGACGTCACGGTCCTTGTTATTGATCTCTCCCTAGGGGTTTTCTGAACTGCTCTTAGTATGACCCATCACCTAGGACTGGTTTGTCATGGGATACCCTACCAGGGGCATAATGCCCCAGACAACATAGCTCCAAGGATCATTCGGGCATTCAAACATTGCACGTTAAGGTGGCAGTTCCAGGGGTTGCTAGGGGTAGAGTCGCTGCTCCTTCACGTCGAAAGGAGCCAGCTGAAGAGGCTCGGGCATCTGTTTCGGATGCCTCCTGGTCGCCTCCCTTGGGAGGTGTTCCAGGCATTTTTAATTGGGAGGAGGCCTCGTGGAAGGCCCAGGACACACTGGAGGGACTATGTCTCTGAGCTGGCCTGGTGTCGCCTCGGAGTCCCCCCAGAACAGCTGGAGGAGGTGTGCGTGGATTGGGAAATCTGGGCATCTGCTCAGACTGCTGCTTCTGCGACCTAGCCCCGGATAAAGCGGAAGAAAATGGAAGGATGGATGGATAGATACTTTTTGATTTTCAGGAATTGATTTTTGAACAACACCAAGTTTAGCCCGACCATGTCTGTGTGGAAAAAGGAGCCAATGAGTAATATTACTATAGATATTTTTAATAATCAAATCCTATCCTATCATTCTTACCAATTCATATGATGTATTGGTAAAGAAAAATGTATATGTTTCAAATATAAATGTGACTGTGCGATAGTATATTGAGATAATGCAGCTTAAGATCAGAGAGAAAACAGTGAAATAATAATGCATGAGCTGTCCATGGTGCTGAATCCATCATGTGGATAACTAGACGTAAAACGTTAAATGTTGTATTCTACCCTTTTGCCTACATGCAATCATACCAGCAAATGTGACAGCTCTTACAGTGTATGCCTGATTCCAATGAATTATAAAATGTGTATTATTTTGTAAAGCTATATGGACAGATTTTGACAAGAAGTGACAGAATTGATTAGCTCTGAGGTGGTACTGCAGAGTTGGTACCAACACAAAATGTGTAATTAACAAGCACACAGTAAGTAAACATTTCACACTTTCTCTCCCATAACAAGAACATAACTAAAAAATCTTGATAATCCCGTCATATCAATACACACTTTTCTTTTTTCCCTGGTAAGTGTAGTGAGTGGATACTCTCGTGTAATGCTGCCAGCCACACACTACTGCACCATCGCTTGAGAGGTGCTTCAAAAGCTCTGCCCTGTTCTTTCATTTGGCCTGTCCTGTCCACAGCTCTAGTACATGCTGTTAGCACTTCTGGGATAGTGCTGTGGGGATAGGACCAAAGTATGTACAAAGTGCTTGAGAAACAACACAAACAGCATTTCTTTTTCAAAGAAGCATCACTTTTAAGGATCTTTCTTCATCTTCTGTGTCATTTGTGTCCCTTTGTTCCATGTAGCTATATGGAAGCTGTTTCTATGAACACATTACTATTTTATGTAACTAAAGGAAAGTTAAAGAAGCCACAAAAAAGGAAAATGTCTGTCAGCTCCAAGTCATTTGTGATCACTATGGAGGCACTGGTATAGCTGTCTTTTTTAAAGGGACTGTATAATTTCTGGCATTTTGGTGTTGTTTGTTTATGATGTCACTCTGTCTCTTTGGAGGAGGAAAGACACGCACATCCGACGTACTGAACCAGTGTGCTGGATCCAAAAAGTACAAAGGAAAGAGGAAAAAAGATCCGCACAACTGAAATATTGTGCGGACTAGTCTGATGAAGGGCTACACCCGAAACGTAACTCTGGTGTGAGCAAATAAACTGGTGAGCATATTTCAGTTGTGCAGATCTTTTTTCCTGTTTACTCTGTCGCTTTGGACCATGAGTTCGTAATAAAGTTGAATTGAATTGATCATTGAACACGGTTTTAAAGTTGCCAACTGGGTTGTTTGAATTGAATTTCACATGCAAAACCCTCATTTTCATTGATGATCTAACCATTGTCTTTAACTGGGCCACTTAATAATGCACACATTGTACACCTACGTTTAAAAAAACTAAGCTATTAGTAGGTAGTTGAAAGGAGTGGGTACATGAAAGGTTTGAGAACCACTGGATTAGTGCCTTAGTATTGATATACAGTTGTTGCGATGTTGTTGCCTGTTACACACATTAGTCAATGCAAATTAAATGATGAAAGGGTGCGGACATTAGAAGCAAGTTTGGATATAGCCATTTGTATAAAATTGACTAGAATTTCCTAATTCATGTTCAAGGCCTAAGGTACACATGACTCCCTAAGTTCAAACCCTCTTTCAGATGCTGCCGTTCCTTTGCCACTGAAATATATTCCTCCCGATCATCTTCGTCTCTGGGCACATAGTGGGTTTGTGCCTACTCAAATTTCTCTTGCAGAACTTGATATGTTTGATATCCCGCCCACGGATTAATGGCCTAGATACACAAAGCATCTATGCTATAGTTAAGGCTATACGTTGTTTCAATCATAAGCTACAAAGGAAAGGTAAAATGGGCTATACAAGGAGATTATTGGATTGCAAATGTTCCCAGGTGTTAGATCATTGAAGCTTATTCTCCACCCCCAAATGTATAGGGTTTTGAATATATAGCACAATATCCTCCTACAATGGAGCAAAAATGGGCACCGAACAGGTATTACCACTTTAAGTATGTGTAGCCAATCAGCTTTTGCCTGAGCAGGCTGTCCCTCTGGGCTTGTTGATCCAGGCAAAGAAAAGGCAAAGTCCTCCTCTCCCCCAAGGGCCTGTAATACCTGCATGATGAGAGCCACCGTGGCCCCAGCTGCAGCAGCCGCATTCAGCCTCTCTCTCACCACACCAGAGAGTGCTTCTTACAGTAAGAAAGGGGAAGTACCAAAGCTCTTTAGAGCCACCTGCTGTGCTTGGTGTAACACAGCAGGCTTAATGATAGTGTGGAAATAATCAAATAGGCCTAGTTCTGGTTTGTGGACAAAAATGCCGTATAGGTTAGAATACATTTCAATAATTCACTGACATTTTTTTGAGACAACAAACAGTCCATATAACATTTTTTTATTTAACACAATATTTTTATGACATCTATTTTGTTAAAATTGTAGGCACCATTTTATTTTTATTTTATGAAAAAAGATCAAAGAATACATACAAATATTTGAACAACGGTTTTGTCACTGCTGGAAGTTGTTAGCTTATACTACTTTTATGTTTCCATATTATTTGCAAGGATGGAAGAGGAGAACAATTTGTAATTTATGCCATTGTTTGCTTAACGGGCATTCAGAACTTATCAAATGTTTGAGACTGCAAACAAGGCAAACATCTTTTTCGCAGACATAATAGCATGGTTGCTGCACACTTTGAATTGTAATTTCTCCTTTCTGTTATTCATAATGACTTATTTCTACACTGACATCAAACTTAATGCTAATATTGACTTAAAAAGTCTGAAGACAGAAGAGCTTAATAACTAACAAATCTGAATAATGAATATTACAGGTTCTCCGTCTGCTATGCACCTTTAGAAGCCAAAATTATTGTGCCTCACTGTGCCTTCACGTCAACCAAATTGATATTCAGCACACTGCTATCTGGGTATAGGCACAGGTAGCATAATGCGCCGTCCGCTTACCCATTATAATCAGCTCCCGGCTAGATATGGAAAATGATGATTAATTCAAAAGCTGTGGTGCACTTCCACACCTCAGTAACAAGAAGTGTCAGTGTGTGTCCCGCCCTCCCAGCACGTGACTGATGAACAAGTCCATTATAATCATCTTCATTCACAATAGGACACTTGCTCTCAACGACACATAATTAAGCTGATTAAGTCACTCTTGAAAAAAACTAAGTATGTACAGATGAGTACTTGAACAGAATGAATCTAAATAATATTGTTTAATTTAATGATAAAAGATCCAGAGTGTGCAATATTAGACTACATTGTTCCCCATCCTCAGTGTAATTTACTATGAAGACATACAGCCGGAAAGTAATAGTGATAGTAAAATGATGTGGTTACAACATGGTGATTCAAGACTAGGCTAACATGTCAATCAGCTTAAAGATTTGTAAAGCGGGAACCCAACTTTTCTTCATATCTTTGCCATGCATGCAGTGGTAAAGTAGTGGTGATCAAAAAGAAAAACAGCAACATATTGAAACAAATAACTGAACCCAGAGGTTGTGCAGAAGACCAGCATACTGACAATGGACATCTTCTAGCATTAAGAAAAGAAGGAAATCTATGTAAAAAGAAGTTCTTGATGGACACATTCTATCACTTTCTTTCGTGACTTTTGATGATTTACAAAGTTTCAAATCAAAGATAATAAGTATGTGGGGTTTAACTGAGCATTAATTGATTTTTAAAATTTTATTCCCACAATGGATCCATTCTTCGTACACGCACCCTCTGTTTATAATGATACTCTTTCAAGTGTTTCTTCAAAGCATTAGGAATGGGAAGCATATTAATACCATCATATGTTGTACAGCTGCTTATAACAGCTCTGCAAACGTGCTGCAAGCTGAACGGGTGCGTACGGAAGATTGGGTTGGACAGAAGAGGCTCAAAGAACATGCAAGAGTTTGGATCCTTATAGTGTTCCAATAAACCAGTGACAGTTGGAGCATGAAACACACTGGGGTCATGAACGTCAAAACTAAAGTTGTGATTCCACTGTTCGATACGTGCGTGCAGTGAGCGGCCGTAGCGACGAAAGCTAACAGAGAAGAGGTAGTCCTCCTGAGCGGAGTCACGAAGTAGGAATGTTCCTTCAGGTTTACCCTCCAGCAGTGTCTCTGCCTCGTAGCGGTCCATCACACCCCAGTAACACGGCAAATTGGTAATTCGCAACAGGTCTGGGACCAAACAGTGAATGTAATCTATTTGAGTATGAATGCGGTAGCCATCATTACATTTGTGAGGCTCAGTCTGAGGCAGTGTGGCTTGAGATATCAGGTTGGTCGCAGGAATTTCTGAGCTTTCACTTGAGTCAGAGTCATCCATCTGGGCAGTGGCTGAGGCAGATGCCACCACTTCGTCCAGAGTGTCGAGGTAGCTCTGAAGGAGGAGCTGATGCTGCTGTTGCCGCTGCAGGAGTAGCTGCTGCTGCTGGAGGGCGCTGGCTCGGTCACTTTCTGCTAAATCGTTCATGCCGTGTGCCAGTTTAGGGCCATGTTTGTAGAGGTGGTTCATTTGAGCGGTAACCTCAAATGTGTGAATCTCGGCATTAGGTGGAGGCTCGACACCTTGTTCGATGCTGATCCGGCGACGTTCTCGCAATCGGTCGTCAACGTCCTCAACCACTGTCGGCATAGCTGCAGATGGGGCATTGCAAACCACTGCTGAATCAAGTATGGGTGGCTGTGTGATGGGGGCTGTGTGTTGCTTAATGAGGTACCACTTCTGAGCCAATTCTGAGCCAACAGGAAAGGGGCAGTCGTCCAACATCAGTTCACTGAGGTGTATCTTGCGTCTCGAGGATGGACAGGCTATTGGTGACGAAAGTGCCTGCGTAGATGCTGGTGTGGCTGTGGCACTATGTGTTTTTATTGGAAAACACTGCCCCATTGCATCCTGAATCTTTTGGCGTAAAGTGCGGCTGTTGTTTGATCCCCTGCTTTCAGCATCACCAGATGCAGATAATTCTGCAACAGAGCTCACTGAACCAAGCACGGGCCTAGACACTGCCCTCTCCTGTCCTAACAAAGAGGCAGCAACTTCCAATCCCTGTCGCCTCCAACTCTCCTTCAACGTGGTAGATGACAAATGGTCTGTCGTCTCTAGGTCGTTTAGCAGCTCCCCATACTGAAAGCCATCGCTCACTGGGCGCTCGGCAGTGGGTTCATGAGCAGCAAGGCCCTTTTTCTTTGCTTTTGCAGATTTGCGTAAAGCACCCGTGTCCCGTCTCTCTTCTGACCGACTCTGTCTGACTTTAGGGCGTGCTCCCCGCTCTCTCTCTTTCCCTCGATTGCCTGAATCCTTTGGCAATGACATGATTTGGTGTCAAGTTTACCAACCGAGTAAAAGTGGTCAGAAAGTACAAAGTAAGAGTCGGCAACGCATTTTTCAGTTCATTTCTTGGATGAAGTTGTCTTCAGTTTGTCGAGATCAAAGATGAATCTGAAAAAGAGAAAAGTCTGCATGTAGCTCAACCAAGCACGGATAATTAAGTAGCGTTAGTTATATTAAACAGATCAACTACAGAGGCTAGCGTAATACTGTACCGCTACCATGTTAGTGAACGGCATGTTTTGTTCGTAATCCCATCACCGCGAGGCACTAGAGGAATAACAACGGGTAAGGAAAACGACACTTAGCATTAGCAAGCTATAACGTTCAATCACTCGCCAACTCGTCATCTTTACGATTCGCGATACTCTCGTCGTGTCACAATATTTGATAACGAAATATATTTATCACTAAAATATTAAACACTTAAGGTGGATGAAATTTTGGATGCGGCTGTTTTACACCAGCTCCAGTTAGCTCAGCAGCAGTTAGCAATTTGCTAAATAACATTCGTACCAGCGTTTCTACATATGAAAAGTAACTTATATCTTACCTACAATTTGGATAAGCTTCATACAAGGCAACACTTGAAGTTTTTTTTGGTTTGTTTCTTGATATAACTCACGAATGATACGCTAAAGATAAGCTTGCTCGGTTGCTTCCCCCCCTGCCCAGTTGTATTATCCGGAAGTGATGTACGATGTATCTACTTTGCAAAGTAGGTAAAAGACACGTGACAATCTACAAGTGGATATGCAAAAAGAAGTGAACTGTTTATTTAAACTGTGAGTGACCCAATGAATGCTGCACCTCAGACCATTCACACAAGTGGCAGTAAAAAGTATTAGCAACAGATGCAAATGATTCAGAAATATTAAAAAATATTGGGGTTTTTATACTTATATAAATTGTACAAGACAATGACATATCAAGAACATTTAACCCGGCAGGGACATTTATATGACCTCAGGACCACTAGTCTCCACTGATCATGATTTCCCAGTGGATGGATGATAAAGGAGTACAAAGGGTCAAATAAGTAAATGGTTTCACTCATCAGTAAAATGTAAACATTGAGTACACATTTTCCTTGGCCTGCTTAAGGTGTTTAGAAGTGACAAAATTAAAAGCTCTGATAAAAAATGCCATCCCCTGCAGCAACCTTTGACAAATAGTACCTCCGTCTCTGTAAATGTTAATAAATGGCAAAGGTGATGCAAACAATGATTTGAGCCACAAATGACGTAACAGTTGATTTTTACAGTAAAAGTACAAATTAAAAGTTTTTTTTTTTTAACGTGACAAAAATGAATTCACAGAAGTTATTTTTGGACATTAGTATGACGCATTAGCAAGTCAGATCTATCCAAGAGCCTGCTCTGAAGAAATCAATGACTAAACTTTTGCTCAGGACCACTGGATTAACATAACCTTTTAAGTATACACTGGAGCTGTTCATTTTATATGTTCCACAATAGTTTCTCTAAAGTCACTCATCACCAGATCCCAGTCATTGGAAACAGTGATGAGAAACAGGTGTGGTACATGTCTTGTAGTATGTTTCAAAAACAAAACAAGTACAAAATGTATTTTTCAGGGCTCCACCTGGCAACCTACTTGGTAAGAAAGCTTCAGTTTTACGTTTCACACAAAAATAATATTGATGTCGTCTAACATGAATTGGGTGTTATCCCAGAGATGTAAACAGGTGACATTTAGATGAAACATACAACATTAGTTGCAAAATTTCTTCTTTTCAGTTGTTGGAGACAAGTGTCATCCATCAACCACCATCTACAACAGTGCTGTATTAGTGTAGCAAACATGCTAATATAGAACATAAGCATAAGTTAACAATATCAAGTGAAGGGTAAAAAATACAACTGGAAAAAAAATCTGTAAATAACCATTTTACTACACAGTCCTCCTATGGCTCTGCTGAAATAAAATATGGTTATCCCTGCCTTTTGATACAACCAAAAGTGATCCAATAGATAAGACCATATAACACATACATGCACCTCCGCTCTGCCACATTCAAAGACAGAGGCTTTATAAGACAGATTTTGATTAAACACTGATACCACATGATAATGTTAGGCTTCTGAAAGTGAAACACACCGAGACACAAACAGAAAACATCAACATCATCAAGCACCTTGAAAAGTATGATTCATCAAATCATCACATTGGCCATTTGAGGAAAAGGTCACCGAGATGACTGGCTGCTCACCACAGCATTTATTACAAAAAACTTCTGTTTTTCAGAACCAATCACGTAGGTGGTATGAGGTTGAGGAGGCTTTCATTTAATTTCCTCACCCGGCATTAGAGTGTAAATTGAAAACACTCTGCCCGCCTTATCAATTCAACATTCGACAGTCCGCACCAGCCCTTATTCACCCTCTGGACATTCCTCGGCTCAAAATGAGATTCATCATCATTTATGTAGTTGGACAGAAAATAACAAAAACAAATTGCAGCTGGCATCAATTCTTTAGACTGCTGTTCTATGGGGGGTTGGGGGCAGCCTTTGTTTCCTGTCATTTCAGATACACTTCTCAATTTGACAAATGCACAACCATGTCTTTGGCGTAGTAAAAGTTGTGTAGTCTTTACCTAAAAGAATAGGGCCACAAGCTAGAAGGATTACTTTTGAAATAACATGTTAATTGTTCAGTTATTTTTAAAATGTGATTTTTCCCCATACAAAAAATATTTTCAAGATAAAAAAAAAAAATACAAACCCTATCAATGGCACTGTAAACACATCAATTACCAATGTTAGGATATGCACGATATTCCCAGGCAAATTTTTAAGTGTTGCTTTTTGGTAGCGTGAATTGTTGGGGCTTAATATTTAGTGCCTTATTGAAAAAGTGCCTTAATTAGGGCTAGAAAAGTGGATATATTGTTGTTTCAGGGGCTGGGCTGTCAGTGACTTCCTGACAGCAACCTTGCATTAGGACAAGTGGAAAAAAGGGGTAGAGTAACTTATTGGGCAGAACCCATTGAAAACAGCACCGTTTCACTGTATTTCCATCCAGTTTTGGCAAACAGTGACACCGCACAGCATGTCACAGTCCTGCAGGTGACATGTGGCAGTCGACACAGTTAACCATTTCTCTGTCCCGTGATAGAATAATCATCTGTATTCCATTTTTAATAAACTTAGTTGTATATAATAAAGTACAAAAATATTAGAGAACATATACACAGTTTTTTGTCATTTTGTAGTGACTGTTCGCCTGTTTCTCAAGCATACATATACTTTGTGCTGGATGACGAGGAACCAAACAACCCTCAATCAAGTGTGTTTCTCTTTTCTTCTTTTTATATTGTTGAAGTACGATCAGTTCCATCTGAGAAGACAAAAAACAGTTATTTATAAAGCAAGGTAATGTAAAATGTATTCAACTACATACCATAGTTTGTTCAAATATATACAAAAGGGAAACAATTATGTACAAATAGGGCTCCAGAGTACCACCAATTTGGGCGAACGCACAAAATTCGTTTTTTTTATGTGAGTGCGACAAAATATTCCCCTTGATTCTCACTATGTTAGTAGTATAGAGCAAAATGTAATAATTAAAAAAAAAAATGTATGCGGGAGAAATGGCCTAAAATACAAGGCTACGCACTGACTTGACAGTCCGGAGTGAAAGTGTTTTTATTCTTGGGGTGGGCGCTTATAAGCCTTTAGCTTCAGCCCACTCCTTTTGAGAAGACACACTGCTCAAATAAATAAATAAACTAACGTGAGTTAAGAGCAGGGAGAGACATTCTGCAAATTATTGAACCCACAACACTGAGTACAAAACGGTGTCCTGCCATATGTGCACAGCCTTATCCACTAGACTAGCCCAAATACTGTAAAGTATTTGAAAACATATGTATGACTAAATAATACTGGGATGTGATTCAGTAGTCATCAGAATTGTAAGTTTGACACACTTTTTCTTTGACAAATGGTAAAGTCTGATCAATACATTAGAACGAATTCTTATGCTCACAAAAAACACTCAAGTCAATAAAAAAAAAGTTTTCAAACTGTAAAAGGAGGTGGTAGGAAATCAAACTGTTAGCCGTGTGGCCCCAACTCTCAAATTTTATCTCTCACAATCCTTGCTGCAGATCGCAAAGTTAAAGATAAATACACATTTATCATTTGACATATCTTTGTCAGACAGTGAAGTTAAGACAGCAATGATTTAAATACTTACTTAAAGGCTAAAGATCAATAAATAAATAAAAAAAACTCTATAATTAACACAGTGTGTTGTAATAATGGCTGCATTTACAATATACCTAATGGGTGAAAAATAATACTCATCTACTTGTTGTTGTAGAGCTCAAGTACCCCTGGTTTAACTAAACGTGTGTTTACTGAAAGGATACTATGCACATTTCAAAGATCTTTGTTTATAGACGTGAAAACAAAGTGTAAATGAAGCCTCTGTCAGAAGCAAACCATGCCGAACCCATTCACCGTCTATCACCCAATACATACAAAAATTAGGCATATGAGACTAGCTAGCCACTAGCCTGTTAAGTGCAGTGCTCTTGAGGACACCTACCCCCTAGGGCATGCTCTGTCATACTGAGGCACAGTGACTCCAGCGTAGGGTTGATCTCTAGGTCAGCACCTGGAACTTGGCATTCTAAAGGAATGAGTAAAGAAAACTTTTAATGTATCCAACACATTGTGGGGTACAAAGCAAAAGGAAGACTAGAAGATAAAAAATAAAGTAAAAAGGTCATACAGCTTAGTAAAATGTCTGCATGTCAAGATGAGATTTTTTTTTTTTTTAAATCCCCACCGTTTTAATATCGATGATTGGTAGTACAATGCATGCAGATTGGTCATAGTACATAGGCCCTGTACAAACTAGAAGACTAAAATAAAGTGACCTGTTGACCCATATTTTCCCTCACTTTTCACATGTAACAGATTTATACATGCCACTTTGTCATGCTTTGTGCAGTTTATCAAAAGGGTGAGATTGGTACCTTGTTGCTGGAACATGAGCATGGTTTGTGGAGAAGTGTGTACAGGGAGTGAGTGTGTCCGCTGTACAGAGCTGCGACTCTGGCTGGGCATGCTATTACTGCCACCAGGGTTAGCAAACCACAGGCTCTGTAAAAAATATACAGAAAATATAAATAACAAAACCAAGCAGCAGTTTACAAAAATAAAGCATCTGTTGTACTTGATATTTAACGTCTACTAATATGTGTAGCACGTTTTGCTTTAGAGCAAACTGCTTCACCTGACGGCCCTGGCCAGCTAAAGCAGGGTTAGCAAGTGTGTGCCGTGGAGATGCCCCACTCATTCCACTGGGACTTAGAAGACCCATGCGTCCTGCGGGGAGGCCCCGGGGAGTCATCTGGAACTGCCTCTGGCCCCTTCGCCCAACGCCTCCACTCACAGATCCTGCTGTGGGGAGCGAGTTTGAACCATATGTCCAGCTGTACAAAGACAACGTCAGTTTCACAAATAGTAAACATTACAAATAAAAAACATTTCAAAACACTTCACCCTTTTTGTCGATACACAGGCATATCCAGCATAGCTTTCCGAGGGAACAGGCGGAGAAGTTTGAGAACCTGCTGCTTCCAGGACACCAGCCTTTTTTTGTGAGTTTCTGTGAATGCCTAAAACAGAAATGGAGAAGAACAGAATTGAATCCATTGATTAATACAACACAAAAAGTTTTGGCTAACCAAATTGTGGCTGGTCCTGGGTGTGGTGGGACGGTGGCGTCCCGGTGATGTAGTGAGGTTGACGTACAGGGGGGCGCTGTATCTTTCTATCACTATATTGATATGTTCCCACGTGAAGGAAAAAATGTGATTGGCATACTCGGTTGGAAAGGAAAACGCAAATTTAAGTATTGTAGCCATAATTGGTTGAATACTACTGTGCATTACTGGAATAATGTGACAAAAAAAGGATGATTTAAAAAAAAGAAGGAAAAACCAAAAACAAATCAGACTTTTCAGACCAACAAATTGTATTTGTGGTCATACTGACTGAACGTGGCGTCCTGTAACTTATTGAAGGGAGATTTGTGTGTCACTGGCTCTGGTGTGTTGCTGGTGTGTCGGTCTGCTGAAGCTGGGATTGGCTCGTTGTGCTGATTGTTGGCATCAGGTTGTTGTGCATTGCCCTGCTACTGGCACCAACCACATTAATGAAATGATGATACATACAGGGGTGGGAACTTATGAGTTATTCTTCCACTCCTTTTAGAGTTTAAGAACAGTATTATGTATATATGGAAGCATGTGAAAATGTCATGAACACATGTTAAAATGTCATAAAAGCTGCACATACATGTGTATATGTAATGTACATTAAACTCGGAAAAAAACAATCAAAGTAATTCTTTGAAATGTTGTACCTCATGCGTCAGACTCTTCTCAATAAGTTGAAGGTAACAGCTAATATTTTCCTCATCTGGTCTTGATACAAGGAGCTGTGTGCACACTGGAAAAGTAAATATTTATTAGATATGGCATTACATCAGAAAAACAGCATTTATCAAATAATCAAGAAAAGAGTTGTACATGCAGGAAAAAAAATACAATAAAAAACATTGCTGCGATGGGCCTGAATACGTATGCTTTTACCTTTTCCCATCACACGGGTAAACTGCCCAGGAATATCACCGTCAGAGATGGGTGTGCCTGAAGAGTCTACATCACAGGGAGGTGGGTTGTGAGACTGGAAACCCTCAAGGACAGGCTCTTTGTCCACACCTGGCTTTGCCGAGTCTGATGGTGGCAAGTCTTGGGTGGTTTGAGAGACACTGGGTGGACTGTAGACTTTGATAGGAGTCATAATTATCTGCTGCAATTCTTGGAGAGCATTACGCAAGTTTCCTCCTTCCAAAATATCCTGTGAAGGAACAATAAAATTGGCATAGACTTTGGTTGATTTGGTAAATTTATACAACATCCTTTTATACCTTTTCCAAAGAACGAAGCACACTTGGTCTTTCTCGCAACTTCTGAATGCTCAAGGCAATCTTATGTCTCGCTCCTTTAGTAACATTCTAAAGAAAAAAAGAAAAGAAAATTAATAGGCGAATAACCAAAGAGAGAGCAAACATATTAAAAGTGTAGGTTTTATTAGCAAAGTTGCTGTGTAAAGTATGTATCTATATACAACAGTAACACTTTGTTACCCATTTCTTTTCTTTTTAAGTGATACCAATACCTCCAAGTCAACATTTCAAATAATGCCTTAATGTTTTGTCAGTTGAAATTAAGTTTAAATAAAAAATAATCATCATCATTATGAAGCTTGTTTTTAAAAGAAAGTATTCTGTTCAGGGCTCTGGACAGGTTTTGCTGTCTAATCATATTTAGCAGCTCCTTTTGTTTATGGTTTGAATATGTTCCTTCTGCCACAAAACCTTTATTCAAAATTATGACACATACGTTATATTGATTTTAAATGTTCTAACAATACGGTACAAGGACAATAAAGGAACAGCCTTCAAAAGCCACCTCAAAATTGGTCAGGAGGCTATGTTTGCCCCCTGAGCCCTGTGCATTTGACCCATCCTTCAATGTCACTGTGGGGAAATGTTAGCCATGTAAAGGATTTTCAAAAACCTGAGACTCCAGATGCTGCTCTGTAAGAATCATCATTTCCTCATAGGTCATCTGAGAGAAAAGTGATGCATATTTATGAAGTCGGAGACTTTTCAGCCATGCAGGAACATCTTGAACACACAAGACAAAAGACATATTAAAGTCTACATTGTCCAAATACCATTGAGACATTGTATTTGTACCTTTCATGCCACTGCCGTCCTCTTGGAAGGTGTTACGCAAAGAGCCCTGGTCATCTGTCTGCTCACTGCCTGAAGACGCTACACTGCTTTGGGGTGACAGTGGTGCATGGTCTGTTGAAGTATAACCTTGCCGACCCCCTTGATCATCCTGGCAAACCCACTCAGTCCCACATACTTGGGGACCAGAGGGAATGACTGACATACATTTTTTCAACGGACTTGGCTGCATTTGTTCACCCATACCTGACAGAATTGATCAGTTTCATTAGTTTTTGATTAAAGAAACATTTAAAAGGTAAACAAAGGTAAGAAAGCATTCTTGAAGATCTACCTGCATTATTGCTGTTGATGGGTGAGGACATTCCTCCTGGGAAAGGCATGTGTCCATTTTGGCCTGCTGGAGAGGTACTTGAAGAACTTGACTTGTCTTGCCAAATGTGGCCTGGATCCAAAGATTCAGCAGAGCTGTGCCATTCATCTGAGCCCTGTTGCGGATGATAGGGGCTGGAAGGGGCTCGGGAGGTGAGTGCATAACCACTGGATAAGTGTTCTTCCAGGTGGTTTAGCCACATAGCCAGGGATGTGCGGTCATCCAGTGTGGTGGCAGGGTGGATGAGCGCATAGGACAACAGCTGTCTACTCTCCTCCACAAACAAACTGCTCTCAATAGTGTGACTCAACACCTTTTGCAGCAACTTCATGTATTCACATTTGGCTTCACTGTTACGTGGTTGCAAGAGAGGCAAATGAGACAGCAGCAAGGACACCACTTTTTCCTTTGGCTCCTGGTGCCACTGGTTAACAATAGCTGAAGACAGAGGCAATATCAAAGAGAAATGTATCAGTGGATTAAAAAGCATTTTTAAGCTCTCTAGCCCAAAAATAAATTAGTAATGTTACCTGCATTATTTGCCTCAGCTTCTAGTATGTGGATCTCTGTGCAGTCCGCCAGCCAGTGTTCAAGGCAGATGTGTAAGAAGCGAGCTTGGGTGCGAGAAATCCTCTTCAGGAGGGACAATAGTGCTACCGTCTGTTCACACTCATTCCACCCTTTAAACCAGTCTGTGAGTATACCTACCTGGTCTCGGAACATCATGGCGCGTCTCCTTTGTCAGGAGAACAGATATGGTCTATCTAAAGACTACTTAATAACACACAGGTAGAATGAGTCTTCCCCGCACAGCGGGGATAAATGTTTAGTCCTGAGATCTCCTCAGCTCACAGTACGAAGCCCTCACATGGTTTTACTACAAGTTCAATGCAGGCTGTGATGCTGAAAGGATGGATGGATGGACTTCCAGCAGTAGGTTTACGGTAAGTTCAGCTCACTGTTAGTAGAGAATGGCAACTGCAGCACTCCTCACTTTGTCATATCCACAGTTACATCCTTTATTACCTAAAAAAAATAAACATGGTTTTACAATAGTCAACGCATTTGAAGTCTGTGAATTACCGTAAACAATTTAAGTCGGTACAAAAGAAAAGTCTACATTTTAAACCATTACATTTGTGTTTCATGCATCTAAGTTTTTGAGTGTGTGTGCGTGTATGTTTGTATTTTTTTTAAACAAACAGACTAAGCACATATTATAAATGTATACCACATTTGGCTAGATGATAAAAACGCCACTTACAATGCACAATGTACATACAAGCACCAGAGCAAGCAGTAACACCTGTAACATTGGACCAAGATTTGACCGAACACACCCAAACCACTAGTGGAAACTCCGTCAAAAGGCCCTTATTTTGATACAAGGCATATAGTATTAAAATGGTGCAAAAATGCCACCAAAAGTGAATTATAACTTAGCGAGCAGCATGTGTTACCTGGATCGGTCTTGTCTGCAAAGAGATTCAAAATGTGTATTGTTTATCGTTGACGCTGTTGCTGCTGGTATGCCGCTTTTCTATGCTCATACTTTGACTGTGCACATTACAGTCAACCCGTAGAGTGCCCGATCACTGTGTAAATGCATTAGATTGCCATTTCAAAATAGTACAAGATATTGTTTACTTCATAAACACGCTATCAAAATCTTGGAAGAGTAAGTTGTTTACCTTTGTCAGTTGTCACTGGTTAGCGATCTAAGCTAAGTGCTAATGCTTAGCTTAGCTCAACGTTAGGGGAGGAAAAGCTAAGTGGTAGCTTTGGCGATAGCAGTTTGGCTAATGGATACAATAACGTGAGCTTAGCTGGAAGAAGCGTAGATTTCGGTCCAATACGTTGTGTTTCTTAAAATATATTCCCTTAAGAAGCGTCTACCAGTCGCTATAGTAATACCTTGTTACATTACATAAGTACTAAATAGTTTATTGCATATTAAGAGAATAAAGAGTACGCTTGGAGAGATCTACTTCGATTTTTTTGTTGACGTAAGACGCTGACGGAACGTCCTACCCCTGAACAGTGCGTATTGTAGCCACGCCCACAGATCAACTTTCCGCAGGAAAAAAAAAGTGTTTGTATGTCATCGATCCGTTATAAAATGTCCGGTGCCCACATAATAATAATAATCCTGTTGTGTGTATATGTTGTTTCAATATCATCAAAATAAATATTGTTCACTAAAAATAGTGTCCTTTTATATTATCTCAAAGCCGACAAAAATATTCCAGAAATAGATGTCCTCAATATTAATTGAAGGCACACTGTGTAACATTTTGGACAATACTGTTGCCATCAACACACAACATGCTCCCAATGACCAGCTCGACACAGAAAAGGCAATTTTTTTGTAATCAAAGAATGTATTTGGATGAGGACCTAATCTGTTTAAATCTCAAATTCTGCTGACTTTAGTCAACATCACCATGGAAACAAACTGGAGACGAACTCTTTCCTGGTAAAGTTAGTCAGGTCTTGGCAGGGATGAGCCACTCACAGCAAAGGCACATGTGTGTTTGTACATTTATGAGGTATTTTTCAATGATGAAAATATCTGTCATAAAATTAATGCTTGTATTTCAACGTTATTTATTAGGTACAATTGTATGCGCTGTTGCTTTAAGATATCAAATACCGTTAATATCCCTTTTTACTAACATGGTTATTTAAAAACACTACCTCAAGCAACAAAGGAAGGGGAAGAAAAAGTACAAAATGTCTTGCTTTTTATTTTTACAAAGTTGTACCACAATGACATATTACAGTTGATAGATCATTCTTTAAAATGATCGGACAGGAAATGTTTACAAACGGCACTAAAACTACAAATAAAAACATTTTATATAATTATCCCAAAATCAAGATGAAAGTAATTTTATGGCAAAGAAAACACATGATCTAGGCATGTTTGTAGCTTTAAGAAAATACAATAGAAGCTGGTCCCAGACTTTATTCACTGTCACTGGCTACACTAGAATCTGAGGCTCGGTCACTGCCGCTGTGAGCATGTGTTTCTGAATGACCACTGCTATGGTCACTGCGAGCAGGAGACGCACTGCGGCTTCTGCTGCCACCTCGGTTTCCACCTTCGTCCTCACTTCCGCTGCCCTCGTCTCCACTGCTCCTGGCTCCAGAGTTCTTGGGCTCATTGTCATCACTGTCATCGTCGCTGCCAAAGATTTCCTCTTCATCGCGGAGTTCTCTGGTGCGGTCCTCTCCGCTCTCGCTGCCACTACCATTTGCCTTCCCTCTCCGCTTCCCTCTGTCCTCATCCTCCTCATCCTCTTCCCTTTGCTCCTGATCGTCTTCTCCCTCTGAGTCAGTGCCAAAGTTGTCGCCCTCACTGCCACTGCCCTTCTCTTTCTCATCACCTGTAAAAACACATTTAACCTCAATAGCAAGCAGATTGTGGACAAACACATGCACATGTAGAGATAATGCAAAAGCTGATAAAGGTCATTTCTAAAAACTGACCAGATTCTTGCAAATCTTTATCCAAATCCATGTCTTCCTCTTCATCTTCTGGTTCATGGTTCTCCAACTGAGCTTTACGGGCTTCCTGGAAATTAAAAGTACAATATATATATAAAGTCTTATGCTACATATAGAATATGTTTTTTTTTAGTAGTAGGCATACTTGGCATGAAGTACTCTTACCTGTGCTTCAAGCTCTTTCTCATTCATGTCTCTGTGCTTACAAACCAGCACAGCATTTGTAGTGGACTGTGCACCAGCCTTGGCTCTTCTCTTACTTAGACGCACTCTGCAAGTCAAAGTGAGGTGTCAGAGAGAGATCTGGCCAAGTTGCATGTATTCAATCCTATAAAATGACAAACAAAATGGTTTTGGATGATACCTAGTTTCAAGTTCATTGTAATAAACACCATCGCCATCTCGAAAAATAAAGAAGTAGTTTTCTTCATATCCCTTGCTGGCTTTGTTCTTGACATTCCAGTTGTACTCCCTGGCAATCTTGTAATCATACCTTAAAAAATAAAGCACAAATAATTAACTTAGAGAAGTCATAATATTAAAAGAAAAATAAATAAAAGAAAAATACTTACAGATCATCAGCCGTATAATCCATGCCCTCATCAACATCTCTTTTGCGTTTCCGAAGAGTATCTTCATTGGGCAAAAAGTACGCCACAAACTGATTTCCTTCTTCATCCATCATACCCCTGTATTATGCCATAGAGTACAGAAAATGTAGTTACAGTATAAAAAGTGAAGTAAAATAGCGTTATGCTTATGGCTGCGACGGAGTAAATGAATGCAGTACCTAATCATGGCCTGGGACATCATTTCCACGCCTGCAGGTGCTGACATGTCTTTAGGAGCAGGATCAGAATCAAAGATGACTTGAGCACATGGGTTGATCCACATCTAGGGAATAAATGTTACAAATGTTACCTTCTACCTGTAAGTATCCAAATAGACATACAAAATGGCATGCCTTTACTCAAGAATAAAAAAAGTTATTTTTTATGTGCTCACCTTAAAGTCAGGGAACACAGGCAGTACCTCCACAGGAGTAACTCTAGGTTTGCTGTAATGCTGTGCAATCTTTGAGAAAAAAAAACCCCAAAACATTCAGATAACTCAATCTACAAAAAACAGATCTCGTGTACACTGCAAATGTTACCAATCTAGAAAAAAATTATAATCATCTTTTACTCACTGATTTCTGTGCATCCTCAAATGTCTTCTCAATGGCTGAAATCTGACTGTCTCTATCTTTGTAAATCTCTTCTTCTGTGAACTGCTGTTTGACTGAAACACCAATTCTAAAACCACAAGAACACTGGCTTGTAAAAAGTACAACACAGATGGAAGGGAGGAATAAGCATAGGAAAGCTTACTTGACTTCCACTTTCTCATTAGAGACACCATATCTGTTAAACTCTGTGGAAATGTACTCGGTTTTCCTCATCCATGGCACCACTTTGGCATGCTGTTGTGACCTTGTGGGGATTTAATGGGAAAGTTAATGAAAAACCTGGCAACACAACCAAACATAAGTACAAGATACTTGCATACGCTTACCTTTTTGAACTGGAAGGAGCTTGGATGTCTTCTTCTAAAAGCTTTTCATCAGCTGGATCCAACAGTACTGCCGAAGCACATAAACAAATCTATCAAAATCCTACAAAACACCACATATTTCTCAAACCTATACATGCAAGGAAAGCTTACTGTTGGGGTCAATACGATAGGTATCTGGGTTTATGAGATCAATTGTCACTCCGAGGTCTGGTTCAGTCAGTAGCTCATGCTTGTGTTGTTTCTCCAGAGATGTAGCCTTGTACTGTACAAATCTAACACACAAATAACTATTACACTTGTGGCAATAGCAGTAGGAACATACAAGTGTGAGCTCTCAATGGAGGACATTGCAAGTATACAGGTGACAGTTTAATAATAAAGTATCTAGACAGTTTAATAATAAAGTATCTAGTTTTCACCTGTGCTGGTCGAAAGGATATGCAATGAATTTGGGGTCAAAGGGGATGTCAGGAAGGCTATTGCAGTATTTCACGCGGCAAACAACTCCAGACCTAAAAAAAAAAAAAAAAAAAAAAAAGGAAAATGTGTGGTTAGTTTACTTGTATTCAATGCTCTCAAACAATGTTGTATTACCTCTCGGGGACAGTTCTGTGAGATGATTGCCTGCTAAAGATAAACAACACCTTTACTGTTAATCACATTGATGCAAGATGTTTATTTTATTGCACTTGGGGGTGGGCACTCATAAGCTTTTGCTTCAGCCCACTCCTTTTGAGCACTATGTGTACTGCTCAAATAAACAAATAAACTAAACTAAACTAAGATGAGCTAGAACTTTATTGATATCACAATGGAGAAACGAACAAACAACGACATATTATTTCTGCTGCCTGGTCCCTATAGCTCAACTTGTTACTACTAGCCACGTATTTGGAATGTTTTGTATATTTGAAGATAAATAACATCACACATTTTTTTTTTTTTTACATTTAACGAAGCTACATCCGTAAAAAAAAGGCTTACGTATATTATATAATAACAAAAACATCTTCGGTTACTTTATTTTTTCATATTTTAACTATATAATCAGACCAAAGCATGAAGTAAACGTTGAAAACACAGATAATAAACGTTATATTGTATAGATCCGTGATAGAAAAGATAACCAAGAAGTATAACTAACCCGACGCTAGTTTATATTATTACCACTAGCTACTTGCCTGTGACCGTCTTCTCGCTGAGCCTGAGATTGAATCGTCGGTGCCATGTTGGAGCCCGAACAAACAAATAGTTACGTGCGTATTAGAAAATGGAAAAACACAACCAAATATCTTCAGCCGAGAAGCATAATTTGGTTATGATTGCTCCGAGAGGACTGGCTGGCGCTCATGCCGCTGGCCCCGGGTAAATGTAATTATGTTTAGGATGGATTCTGTGAAAGACCGCCCCCTACTGGATCGGAGGATTGGCGAGTTTATTATTATTATTTATTTATTTTCCCAGTAGCATGTCGCCTTCTAGAGTTCAATAAAGTCATAGCACACGCATACAAAATAAATCAGATCGATACATCTAGCAGACTACTTGAAATACTGTGGGCAATATTGTGCCTTACTGACCTAAAATTCTTAACATCAAAACATAATTTCCTAAGTGATATTTTAGGGTTTTCAGGAAAAACAAAACCGTTCTAACCCAAGATGGAGCAGTGTTTGGAGAGCAGAATGAAGCAAACATCTCCATTCGGCAACACTGAACATCTGTTTTATCAATGTATGTACACAAGCACATTTTGGGAAGACTTTATGGACTGGTTCTCTTCGAAAATCCAGCTGCAGCAGGACTCTCTAACATTGGACAATATAATTTTTGGGATTTCCCTGAAGGACTCACAGACAGACTATGCTTTGAACAATTTATTAATCCTTTCGAAATATTTTATTCATTCTTGCAAATGGAAAAAAGTCATGCCTGTTTTCACAGTGTTTAAGAGACAACTTGAAGGAAACTATCTAATATGTTTAAAATGTATGAAATGTAAATCTCGCGTTTATATGCGTTTGAGACCTGTAGCTGCTCAGTGGGACTGTGTGTGTGTGTGCGTGTGTGTGTGTGTGTGTGTGTGTGTGTGTGTGTGTGTGTGGGTGTGTGTGTGAATGGATTTGTTTTAGTTTGTGTTATGTTTTAATTATTTAATTTTCATATTTGTTTTTTTTCTGTTTCTGTTGCTTTGATGTCTGGTGCCTTGAATTGTTAAATAAAAATAAAAAAAAATCTCCATTCGGCAATTTTGCTGAGGCTGACAATACGATCACTGATCATCATAAAAAAATAACCAATGGCTACTAGCATTATGCAGATGCCTCACTGGTTAGTTAGTGACTTATTTAATTTTACTGATCAATGAGAATATTACTGTTTAACACAATAATCATTACACTACACTACTTCTGGTTTGTGAATGTGCAGCTGCAAGTTTAAAACTGCAGTCCGCAGAGTGACCTGCATAGTACAATGAAGTTGTTTGGCAAAGAAGACTCAGAAAGCCAAGTTATAGCAACTTTTTTTTCTTTTATTACAGCTCATTTCTTTCAATATCCCTCTGCCACACAATGGTAATACAATATTGCCAGATGATACAAACAAAATAGTGAATTTGATCTTTTTTTGTGTATTTGTTTTATACCTAACCCACACTTAATATTTTACCATCCTGTATGTAGCATAATAATCTCTGACATTCAATATCATGATCCACCATCTATACATTTTAATACAAGTTATGAGTTGCAGTGGTAATGTGCCCGAAGAATACTGTCATCTTCAAAGAAATGCAATTTCTTTTCATAAATTCTGTCACAACATCCTTTTAGGGTTTGTGGCTACACACATCTGATCCTCTTGCAAAGGGCTCAAAAGCGAAAACAATTCAGGGTTGCCTGGGTTTTAGACATACGTATGGCACAGTGTTTGACGTTTGCCTTTTTTCATCTTTTTTTTTTTTTTTTAAACCAAGTCTCATTCGGAATTTTGCAAATGTTCAGTCAGTAGGACACATTTTGACATCAAAGTTTGAGTCATAATTGTTAAACATAACATAATCGTTGGATAAGCATCGGTATCCAGACCCCGCCTTTCACACAAAACATTCAGACAGTGAAGACAAAGTGTGCATAAGAGGAAATGGTTGGCTTGTATAATGAGGTTTGATTGGCCTAACATTCAAACTCTTGGCTGCTGACACACCCAGGCAATTAAAAAATTACACTTGCCTTTTTGTACTAATTCAAAAAGGGAAAGACAACAAGAACTGTACCAAACAATGTTAAAAGCTGTTCATATGTGTTTTAGAACAATAATAGAACATACAATGACCCTGCATCTAAAGTTTGAAGGGAAAGGTACAAGCAAATAAGCAAAACCATTGCCCAGTAATTAAAAAAAGATTACCTTTTAAAAGCAATTTCTGGAAAATAACATCTTTTACTTGAGAGTTAACTAAATATAGTGCGGTCTACCAGATAAATAAAGTTTATCTTAGAACGTTTTTATAAAAAAATGTTTTAGTCACTGAATGTTTGAATAAAATATACACATATAAACATAAAACTCTAAAATTAATCTCAATGGATAATGTTTTATTTTTTAACAAAAATGCTTGAATCAACTTGGAAAAAGAGAAACTGACCCGACGGCACCCAAAACAAAGTGCTTTGTCACTTTCATATTCAGTTAGTTGTATTTGGCCATTTGTACAGTGTGTAATGACAATTACGTCAGGAGAGCATTTTCTTAGTTCAGTCACCCATGATGAGGCATTAAAAGCATGTGTGACCGAGCACCTTTATATCATTAGTGTTGCATGGGTCTTCAACTCTGTAGCTTATGATAAGTGCCAAGCCTGCTGTTATGGTCAGGACAATATTTCTGAAATATTTAAGCATTACTTGCCTACACAAGCATACAAAACTTTGTAATTGCCTTTCTGTGTCTGAACTTGTAAAATTAACATGCAAAAGGGTGACATCAGGTTCATCAGTACCTTCCTGCACTTGAGAACCTTTGGGTCAGATACATGTTAGCACAATCATTTAAAGTTCCAGACTTTACTAAATGCACACTATCAAAGCATCCATCCAAATCTATCTCTTTTGCATAAAGCTGTGTAAAGTGCAGTGAAATGAGCAGCAGTTTAAAGGCACTACTACAATATTGATTACAAATGTATTTGTTGAAAAGTATGAAAGCTAGTGATGTAACCTTCAAGTAACTCCAATATAAAAGGCATTTACAATCTACCTAGTTAATGTAATGCAAATATACTTCCCCTCAAGACTGTTTAGACATTACGGTACAGATATACTGAGATTAATTGCTGCAAAATCATAAAATGTGTGTGTGAACATTCAGTTGCATCCGTCTCAAATTGCAGATAATTATTAAAATCTTTAAAACACTGAACTAAACAAAAAAGGCACAGCAGTAGTGTTATTTGACTGAAACAGGCATAGCAAGGGAATTACTACCAAATAATTTCTCCTACAGACCATTACAGCAGGCTTGTAAAATGGCAGCAAAGCAATTTAGGAGTGGTGTGCTTGGACCAACAACAGATTATCAGCCAGTGTATGAATGACAATGAACCGGAAAAATAAAAATAAACAAACAAACAAAAACGAAAAGAAAAAAAAATATATATATATATATTTTTTTTTTAAGAAATAGGGGCTAGTAGAAATGATGATAAATAAAATACTACATTGTGCATACCTAAAGACATCAATAACACAAGTCGAATCTAAAGTTAACAGTGTGCAAAGTGAGAGTAATGGCTGTGGATAGACATGAGAGTTCTGCTTCAATGGTCACTTTGTCAAACAAAGAATGGATATTATTGAGTGCCAATTATCTGCCGTATGCAGCCCTTTTAACCTGAGCACCATGCATTTCCTTGTACATCCACATTACCCAGAGAGAAACACTGAGGCATATAATGGGTGAGCAGAGCAGCAGGAAAGAGCCATTTCTGTGAACAAACTCCACATTACCTCACTGCCTAGCTCCGAAAAATATCTAAGTGAATGAAAGATGCGAGCCATTTGAGATCTGAGAGGCCACACTGGTACTCCTGCTCATGGCTGGATCACTGCGTCCTCCTGAAGGTGTCCTGCCCATTCCTTGAGGACTGTTCTGTATTCCCCCACTGCTACGAGAAACCATAGATACAGAAGATGCATGCCCCCAAGGATGGTGTCCCCCAGCACCCTGCATGCTCTGCCCCAATGCCTGCTGTCCGGGTGCCGCTCCTGGACTGGAGTGACGGTGGTACTGGCTGCCCTGGTAGCCTGAACTGCCGCTGCCCCAGTGTTGTCCCTGGGAGCTCCCACACGGGTGTTGTTGTCGATTACTCCCGTTCCCTGGAGCTCCGGGAAAGCTATTGCTGAGGCCCTCTGGGGAGATACCTGCTAGCACCATGTTGCTGAAGCCAAGACGCATACTCTCAGAGTCAAAAGCTTCGACTTCGCGGGCTTGCCGCTCAAGGAGACTCCGGAGTCGTTCCAAGCGTTCATTTCGTAAGGACAACATCTCTTCCTCGATCTTAACCAAACAAGAGACATTTTGAGGTATGAAACAAGACTTTTTGATTCAGAAGCATTCACATTAGGCATCACAAACTTGCTTCATGTTTTGCCATTAAAAAGGTTTTTGTATTGGGATGTGTGTTATTTTAAATAACAATATATAATGTGTAAAATAATATACAAAACCTTCTGCTCCAGCAGCGCTCTGCGCAGTGACACTCTTTGCTCCAGGTCTTTCTTTTCGCGCTCATGCTGAGAATCCGTCTGCATCTTAATTTTGCTCTGGTAGGCATTGAGCAGCTCCAGCTCCTGCTGCAGCTGCATTCTTAAAGCTTGGCACTGAGCCTCCTGAGTCTCATCCAGACGAAGCTGAGAAATAAAAGAAGATGTCCAACAGGGACAGAAGATGTTAAGATAATATTAATTCACAACTGTCCAGTTGCTCATATGTCATATACTCACTGCTTGAGTGGAAAGCATCTCATTGATTGAGTGTTCATACTGCTCCGCCAAGATGGCCAGTTTGCGGTGTTGTTCTTGTTTGAGACGTTTTAAAACTGCTTTGTGTTCAGACTTTGGTGTGGTCTCCAGCAGATCATTCCTCAAAGTCTTGTATTGTCTCGTTTGAATCTTACAAGTGTCCTGAAACTGTTTTTTGATCTGAGACTCTTTGGACTATTAAAAAAACAAACCAAAAAAAGTCAATATGAAGTAGTAGTAGTTATTATTATTATTGTTGTTATCATCATCATCTACCAACAATTTAATATTCAGTTTGTTTGGATCAATGCCATAAAACAAAGATACTTCACCTTGAGGCTCTTCGGCTGCTGCCGAACTTCCATGGCATGTTTCCGTCTAAGTTCTCGCTCTCTTCTTTTGTTATACTCTTGCTGATTTGTGAGCTCAGTCTGGTGTTGAGTGTGAATGAGTTCAGCTCTAGTCTTTTGGATGGTACCAAGCTGGCGAAACTCCAGTTCTTGCATGGATTCATGATGGCGTAGAAGCATAGCATGTTCCAAGTCTTTCTGCGTCTGTCGCTTGTTTAGCTCCTAATTATGAAAAGATTCAAAACACAAGGTCAGACGAGACGACTTGAGTAACACTTGTTACAGCGTTCTAGTTATTCACAATTAAATTTGACTTCAAAATAGTCTGATCTGGCTTCATAGCCATCCAATGAAGTTAAAAATGCTCACCTTACGCACGAAGTCCTGTTCAATATTGTGACGGGCAATTAGAATCCTCCGCTTGAACCTGCGACACTCCAGCTCCAGGTACTGCCTCTGTCTGCGCTGTAAGTTGGCCTCTTCCTCTGCCTGGAAATGGTGGAAATTGTCTTTCTGCTTGGACAACCACTCCTGTTTTTCTTTCTTTGGTGTTGATTGGTTTTCATTCAATTCCTACAAAATGTGAAAGAAAAAAATGCAACAATTAATAATAGGATTTGTTGTCCTCAGATTACTATGAACTACGTATATATACCTCCTTGAGCTGTTCTTTGCGTAGTTTATACTCCCGTTTTTGGGATTCCAAAAAGCTATTAAGCTCTTTCTTTTGCTGGTTCTGAATATGCTGTTGGAACTTCTTCTCATCATTGCTGAATGTCTTTGCCTGTGAAATATTTATGACATTATAGTGCAGGAAAGCTATTGACAGATAACAAAGCTTTTTAGCCATACATCTGTCTCCATGGATGCCTGGTGTTTCTTGATTAGTTTCTCCATTTCCTGGGCAAAGCTGTTCCTCTGGTTTTCAAGTTCCTTGTCGAGACGCAGTCTGTGCTCATCCATCTCAGCTTTTATCTTATTTTCTAGTGCCATCAGCTGTTTTTGATGCTGCCGTCTCATTCTTTTGTAGCCCATTTGCTCCCTTAGCTCAGAATTTTGCTCATGCTCCTTTATTTGGCGAGTAAGCTGTCAACACATTTATCTTGTTATTAACATGTAAATTAGTCATTCAAGTGCCAATTGTTTACACTTACAGCTGAGACTGTACGTATGGTGGCAAAG
Source organism: Proterorhinus semilunaris (assembly GCA_021464625.1). Classification (NCBI taxonomy): domain Eukaryota; kingdom Metazoa; phylum Chordata; class Actinopteri; order Gobiiformes; family Gobiidae; genus Proterorhinus; species Proterorhinus semilunaris. The sequence continues at coordinate 17,882,723 of CM038354.1, read as the reverse complement.
TGCTCACGATTTCGCTTTGGTCTTTGAGTTTGCGCTGCTTGGGACTGTGGCTCAGTTGGTCGAGTCTGAGGCTCAGTGTTTTCATTGACAGGTTCTTCATCCTTTATGTGAACATAAAGGCAACTTAAACTTCAAAACAATACAAATATTACATTTAAATATAGCTTTGTAGTAAGTAAGCACTTACCTGTTTGAGGTGTATGACAGAGCTGTTGGACATGACTGTGTGGTCACCCTCAAGCTCCAGTTCACTTTTGTCATCGCCCGCATCTGTCAGACTGTTGACTGAACTGCTCTGGGAGCTGGCACTTATTGACATACTGGGAATAGACTGATTGCTCCCAACACTGTTCACTGTGCCAGTACGGCTCACCATATTTTCTGACTCCTAAAATTATAAATGATTCAACAGTTTGAAACATACAACACATTTCAGATCTATATGGGCCAGTGCGATGGCATACCTCCTCCTCATCTTGCACTTCAGTTGAAGGGCCATTGTGGGCTTCCTGAAACAAGATCTTTTTCATTTTGCGATACTCCAGATTGTCTAACTCTCTCACTGCATCCTTGGTTCGACTTATTAGGTCCACTAAAACAGACTCGGGTCGTTCTCGCTGAACAAAGGCATGCTAGGGAAAAGAAAAGAAAAAATACAGTCTATGAAAATTAAAATGAAAAAAATAAAGAAAAAAAGGTCAAATTCACACATGCACCGACAGCATGACATTCGTCTGGTAATGTCAGGACTTCTGGAGGAAAATCCTGACTTTTTCCGGTTGCGAGCACAAGTGTGAATTTGGCTCTAGTTTCTTTTCATCTCACCTTTAGGAGCTCCTCAGAGTTGGGCCTATCTTGTGGAAATTTCTGAAGGCAAGAATCTACAAAGTTTCTAAAATAATCCGTCCTATAACCACAAGAAAACAATTAATTGTTTTGCTGTTTATATTAAACTGAACTAAATAAAAAGGCTTACCATTCACTTGACTGGAGTGTTGGACTTTCATTCTGTGCAATATGGTATAAGGCACTCATCGCATTCATATTGAACAAAGGAGGCTTTCTCTCCGCTGTGAAAATACAAAAAGAGAGACATAAATTCTAAAAAAATCAGAAATATAGGAAAAATAATGCTCGACATACCCAATTCTACGCAGGTTATTCCTAATGACCAGATGTCCACTTTACCATCATACTGCCCCTCATCCATTGCCAAAATTACCTCGGGAGCCATCCTGTGGATCATTATAAGACAATATAAGAAGAGCCTTATCTAATCTTACCTTTAAGTAGAAAAAAAAAATACAAATAAAATTCACCGTACCAATAAGGTGTTCCAACAAAAGAGTTTGCAGGACAAGCTATAGATGCAGAACCAAAATCTGCCAGTTTGACCTGTCCAAACTCCGTTAGTAAGACATTTCCCGCCTTTATGTCTCTATCAAAATAAAACCGGTGAAATAAACATTTACTTACTTTTTTAACTTATTTTTCTTTGTGTGTGTGTGTGCGTGGGGATAAAAACTCACCTGTGGATCATGTTGTGGGAATGAAGATAGGCCAAGCCTTGCAAAGCACCATGGGTAATTGCAGCAATTTCTACTTCTTGCAGGGGTTTCTTGTGAACTAGTGAAGATAAGTTAAGTGAGGCACAGGAAGTAAACCACACATTGGTAAGACATAAAACATACACGCACAGGATTTTCACCTTACCTTCTAACACGTCTGAAGCAGAGCCTAGACAATACTCCATCACAAGCTGTGTAACAAAGTAAAGCGTTGTGAGCTCATTATACGTTAGTGTACATAAATGCATCTGATTTTGGTGTCTATTGCAACAGTGAGAGAAACACTTGTTTACTTGCTTATATACACTTGTATTATTTGTAATGAAGGGTTAAATGTCATTCAGGGCAACAGAAAAAAAGTGGAGACCCAAGTATTGAAAAAATAGATCATCCTCAGTGATTAGAATCGGTCACTGCTGTTTGTCTAAGAGTGAGTGGAGCACCCCACTTATCTCCCGAGTACACCTTACCCAGGCAGTGTGCTCTCGTAGATAACATCCTTTATATTCTATACTGTTTGGATGTTGTATTCTCTGTAGAAACTTCACCTCCTTAATGATGTCTTGCCATTTCTAAAAAAACAACAAAACAATAAGAAATACAGATGTTATAGATGCATCACTGATAAATTCATTTTACTGTTATTACACTTATTACACTTGTGGTACCTCTATTGGCTGCTTTCCACTATAAGACATCTTCTTGATAGCAACCACATCATTTGTCCGCACATCTCGTGCCTTCAAGAAAATGTAATTAATGGCCAAAGAGCTCAATACAATGCAAAACATTTGAGGTGACATACAAATTATTCATTTTGATTAAAGCGACTAATGTGAAAAAAGTGTTTTTGTTCATTTTTTTGTCTTTTACAAACAATGAAGGAGGGAGTGCATCCATTGTAAATTGTTAGTTGGATGAAACTCATTCCGTACTGTGTTAAAACATTTATAAATGTGTTAAATTGTTATATTAGAATAACATCCCAATTCTTCACAGGGAGCTGTAATGTAAACAACAACAGCGAGCCTGCTAGTTCAAGATCAATAAAAATGCTTTATACTGTAATTCATATTACAATAATATTGTACAAATGTGCAATATAAATAAAGTAGATTGGATAATTAGATTCTCAACACACAAAGGTCTTTTTCACAAATGTCTGCTTTTAAAACATGCTGAAGGAACAACAATTTATTATACTAGAAATATCAAACAACCTTTAAGATTTTGCTACTTACAAAATAAACAGCACCGAAGCTGCCATGGCCAATTTCACGCAGATCAGCAAAAAGCTTTTCTGGGTCCTCTTTGAAGAAGAGTTCTGCAATTTCGGGGTCCTTCAGACTCCCCGCCCGACTGCTGTTGGGCATAATTTAAAAATGGGGCACCGCTGTCGCCAGGAACTATCTGGGTCTGCGACAGCGACTTAAATGCCCCCGCTGAGGGTTCATTTGTGGGACAATAGCCTCATACGTTCAAACCTACAACAGAAGAAAACATGCATTTGATTAGAATAAGTGGTCAAACAGGCACTGTAATAACTACCCTAAAATGCATGTTCATCACTCGCCGCGGGGTTGATCTATGGCATGAACTTGAGGAGAACTTGAAATGTTGTAGCTCACTGAATAATTTTAAACAAATGTACAAAGAAAAGTTATTTAGAAACTATGCTAAAGAAGATGAAGAACTGTAAATGAATTCTAAAAAGATATATTTAGCTAGATATGTTTTGTTTCATTCTCTTTTGTGTAAATTTTATGTCGTTTGTTTTCCTTTTGTACATACAACTTGTGTTCTGCGGTGCATAAAGACACAACATTATCAAGATGTGCATTTAATTTGTACTTTACCAGTGTCTGTAACAAAGCAATTGTTGTCAAGGAAAGAATGAATGGGAAAATGGGGTAAGCGTTAACAAGTTTTATACTTCAGCTGACTCCTTTTGAGCTTTTCTGTGTGCCTTGCATAATCTTTGTATACGGAGCAAATTATGCCTGTGTATGTTTTACACAAATAGCTCAAATAAACTAAACTGGCTACAGCATATTAGGGCTGGGACAATTCACTTTTGTCACGATCCGATATGCATCACAATACTCGGGGGCCAATTCGATACGTATTGCGATACAATACGCAATTATGAAAATTATTAAGTAATATGTTTATCTAAAATGTGTAATGTGACATTTATTGACGTGTTAAGATCGAAAAGTGCATTAACACAAAATGTAACAAAGTGCTGTTACTGTATGATAACAATGCCTCCAAACACAAGTATTAAAAGTAATGCAATACTTGATAAAGTATCGATGCTTGATATTGTACAAAAAGTATTGCGATCCAAACCCGATCCGATATTTTGTCCCAGCCCTACAGCATATGCACCAATTCAAAATAAAAATCTGGGGGTTTAATCTCAAGTACTTTTTGCACCTTTGCAGTCTTTGGTAATAATAATAATAATATTAATGCCTTACACTTGTATTGCGCTTTACAAGTCTGTATTACTGTTTTTCTCAAAGCGCCACATTGTCGTCATTAATCATTCACTCCATACTTGGTGGTAGTAAGCTACTGTTGTAGCCACAGCTGCCCTGGGGTAGACTGACGGAAGCGAGGCAGCCAATCTGCGCCATCGGCCCCTCCGACCACCACCAACCACTCACTCACATCATTCATCCCGGCCTATTGTACATGTCTTTAGTGGTAGGGGAAACCGGAGTACCCGGAGGAAACCTACGCAGACACGGGGAGAACATGCAAACTCCACACAGAAAGAACCCGGGACCTTCTAGCTGTGAAGCCAAATCACTAACCCCTGTGCTACCGTGCCGCCCTGGTACAGTACAAATAAGTGCAATAGAGTAGAGCAGAGAAAAGTGATGCAGAGTGATGAAAAATGCGGGTGAAACTAGTACATTGAGGACTTGTCAATGTAAAATAAATTACAATAAATGTTATTATATCTTTAGATCAGCATGACAGGTTTAAAGACAATTCAAGAATTAGCACTCAAACAAAGCATTTTCAATTCATTTAGAGAAAGATTAAAATGCAGTCAAATGCAATCCTGCAGTGTATTTCCAAAGAAACAGAGAAGACATCTTTTGTTTTTTAATTCAACGGTTTGGATGACACAATTATTCATACCAATACTATCAAATAATACAATAAATAATCCTCATAAACACCTAAGAGCAGACAATGTTAGAAAGACTTCCTGATTGGTCAGGACAAGATAACAGTAGAGAGGTAGTTACAACAAAGCTAACAAGATTATTTAAAAATAATTAAAAAAAAATACATTTTAGACAGTATAAACAATTAACAATCAATTATCAAGGTGTAACTAGAAGCATTTTGACCACACAGACACATCAGGCATTACCGTACTTGTACAGATGTTACATAGAGGCACGATGAGATTGTTTGGAAAGTTTACGGAGTCCATGTGCCTCAGATGATCAGTGGTAAATGGATGCAGAGCTGACGCTACAGTCACAAGACCTTTACCCAGCCAGAAAGAAACAGCCCCCAGTTTAAGCAGACATCTTTTGTCTCACCACAAGACTGAACAGCTCACTATCTGACAGAGTGATGCAACCAGAACTCAGAACTAAAGCCCTGCGCAGGACAGTGCCTCTTTAAGATCATTGTTCTGTATGACATTGCTTGTGAATGCGCCATGCTGTTTATTTAAGATGGTATTTTAGTCATGGCTATAGAAATCACACGTGAGTGATGATAACTTGATACCTTCAAAAACACCTTAGCATTCCACCTAGCACACATTCAGAAGAATGCAGAAGGACAGGACAACAACAAAGCTGGAGAGCTGGAATTCCCAATGTATGCATGCACTCTGAAGCATTCATCTACATTTCCTGTTCACAATGTTATAGGAAGGTTTGAATGAGGCTTACTAGGATTTAACAAGTAATAAAATTCACATTCAATAAGCAGCAGTGCGGTTATGTGTTACAAATATTAACTCACAAAGCAGATTGGAACTTAAGTCTGACCTGTACTGCAAAGGTTTTGGAAAAATAATTGAATAAACCCTTCTCAATGGCTGCTCTATTTTTTTTTTAATTAGAGCAGCCCCCCATAATCAACAGTCAGAATTTGGCACCCAATGTCTCTCAAAGTTTCAATTTAAATACAATCTGGGTTGATTATAGGGGTTAAAATGGACTTACATAGTGGCTTTTTAACACTGAGAGGGACTAAATGCAGTTGCATAAAAACATCACTATAAGTCAATATAAAATACATTTCAGATTATTACATATGCATGGTGTTGTCCTCTCAGTATCCCTCTCCTGAGGAGCAATGTGGTAAAAAAACACAGAAATGAAATGATTGCACATATAATGTTGGCTTTATGTGCCATCACAATGTATACAGTGACTGTAGTGTTATGTTAGCCACACACCAAAGTTAGCACGGCTAAGTTACGTGTCATGGTTTTACAATGATTTAAATATTAATGGCATCATGTCTACGTACATCCACCCACCAATGAAAGGGTGATGAACAGCAGGACTTTTTATTGCCTGAAAAAGTATAACTTTATAACCAAACAAATCTCGCTCCTGTTTGCTACTTTAGCTTAGCCAGCTCAAACTCACCCACTTCTGACAGGCCAGGCTTCTGCGCTGGGGATAATGTCGTCTAATTCACAACAGTTACAAATTATGGCAGCGATCCTCCGTTTTTAGTTCCAGTGTGTTGTTTCCGAAGTGCCAGATACTTCTGGTCTCTTGGGCTGTCAGTAGATTTAAGCATAGATATTTACCTAAATGTTAGGACTAAAATCCACACCCTGAAATAAGTGGGGAGCTAGAGTTGTCGAGTCCCACTCCCAGGTTGATCCAAAGATGGCTGCCAAGCTTTCTGCCGCCTCCCTTCGTCAAAATGCGATAGAAAAACGCCAAAGTCGCTCAAACACCATCACAAAGTCTTACAAAATCCACACAAATAGTCGATATATTGTTACAAAAAGTGTACGTAATCTCTCGTCAATCAGACTACTTTGTTGTTGAGTTATGTTGAAACTCTTAGCTGGGGACCTGCCTGCGGCAAAGGGCAGTTCCTGTCTAACTGCTGCAGTAAAAGACTTTTACACGCGTATAGTTTCACTTTCCACAGACACTTTCCAGCGTCCAAAGTGTACTTAGTTTATATTAAAATAATAATAGTAAAAATAACATACTTTGGTCTGTACCGTTTACTCGGGGATGTAATAACCATGTAATAACTTAGCGCGGTCACCAGAAACCTAGGATAGGACAAATCGATTTGTGATGTCCATTCTACTCGAAAAAATTGTAAACTAATGGGACATTCTACTAATTATTGTGATTTTCTTCAATATGACTTACATTTGAATACATGTTATGTCTGTCTGTCTGTCTACACATCATTTCCATGTTCTAGGATACAAATTTCAATTTGGCTCATAAATATTTTACTAATTGGTGGTAAATAAATGCATCGGATGGATGTATTCATACATCAATCATACAGTGCGTTGATATGCAAACATGCTGTTAATATCATTTCAGTGTTGGAAAATATCCATGTTCCTATTTCAATAATTATGTCTTGACAGAGACAGATTGACGTTAGTGTTATAAACCTTTTTAAATGTCATCACCCTTCCGTGCATTTTCTCTTGATGCAGTGCATATAGATAATTCTGCAGATCTCCAGCAAATAAATCAATATTCTAAAAGTACACTTTGGACAGCAAGTTTCCCCCATAGACTGTATGTTTCCCCATGCCTCGGGGAAAGTGGGGAAATAACATATTTTCACATAAAAAAACAAAAATCAAATAAAAAAATAAAAAAAACGATGAAAATGGAATTCTCAAACTCCTCATGTAAATCTGCGAAAAGTGTCAACAATGTGAACTGTAAAGGTTACTCAGAAGCTTTGAAATGGTTCGGGAAATAACATATTTTCACATAAAAAAATAAAAATCAAATAAAAAAATAAAAAAACGATGAAAATGGAAAAGGATACCGCTGTATCTGAAAGGTGCTCCCCTTTTGGTTATAAATTGACCAAATAATAAACTTTGGAAATATTATATATAGTACGCAAATATAAGTCTGCATGACTATATTTCTATCTTATTTTTTGTATCTGTTTTATTTTGAAGTGGCCGGAAAATCTGAAGACGCGCCTCTGTGATTACGTCAACACGTTACGGAAGTATGCCGTTCTTCCTGTGTGTGGCTACCACATGGTGAAAATGGCTGCAAACGAGGAAAAACAACAAGGGCATCGACCGGGCATATACAAGCAGAAAAATAAAGGGCACAAACATGGCAAGCATAGGACAAAGGGTGAAGTTGAAAGAGAAAATAAAGGTATGTTTTTTCTTTACATGAAAGGAAAGTGGTGATGGCTGCATGCTTGGTAAATGGCTCGTGCACAGGTAACTTGGGGGCTAGAGGCGAATCAAACCCACGTATTTAAAGTATACACTGTTCTGTTAAATTAGCTCTGTTGTTTGTTCTGTTATGACATGTTGCATAATGCGATGCTTGATGCTACAGATGTGTCTTGGAGAAATTAATCAAATGTGTGATATGTGCAATATTGTTGTTTCTTTAGGCAACCCGCATTGAGTATATAAATGCACACACGTCTGTTTAAAAACTGAAATATTAAAGGTAATAAGATAACGATTTCTGAGAGCATCCGCTTTACTCTTAGTGTGGAACAACACAATATTTCGTGCATACTAAAATTCCCCCAAGGTCGCATGGTTAGGTAGTCGGGAGGGTCCCCCAGCCTGGAAGGTTTGGGAACCAGCTGCTAGTAGGGCTGCGTACTGTTGCCTAACACGGTAATTGAAACTGCTATATCACTTTTTATATTTTAAAGCTAATGCCACTGTAGTGGCATTAGCCACTGTCGTGGCATTAGCCACTACTTCTTGTAATTGATGTGATCAATTACAAGAAAACAGATCAAATAAATCATTAAAACATCAACATAAAAATGTATCAATTACAGTAAAAGTCAAGAGTGCAGATAAAATACTTTCAGTTTACATATGCTCGGCTAAAAAGAACAGTTTTCAGCCTGGATTTGAACATTGTCAGAGTTGAGGTCTGTCTCACATCCTCATGAAGACTGTTCCAGATTTTGAAGGTTTATTGAAGGTTTATTGCCATGGTTTGAGAACAGGGTTTACAAACTAGGAATTTGTCTCGGTGCAAACGTGCAACATACAACATATAACACAGAATTAAGATAAAAAATAAGCTAAGAACGTTAAACTATAAGGCTATAAGGGCATGCATAAAAAATATTAAATACATAAGATAAAATAAAGTGACGTGTGGTAAGACAACAACAATTTGACAATGAACAACAGCGGGATTGTATATACAGATGTGTAGGTATATAAAGTGATATTAAGTGATATAACACTTTGGTGTTGTCTTCAGAGGGAAAAAAAAAAGTTGATCTGACTACCAACCAAGTGGCAAAATATTATTTTTGTGTGGGAAGATGGTAATTTAAGAAATGTCACAAATTTCAATGACCCTCTTTTTGTAAATGTTTGTTTTTATTTCAATTTCTGTCCTCTATTTATTTACATATAGGAAGAGTATCAGTGACAGTCCTCAGTAAAAAACAAAGGAGAGAGCAAAGAAAGATGGACCGGAGGCATAAGGCAAACCAACTACGGCGAAATAAAAAAGATTCGGTAATATCAAACAAGTTATGTATATTAACTTACATTAATGTTAATATCTGCTGTAAATCTTCTGCTTGTGTGTATCTTCAGGTACTGACCGAGAAAAGGCGTTTAGGTAGTAAGGATGGCCCTCCTCATTTGGTTGCTGTGGTGCCGCTCCATGTCCAAGTCAGTGCCTCTGGTGTTACAAAACTCCTGCGTGAGAAAGATGCAGGGGGCATTGTGCACCAAGAGAGATGCATTAGTGGCGTCACTGAAAGTTTTGCGTTACTTCTGCCTCGTTTTAAACAAAGATTCATATTTATGAATCAAAATACAGGTATGGCATTTATGTTAAAATTCACTTACAACTGAATTATACTATTACTTTATTACAGTTGTACTTATTGCATCTGTTTTGTGCATTATTTGAACAGCTGACTTGCACTCCTTGCTGGATATTGCGAAGGTTGCAGACAGCCTTGTGTTTGTGTTGGACTCCACCGAAGGTTGGGACAGCTATGGGGAGTACTGTCTTTCGTGCCTCTTTGCTCAAGGCTTGCCAAGTCATGGTAAGCAATGATAGTTTCTGGCTCTTGGTTAACAAAACATCTTAACTTTATTTTTTTGTTTTTTAGCCCTGGTTTGCCATGGTCTGACTGATCTTCCAATGAAAAAAAGGGTTGATGCCAAAAGAGCACTGTCAAAAATAACAGAGGCTCGTTTTCCTGACGCACGTCTATTCTCTCTTGACAATGAGCAAGAAGCAACATTATTGCTAAGGCACCTAGGCAGTCAAAGACAGAGAAAATTAGGATTTCGCTCCAGACGTTCCCACCTTTTAGCCCAGAACGTCACCTTTACACCAAATCCAGAGGGCAACACTGGCCTTGGGACTCTTTGTGTTTCTGGATATGTGCGAGGCTGCCCTCTGTCGGTGGATCGACTAGTTCACATTACTGGTCATGGAGACTTTCAGCTCAGTCAAATTGATGCACCATCAGATCCACTTCCACTGAACATTTCAGCTGCACGAGTTATCAAACCTGGCAAAGATGTTGACATGCTGGTAGTTTTATTTACAATATTTAAATTTCAAAAATATTTGTGTATTAATGTGCGGGTACAATTAAAGTTTGATTTTGTCAGGATGGAGGTGAGGAGGAGACCACTCGAGTGTTAATGAAAGCAGACCTGTCTCGCAGGGAAAATTTGCAGGCTGAGGCAGAGGTGGACCCCATGGATGGAGAACAAACATGGCCCACAGAGGCAGAGTTGCTAGAAGCTGACGGTATGAGTACTTTGTTTCAGGTCACAGCCATGTACTCGTTTCACTTGGTGGTCTGCAATTTTGTTGCCCTGCTTGTAATCATGTTAAATTTCGAAAATGATTGCTGTATGATTAGAGGCTAGGAAGAACAAGCGTGTGATGAAGGTGCCAAAAGGGACGTCAGATTACCAGGCCACATGGATTGTAGATGAGGATGAAGAGAATGTTGACATTGATGAAGAGAGCAGCGATGAGGATGACGATGATGATGACATGATGGATGAAGCAATGGAGGGAGATGAAGAAGAGGACCTTCAATCACAGGTGACACTGCTACAACATTTTATAATACTGCATTAAACCTCCCACCTTTGTGAACGATACATACACGTCCTGAATTAAGCTGTCATTGTAGCTTGTTGCCATAGAAACTGTGATTGGTTCCTTTGGAGATGATTAAGAGCTGCTCCGCCTCAGTATCAGAGTTTCCGCAGCTTGCGTATTCGTGACCTCCAGACAGTGCACCTCAGGTCTAAGAGGTATTGTTTGTTTTCACTGTGTCTGTCTCCAGCCTTCAGTGTCAGGCTGCTGGCCACAACAATAGTGTTTGGAGCGTGAGTCCCAAGAGAAGCCTCCTGTCTTCCTGTTCAGTGAGCAGAACTTCCTGTCTGGACATAGGGAGGCGTGTTCCATTTATTTATTTGCTGCTCTGCTTAAAAAAATACATCTAGGAAACTCTTCTTATTCATGAGATCACTGCGATTTGAATGGTTTTATGCATTTGATGTTAAAATGACTACAGAGGGGAGGAAAGTTGCACTTCAGATGATTTGGTCCCTCCAGGATTTTGCAATGTTACGATCATAACCATTATTGCAAATTCAAGTGAACGCTGAAAATTCAGTGTGTCTTTGAAATTTTTCCAGAACTATGCAACTCTCCTGTAAGCAGGGCTTGACGTTAACCCACCGACCTGCCAAATGCAGGTAGATTTTGGCAGTGCCGTCTCCCTAGCCCGCCACAGTGGCGGGTTAGACTGCTCTTATTTACCCTTTTTTGTTCCTATAGTGTTGTCCCCTCAACAATACTCTTTAAACGTCTCATTATCATTCTATCTACTGCACTACATTCTCCCATGGAATTTGAAAAAAAAATCTCTAATCGAGCTTTGATTGTCCCGTTACGTCCTCGGACCAGGTCTGTGGTCTGTCAGGCCTCCTGCACATATCCTAAAACCAAGCTGGCTCAGGGGCCAAGCTGCTTCGAGCAGAGGAGAATCAGCAACTTTAGTGAAAGAGAGCGAGCGTAAGGGGAGAGAACTAAAGTTTAGTCCAATAGCGACTGCTGCACAGTAAAGACTTAAGTTTTGTGTATAAGCAAAAACAAAACTAGGCAAAGCTGCTGCCTTTTGTTATTTCGATAATATTTAAATCAGTGAGACATAGTGCACTGGTACATGATCTCACTCTGTACAACTTAAACTGGTTTAAGTCACACTAGAACATTACAGTACTCAAGATCAAAGTTAGCCAATTTATACTACTCTTCGTTTTCTAATAGAAACAGGACCTTTGTTAACACGTTGACTTTATTACATGAGCTCCCAGTCTGTACAGCAATTTTGTAGCATTGCAGTCTTTGTGGATTTTCTTTAGAGCCGTTTGCTCAAGCTGTGGCGTCCTGCCTGTTCCCGATGCGAACAAGAAGTGATCATCTTAACCAGTCCCAGTGCCCCCCACTATTTAATAATTGGTTCAAACGTGCCACAGGTAAGGTGGGGAGACTGTTACCTGCCAGCAAGCTGAATTCTCGTGATATTTGTGAGTTTACATACACATGAGCATCCATCTTGTACTGCTCCAACCTTCATTGTTTGGAACCAAACCAAAATTGGTTTGGGCCAAATAGATACTGATTAACAACGCAGCGCTGACAAAAAACGTGGTATTCTGCAACACATAACACCATCAAACAAAACCTTTTTAAAAAATAAGTATTGGATGAAGAATATAGCAACATTATTATGAAGATTTTATTTTTATAAATGAAAATAATTTCCTATCCCCCTTGTAACGGTCTAAGTTCACTCTGAGTCTGGGTAATTTAAACAGCTTTGAGAAGATGTATAAAACCTCAAACAGTGCTCATGCTGTAAATCTGATCCACTCAGGAGCCTGGTTCAGGTTGTGTATCTGAAGAGGAGGAGGAGGAGGTGTGCGCCTCTGAGCGAACTGGTCCAGATCAGCACTATGATGAGAACATGGACAAAGCTGCAGAAGAGGAGGATCTTCAGCGCTACAGGGAGGCTCGAGCCAATGAGATGTTTCCTGATGAGGTGGACACGCCCCGGGAAACACCTGCAAAAATCAGGTTATGCAATGTGTATTATCTTTCATTGAGATTAAAGTAGCAATTAAACAGAAATTACATGGTTTGGTATTTATTTACTATGTATAATATATCAGGTTTCAGCGCTACAGAGGTTTAAAGAGTTTTCGTGCGTCCCCCTGGGATCCCTTGGAAAACCTGCCCCCCGACTTTTCACGAATCTTCCAGTTTCAGAGTTTTGAACGCACCCGCAGGCGCATCCTGACTGAGGCTTCAGCTGAGGATGAGGGAGCCATGGTAAATCCATTGTTGACACTATGCACATTTTGATTTTTGTATTTTTTTTTTTTTATGATCCACTGCATATTTTGTCTTAGGTGGGCTGGTACATCACTGTACACATTATTGATGTCCCGCCCTCAGTAATGGAGAATGTCCAGGCTGGCAGACCACTTGTCCTTGTGTCACTTTTGTCCCATGAACAGAAGGTGTGTTCACATGTCCTATATTTTAAAATGCATTGAAAAAAAGTTTAAATCATCAACTGGACTGGGTTTTGGTAAAGCTGAGGATGATTTTAGTCACAGACGCTTCTTCTTAGATCTTGGGTCATAAAAGGCACTATTACCCAAACTGGAGTGGACTAAATAAGACCTAGGCTCCTCCTAGGAGGAGGGACCCAAAACTGCCAAACTTCCCTACTCAAGTTGTTTACAGTATCACTCAACTAGCTGGTCTTTGTTCTGCTCTGCTGCTTAGTCAATGCGCGTTGACAACCCATTAGCCTGAACCAAAATGGCTAAGGACCTAAGAGCTAAGAAGAAGCTTCTGTGACTAAAAGCGAAACGTCCTCAACTTTACCAAAACTTAGTCCAGTTGATGATTTAACCTTTTCTAATATTAATGCTCCCTGGATGAATAACATTTAAAATGCATTCACAAACATATTTAAATGCATTGGACTTGTTTTATTTATTTTTTTACAGATGTCAGTAATGCATCTATTGGTGAGGAGGCATCCAAGTAACACGGAGCCCATTAAATCGAAAGAAGAACTTATTTTCCACTGTGGATTCCGAAGATTCAAGGCCTCTCCCATCTTCTCTCAGCACACCTCAGGTTCAACTCGAAGACCACCCATTTTCTGCTTCTTTGCTTCTACCTATCTTCTATAGCTTTGATATAAATCTGCCATGTTTTATTTCTACTCCCCAGCTGACAAACACAAAATGGAGCGCTTCCTCAGGCCAGATGCCCCTACGGTTGTGTCAGTCTATGCCCCCATCACATTCAATCCTGCTGGAGCCCTGCTGTTCAAACAGAGAGAAGATGGTGAGATCTTTGAAAATCATAGAATAATGTGGAATTTTGTTGCTGATCTATAAGAGGTGTTGAAAATGTTTTATTCTGCGACATATCGTGATATTATGTGGCGCAATTCTCCTATCGATGCAAAAAGTGTCTGAATCGATATTTAGGGGGAACTATTCACCGTCTCTCATCCTGCACTTTTAGATGGCACCGCACTGCGCAGCCCGCTTGAGTAACAATAGAATCTTGTTATCTATGGCAGTGTTTTTTTTACTGTATGTGGCGCGAGATATTGTCTGGTGTGCTGTGGGAAATTATCCAATTTCACCTAGTTAGTCTAAAAAATATTTGTTTTAAACAAATTAATTATTATCCGCAAATAATGTACCGTTGTCGAGTATCTGTGCTGTCTAGTGATCGGCAGCGTAACCGTGTAATACTCTTCCGTATCAGTAAGTGGCCGCAGATAGCTAATTTCTTGACACAAGAGAAATAGTGATGCATGGATGTGGCGGTGACAGTGTCATTGTGGCTAGCAAGGCTATACGGTGTTCCTAGTCAGTACACTTTGACGAGAACGACTTTATATTGTGAATATAGGCTTTATTTTTTTTACATTTTCTGCTGCTGGTGTGCCTTGTGATGATTTTTTTCAATGAAAACATTTTGCCTCAGCTCAAAGGTTGAAAAACACTGATCTATGGGATGGCTTTTTACAGTGTAGTCTCACGGCGTTTAGAGAAACGTGGCAAAAGTTTTACTATGGAGGATGAAGAGTTGGGAGATGCTCCGGGGCACTTTATAACTCTACATTTGAGCTCACTTTGGAGACCTGGATTAGTACGAGAGCCATGCACCTTTGTGCACTTCACTGACATGTTGGCGTGTTGTTTTCACCATACAGCAAAATTGATTTATCTTCGTAGCATTTTATTACGCAATATAAAAAAACTGAGGGGAAACTAAATACAGCAAGCTTACTGTATGTTAAACTTGTGTCACAGTGATGAAGTGGCAATAAGTGTGTCCAGTTTGTGTGCTACTCCTAACACATAAAGATAATGAAGAGATAAACTCTATAGTCACGGTGATGCCCATTGCCCAGGTTGTCATTATGTCCCCGATATAATGCACAGATGAGCCACACTGTGACGCTAGTTGTGGAGAAGACAAGGTTTTAAATGCCCCGTCTGAGCGTTATGTTATTACTGATTGCTTAGGACTCCAAATAAAGGCAAAGTGCATCCCCAGTTTAGTTGTTTTTTTATACAGATGGTAAGATGGTATGTATTTGATACAAATCTAATGACTGTATATAGTCTAATACTTCATAATCGGGATATATCGTATCGCGACCTGTGTATCGGGATACAAACCATGTCACCAGAGACTGGCCAATACACACCCCTATGATCTATAAATCTTTGACATGTCAGTCATCTCTTTATTTGATAGCTTTTTAATTTTAGGGGTGGGTCTGATACTTGATTTGCATTTGAAATTGTACTTTCTCTTTTAGGTGCACAGGATCTAGTTGCCACTGGCAGTCTGCTCAGTTGTGACCCACAGCGTATAGTTCTCAAGAGAATCGTCATCAGTGGGCACCCATTTAAAATCAACAGACGCTCTGCGGTTGTTCGATACATGTTCTTTAATCGAGGTGATTAAACAGGATACCACCAATTTTTCACACTTTCATTTTGTTGCATGTCTTGATGTAATACTTTTCTATTTTAATTCTGGTTAAGATGACATCATGTGGTTCAAGCCAGTAGAACTGCGAACTAAATGGGGTCGAAGAGGCCACATTAAAGAAGCACTTGGTAAGAACCAAACAAAAGCCAAGAAAATGGTATACACTTATGCTATTATGTTATTCATGGAGTTTATTTTGATTTTTTTCAGGAACACATGGCCATATGAAGTGTGTATTTGATAACCAGCTGCGTTCTCAAGACACAGTTCTAATGAACTTGTATAAGAGAGTGTACCCTCGTTGGACCTATGATCCCTTTGTGCCACTGCCTTCGCTCTGGGTTAAAAGAGAGGTCACTGTAGAGATGCAGGACTTGGATGACATGGAGTAATATATTAAGTTTAATAACTTGATCAGTTCTGCTTTTTTATTTTGTCGTGAAATATATTAAAAATAAACTTGAGGCTGTACACTGCGTTCAATAAACGTACACTAGGTGGCAGCAATGTTTCAATTTAAGCGCAAAAGCATCGCGCACCATGTGTGCAGTGTAGTAATTCTGGATGTATTTAAATAGGAAAAAGTTTTCAATTTTCTATAATTTGTTCACATTTCTTATTACATAAAATTTACAGAATACACATTTAATAAACAAAGAAATGTTGCCACATTTTGTCCTAGGTTACTTTGAACATCATTAGCCAACTTTATATACCCTATGTCCTTGTTACTGAAAACATTTCTATGTGACACTGGTTCTACGCTGACATAAAGCCAGACCGTAAGCACATAAACGGACCAACTCTAAATATTAAACTCAAGTTCCTAAAATGTTGGTATCCTTTACTGCACCATACAGGGAATATATATCATTGCAAACGAGTAATTTTAGCTTTCTGATTCAGACTGTGTTAGGGCTGCAGAATTAAATTAAATACCTGGCGTGGGGTTGTTTATAAGTACATTTTCATTTCACAATTATGGACACTTTTTACCTTGATGGACTTGTGTGGCTGACATATCGAGGAACAATTTGGGCTGTATGTGATTGGGAAGTTTGGCTACACAACTATAAGGAAACAATGCTAAGTTTACAATAACTGAATGAATAACACACTAAGATAGCCAGTTCTTATTGGTGGGCTAACTAAGACTTGAACTCGAATATTACTCTAGTACAAGTAAAATGTAATCATAATTAGACATACAATGAAAAAAAAAATGACCAGTGTTAAGATTACATTAATTGTAGCAGCCATACAAACGTGTAAGTAATATGTCTAAATGTTTAACCTTTTGCAGATTGCACACATTTGGGCAAAGCAACCCATAAAAATGTTTTTTCTCTCAGTCCTATCACACTGTGTAAGCTCTCAATCTTATACAGGAGTTGTCCAATCCACCATGCTTGTCAATGCCCTGAGGTGGCACAGCTGAAAGTCTCGTCTTCAGGGCTGCTGTACATGGGAGACTGTCTTAAGTGTCGTGGGTTCCTGTCGCAATGCCAACAATTTGCAGAATGTCTCTCACTCTGCACTGCCGAAGGGCCGAGAATCTTTTGAAAAATGCCCTGTCGTTCCCAGTTTTTGCTTTCACATTATTATGATAAAGTTAACTTGGTCTCTACAGTAGATATGGGAGGTAGGACATATTTTCCATTAGATGTGGAAACAGATGGAAGGAGAGCAAGAAATGGGGCAGAGAAGGAATCAAAGATAAGAGTCCGAGTGACTAAAGCGGTGGTTTAAGCAGGGAAGGGGAACGGCTCCACAAAGAATATTAAAATAAAAATAAAACGTTAGTGGGTGACAGAGGCACAGGGATGAAATGAAGGAGTGTGAGAGTGTGGGCAAAGGGAGTTGGAGCGAGTGGCTGGCGTTTATGGGTTGCAGATGTGGCGCTGTGGGGTTTTGGCAGGGGCCGTGCTCCCTGGAATGGTGCACGGGCTGGGTGGCACCGGGGTGAGAGGGAGGTCACTGCACCACAGCCCATAAAACACAGAGAGAGAGAGGGGAGAGAGGAGCTGAGTGACCCCCAACACCAGCCTGGGACACCCAAGCATCCTTCTTAGATCTTATTGAAGAGCCATGGTTATTACTTTAATAACTCACTCATTCTCTCAACTCCCCTTTTACATACATGCCCATCATGATAAGGCGTATCTGGAATTATTTACACAAGAGTTTTATAAATGAGCAAAAGATCTCAGATTACGGGGAATTGGTAAGTGAACGAAAAGGAGAAAGATCAGATTATGAAAATGACAATGAGTCTTTATGTAAACTAATGTATTACTTGTTGCTGGAAACAGGTATTTCAATAAGAAAATCACCTCACTTAGATTTTTAATTGGTTTGTATGCATGGTTTTGAATCCCTATAATCCGTTGTAATGTCATATTGTGTTTTGAGAGTGTGATAAATCTATAATAAATGTCATTATGTTTTTTCCTTTTTTAGGGTTAGTTATTCAGTTTCTCTGTCCTCAATGTCTCCAATGCCTTATGCATTAACTGATGTTTTTTGGTAGAGCTGGACAATTTGACAATGGAATTAGTTCAGCTCTCTCTCCCCCCCTCTTTCCACACGAATCAGCCCTGGCATCCTCCCCACTGCTGCCATCAATCAGATGAGAGCAGTTGGGGTATTTCAGTCTATGGGATGTCAACTGTATTTATGCCACTCATGATGCAGGGGCTGATGTGTTGTTGCCGATGGTATGGAGACCAGGATCTCACAACAAAGCTCTGAGTTCACACAGAGAACAAAAGAGGGAGGGGGGGCCTCAGAAGACGCTGGGCTTCATGGCGCGCACATTTGGGTCTGTCAGGTCCAGGAAGAAAGAGGACCACAGAAGATTTGTTGTTCAAGTTTAAGATGACACTTAAATATAAGACAGTGAGTGGACCGACTAACCGATGTCCTTCAAAACTCCTATTGGGGTTTATGGCTGATACTAAAGTTGTATCATATACATTTGTTTTATATTGGTTAAAATTCTACATTGATTACCCCAAATAAACAAATAAATAACTAAAGACTGACATTTTAAAAGTAAAAGTTCCAGTAAAAAAAAAATGGAACTGGAACAAAACAAAAGTGGTTAAGACCCGTTCCATTGCTCTCGGTTGTGCTGTTTCTGTACTTTCTGCGTTCAAAAGTTCATTTATTTCTGTAATTCAACTTAAAATGTGAAACCAATGTATGATATAGGCTCATTACATGCAAAGTGACATATGTCAAGCCTTTATTATAATTTTGATGATTATGGCTTACACTAATGTAAGCCATAACATTAGTGGTATGGCTTACACGCTTATATTATTTGCAAACTAATATAATTGTATTCGATTTTTAATTGGGCTTTTTACAAGCTTAGCCATAATAATCAAAATTATAACAAACAAAGGCTTGACATAATGTCACTTTGCATGTAATGAGTCTATCATATATTAGTTACACAGTTTAAGTTGAATAACAGAATGCACTTTTTAACGATACTCTAATTTTTCCGAGTTTCACCTGTATATAAGGAAAATCTCTAACTTCTGTATTAAATCTATGTCTCTAACGCAGTGATGAGTAATTCCACCCTTATTTTTAAGCATATAGGACTCCTTTCATGCTGGCACATGGCAACTGTGACAGTTTAAATGAAGCTTAAAACATTAAGGTATTACCCATAAAGAGATGCAGTGGGTCCAAATCTGGAGATTGCATTAGGCAAGTCCTTTAGGCACACTCAAGTGTTGTCTTGCTTCTAGCCTCTGCTCGTCACGGACAAGTTATTCATCTGTTGGGTTTTTCTTCAACAGACTTCAAGGTTTTGTGAAATACAATTTTGTTTTTTATGTGTGCATGAAAAGAGCAATTAATACAATTTTGAGCAGCATTACATTTCCCTGTAGCGGTGGTTCTCAACCTTTTTTAGTTGAAACCGCCAGTATAACAAGTCACTTTATCCATTCAAACTGCATTTTTGACCTGGCGACCCTGAAATATTGTGACCCCCAGGTTGGACACCACTGCTCTAAAGAGACAATAAACACACTAAAGTGTACACATTTCCTTAAAAATGCACTGTCCATATTCTGACGCTCAATTTGAGTTCTGAAATTTGGAATGGGACCTTTATTGTAACAAGTGTCACTGTCACTACCTGCTGGGAAATTAAAAACACACATGTACTATTTCCAACCTGCTCAGCTCTGACCCCCTTGAGGGCCTTCCATGCAGAGTGCTTTTGTGCTGACATCAGTGCACTGAGACCTGGCAACCCACTCTTTCTTCTTCTCCCCTCACCATTCTTCCTGCCCTGGTGATGTCACACACCATATGGTTTTCAGCAGCATCAAGCCGGAAAAGAGATTTGGGGGAAGGAGCAAAAATAGGAGGGCTGGAACGAGTGTGTGGATCGGACACAGAAAACAAAAGGTTGGCTCGTCCCCCTGAGTGTGAGCTGTGAGTGAAGGAGGAGAGAGGCTGCACTGTGTGAGGCTAATGAGGAGAGACCAGGGAGCAAAGACAACGCAGCAGAAAACCATGTGCAAAACGGCACAATATTAACAAAAATCTGCAGATATGCATAGATTACATTTATTTACAGCGTGTTTCGATATTATTTTGCAGTTATCTGCATGAATACAGTATTTATTTCATTGTACACACCACATCACTAATCTTGCACCATAAAATAACTAATATTTACTTATATTGACTTTATTTATCTGTTTTAGTTCTATACAATTATTTATGTAGTTTCACTCTTTTTTATCCTGTGCTATTTCACATTTTTAGCCGAGTTTTAGCTGTTTTTAATGTATCTTTTATTTGTTTATGTTCTCCTAGTGGTTCCTCTGAGGGATCCCTCTTCCCCGGGAGTGCTGGTTGGCTGTGGCCGTGCAGGCGCTCTCCTGTGGGTGCCTGGATGGAGGTGGGACGTCTCCCTGCACCTCCTCCGGGCGCCCTGAGTTGGCGCTCTGTGGCTGTGGCCGATGGGCTGCTCCTGGTGCAGACGGCTCCTTGGATGGTGTTTCCTCTTTCGGTCTATCTGTACTCAGCCTTATGTACCCAACTCTATGTCCATTTTTATTTAAGACTTTTAACTGCTGGGCTGTCTGTGTGTCTGTGTGTGCGGGCGGGGTGGGGGGAGGTGGGGGTTGTTGTTATTTATGTATATTTGCTGGTGGGGACGATGTTATTGATTTTTAAGCACTGTAAAGCACTTGTTACATTTTGTATGAAAAGCGCTTTATAAATAAAGTTTGATTTGATTATGTATAAAGTTTAATAAAATATGTCCTTTCTATGAGGTCATTTGTGAAATATAAATGTATGATTTAATTTTCTCATTATCTCTGTGGCATAGTCAGACACATTATGTTTTTATCACCAGTGACAGGTCTCACATATTAACAATAATGATGTACTTTGACATGTGGTCTATTCAAGTCAAATGCTAACGCAATTATCTGTATATACATTTTGTGAACTATAGATTCATCCTTTGTATAAAAAAACATAGGATCATGAAATGAAATGGTAGAGGTGGTAGAGTAGTATTGCTTCAGTTGTTTTTATGATCTTATGTGCAGCACTTTGGAAACTTTTTTGTTGTTTAAATGTGCTATAAAAATAAAGTGGATTGGATTGAAATGAAATGAATATTGTTCACAACTTGCACTTCCAGAAATTCCTGCCATCAAAGCACACCAGTCTAAGGTCGCTAAACCAGCATTTGGAATCTGAAGATAAGACGTGGAGGCTTGTGCTCTATAAAGCTGTCTGAAAGCCTGTCCTTTAAAATGAATTAGGGGTGGCCTGTGTGTAAATGTTGAGCCTTCTGTTTAATCTATGGTGATGATGAGAGTCTAAAGCTGAAAGAGCGCGTCTGGTATGACGCGGCGGTCACAGCAGCATCTGGACAGATGTGCAGCCAAATTCACTCAGAGAGAGAGAAGACAAAGGAGACTAAAGACTGATGGCATTTATACAGGGACTAGGAGTAGGATAGTGTGTGGAAAAGGTGATTATTTTTAGGCATTTCGCTGTCTTTTTACATATGCAAATAATACCATTTACAAGTCTTAAATTTTTAATCAATGTATTCAAAGTTGAATCTTCTTTTTTCAAGCTGAAAAAGGATTAGCTTTTTGAGTGGAAGATAAGATAAGACTTTGTTGATCTCACAATGAATTTGTAGTACATTCTTACATTCCGGGTCACAGCAGCACAGTTGAAGTAATTTCTTACATATTTAACACGTGCATAAAGTGACGGTATACAACTGAGGTTTTCCGAAAGCATATTTAGTAACATGTTTTCTTCTTGTCAGGAAACAAAACGCGTCAAAAAACAAATCCTTCCAAAGAAACATTACGCTATAGCCATAAAGACACTCAGCTCCAATCGCCGTTTTTGTGTGTTTCGTAATTCACCCCTGTCTTTTGTAAATCAAAATCCCACATCTCCAACCTGGAATATGAACTATAAATGTCCATGATTTAAAGGGTGACGGACTCCTCTCAGATTTACCATTTGTGCTGCGCCCGGTCTGCCTTATCTCCCGCTCAGGTCACTGCAGTGGACAGAGGATTTAGACACATGAATTAGGGATGGGCTTCTTTACTTGTATTTGAAGCCCAGCACAGGCAGGTTTAATTGAATCATTGCTTACAACCGGCAATTTGGAGGCTTTCTCAGTTCATTAGAAGTTCAGCGTTTCAGGTTTAGTGAGCTCCAGATTTTGGTATGTTAGATTGTGTTTGGACAAGCTGAGGTTTAATGTCCAGCCTCAGAGGACTGATTGATTAGTGAGATAAAGTTCGTCTGGCAAAAGGCATTCATGGGACTAAAAGTAGAAAAATAGTTGATACGATCCCCAAACCCTGTCCAGCAACTTAGTTTCTAATGATAGAAGAAGTGTAAAGGCTGACAAAGTAACTACGCTTTCTTTTCTATTTCATTTAATGCCCGTTAAGAGTCTGTTGTTGGCATGAACATTATATGATACAATATGCTTTATTAATCTTGAAGGAAATTCATTTGGTCAGCGCCTTACATTAGTGACATATTAAGAGCCACAAGATCTGAAAAGTTCTGACTACATACAATTCAATTTAGATGTTAATTTCCCTCATAAAGTATGATTTAAAAAAATAAAATAAAAACATGATATGCTGTTACACAGTCAATCTAAACGTAAACCAAGATTTTCTACTCAATGTGCTCCCGTTGCCGTGATACAATCAGGATACAATGCTGTTGCTATGTTATGACATCACGCGCATATCTTTTATAGCACCTTAACAACAGTATGCATAAGGTGCTTCAATAAGAGTAATACAATACCATATGTAGTATGGTAGCAGTAGGGTCAAAGCTTGTGCCAGCCGAACTTCCTGTCACTGCCCACGCCGTTGTTTAATGGGGGATTGTAAACATTAGTGTCTATGTTCCTCACACAAAATGCCACGGTGTTTGTAACCTTGATTTAAAACGCATCATGCAGCACCTGGCAAGGCACTGATGATATCATGGTGTCCCTTCCTGAATGGAAAAGACTATTCTGGAGCATGAATTGAGAGACATCCTTCATGGAACATATGTATTCTGCAGCACACCTCAGTCTGCAGGGTTATCAGCGGTTCATCAGAGAACATGGAAGTCAGACAATAGCTTCCTCTGGGGTCTTCAGGGTGCATGTCCTAGGAACGGTTCAGTGGGACAGACGCACCTTCACATTCAAAATAAGACCTGCAAGAGAGCTGGCAGCTGCTGTTAGAAAATAAACAAACAGGAATAGGTAACTTTTCTGCACAGAGCAGTAATGTTAAAATAATGGGCTACATTCAAATATGTCTGCAGTCCTTCTGTGCAACACACAAGGGATTTCAAAGGATGTCAATATAGAATACATACAAATGTGATACATAGCAATGGGCTACCACAGTATAATAATACTACTACTACTACTACTACTACTACTAATAATAATAATAATAATAATAATAATAATAATAATTCTTTATCTATCTTTCTGAATGTCGTCCTAATTGTCCTAATGAATGAGTCATGCAATGTCGTTCAAATGACTGCAGTGCCTCAGACCTGTGGGACTCCTTGAAAGCACCGTTGGGTGTCGCTGTGTGCGTAAACGTCTCCGCGTGCGGGACCTCAACAGTCCGAAGTGTCAGATTGTGCCGCAAACACGTGTGATGTGAAGAACCCCAGATTTGGGACGAGGGCTAAAGAAGAGTGAAACCTGGAGGAGAAGACCCGACTCAGAGGCGCGAAATTACGCGGTAGAATATTCTGGGGGAAGCCGGTGCTGGACCTGGAGGACAGAGTGAGGATTCGGAGAGAATGTCGAGGAGGATACGACTAGAGCACCAGCATGAATCCGAGGTAAACGAGTGAGTGACAACTTCAAAATTGTTCTTTAAAGGCACTTAAATGTCGAAAGTAGTATTTCGTAAAAACAAAAATACGAACATTGTCATTTGGAGCGTAATAGAAGACTACCATGAGAATGGAGGAAGTGTAATGCAAAAATTACCAGGCGTTATAACAAAGGGTACAACGATGTACTAAGTATAATTAAAAAACGATATGCTCATTTTAAATGTAAATTCAAAATAAAACCCCATAAACAGCACGACACAGTGAACAGGACATTGCGCACTATGCAGGTGCACATCTATACATGATAACTTGAGTTTTCAGATGGATCAGTGGTTTCAATGTTTGACTATTCCAATAAATAACTTATGTAACATATAAACTATACAGCTGGGATCTGACATTGTTGAAACATTTCATAAGAAGGGCATTATAGCATCTTCCCAACTTTATTTAAACATATCAGAAAGGTCCTCGGTAAAGAGTGAACTTGAATATGCAAGTAGAGCCTACATATGCATTCAATATGTGCCTGTCTCTTTAAGACGATGTGTTGAGAAGTTGGAGTCGGGGTCATATGAAGTTCCTGCCCTCGATTTTACCTTTTCGTTTTATTAGAGACTGACATCACACGGGGCGCTAAAACACTTAAGGCGCATAGAGGCACCATTATCATACTGGTGCGCGTTTTTGCTTAGACTCAAAAAATAGCTAAGGAAATTACATTAAAAAAAACATTTTAGAGGAAACTGAAGCTGGTCAAAGCACTTTTTTTTTTAAATATATGAGTGGATGAGACAGAGTGGAGAGGAGGGGCAGTGACAGAGAGAGAAGTGGGTGGGAGGACGGGCCGTAAGGAGCGACAAGAAATTCATATCAATTAATAATATAAAAAAGAGCTGGCAGACGCGCTCGGAAAACTGGCATGGTTTTTGGAGGCTGGCAGTTGAAAGCTCAAATGTCAGATATGAGTTCTAGAGAGTGCTGAGATGATCATTAAGGGAGACTTGGAGCGTATGGCAGAAGACATCGGGCATGCAGGTAAGAGCCACTCACGCTTTACGCACAGCCAGCACGCGGGAACAGGGACGCACGGTCAGAGTGTAGAACGGTCCGCTACACTTTACACACTAACTGCCGTGCTTTAAACTTTAAACAAGGCGACATCATAAGTCAATTTATGTACTTCGGTCTAAAAAAAGAGAGATAGAGAGATTTATTGGCTAAAAGTATTTATGTACGTTATAGCGTAAGCTATCAGTATTGATAGAACCTAAAAAAAAAAAAAAAGAAAACTACTCAAACATCACAGTACAAAATATGACGACACGTAAAAATCAATGAATATACTTGAAAAATAAATCCAAATTTGTGTTCAATAATTGCCATGTATTTGACAACAAACAGTTGGATGATAGTTGTTGGCTATAGCAAACTCACAACGCAAATGATCAGAAGTTTGAAAAGGTTAAATTACTGAGAAAGAAAACATTTAATTTGTATAAGAATAACTTCATAAGAAATACCACACGCGTAAATGTATTAGCCGAGGACACGATTTCATTCAATATTTGCATAATGCTCAAGGACTTTTACAAAAAAAGTGTTTAAAATAGACGCTCGTGGCGCTGCTGACAGCTCAATATTGGAACCATCTGTGCGATACACCTTGTTTTAACGCACTATTTCTGGAGGTGATTTAAGACCTCACTTTTCGGCAGAGCAAAGGAGAGCTTTAGGAGAGATGGAGCCACTCGTGATCTTTTTACTGTGACACTATGTGTAAAGTAGATTAGAGACAGATGAAATTTTGTCCAACACACTCCCCACAATTGTTTGCGCTTTGCCTTCTATCGGGTTAAGAAGTTGCACTAAGTGCGTTTGATTAAACAGTTAGTCATGGTTAATAAATTGGTTAAATTTAATGTAACCTTTACGCACTGCGCCTGGATGCACCAAGCTCACATCAATTGGAATACAAGAGTTGTCACAGACGTGCTTTCAAAATGTAACAATCTTTGTTTAGTGTGTATTTCTTAATTGTCAACTTGATGTAAAAATCAGAGGGAGAGGGTCGAAAAACACCTAACTAAGCACGATAGTTGCGCCCCGGCTGTTCTAACGGGACCTTAAGATCTTTTCGTTCTCGAAAAAAGTAACAATTCTTAGGCCTTCACTTCATGCACTTCAAGCTATTGCAGTCAAGTGCGTGCACATTACGCACACTGGTAATGTCAGCTCGTTTAAAGAAACACTGTAAGGACATTTTATGGCATTCATATTGATTATTTATTGCCCATATAACGCCATCGATGTTTTTTTTTTAAATTCTTTATATATTTAATTGTTGCAGAGAAATGCGGCAGAAACATGAATAAAAAAAGTGCTAGTTTTCAGAAACTGCCTGACAGGATGCCCTACAGATAAAGTCCTCAGTGGTGAAGTGTGTTTTATCTTAAATCAAGGTCACATCAGTTTTGTGTCAGATTAAAATCATTAAACATAATAAAAATGACAAAATTAAAATTTAATTTTGTCAATGTTGTTAATATTCAACATGTTTGTACATTTTTAAAATACTGTTGTTTTTTTACATTTTCATGAATGCATATATTTTGCTAGTGATGCCATTTTTTGTAACAGCAGTGACAGAATCAATTATCCTTACAAATATTTTCTGTGGGACGATATCCGCCCAGTGCTGTTAATCAGAGTGAATGCGGCTGATGACTTTTAGTGACTTATTCCGAGTTCATGACCTCTTTATATCACACTTGCTGCTAAACATGCTTCATCTGACTAATATTTACAGCACCACATGTGAGTGAACTGAATTTAAAACACTTAACATGATGCGTGGAGACAAGATGAAGCGTGAACTCATCTCAACCTACCACGTAGCCGCCTGTTTATCAAACCTTATGCACTTTACATGCCATAAATCATTACAAGTATTTTTATTTAATAGGACATCGATGATAACATGTTTCAGCACCAAAAACATACTTAAAGTGCAATATAAGCTGGATTTTTTTTCTTTAAACAACACTAAAAAGTTGATACACTTAAAAATAGATTTGCATTTTTGAGGACTTCCCATTGGTAATCATGGTGTATATTAGAATTAAATAAACAAATAGTCTGATGTCAGGAAGGAATGATCAGACAACTGACATAGTTGTTTAGTCGCTTGTTTCCCATGAGTGAGACAAAACCCCCTCGACGTGATAAATTTCATAAATAAACTGTCTTCAGATGATAATGAATGAACAATATGCTGTGTGATGTGGTGTATTTTGGGCCTGATAGAACAATAATGTTGAGGTTAGCTTTATCTAGTGCATGTGTAATGCATTGTGTGCTCACCATCAATTCATGGTAGCATCTAATTCCGATTTACTTTGTGGGCTTCTGTTGTTCCATATATGACTTATTCTTTTTGCAAATGTCCTCTGCTCACACAGTTACATATTGTAGCTGCATCATGCACTTTATTTAAAAAATATACACATATTTTCCCTACTAAGTATATCTGAGCTTTCTGAATGTAGTTTTCTTTTTTTTTTCTTCACGCAGAGGAAGTTAATGCTGTAGAAATTTTGATAATGAGAAAACCATTGCATCCACTCACCTTTTGTAAAAACTTCACATCGCAGAGTGGTGCTCTCCACATACATAACACAAATTCTCTTGCCATTGACGAAGCAATACCAGCAATAACAGGAGCAATTACACTAATCATTTTTACTCTGCTTTTTACTTAATGATATATCTTTTTTATACAATTTAATGTAATTAAAGCCAGGCTTTACTGAATTCCTCAGTACATTCCTGTGCACCATGGTGTTGCCCTTTGTGTGACATTCACACATGTCTATTGTTACAGGTGCTGGACTGAAGACGATGCTGGATGCCATGGAAGTTCCAAGTCATGCGAGGGATCTTCTTCTGCAGCTCAACAGCCAGCGCACCAAGGGCTTTTTGTGCGATGTCATCATAGTGGTGCAGAATGCGCTCTTCCGTGCTCACAAGAACATTTTGGCTGCCAGCAGCCACTACTTGAAGTCCCTGGTGGTCCACGACAATCTCATCAACCTCGACCATGAGATGGTGAGTCCAGGGGTCTTCCGGGTCATTCTGGACTACATATACACCGGCCGCCTTAGTGAAGGGGACCCGACCTCTGCCTCTGAACCCAGTCTGGGGGCTGTGTTAGCCGCAGCTAGCTACCTGCAGCTGCTCGACTTAGTGGCCTTATGTAAAAAGAAGCTTAAAAGGAATGGCAAGTACCTGCCTCGTCCAAGTCCAGCATATCTGCCCTATCCCAAGCTGGGGCCTAATAGCATGGGTTTAGGGAGTGGCCGGTATAGAATTTCAACTCCTGTCATTCAGTCTTGTCCTCCTGGAGGAATTGTAAACAGCCTTGCACCTCGACCACCTCCACTAGAGGACCTTGTTCCTCATCGCTTGGGCATTCACACAGGAGAACTGTACGCTCCCACCTCCACACAGGCCTCTCAGGTGTTTCCTTCCCCTCCAAGTGGCCTGTCTGCTCAGATGAGCATGCGCTCAGCCCACCCAGAAACAAACTGCTCCCCAATGTTTGGCCTCGATCTCACTAAGAAAAGCCCAAGCTCACAGTCTCAGCACACGCCCAACCAGTCCCACCTGGCCAGCTCTCAGAATGAGGAGGAGAGAGACGGCACTCTGAGTGGCCACACCAGCCCCATGCAGGGCATCAATGGACGACCCTTCCCAGCTGACAAACTTGAGAGTAGTGATCCAGCCGGGGCTCTTTCTCCCCCTCCTTTCCCTCATCTCAACCAGCCTCTGGCCCCACACCTGCCTCATCTGCACCGCTCCACTTTACAGAACAATGCCAATGAACGTTTTCCCTATCCACCCAGCCCTGACACCCCGATTGAAGGGACAGAAACTGGCAGAGAGATGGGAAACATATACCGCTGGGTCAAACATGAGCCAATTTCATATCCAGTTGAAGATGAAGATGAGGACGACGATGATGAAGCAGGTGAAAATGGAGAGCAGCATCACAACCATCACAAAGTGGGGGAGGAGAGTGAAGGAGCAGAGGACAAGAGTGGCTCAGGGACGGAGGAGACAGGCAGCAGCGAAGGCCGACCCTCCCCAACGGGACCTAGGGGCCGATTCCACATGTCATATGAGCCTGAAAGCTTTGGGGACAATCTTTATGTTTGCATTCCTTGTGATAAAGGCTTTCCAAGCTCAGAGCAGCTCAATGCACACGTTGAGACACACACTGAGGAAGAGCTGTACGGCACCACTGGTGGAGAGATGGGGAACAACAATAGCAGCATCAAAAACAATGGCAGCAATACCAATGGGTACAGTGGCCTCAGCAGCACCAGTTTAAACAGCTTGTCCCACCTAGAAACTAAGTCCAGTCAAGGTTTAGGAGCAGGGGGCATTGGGGACATGATTCGGCCCTATCGCTGCTCCAACTGTGAGAAGTCTTACAAAGACCCTGCCACTTTGAGACAACATGAGAAAACCCACTGGCTGACCAGGCCTTACCCATGCAGTATATGTGGCAAAAAGTTCACACAGCGTGGCACTATGACACGACACATGCGGAGCCACCTGGGCCTGAAGCCGTTTGCATGCGACTCTTGTGGCATGAGGTTCACCAGGCAGTACCGGCTCACCGAGCACATGAGGATCCACTCCGGGGAGAAGCCCTATGAATGCCAAGTCTGTGGGGGGAAGTTTGCCCAACAACGCAACCTTATCAGCCACATGAAGATGCACAGCAGTGGGGGCAATGCAGGGGGGCTCACTGATGTCAAACTCAAGCTGGACTTTACTGAGGGCATCTACCCCCTAACGAAATACACAGCAGAGCACCTGGGGCTGAAGCAGGAGAATGCCAGTGAGCTTTTTCTCCAAGCTCAGCAGCAACTTGTGGCTGATGCGAAAGCCTTAGAGAGCCTGTACCCTTTGTCCAAACTGGCCTCTGAGCACCTGAGTCTCCCCCCAGACAAGCTGGACATCTTGGGACAACCACTGCTGCCTCAGGCCATCTCTGACACTCGCACCATCGACCGCTACTCCCCCAGTTAAGACTTTTCTGTTTTTAATTCCACATTAGTGTATATATATATATGCAGCAGTATTGTGACACTGTTCACCTCAGTATCTCCTCTGCACCTCAGACTCAGGCTTAAAGCCTTAGGCCTGCAATTGCACACCCCTCTGTAAGTGCCTTTATGTGTGACAAATGTAACAACAAACTTACTTAACAAGCACTGTGCTTCAATGACCAAAGAATATGTCTCATATTTATGTACAGTGTGCAACAAAGACCTTTTATTCCAGCAATTGAGCCAAAGCAACAGGTTGAAAACCAAAATAAGTTGTGTCCTATTTATTTTTGTCCTGTGGTAAAATCCAAAGATCAAAGAAGCGTTGCAAAAAAAATGTACATTTAAATGACGGCTATACAAAACACAAGCACATTTGCAATTATGTCCAGACTTGAGTGTTAACAGTTGTCAAATAGGTAGGCCAAAATATCTGGATTTGAAAAATGTGTTACCATTCATATGTTATTGTTCAGCTCGGGGTACTTGTCCCTTGTTTTGCTCAATCCCCTCCATCCCCCAACCAGTTGATGTAAAATACTGAACAAAATGTATATTTCATTTATTCACCCCTCTGCGTTTTGTCAGCCTATAGTCCCTTTAAGGTAATCCCCTCACACTATTGTTGAACCTTCTTTAAGATAACACTTCGATTGGCTTGTCACCGTACTTCCACAGCCCCTTTAAATATTAGCAGGATGTGGTAACAACAGCAGTGATCCCATTACTGTGGCACGATGCTCCACAGCCAACTGATGACATACTAATCCCTGGTCACGATGACAGAAGATTCTTTACACACTGCCAATCATGCATGGGGTGTTGCCTCTGTCATTCCTAATATTCACCATTGCAGCCTCATCCAGTGAGCCTAGTGCATAGAAAAGAAGTGGTTTATTGTTTAATCAGCGCTCGTGTGGTCAGATTCTATGTTGGCCTTGGCTTGACCTGCCTCCCCCCGTTGCTTGCCGTCTACTGTTCCAGCTACTGCTCACAATCGTAAGCTCAAATATACAATTAGGTAAACCTCTGACAGTTGAAGAGAGCAACACGCTTGTTAGATTAGTTGGGTCATTTTATTATATTTTTTTGAGGCATGGAAAATTGGTGAACATAAGCGTTTTGGTGTGTGTCCTGGATTTCTTATAAGGCCACCGTTCTGATTAAGCAGTGTATGCTTAGTCCCCCAGCACGTAACCACAGTGGGCTGCTAATCTGTCAGTGATATGAACATACTTAGGCTTTCCGAGTCTTCCCTAGAAGCCGGCAGTAAACGGGATGTCCCAGCTGTTGTGTTCGAGTAATCCCTGTAAAGTATCACTTTCTCCAGGACAATTCACACGGCTTATCGGCATCACGCCCCCATTTCATGCCTGCCACTCTACCCCTCTTTACTTTCTAATGTCATGTTCCAGAACTGCAAATGTCTCCCGTCTGCTGGCAGTAAACAGCAATGGCATATCTGTATCTCACTTGACCAACGGCACTTAATAATTGTGGAGTGATTTTGCTTGTATATGTTTATTTTTTAGTTTTTCTTGCTTCAAAGAACATCGTGACCATTTTTACTGTTGTACTTTTTAATTATTACTATTTTTAGTTTGTTAATCAGCTTGGAAATGTCTGACCACTATAGTGCCATCCAACCTCAGCGGGTGAATGTGAAGATTGTAAAGCCATATTTACACTGTGATATATCTAATACATTGTAAAAGATTTTAAAAAAAGAAAGAAAGAAAAAAAATCTTGCCAAAAACAAAGTGCCTGATCATTTATCATACTTGTGTACAGTACTGTGCAAAAGTTAATGTGAAACAAGTGACTTAATATCATTTAATGATCTGACAGTAATGGGTCAAAGATATAAAGACAAATATTTTGAATTGGATCACAACACAAGTGAGAGCATTTACCCATGAACTGTAAGATCTTTACGTTAGGTCCTAAAGAGAATTCATTCATCATTGAGAGACCATTCAGTGCCTTGGCAATATGTATTTGTAAAGGTATTTTTGTACACCTTTTGTACGTTCTTTGTTCATAACATTTTCCCCTGTCTTTTGCACAGTACTGTTGCTTTCAGTCTTTCCTTTTGTTTAAACTGAAGCGCACATGAAAGCTGTGCGTATCTCAGGACTGAACCCAGAACTCGGATGCTATGCTTTACTAAAACACACCGATTCAGTAATTACTTGCAGACACTTTTACGGGGCACTTTGTCCTGTGTCAAACCTGTGTATTGTACATTTTATATGTGTTGTTGTGGACATGTGAGGAGCTATTAAAGATTGTTCTTTTGTATTTCTATTATGCTTTTCTCATTACTTCTCCCAGAGAGGTGTTGTTTGACCATTTCTGTTGTTGTTGTTGTGATAAGAGGCAGAGTTTTAAATGATAAAACCACAGTGGAGATGTCACAATGGCCTTTATGCTCAGTTTCGTCGCAGCAATGTTTACATAGAAACTGTATTTTTTTATTTTAAATTTACTGCACTGTAAAATAGTGTGGGTCAATCACATTTCATTTTTTTTTTTTTTTTACTTTTTCTTTGTCTGTAAGCTATTACATTCTATTAATTTTGACATAGCTTGGGGGATGTTAATGGACCAAATATAAGAAAACATAATTTTGATAGTTAAAGAGATTCTGTCATTTATTTATAAAAGGGTTTGTTGGGAATAGTTTAAAATGTATGCACAATACGATGTGAGACAATCCGACCTCTTCTTTTTCAAATGGTTGTTAGTCATGGGAATTTGAGCAGCACCTTCTCACTCCCAGCCTATTCATTCACTCGCTCATCCGCACATCGCAGGAACGCGCTAGATAAAGTCCCAACATTTTAGTTCAGTTTGAAATACACAGAAGTAAAAGATAAGAGAGCGATAGAAAGAGACAGTATACGGAGAGATTTGCTGTCAGTCTCTAGGTGCTGTTAATGCATGTTCTGGGAATAAGGCGACTGGTGAAGGAGAGGAGCAGGAAGTGCCCTCTTGACCAGTGTGTGTCCGTGGGCGGATGCGCAGTGTGTTTGTGCTCACAGTCAGATACCAGAGCAGGAGCAGAGTGGAGGCCCAGCGGGGTGGACCTCAGCTATTGTCTCACCATAAAAAAAAAAACTGTTAAAAAAAAAAAAAAAAGGGTCCATTCACAAAACAACCCATATCTCGTCTTTTTCCTTCCCTTCTGTCCACTGTGGGATTACACCTCTGTTCAGGATCACACTCCTCTGACACGGCGAGGAAGCTATTGAAACATTCTGTGACACACTGAGGATGTTCGGAGTTTTATTACTCTTTGCAGTATTACAGTTTATTCAGTCTGTGTTTGTACTAAGTGCGCTGAACAGTATCTACAAGCTTTTTTGTAATGACTGTCTATGCATATTGTCCAGTGAAGCCATTTGGGAGAAAAGCATTGATGTCAGTATTTTTACTTTAACTTTTTGTTTTGTTTTTGCTCCCATGTCATTAAATATAATAGAGCAAGCCCAAAACTACCTTGTGTAAAACCATTATTCTGCTACATAAAAATCAGTGTATTGAATTTTAATACTAGTCCACATCCAGTGTTCTGCTCCTCTCAGTTCAGTAGTTCAGCGTTGCCTCACGCAGCTCTCCTCACCTCAGTCCCTCTCCATTTCACTGCCTCCCTCTGTCAGGATCCACTTACACTCGGCTGCTTTTCAGGCTGAAAAAGGCAGTTGTCTCGAGTGTTTGTGAGGAGACCATAGCTTTCCTTTAACCTCTGAGCGCAAAGTAATGAGCAGAGCCAATAACCAATCAAAAGACAACGTTGACGACATACAAAAAATGTGTCTTTTAAACGTGTGATTGCAAAACTGAGCCAAACCTTGCATGCATCACTCTCATCTTACTTTTGCCATCCTTGGGTTCTTGAGGAGTAATTATATATTTTAAACTTCACTGTTAAATAATATCCAGTGAATGGACACAGACACAAGCATGGTTAAACTTAGCTTGGCTCTCTCTCTCACACACACACACACACACACACACACACACACATCCATGTAATCGTTATTGTAGGACGTCTTAATCAGAATGTGAGTTGAACGCTTGCAGGGCACAGTAAGATGTCGACGCAGCAGCTCGAGGCCCGGTGCAAGGCGGACGAGCAAACTAACAAGCTTCTACTTTGGGTTTTTGAATCAGATCCTGTGGTGGAATTGATTGTGACGCTCGTGATGTAAGGATTACTGTGACGAGGGATGGAGAGCGTTGTCGTCTCTTTGCGGTTCGAGAGCTCCGAAAGTTTACAGAAGGACAGACAGACAGACAGTGGCAGGGGATGAAAAGAAATGAAAAAAAAAAAAAAGATTTGAAATGGAAAGTAAATGTCTTTTCAACCAAACTCCTTCATAAGCGTGGCGATTTTATGGTTTACAAGGCCTTACTTCAAAGTGCCATATACAAATAATAAAGCAATACAATAAAGCCAAAAGTACTTTTTACACTTTTCTATCCATATTATTTTTTTTTGCTTTGGTGAAATGAATGTATTTATTGCATGTCAAAATTGTTTCATAGTTCATTTGTACATTTCTTGTATTGTAATGTAATGACTTTTTTTTTTTAAAGCAAAATATAAATTTCACTTAATGACAACGCCTTAACAGAATCATGTCGATAAGGCTTTTATGTTTAAAAAGCTAATGTGAAATGTTTTTGTTTGTTTCTATATTCAAAATCAACTTGGCAATAAAAGTAAATTGAATACCATACTGAGTCAGCTTGTTGATGTGTCTTCTTCAAGAACATACTAACTTACTCCACACGTGACTGTGATTAGCGCTGGAGCTATGAATGTTAAAGCACTTGACGCTTTTATTGTGCATGATATGAGGTTCACATTAAAACGAAATGCTGAAACAAAACACCAGGAGGAAAGCCGTTTCACTGCAACGTCAACCGCAACTTTCACTTTCCGATAATACGTCCAAGCTCCCATAGGCCGGACACGAGAGTGGCTCATCGACGAGCGAGAATTTCAAATGAATCTCATACATCACATACAGTCCATATGCAACAGGGAGCGAATCCATTACTCTTGTCAGCGGCAGCCAACACAGCCAGGCCGCATTCACGCACTGCCCCTGAACGCACCTTATTCACAGCAACACAAAAATCACACTGATGTCCAGATGTCTCAAACACATAGACGAATTAGGCATTGGACATATTAGCATTTCTCCTTACAGGTGTCCACGCACATAAGCATACTGCACTTTCTAGAATACTTGAAGGCATCATCCGCTTTATGTTGATTAAAACCTTTCCACACCCATACGAAGAAAAGGAAAACAAAAGTTGAGATGCTGTTTAAAATGGAAATGAAAACATACCACAGTTGGCTCTGACATTTTGATTTGAATGGCACAGTATAGCGTTACATCTCACACACGTACTGGGACATAGTTTCTTAAGGCAACTAAGTAAAGCATTTGAACTATTCTTATTGACGACATTAAAATGAACAATTGAGAAGAACTTCATGAAATCGTTCGACGTGTTGGTGCCATTCAATTCAACAGAAACGCTGCTTATGTTAAAGTGTTTCGCTTAAAGTTTCAGCTGTCATACCCTGTGTCCCCATTGACTCGGTTGCCATGGAGATCGGCAGGCCGCTGTAGGCGTGAGTCATGCCCGGATGCTACCTGCAGGTACAGTGAGGACAACACTGACGGCAGAAACATCCCATTATTGATTCTCGAACTGCCGCAAAGTGAAAGAAACGTGAGGATGTACCTAGCTTCACGAGGAGTTGACTGCTGTTTTAATTGTTTTAGCTGGCCCACCGTAGCATTAGTTATGTTTAGATGATACACAATTAAGATGGCTTAAAAAAACAATAGATTTAGGATATTAAGTGGCGTTTACAAAGGAAACAATGCTCGATTCTCAAAATATGTCAACCAGTCTGGAAAAAGACATACATTGGCATTATTAAATGTCATGCTTTTCTCAAGGGATGGCTTCAGTCCCGCATTTCAGCCTGATAACATCATTAACCAAAACAGAAAATGCAGGCTGTTTATTTCATGGTTTAGCGTCCGTTATTGAATCTCCTTCAGGGGCAGCGGGGGGACAGCCGTGTCCCGGCAGGCCCTGCTGCCCCCCTGCCCTCACAGATCAAATGGCAAAGGTCTTTGGTGTTTGGCGTCAGGAGTTGGCCGACATTATGACAATGTAAAAGAAAACGCTCTACTACATGCCTTTATATCTAAGACATTTATTTTAATATATTTCCCTGTATAAAGACAATTTTACGAAGAATTCATTTTAAAGTGACAACCCATTTCATCCACGTGTTCAAACGCCGGATGTTCCTTCCAGCGAAAAGCAGTAATTTACACAAGAGTGCTATTTTCATTGTTTGTGTCATGAAGAAAACAAAGCCACTGTTCATTCAGCATCTGCGGAGAAGCTGAAAGGTCACCAGCTTGGACTTTTAGAGAAGAAGTCTGTCGCACGTGATTCATCCATTTCCAGACGAGTCTGTTGAGTACGAGGTGTTTAATTTCCTGTTTCGGTTTTTACTTCATAACTGTTCATAGCTGTTTGAAGATGCAGAAAGGTGCAGTTATCTGTCAGTCACACCTCCACTGGTCAACAAGAACACTAGACAATTTTGAAAGTTAGGATGCAAACAATGAAGGAATCTCTGCAGTCGTGGAGTTATTCTGAAATACATTTGTGGGGTTCAAAGAGGAGGGAAAAGCATGTTTGATGTGGTCTGTCTTCCCTAGGGATGTGCTCATCATTCTGTGCCATTGGCCTCCCTGATCAATTGTCACACCAACGCATTTATGCAAGCGGGCGTAGGTGAAGTGCCTTGCCCATGGGACAAAAACAGCAATGCTTTTGAGCTCATTAAGCTTAATCTTATTAGCAACTGGGAGCGTGTTTGTTATGATTTATGACCAAAGACAGGAAACAAAATGCTTTTCTTGACAGTAAAGATGGAGAACTGTCTACAAGGGCATGATGGGAGCTGTGGGTGGGAGCCTGATTTGACCCCCGGGCCATGCACCCATTGATGATCACTGCCTTATTAGCGTTAAGAGTGAACAAAGGGATGAACTTGCCTTGAATTTCACCTCTCTGTGTCATGTTCTTATCCTCCTCTCCTCTCCCCTTGGCCGATCCCACCCCTGCTACATTTCATGGCTCGAACTCCCACTGAATGGAAAACAGCTGGACCAGGGCCTGCCCAAAGCACATTATGCCCAAGTTTTCAATGAATTCCCATCTCCCCTCACCCCCACCAAACCACCCTCCTCTCCCCCTCCGCTCCTCTGTCCAGTGCTCCGCTCCCCTGCTCCCTGTCCTCGTTTAAGGTGGGGCCGTGCAGCTGAAACAAAAGAAAAACATCTTGTATGAGAACATGCTCCTCACCCACATATGGTACTCTCCTTTCTTTTCTGTGAATTTCTTTCCCAACCCAACTCCCTGGTGATCGGCCGCTGTTATGGCTGGTTCTGCACTTGACAGCTCTGAAAAACGCAGAGATATAAAGCAGCTGACTTATGCACACAGGTATTCGTACAGTTAAGTAATGTGTCGGGCTTATTTCGCCGCGATACTCAAGTGTAGGCAGACGGCGGGGTCAGCAGAGGTCAGTCGCGCAAGAAGACAAAAACATTTTGAAAGGCACAAGTTGGACTTGTGAGAGCCAAGGCAGTGAGAGGTGAGGTGCTTTCTCATAAAAGGCTCTCGAGCTGCAGTAATGACAGCAAACAGTGATAAGAAACATAGATATGAGCCTGAAGTGCGGGTCCAAAGAGGTAAAAAGAACAGTTCTGGGCAAGCTCATATGAAACGCATACATATTGGTCTGTGTAGATTATTACATAGTTTATGCTCTTCGCCATTCTCTTTGTGCCATTAAACCAAACTAAAGCAGTGGGTGTCTTTGCGGCCTTGAACAAGACACTCCACGTAAACTACACTATGCAAATGCAAGAATGAGGTCATTGGTGGACACTGTACATTGCTGCAGATTGACAGACACTCCTCTTTCAGTCAGCCCCAGGGCAGAATAGAACGAGGAAACTTACCACCAAGTGAAAAGTGAATAAATAATACCATATATATATTAGAATATCCAGATAGTGTTACATAAACCCAATGCATTATTATTTTTGCAATAAGAAGCAGAGCCAAGGCATCATTTTGTGCAAGGCAACTAGGCAAGATTCATCATCGTTCAGTGCGAGTTAAATCACCTTTTGGAACAGTCTTCTGCATTTTATAGTTGGTTTGGTGCAGAGGAAGTGTTGCTCTGAAGCGATGGTGTGATAACCTGGTGCGCTCTGTGGGTATCACACCAGTGTGTGTGTGCCAGTGCAATTTCCTGCAGCCAATTGACTAACATGTGGGCACCTGCCCTGACTAATCCGCCCATCCTGTTCCTCTGCGCTTACATAATGCACAGTTTAGGCTCTTCTACTGCATTCATTATATTGGGTGGACTCCGCAATTTTCATTTGTCTATTGATATTCATAATTGAAAAGCGTTATTTCATAATGCGTTGATACTGAGCCCGCCAACTCCAGTCTGTTTGACTGGAAAAAAAATCTATGTTTGCACTTTGGGGGACATTCGAACAAAACAAAAAACATACAAAAACACACACATTTATTACAGTTTAATATGCTTGGTCTAGATTTTTGCCCTTTTGCCAGTGAGAAGTTAACATTGTAGTAAGGATAGTAATTACCAGGAGCAGCTTTTTCTGTATTTTAAATAATAGGGTTATTAAAAGCAGCGGGTTTAGGTAGTTCATGAATTAGTCATTCACTGATGCTGGAAGCACCACACAATAAAATGAGAAGGGACTTTACATCATAAATTTCAGCCCTGATGAGGAGTGCAGAGGCCATGCAAGCCTGGACAGAGCTGCTTGGCCACACATTCACACCACAACCCCAAGACTACAGGTAATAATGAGATCTTTATCTGCGAGGGGAAACTGGAAGGCAGACTTTATAGCGCTCAAGGCCTGCAGGGAGAAGTCTGACAAGCTAATGAGCTGGCATCCTAACAACTGCAGTTCAGAAGGTGATCTACTAAAGTGTGAGCAAGGAGATGACTTTTGAGTTAACAGGAATGACTTAATCTCAGGTGCTGGAACAGGGTTATTTGCTATGAAAGACACAATGTGAGAAGGCTCCAAAACTACTGATGCTACTGTGTTTGGTAAGCCCCCCACCCCCTCCTCTCTTCTAGGTGAATATAATGACAAAAGGAAGTCAGTGAACTATTGAGTACAGGGTGTCCGTTGTCTTTAGAGTGTGGAGTTACCCACTTAAAAGCAAGCCATTAGTAAGTTTGACAGGGGTAATACATTTCAATGTACTTCATCACTTTCACTTTGAGTGTGTGCGCGGTTGGAAAAAAAAGGCAGAAAATTAGTCATCAGTCAGTGGCGAGAAGGGTCATGAAAAGGTGTGAAAGGTAACGATTGTTGAACAGATAAGGAACCCT
Organism: Proterorhinus semilunaris; assembly: GCA_021464625.1. Lineage (NCBI taxonomy): Eukaryota > Metazoa > Chordata > Actinopteri > Gobiiformes > Gobiidae > Proterorhinus > Proterorhinus semilunaris. The sequence continues at coordinate 17,842,810 of CM038354.1, read as the reverse complement.
AATAATCTGATCACAGTTCATCAAGTAAACAGACTTCTGATTTGAGATAATGAAAGATCAAAGCCCATATATGTTGTTTCCATTTCAAGATTATACAGCAAATGTTTGTCCTATAGTGCTCAGAAGATTTCACACTCTTTTTTTTTCACCACATGCCACTCCAGCCTTCTCCATTTGTGCTTGTTTAGGTTCAAAGCATTGAATAATCTGGTTTGTGGCGCTAACCAAGCATGCAATAGACATATTGTGTTTTTCTACAAAGAGACTACTCAACATGAACAAAGCTGATCACTATTTGGTCCTGATATGGTAGGTCGTCTTATAACCAGAACGTTGATAGTTTGAATCCCAGCTCTCGCAGGCACAAACAGTTGTTGTGTCTACTTCACACGCTGCCATTGCAAATGTAGCGAGTCAGTGGTTGGTGGTGGTTCAGACTGGCGCTTCTGTCAGTCCCCACACTAGTAGCATACCACCACTTCTGCATTTGGGTCAAAACGTTCACTGTCTGTATAAGATAATATATAAAGGGTTTAAAAGAGGAAGCGATAGCAGACATACAGTAGGATGTTAAATATGGGTATTAGCCCTATATTTGCTACTGCATGAAAGCAGAAGTGCCTTGGCGGAGGTCTTTCTTGTGTCTACAGTTTCACTGCTCTTCTGCACATGTGGCCCTGGGAGGTTATTGTCTGTTTGGGGATTTTAGAAGACAACATGTGTGTCATCCATCTGTAGATTAGGAGCCCATTAGTCCCAGTGGTTGGCCGGCTGTTTACAGTAAGAATAAACAGAGTGAGAGAAAGATGAGCTGACGTCTTCGGACTTCATCTTGAGTCTCCTGATAAAGCGCTTCATGTCTGGACAGTGCCACATGTGTATATGAATTTAAGTGTGTGTCTATGTGGACTTTTGTCATGTCTCTAGTGCGGGGCGGTGTGTGTTGCTCTCATGCGCTCCACTGGCATCGCTCTGGCTTCGTGTGCCAGCTGCAGCGTGTCCAGGCTCTGCTCCTCCTTCTCCCTGGGCTTGTCTTTCATTCCCACGATCACATTCTCAGTCATAAGCACAGTGTCACCATAAGCTGTAAATATAGCTAATGGCTCCAACATTAAGAATAGCTGTAATGTACAGCGCCTCTCGAAAGTACTAATACACCTTGAACTTTTGCACATTAAACATGACAAATATGTTGTCATGTTTACAACCATAAACATTAAGATTTTATTTTGAATTTTTAGTAAAAGTTCACACACAAGTAACCGACAACTGTGAAGTGAAAGCAAAATGATAAATGATTCTGTTATTTTTCAAAAAAATAGAAAAGTGAAAAGTGGGGTGTGCACAAGTATTCATACATGTTCATTTTTCTGAGTGCATTAAATTGCCTTTATAACATTCCTAATAACTGCAGAATGTTCACACCTTGCCCTAACCTGTGCGTAATCTACTCTCAGTATAATTCCAGCTGTTCTGTGAGGGCCTCAAAGCTATGGTCAGAGTGTATTGGTCATTAAACAACATCATGAAGGCCAAGGTGCACACCAGAGAGGTCAGGGATAAAGCTGTGGAGAAGTTTAAAGCAGCGTTAAGTTATACAAAGATTTCCCAAGAGCATGCGGAGCACTGTTCAATCCATCATTCGTAAATGGAAACAACACCACTGCGAACTTACCAAGACACGGGCGTCCACCTAAACAAACAGACCGAACAAGGAGAGCACTGGTAAGAAATGCAACCAAGTGCCCCAAGATAACTCTGGAGGAGCTGGGACGTCCTGCCGCTGAGCTGGGGGAATCTGTACATGGGACAACTATAAGTCGTACTCTACACAAATCTGGCCTTCATGGACGAGTGGCAAGAAGAAAGCCATTATTGAAAGGAGGCCATAAGAAATCCCGTTTCAAGTTTGCTTAGGACTACTCCTTTTGAGCATTATTTTACTGCAATGATGTAACAATGCAATTTATGTTTTATAAAGTGCTCAAATAAACAAACTAAACTAAGTTTGCTAGAAGTCATATGGAGGACACAACTACCATGTGGAAGAAGGTGTTTTGGTCAGATGAGACAAAAATTTAACTTTTTGGCCCAAATGCAAAACGTTATGTATGGAGCAAACCTAACACTGCTCATCGTCCTGAGTGCACCATCCCCAGTGTCAAATATGGTGGGGGGAGCATCCTGCTATGGGGCTGCTTTTCCTCTGCGGGGACTGGGAAGATTGTAAGAATAGGAAGATGGATGGAGCCAAATACAGAGACATTTTGGAAGAAAACCTGCTGGAGTCAGCAAGAGAATTGAGGCTGGGGCGGAGATTCACCTTCCAGCAGGACAATGACCCTAAACACAAAGCTAAATCTGCAATGGAATGGTTTTAAAACAAACATATTAATGTGTTAGAATGGCCCAGTCAAAGTCCTGACCTAAATCCTATTGAAAATCTGTGGAAAGACCTGAAAACTGCTGTTCACAAACGCTCTCCTTCTAATTTAACAGAGCTTGAGTTGTTTTGTAAAGAGGAATGGGCTAAAATGTCAGTCTCTAGATATGCAAATCTTGTAGTCATACCCCACAAGACTTGCTGCTGTTATTGCAGCAAAAGGGGGTTCCACAAAGTATTTAGTCATGCTGTATGAATACTTGTGCATGGTTGTAAACACAACAAAATGTGCAAAAGTTCAAGGTGTATTAGTACTTTCGAGAGGCACTGTATGTGGCCACGGCATAAAACTGAATCATGTTTTTGTGTTGAGAAAGTACAAGCAAAGTCAAATAGGAGACTTTGTGAATGTGTATGCGTCATATGCATTCCACCTGAGAACTGATGGGATTTTTTATATCTTTATGCGAGCGCTTGCCTAAATAAAACTATATTCGTGTTATGTTATTATCTGTATATGTTTATGGTACACGCTTGTTGCTGTTCAGTGTTTATATAGCTGTAGATGTAATAGTGTTCATGGAATTATATTGCTGTACCTTCATTGCGTTTTGTTGCCACATCTCAGTCTGCCTCAATGCAGCTGGACACCTTGGTCAGTAAGAACAAATGATGGACTCTAACAGTAAAAATAATTATGACTCATGTTACTCACAAGAGGGAAAAATATACTGGTTGTTTAGTTCTTTAGGCCTTAAAAAAGTGTGAGTGTTGATGCTGCTTGAAGAAAGATGAGGTGAATGACCCGATTCAATACTTTAGACCCAGCTGTGCTATATTGACACCACTGGGACTGAGTGCGCATCTTCAGCCAAATTCTGCCCCAGTTTATTGGCAGCGGCCCGACTGTCTGTGCTCAAAGTCACGTCGCGAGGAGAGAGACAGCCAGAGGAGAGGGCTTTCGGAGGGAGGCGGAGGCTTCAGGGGGCACAGGGAGCAGGACACAGGAAGTGGAGAAAGATGAAGAACCGGGCGGAAAGACAATGTGATGCACAGAGGGGAGGCGGCGGGGGAGAGGGGAGGCTGAGGAGGAATGCTGGAGGTTCAGGGGAAAGGCAGCGGGGAGAAGGCAGGGCGTGTGCATCTGGCATTAGGGTCCAGGGAAAGATAGCGTGGGTGAAGGCTGGCCGGACATGTGTGTTTGTGTTTGATTGAAGAGGGATGTGAGACCAAGACCACTCACTGGCCCGAGCCCCGCTGGAACACTGCCACGGAGAGATGGACACTGACTCACAGACATGTTAAACTAAACATTAGGATCAAGATTAGCTTCTTTTTGTTCAGTCATGGTTTGCCATAAATCCAAAAACAGCATCGCACACTCATAAGCCAATGTCCAAATTTTAATGATAGTAATTACGTTTCGGCATTAGCCTTCATCAGATCTTTCTTTTTTCTTCTTTGAACCAAAGTGTATGTAGTTTGCCACCAGAGCAACATGATTGTTTAGAACCATACTAACATTTTCTCATAGAAAAACGTGGCTTTGCTGCATGTTGCTGCGATGTGCTTGCTTCAGTGTTGTGAGTTTGAGTCACTGTTAATTTACTAAATAAATATCACTTCATTTCAGTCATGACTCAAAGTTTTCCTTTAGAAATGTATTTCCAAATCCCCTCTTTAAATCAGGCGTCCAGCTATTCTTGAATTTGAAACAGTACCTTTTAGCACATCTAAAGGCCTTACACTCAATATATATTAAACATGTTCAGCTTCAACAATCAATAACTGCAATGCTGTTGAGTGCACTGCAAATATACTGCTGCTCTGAAAAGTGACACAGGAACAGAGCATTGTGCATTTTGACGAACACTATCAGTGGTCGGTTTTTATCCAGACACTTGAGGAAAAATGACATGCTTCAAGGTCGCAGCCACACAGGAAAACAGGATGGACCTAGGTCACCTCCATGACTTGTGTTTGTGTCCCGATGTAGACAAGTTTGCCCTAAGAGCGTGGCAGCAGGATGGGTCCCTGATAGACACATGCAGTGACGCAGGCTGTCTATGAAGTCAGAAAACGACTTACATAACTCCATGAATAAATAGGTCAGTCAGAGTTGGTGCGACTGCTGCAAACGTGTCTGCTGACAGGGGCTGACTTCCTGTTCGCTGATGTCAAAGTCATAATGGCATTACTTCGGTGCCAAGCATCGAGTCTGAGAGCTACTTCCTGTCTGCCACAGCACGGTGTCGGTATCGCCGAGACGCCATGTTGGAAAGCGCTCGATATTCTTAGTATTCAGCTCTTCCTTATGGGACTCCAGAGGCCAGACGTGCACACACCTTTGGGGAGAGGCATTGGCACAGGGAGGAACGAGGAGGGGATTGAAGGGGAGGGGGGGGCGAGGGCCATTGTTTCAACCTGGAAGCCACAAGTGTTGGGAAGGGAGTGGAAATGTCAAACGGTGGCTAAATTTAGAGCACTACTGCACAAAAATTCTAAATATTCGTACGTGGTTCACATCTGCTCACGTATACACTTTGTGACTTCATTCACTTTAAAAAGGATTGCATCATTCAGCAACAAGGCTCGAAAAGGCTTTACTATAAAGCGCAGCCTGACCCAACCACCATGAAACTCACAACAGGTAGGCCCAGAAACCAGACCTAACTGAAAAAAAAAAACCATATCGGATCTGCACTGCACATAAGAGTATCAACACATTGTGGTAAATGTAATCATCTCTCTTGAAACAGATTCATATTTGAATGTTACTGTGCAGACACGTTCTCGATTAGCAGTGCACAAACGGTTAAATCTGTATGTACTCATTTTTTTTTTGGGGTCATTTGCTGCCGATTGTGCAGTCCTGACCTACTGCAGGGGACCCACAAACACGCTGGTCACAACGCACTTCCTCTCAGACTGTGGCACCCCGTCCAGAGTGCACGGGTCCTGTTGTCCCCCAAAGTTTAACTCCTTGGTAAGTGTGACTTGAACAGCGTTACCCACCTGTGGTTTAAATTTCAAAGCATATAATGTGGTTATGCTCCTTGCCATCTCCATCACAGGAAGGGCATCTAAAACACAAATCACCATGATAACTGGTTTGCAACAGCAATCTCATAAAGGAAGGAAGCCAACTTTTTAAGGTTGTGCATGCTGTGTAGAAGCATATCAGTGTGTGTGTGTTTTTATCGGGTTAAAAAAATCCCTTCGACTGGAATGGGACGTTTTGTGCTGCATTTCATTAGGTCAGAGTTAAAAATGAATTCATAAATGACTTACAACAGGCGTAGGTCAAACAAGGATCAGTGTCATCTTCAGCATAGTTGTATCTTGTATCTAATGTTTTTTTTTTTTTTTTGTAAAAGTGTGTGGGTAGTTTTCCCCTTCGCCCAGTCAAAATGTGTGGCCACAAGCAGCATCTGGATTACTCTTTAGTGGGCTGATGATGAGACTAACGCTGTAAGGCGAATCTCTGAGAAAGTACGTGTTCCCCGTGTTTCCGCTCATGTCACTATATTGTGATATCAGTAGGAGGTGTGAGGGCGTGGTGGGACCAAAGGGGTCTGGGGTCTGTCTCACACACTGGCAGAGAGGTCATGACTGCGATTGGGAAACATCTGCAGGATCTCAGAAAAACAACCTCGAGATTGTAGAGGAGTGTCTGTTTATTTGTGGATTATTATTTCGGGACAGTGCATGTTAAAGCAGTTGTCATCATTTTTTTTTTTTGTAGTAGAGTAGATTGATAGATCTTTTGCCACCAACATTGTAACCCGGGCATTTATGAAAGAGAAAAACAGACAGTGTGCTCTGTTATCTGGTTTAATATTCTGTATTTTTACCAATCTCAAATGCGGAAGTAAGAGTCTATATTAGTGCATTGCTGCTTTTGGCTGCACGATTAGTTAACTTTTTAACACTCTCTCAGTCTGAGCTGACACACGCATCTAATAGCGAGAAACGCCTTTAGGCTGCAGAGATTTTACTCAACTATAACTTGGACTTTCAATTGAGAGGATGAAATGAGATCGAGTGCGTCTTTACGGAACACACGTGCGACACACCACGCCCAATCGTACCCATGACTAATTTCCATCAGTCCCTGAACTACATACAGTCACACACACACAAGCACACACACACACACACACACACACACACACACACACACACACACACACATTCAGAGGCCTATTGTACATGTTTTAGTGGTATAGTAAAAGTGAAACGCCTAGAGGAAACCTACGCATGCAAAATCCACCAATTCTGACTCAAAGGTTGGGCTTGTTTTGAGTCAGAAGGTGCATTGACCCTTTATTTAACCTAAGACATATCATGGGGAAGATAGTAGAGTTCCTTTATCCAGAGATTAAAACGCATCAACATTTTACAAATCAAATTAATGCAGCTCACGTGAATAACATATGACACATTTATTTAAGACCATATCATTGGTTGGCAAAGACTAGCATGGAAGGAGAAGAATTATTGAGACCCACTTCTCATTACAAAAACTTATGTATAGGTTTGGCACATTATACATTACAGTGAAAACAAACTATAAGAGCATGGATAGTGAATTCAAAACCACAGAGGGCCTTAATGTGCTTATGTGAACGTGCATATATTAGTGCGTGTGTGTGTGTGTGTGTTTTGAGACGGGGTGACAGAGGCGTGTAATCAGAACCAAATGCAGGGGAGTGTGAGCGCATGGTTTGTCTCCCCCATCTCTAATCACAGCCCCCCGGAGTACAGTGCGAGACTCTGGGCTTAGAGCGCTGAGCTGCCCCATAAATCTGCTCTGCCCACTGAGTAACCTGGACACATGCACTCTCCGCTAACCCACCGCGAACCTGCTGAATGTTTCAGAGTAATGGTGTTTTATACCAGAGTTTTATGGACATGTGGTTGTTTATAAAGGCTGAAATATGTAGGTACGGTATCGAGTGTATAATAATCTGGCCACGAGCGATCACAAGCCAATGTGCTCTTTGTGTCAGTTCCAAGCCTGGATAAAGGAAATGGGCTGAATGCGGAGAGGAATCAACAATTAACATTATGTAAAAAAATATTATTACGTATTGTGGCGACAACTGGTTTGATTTGACTTAAGAAATAGATCATACACTTGTGTTGAAAATGGGGCTCTTATATGTGACTAAATGGATGTTTTTTTGCACAGTAAGGCTCAACAGGCTTAGGCTTATACTGTAATGCAGTAGTCAGTTTATAACGTTTTCCCGCATCATTGTGAGGTAGAGGTTGAGGAAAACATTGATGTGTTTTGAATAAAGCCTATAGGCATATTAAATGGAGGTTTTTCTACTAGTTTACTTTGAACTTGTTCTATTTTTTTGTGTGATTCATGATACAGGAACATACATACACTAAAAGGGTATTGCCAATATGACAAATGGAAAGCAGCCCTAGGCATCAGCTGATGTGTAATATGGATAATGCCTTATATCTGATCTGAGTAGGTGGTCCATGATGATGAAGCCAGACTCGATCTACAGAAATAATGGACGCAACACAATCCTCTCACAGATTTACCACTCGAATTATACATTCCATTCCTATCTCATGTCCTCTCTTTCCATGGCTTCATTCTCACAGTTTCAATAGTTATTCCCTGCAGGAGGTGCTGGCCTCTCCCTGTCCTCCTTCACTCCTGCCTCCTCTCTCTGCATCCCACATCTGGCCCGGCAGCTGCGGCTGGCCTGGGTTCATGGAAGAAGAAGGTGTATAAAGAGGTGGGGGCCATCAGTGCTGCTTTTGGGGCAGGCTATCAATTGCAAAGCCCAGGGCACTGTAAAAGAAAAAACAAAAGAGTATAGAATCTCTTTTCGATTTCTTCTCAGTCAATCTATCACAGAGTGTCCCAGTGCAGTATTAAACTCTATTAAAGCAGCAGCGGTGGGACAGGGGAGTAATGGAGAAAGGGTTCTGGGGGCTGAACCAGAGGAAGAGGAGCAGAGGTGCAAAGCGAGGGCAAAAATTTCAATATCTGATTTCCACATCTTAAATGCATTCATTTGTCTCACCCTGGGGGCTCCTTTTGAGACGGGAGAGAAGAAGCAGAGAGGATGGAGAGGGCGAGGGCACATACTGCATGACATTTTCATTGTGGAATCTGACTTGTATTGTTTCTGTGGTCAAGCGCACTGCCCAGAGATTCCACATGCCATCGTGGCCACACAGGCGCGGCGCTGCTAAACGCTCACAGATGGCATTACGCACTTGTGCACTTGGTTCTCGTCAGGCTTTGATGACTTTTTCTGCTATATGCCAGCCCCCCAGATGATTTACCATTCAACTGCCTCAGTTTTTGCAGGAACATTCCTCAAGGTCGCACCAGCTATACAGCTTTTGACTCTTGATGCCAGTTTCTCTTTTTCGCACTCGCCCTAAAGTTCATGACCAGAGTTCAAGTTGGGACGAGAGTGGCTTTCTGGAAAGGGGTGAGAGTCACCGTTCACCGTGGGCTCACGTGATTCACAGCATATGGTAAGTCGCGCTAAGAGTTAAAACGTGGGGGAGCGTAAAAAAAAAAGGGAAACTTCATTTTGAGCTCTTTCCAGTTCATTTTATGGCCCGTTTGAGAAGAGCCAAACAAACAGAGGAGGATATGGATACATGGTTGGAGAGGTACAGAGGCCTAGGGGACAAGAATATTCACAGATAGGAAGTTGAGCAATGGGAGGGAATATGAAGCGCAGTGATTTTTTTTTTTTTTTTTGTATGAGCGCATGGGGTACTCGGGAAGGTGAAGCCGCTGTGCGCAGGAAGCCCCTGATTAGCGCTAACGAGAAGTGCAGATCGTATTAATGCAGCCCCACACCTCCTGCCTCTACCCCCCCTCTCTCTCTCTCTGGCCCGGGTTCGATCCCTGCCTTCCCCTGCTCTTGCCATCTGCACTTTCTATAGCCTCTGCCAGACGCCGTAAAGACGCAGCGCTGAGACAGACCAGAGCACTGAGGGGGGCAGACAGGGGCTCTCACTGCGCCCGGACGAGAAGTCACCGACACCGTACGGCTTGCGGACGGGGTGCATATATGAGAGCAAACATTTACACACCTAAACAAACAAGGTAAAAAAAAAACAGACGCAGGAAAATGCCCTAATTTAAATCTAAATGACTAACTCCAGGGTTTAGTCCAGGACTGTAACTGTGATGAAAACTGACCTAATTGAGATAGAGCATAGTTGGACATGTGGAAGAGGGTAAAAAGTACTGTTAAAGGACCTTTTGGATGTGCAATTGTCTTAAATAAGTCATAATTTAAACCAGGCCAAAGCAGGATGTCAGGATAATGAGTGGGCTAATAAGGCTTGCACTTTAATTGACTCTTTAGAAAAGGTACTACAAATTGAACCTTAGTGATTGGTGGCCGCCTACTGTGACATCCTCTTTATTAAATGTTCTCACAGATGGACACTCTGGGCGAGGCAGTGATATTGAGACATGGATACCCTCTGCTGTATTCTCCTGACTCCCACCCACACATAGCATGTGTTTCACATTCAGAGCGGAGATGTGCAAACCGACCACTCAGAGTGACTGGCAGCCCCGCTAAATCTCCCTCTCTCTCTACTCCGCAAAGACGTGCATTTTGAGGAGAGAGACTTTACATCAACATGACCCCTTGACCGGATGAGTTTGCAGCGATTTATACAAAAAAACTCAAGAAACACAAGAGTACACAATAGCCCTATAAGAAATACTTTCAAATACTCAAATCCATAGTTTGCCACTGCACATCCACATCAACGATGCCAGCCCTAATCCGGTTCATTTGGGTCATCTGCATCCTTGGAAAGAACTACTTTATAAATGTCCAGTGCTCATATGTGTATACATGTAAACCAGCGGGGGTCCATCCGAGTCCAGAGCCCAGTGAATGGAGGTCAGGGCGAGCGGATGGGCAGCAGACACACACACAAACAAAGCCACATAAAAGAAGCATTTAAGATAAAACAAAAGGAAGCACATGGCATTATGGAGTCCGCTACAAGAAAGTGTCAAAGAATGGACCAACGACTGCGATGAATCCTCTGGGCAGGATGGGTGTGTTTGTGTGGGCGGTGTTAGGACAGTATGGGACGGAGTGTGTGTGTGTGTGTGTGTGTGTGTGTGTGTGGTGGGGGTCTGTCTCTGTCTAGTTTACCCAGCTGGAGCGCCCTTAGCCCCCAGACAGAGCACTGATGTCACCTGACGTACCCTCCCCAACTCCCCTATTTCCTGTCCCCGTTGGCGTGATGTCACTGGCCGCCCCGGGATGTCACGTCCACCCCGCCCCCGTGTCCAATCGTCCGCGTTCCTTCTCTCGCACTGTCTGTCCCCTGTCTCAACTCGGTTTCAATCGCTCGGGGGTCCCTTTGTGCATTTGGGAACAGTCAATGGAGCACGTAACAAAACAAGAGACCACCCAACACATGCGCATTCACACACAAACCAGTGCGTGTTACTTTGGTCATGCAGTATTGGTCCAGATGAGCTAAATGTATCGGATTAGCAATTAGGGAGACTTAAAGATTTAAAAAGCTGTAACCTAAACCACAATCATCAGTAGATCCGGTGACCTCAGCCCCTCTGTCTGTGTACAGCTAAGAACACAAATTGTCTGCATATGGGTCCAGAATAGCAGGTGTACAAGAACTCTGCAAGAATATTCCTGAAAATAAAAAAAGAAAACCCTTAAAACTCCATTGTAAATCAGGCATGTTCATATGAGCTCAGTATCAATAGCGGGAGGAACTAAGTGACAGATTTATAGCCCAAAGTAAGCATTAAGAGACTGGTGAGTGTGTTTAACGATCAAATAATGCTGTGTAATGAGACTATAAAGGAGGATATCGTCTGTCGCATACTGTAGGTAAGCATTTTTATACCGACATCGCTGTTACTGTGTGTTTGTGCCAAAACCTGACTGATTAGAGCCAAAAAAAAAATCATTAGTGACGCAGGGAAAAAGAAAAGACAACATTTGTCCATGAAACTTTTTAATTAAAGTATTTTATTCACTTTACATTTCTTGCTGTCCTCCCTGCTCCTCTATTCTTTTTTTAATACTTGAACTAGCATAGAAAGTCCTCATCCCACTAAATCAGTATCAGAAAAAATCAATCACTCTAAGATATAAAACTACAAATAATACATGTATACAGTAAAGTAGGATGATTAAAGTGCAGTTATCTCCACACACAGAGTTCAGTAGTTTAATGGCGACATGCAAGAATAATTTCCTGCATGTCTCTCAGTGGAGCCACGTGGCAATAGCTCCTGTACCACACATGCCTCATCAACAAGGGCTCACTAGCTTCAAACACAGCAACAACTTGTGAATAAAACAGAAGATAGAACTGACCCAAATCTACATCTGAAATATTATTATCTAGTTTACACGTCCTGTGTTTACAAAAGTTGATCGAGGATTTTGACCAGCATTAATTATAGACAGGCTTATAACCCTGATTGAAAAGTGAAGTGATTTTTATTGCCATACAGACGCCATCACATTCATTTTACAGTAAAGACAATGAAGCCCACTCTGTGTCTTCCTGTGGCACCCATTCTTGCCTGGCCTGAACCCACCCTGTTCTCCAGTGGCCAGTGGCCTCAAACAAATAAACTCGCTCATGTACACAGAGCAGTCCCCTCTCTCACACTGTCCCATCAGCCCACGCGCAGTACAAACAGCGTGTGAAGTCCAGTACGGGATTGGATATCAGTGGCACACACAGACACACACGAGCGGGACTTGCTGGTCCTTGTAAAAACACACACATCCTTTCACTTTCTTTGAAGCAGGAGGAAATGCTCACACAAACATATAAACAGCAACACCAGAACAGTTACGCTCTTCCTAGGGCTGTGGTGGACCAGTTCAGAACATGATGTATCCCAGTAATTCTCCTGCTTTTGAACATAAAGTCATGAAGTCGTAGGCAAGATTTCTGGGTAGCAGGCCGATTTATTCCCCTAAAGTCAAACAATGGAGGGCCGAGCCTCCCCATAGTGACCACATTTTCAAACACTATTGTACATTATATGGACCTGAAGGGAGGGTCTGGGTTGTTCCGTAAATACATTTTTAAAGGAACATTTCAGTGTTTGTGGAGTACTTTAAAGCTGCCTTATGCTATCATTTAATGTCAGTAGGTGTGGTGCCCTCACATGGCTTCCCCCCTCGCCCACGCCCCTCACTCCCCTCCACACGCTGCCCTGATGGTGCATTCAAAGGGAGGAGAAATCTCATTAATCTTGTGTGCAACACACATTTATCAGCAGAATAAATGCAACTTTCATGCATGTCATGGACATTTGAGGAGGATTTTACCTGCATCAGAAGGTCAGTCAGATGGTTTATCAGTTCACTATCTTCTTTTTTCTTTCATAATCGAAGGTGGCGCTTCTAGTAGCGATGAAATGGATTAGCTTAGGGCAGCTTTAAAAAGTGATTCAATCACTATTTGGTGTAATTGAAGGGGAAGAGGCAGAGTGCTCACTGGAACGCCACAGTAATAGAGTGAATGCTAGTGCGATAGCAAATAAATTATATGAACCAAGTGCTCTTCAGACTCGTGGGCCAGGTAACTTTTGAGAGGAAGAGATGGAGCCGAGGCACTCTGAATAAAACAAAATAGCGTGTTTTATTTAAAGCGTCACCACCAACACGTTTCGACTCGTGGGAGTCTTCATCAGGGTACACTATTTGGTGTAATTATATTTCTCAACCTCATCTTGGGGTTTTGAAGGTCTGCTAAAATGACATATTTGGCCTCCTGTACTGACTGTGGCTTCTTGTCAGGCCACTGTGATCTACTTGAATTTTACACAGAACCACCACCAGGGTTTGCAGAGGCTATTTTGAGAGGATAGAAAGTGTATAGGGCTTCACAATACTATGTCGCCAAATTATCGTTATTGTAATATTAGGTGTCGCATCACAAGAAGCCATATTATATTGCAAAATGACTGAGGTCTTCCATCTGGCTGAGATTTACACATATTTTTCTTACATAGCCTAATACGAAGGTATGTCAACAAAAAATTGTGGAAACATGATTTTCCTTATTTAGATCTATTTTGCCTTGTTTTGTTCATTTGTGGTTTCTGTGTTTCCACACTGTATTGCTGGATACTTTTGAACGTCTATGTCATGTTTTTGTGGAGGTTCAGCGGATTTGTCTTTATTGCAGAGAGTTCATAATGGTCCTGAAGAAAGCAGCTTTTTAAAAGTAAACAAACTAGCTAGCTTATGAGCTAAAGACAATTCTTCTTCTGAAACACTAAAGAGGCATCAAGAGCCCAACACACCTGCAGCACAGTGGAGGCGTCACAAGAGGTGCTACAGGAAACAAAAAAAGGACAAACAAGGAGGTATCCAGGCAAGACCAATGGCCGCAGGTAGCACAGGTCCATGACTACGATGCAGAGGGCCACCATTAGCCAACATTGCTTCAATACCTCCATCTCCATGGAAAACAAGCTAGTTTTCCACTAGAAAGCATTGCTCCTTACACACGGTTTAAACACTTTTAAAGCCTGGTTCCTAATTATGTTAAACTTTCTACAGCTCTACAGCTTTCAAATTCTCGTATATTAATGAGGGCCTGACTTTGATTGACAGGCCGTTAGCATTTGAGCTAACGGCGCGGGTGCGGTTACGACTGAACTACACGCCCCGCGAGGGTCGAGTTGACAGTGAAGATTCTGCCCTTTTTAGGAACATGCTCGGTCGGAGCTGGGTAGGAGTCTGTAAATCCAGAATGGATCCCCGTTGGACATAGTTATTAACGTTAACTAGGCGGAGTGAGCAGACGCTGTCTGTTCTTTTTTACAGTCTCTGGGCAAGACTCGTAGCTGAGCCCAGGCCCACCTTAATGCAGCTGCTCAGGACTAACACCTGAACACAATTTCATCGTACGCTTGTACAGTACAATGACAAATAAAGCACTTACTTACTTACTTAATTACTTTGGTTCCACTTGAATGTTTTTCTCAGTATCTTTAGTATCTTTTTTATTTTTAACTAATGGTTTAGAAAAAAAAATTTTTTTTTATTGTTTTGTAGCATATTCAATACTGTCATCAAACACCTTTTTTTTCATTTTGTGCTGCCCAGCTGATTGTGATTGGCAACTCCAATCCAGTCCAATAATCATTCATACTGTACATATTAAAGTGGCCATTGAATGTACCAAAGCATACCTGTATCATTACATTGCGGTATGTCATACGTATGATCCAGCTCAGCTCTACCTAATTGTCTGCTTGTTTTCTCTGGCGGCCCGCTGCTTCCGTTCCCAGGCTGGGAGGTGGGTTTCGGGCCTGAGCGGAGCATACTTTCCAGCTCCGAGGGCGGACCAGAGCCAGCCGCAGTTCCTCATGTAAGCGCCCCGGCAGGAAACACTCCGAGCTCCACAGCTGCCCAAAACTAGTGACACTCTCCTGGCCCCACCGTCAGCCACGAGCAGGGATGAGTGGAGCAAAAGTGGAAAAGGGAGAGGATTTATGCACAAATCCACAGCTAACCAAATCTTTACTTTGGCACCGGGGTGACATTAAGGCAAAGCTTTCGCACCTTAGAAGTTGTTGATAGATCTAAAACACTGGCATCTGAGTTCATGTGAGTTCTCTATATTTAAAAGGAGAAACCAGCCACAAACATTCACTTTTGTATATAGCTGATTTTTGTTTTGGATGCATTTATCAGTTTTAGAACAGAAAGACAGATAGATACACCTGAGCATTCATCTTTTATATGCTTTAAGAACTTCCATCCCATTTCTTTTGTTGAGTGAACATGGCGGTGTGATTAGTACAAATGGCTCTCATTATGTGGTAATACTGTAATTACATGAGCTGTCACAGAGGCACCACACACCCATCAGCCTCGCAGCCACAACCTCTAAACTGGTACTACATTTATTTTTCTTCAGCTTAGTGTGAAAAAAACTTTCATTAGGTTATCCATGTTGACATGTACTTTCAGGTAAATTAACATAATGAGAGGATACAGTAAAACTACTATGTTATACGTCAAACTATAGAAGAGCTATGAGTAAATGTGTTATTTTAATTTTATTATTTTTAACTTCTTTTAAATTTGTAGATCCTGCTCTGTTTGTGTGAATGTGAGCAAGGGACTGATGAATAATTTCCTTCGGGATCAATAAAGTATTTATCTATCTATCTATCTAAATCACAGCTCATTATAAAAGTGCAACTTGTAAAACGCAGTTGACTGAATATTTAAGCTTCATGTCGCTGCAACAAAATGATTGTATTGCTGTATTCAACACCAGCACGGTTGTTGACTGGTGAAACTGAGGCCATTGTACAAAAGCAGGTTGCGCTGATTGAAGGTTTGTCTGGTATCCTCTTCTGAGCTAAGGTTAGCGAGCGTGAGTGGCCTGATCCTGATTGAATTACTTTGCAAACTCATACACTGGGTATGTGGACAGTGGACAGTCTTTTCTGTGTGCCCTCCACTCAGAGCAGGAAGCTGCCAGGCTTTTTCAGATTAGGCCTTTTCCTCTTTTTCGGCATGCACTCTCCACGACCTCGTGTCCCATAACCTTCCTCCCACAAGGTATGGCATAGACACCATGGACTGAAGAGTGTGCCAGCTGGCCTGGGACGCACAAACACACCACTAAATCATGATCTCTCTCTAAGTGACACTTCAATTCAAAAACAATATGGCCTTTCTTGGCACAGAGGAGGAATGCTGAACCATTCAGCAGACACAACAGTCACAAATTCATATGTCAATACTTTGTCCATATACTGCTTTGCTCCAGTACTCCGCACCTTTCCCTCCTTCAGACAAATTGAAGCAGTAATTTTTTTTTGCTTCTCACTGACTTTTACGATGTGTAATGTGAAGCACCTGTAGCCACACTGAGGCCAGACCACTGCTGTCTGTATAGAGCCACACCATGAACACACACAGACAGGTACATGCGGTTCAACAGAGGAGTAAGTGCATAATTGGCTGAAACTGGTGCAAGTGACTCATTGACAAATACAGAACTGAAGAGCATGCTCCAAAACGTCCAAACAACCAACCTGGCCTTTCTGTCTCCATACTGTGCAATACAGACTTGGTGCTGTCCTCTTCCACATTGTTTTATTCATGCATATGGTTGACAGTGCTGTGAATGCAAATCACTGGGTAACAAAAAAATATTTTTTGAAAATAGTCCAGGGTTTTCCAGCTGAATTAGACTAATTTTGATGCTCTGAGTCCGAAAAGGACCTTGGTTTTGCTCAATCAGGTCAGGATTTTTTGCTACAAAAATAAATTTTGCGTCAAAAACAAATTTCTGCGGATCATCAGCTGAGAAACCCTTGACGTTTTTTCCGTTTTCCTCAAGAAATAAAAGTTAACGTATCCAAAGTCATTCAGTTTTTATTTACTCCATCAAATTTGATAAGCAGAATTCATAATAACGTAGTCGTACGTAATCCGTAACACTATGGCTGTAAAAAAGTTGACCTGATAGAGCAAAATGCATGTGATATTCGGACTCAGAACACCAAAATTAGTCTAAATCAGTTGAGAAACCCCTGACCATTTTTTGGCTGTCAACTTGTGTAATTACTGGCTTTTACACCCGAATTACATCATTTGCTTCTGGAGCCAAATAATTTCTATGGAGTCATGAATTCAACTGAATCTACAGATTTGTACTAATAAACAATGTCGTTGTGGTGTTTTGCATTCAAAGTACATACAAAGTGTGCGCATAATGTGATACAATGTGACACAAGTGTAGCTGGAGAATATATGTACAATAGTATTGTACTGATTCATAGCTGAGACACCTTTTAACCCCTACTTTAAATGAGCTTTACCCAAATCTAAAAGCTTCTCAACTTGAGTTTACAACCTATAGGTCAGTGTAACCCCTCATTTGAAAGCTAAGACCTGCAAAACTAAAAGCTAAGATTTTTCCTTGCGTTGTTGCCACGTTGTTGTCACTTTTTTCGATGTACTTTTGACACTTTCTTGTAACTTTTTGGTTGTGTCTTTTGTTGCTTTTTTGTTGCTTTTTCATCTTTTTTGGTCCTTTTTTGTTTTTGTAACTTTTTTCTTGCTTTTTTATCACATTTGTTATTGCATTTTTGTAACTCCTTGGTTGCGTTTTAGAAAATGTTTTGTTGCATTTTTGTAACTTTTTTCATTTTTTTCGTGGCGTTTTCATCCCTGTTTATGTCTGTTTTTTTTTTTTTTATATATTTGGGTAAAGCCGAACTGGAGAAAATGAGCTTCGTTAAGGTTAGTGCACATGATAATATGTTTGTCTCCAGACAGTGCGCTCTAGCAGATAGTTTTCCCCACCTGATGAGGTCTTCTACACCACTGGTTCCTAACCTTGGGGATGGGCCTCCAACTGACTGTCAGTCTGGTCAGAGAGTCGGGTCATAAGTGATATTGTTTGAGTAAATTTCATGGGTAAAAGTCCTCAAAAACACTTCAATCAGTTTGACAATTATTTTTAAATTTTGATACATTTTGTGGGGGCCACGATTTTGGACTGTGGTGGCACGGCCTGACTACAGCATGTGCATGGGGGGCTTCAAGTAAAAAAGGTTGCGGGGCACTGTTCTACAGAGTGTGCATTGTCTGTACTATACAAACAAACAAAACACTACTTTGTGTACATTAACTGTATACCGACAAATCAGCTAAAATGCTCTGTAAGGGCATCATCACCTAACTCAAAAAAAAAGCCAGTTTGACTTAATGCTAAAGTCATTGGTACTTGCTAATAAATGAGGGTTGAGATTGCCTTTATCTGTAAGTGTGCTAATGTCTTCCATTGGGGCCACATGTTACATGTAGCAACCAGCCTCTCAGCTGCAGCATAAAAACAAGAGGTCATTACTCAGAGCACAAGCCTGTGCCCTGCACACTCAGGTCAGCTGCTTTTGATTACCTCCAGCAGCGTACTAACACTGCGCACTCTGGCCATGCTGTGTGGATACAAACTGATGCTATAGATGACCTTTTGCACCGAGGCACGCAAGGTCTTGTGAGTCTTAACACACTTAACAAGCTCAAGTTATGACACGGTCACAGCCTTGTGGTCTCCCGCTCCAATATTGTAAATAATCTATTGCTATAAAATTATGGCACATAAATGCCAAAAAATTCAACCAAGATGAGGGATTATGGCTATGGTTTCTTTGCCAATGTGTAGGAGCCATAACAAGCACAACATGTGGCCTAATTGTGTGTCTCTATGAATACAACAGAATAAAAAACCTGGGCCAATCAGTGTTTAGTCTTGATTAATAAAATAATACATCTTTTTCTTTCCCAACTTATGAATCATAACTTGTGAATTATTCTTGACTTGTATATTATATATGATTGTAGTTGTATAATAACATAGATGTGTAAATTTGCGTCTTGCAATGGAAAAGAACACCCTAAAAATCTGGTTCCAGGTGACGATGAACACCTACAAGGTGTACAACAGTTTGTATCATTTAAATCTATTTTGTTAAATCTTGTTGCCCTTTTAGCAAATACAAACCCTGTAACATTTGGTGCTTATTTTGTTCGGTACTGTTTGTAAATGATATTTCATTGGAATGTTTTCTTTCAGGAATATTAAGTCATTATTAAGATCGATGAGCAGATCATTTTGCCTCACACCTGGTCCAGGACTTTGCTGTGGGATTTCTCTGAGCTTCTGTAGTCATAGTCTTGGGTTTTAATGGTGTTAATCAAAGCCTTATTTTGATCCAGGTCCAACCCTTTGTGAAAGCGTGTTCAGTCAGCAGACCCACAGCTGGAAGGCAAAGCTGTCCATTGAAATGGAAATGAAGGATGCTTCACAGCAGTTCACACAGTGGTAATTCCCCAAATCATGTATTCATGTCAATGAAGTCCAAAAGGCGGAGGATGCCATGTCTACTAGAAGTGTGAACACATTCCTAAAAATTTTAAAGTTGTAAATATTCCTATCAAGGTGCTGGGATGTTAAAAAATACTGTTGTGGACATATTTTAGTATCATTTACTTTTTGTCTTTTTTATTCAGATTGTTTAAAATCTCAGCGAAGGCTTCTTTGTACTAGCTTTTGTGGATTTGGTGGTATTTTTTACAGAAAAGCAATAACTAAATAAATAGGATGCAAATGGCATGGTAAGTACACCAGAGGGTGTGATAAATAAGCATCACAATGTAAAATGCCTTTTGCTGTTACATAAACCAAGAGAATACTAACCACATTTCTCCGCAATGTACAGTCTTCGGGTGAAAGTTATGATAAAAGTTATGATTAGTCATACTGCCATTAAATAAATGAATACATTTGGTTGTACATTTGCCATGCTATTGCCATGCTATTACAGTGCAGTACAGTAAAAGTGCTATTATAGATTAGTTAACATATTGTAGTTTGGTACTGTTGATCAATAAGAAAAGTTTGTGTAAGCTCTCAGTTGTACAGGAGTTTTTCATCGTGGGCAAAAGTTCTTAGCACAGGTCACAGGTGAGTGACAAAAGAGACTTAAACAACAGTGTACAGATAACGGCTTAAGAACTGTCTGTAATGAGCAGAAACAACAGTCTTATTTGCAAAGTCCGATCCACGCAGATTACAGTTTAAAAGTTATTAGAGTTAAAGTCACCCCAGCGTTGCCTTTCCCTCCCTCATCCACATGCACAACATTTCTGATCAGTCTCACCGGCGGCCTGACAGCAATGCCCACCCATGTAGAGTTCTCAGCGCAAATTCATGTGTGGGTGTGCCAGTCAGCAGGCCGGGACGGGGATCAAAATATGTTGGCTGAGGGAGAGAGTTTCCTTAGGCTTCGGAGAGATTGCCTTTATGCCTGAAGAGTGTGAGCAGAGTTTCAGCTCAGGCAGACAAGCTGAATGACTGAACGCACGTCTAATCATCCATGCAAAGGTACAGTTAAGTGAGAGGTTTACATCAACGGTTGAGACAAAACATCCAGGGCACATTTCGACCCTGGCATTCTGCACCATCACGTCAATCCTTCATCAAACTCAATGGGCAAATCACATTATTTTAAAGAATCTCTAAGCAGATCTCTAAGCAGAAAATTTAACCATGCACCAATATCCCCCGTGCATTCAAACTCTAGCCACTTTTAGAGGCTAGAGTAAAAAAAAAAAAAACATCTACAATTTCATCCTCATTTGTGCTGCCAAAAGGACATTGAACTTTGTGCCAGTTCTTGCTTCATGTTTATGGGCCCAATTACTGTGACATTAAACCAGGTTCAAACATCTGCAATGCAATATTTTAAAGGCAAGTTGTACCGTGTTATTTAGTGGACATTCTTTGATTGTTTTGATCATAAACACTTGGATAGCACTTTGCCCATGGGCCTTCCGCTTCTGCAAACTGTGGTGGTATTGTTGGTATATTGTTAGTATTTTCAATAAGAGCCATGGTTTTAAGATCCTAGTCCTTGTTCTTCAAACGGGCTTTTCTTTGATTTTTATCGCTCATTTGCTATCACTGCGGCCCATTTCAGTCCAACTCATGCATTTAGAGACTTAACACAAAGGACTGGCATTAATCAAGAATAGTTTACTAGAAGGCCATGTCATTTCCAAAGACACCATCTTGCCCATATAGGAGCAGAGCGTGAGTGAACAGGTGATGCCAAGATAAAGTGTATAAAAGGAATACCATGCTAAAATGGAAAATTGACACTGTGAGCTGAGGCTTTTATACTTGTGCCCTCCAGCTAGAGAAAGGGAAGGGAGTTTGGCATTTTAACACAAAAAGTTTGGGATTTTGCTGATTTATAGGGAAAGGAAGAGAGAAAAAAAGAGTGCGGGGCAGGGAGGCGGGGTGGTGGCAGGGGGGCTTAAACATGATGCAAACCATTTGGAGAGGGGAGCGGAGGTTGCCAGCACAGCCTGCTCTGTTTAAAAGTGCAGAGGAAGTGACCGTGTATACAGCATGCCAGCAACCTCCCGTTCCCCACTGTCTTTGTCTATCTGCTCCTTCCTTTCACACACAGAAGAGGATGAGATACAGTTCTTCGCCAAGGGTTAACTGAAATATGTGGATAACGGCTAGCCTGGCTAACGCCGGACTAAAATCTTAAGTGATAATTAGTCTGGGAAGCACCAATTAATTTTCTCGTTGGAGAGGTGTGGTTTACGATTGTCCATTGCCGTTAAATGGGCGCTACGAATGTCTATCATATAGTCTGCAGGTGGCCATAGCCAATCGTATCATCGTATCAGATGACGTATGACGTTTCCGCTGTAAACGTTCGAGCTAAACTATTTAGAACACGGTCTAAAGCTTGATCAAAAGATGGCGTCGCGTCTCTGCTGCTGTCATGTTGCCATAAATTAACGTTTTTTTTGTCCCTTAACAAACTACAAGCTTCCGTATGTTGAATAGTGCGTCATCATCTTGCCGTCCCTCCTCGTCCTGTGATTGGTCCCCAAATCCATGAGAAGATTTCGGCCATGGTCCCCAGACTGCTGTGCAGTTCGAAATGATTCCAGCGCAGATCACGACAGAAATGTTATTAGTTCTTTGCTTCCTATCCACACTTAAGATAATTTGTTTGCTCCTGTTATTGGTACCACCCATTGATGTCTATTGAACTCTATTGATACAATTTATCAACAGTCATCTTTGACATCGTTGGTGTTGATACTGACCAATATAGTAGCAACTAAATAAGTTGAGATTTACTCATCTATTACTGTAAGTATATAATATTCAGCCTGCTGCCAAAGGATCATTAGTCACTGATGAGGCTTCTTGACGGGCGAAACATCAGCAACACAAAAACGACCCAGCACAGATGACGGATTTGGAACATTTGTTTGTGAAGAAGAGAGTTTTACCAACTTACACTTTTTTATGATATGCCTGCCCATGACTAGAAGATCTATATGGGGCCAAACTGAGCCTATAACTTCTACAACCTTTCATATCATCCTGAATCTTGCTGTGTGAAATCGCCTGTCAAATAAAATTCCAACTTTGGGCATGAGTGGGTTTGTTATTCTTTAGATTGTATTTCTCGGCATGACCAAGAGCCCATCACTGTTATTATCATTACTGCTATTATTACAATCTGTAGGCTGCAAGAGAATGTACCAAAGTTGAGAGAAGAAAAGGGTTCAAGAAAAATGAAGTGAAAGGTGAAAGACAGAAGGAAAAAGGGAAGAAGAGATCAGGATTTTCCCTCAACATCAACCCATGACTTATTCTGATTGTGTTCTACAGAGACCTGCTCAGGAATGGAGATTTGTTGGGACAGACGCATCAATGTCTGTGGAGGAGGGTGGTGAAAAGGTGAAGGAGAGGAAGGAGGAAGTCATGCTTTGACACAAAGACAATATGAGAAATGTATGTATTATTTAAGTCATGCAATGGCCTTGAATGGATCGTCAAACTGTACAGAAATGGAACGGTGCTCCAATACATGATAATGTAATTATGGACATTGTGTTTGATTCCATGCGCAGGAGAGCAAAAGAGGGCAAGATCTTAATCCACCTCAGGCGCCGTCTACAATAGTGTCCAGGAAAATGCAGCAGTCAAACACACGTTTTCGGTAATATTAATTCAAACCTAGATTTAACCAGGAAAAGTCTCATTGAGGTAAAAAAAAATCTCTTTTACAAGAGTGCCCTGGGAAATGTGCAGCAAGTACACAGAGGAAGACAGTTTTAATGTTTCTTTCTAAAGTAGAAGTAAGTCATTACAGACCGTTATTTGACTAAATATACACATGAGCTATAATAAGATCGTGAGTTTATCCAATAAGGGCTCAGACAGGGCTGTGACGTGACTGTTCTGCGTTCATCCTTGAAACGTGCCTGTGAAAAGATTTACATCATGGGCCTCATGATGATCCAAACCAACAACAATTATCTTTACAATATATGCCTGAGCAAAAGATATGTCACCACAAAAACGTCACACGTATCTTATATCTTGTATTGATGATGGGAGAGTGTGACCACTGTGCAAAACTTTCTTCAGCAACTCCCAAAGATTCTCAATGCGGTTAAGATCTGGACTCTGTGGTGGTCAACCCATGTGTGTAAATGATGCCTCATGCTCCCTGAACCACTCTTTCACTATGCAAGCCCGATAAATCCTGACATTGTCATCTTGGAATATGCAGGGCGACCGCCTAGGGTGCCATCTGCTGGAGGAGGCACCAAATGGTGCTTTATTTTTTTAACCCCATGAGGTCCATGCTACAACATTGCCTATTTTCCAACATCGCCATCTTTGGAACAGACAGGAATAGAGACTTTGCAAATTTACATCAGAAGTAGAGGTTCCCAAAGCGCCCAATCGCGCCTAGGGTGCCAAAATTGGCGAGGGCCGGCCCTGTGCCTGTGCTGTCAGGGGAAGAAGACATCTGTTGATGGATGTCCAAGCAGTCAGCTGATCTCATTCACTGAGCACATAGTGTTACTGAAACTAGACCTGACCAACTGCATCAACACCAGATCATAAAATTTTGTTAAATCCACGTGGCAACTTTTCTTGGTCAACTTTGGCCAGGCAGTGTATAACAATGCTATAGCCTGTGGGATAAATAGTGACAAATACATTTCGCAGCCATGTTTTTACTATCCTGGTATTTTGCTTCATACTGTCATCATTAGCATTAGAGTTCAGGTTATGATAATAATAATACGTATCACAGCAGTTTGCATCATTGCAGAAAATTGATGAAAGTAATTTGAAACTAAACTGAATCTTAAACACAGACTCATTTAACTTCCATATGCCATTTTCATAACACCATCTTGCTTCAAAACCTCCAGTATTGAGGTCATCTTCAACAACGGCCTTGTTACCTAGATACCATTATGTTGACAGCTGAGTGAAAGTCAGTGACCCGGCTGCACACATGGTTTT
Source organism: Proterorhinus semilunaris (assembly GCA_021464625.1). Lineage (NCBI taxonomy): Eukaryota > Metazoa > Chordata > Actinopteri > Gobiiformes > Gobiidae > Proterorhinus > Proterorhinus semilunaris. Next base: position 17,818,500 of record CM038354.1, on the reverse strand, counting down.
ATATTGACATGTGGAAATATAACATCAAATCATTACGTGATTAATGTGAAAAATGGCTTTCTGCTACCACTACTTTCATGTTGAGATCAAGTCATGGCAGGAGTACAACCTCGGCCTGAATGAATCAAGTAAAATGAAAAGAAAATTTCCCTTTGGACATCTGTTCGGTGCAAAAGGCATTACATTTAAGTTGTAATAAACATAAATTATCCTTAAACTGAAAGTGGCTGCTTCCCTTTGTCCACATTTGCCATAGTTACAATAATGGTTTCCAATCCAAAACGAGACCAGCGCTAATAGCCTTTGCACTCGTGTTTGTAGTTTGTACAAAGCCAGCGCAGGCCACCTATTTCGTGGTGTGTGTGATTGAGAAGTCTAGACCTCACATAACTGGAGCTCTACGGTGGTGATGTCATGCTACAAAAACACTGCGCACTTAATTGGTTTATGGTCACCTCCAAATTGGCTCCCAGCAGACTTGACAGAGAGGCTAACGTGAGTGGAAAGGTTATTTGGTAGTTCAGTGGCTGGAAAAGGAAACATGAATTGCAGTTATAAAAGTATTACAGTATGACCAATAAAAGTAAATAGAGAGATTATTGAGGAATGAGCACTTACTACAAAGCGAAGGGGAAACTCGAGGCCTGCTTTCCGTAGGATTTTTAGACTGACCACAAATATTTTGGTCATTTACAGTAGCCTAACCATCTACGGCGTGCAAGACTGGAGTATAACGTGTCGGACCTAAAGACACAATAGCAGTCTATGTAAAGTTGGCAGTGGAGGTCAATCTGTTTATATACTCTCCTATTATTGGTATTTACTGTATAGTATCAGGTTGTCTGTGGAGTCCATACAGTCCCAGTGCCTGGATCAGCCTGCCTTAATAAAAGGGAAGGGCGGGATTAGGAAGACCAATGACACAGCATTATTATGTTAGATTAAATGTCGATAAAAACTGTATATTTTCATAAATGATAAATTGTTTTAAGTTTAGATAGGCTAGCAATTTTTCGCCTACTTGAGGTTCTCAAAGCGCTTTTCCATCAAGGAACCATTCCCCACAAACTCAGTGACGGCTCAAATCCACATCCTTTATCTTAAGGCGAGGCCCGTGTCCTCCTCCATGGACTGGTCCGACTTTAAACATCCAATGAGAAAACTGCAATGGTGCACAGTTGCGCATTCTGGGGAACATAGGCACCTCAGCCATTTCAAGGTACTGCTGTTCACCAATGCTCTTGTAGTACCAGGGAACATGGGTAGCGGGAGCATCCGGCTGACCCCGTCCCAAGTACACCACGTAAATAAGTAATTCATTAAACAGAGAAAATAAGAGAATACTGCCAGTGCAGAATTATATGCGATACAAAACAATTAATACTGTACATGCGCTGAAACAGATTCTGCCCGAATCTCCTCATTGGGGAGCTTATTGAAAACTGCATATGTGCGAGTGTGGTGTGACTTTGCAAAGGCTCACATGTGGTTGGTGTGAAGTGTGTTGCTGGTGGCTCTGCTTCAGGATTGTGTCGAGACTGTCTATAATAAATGTGCCCGGGAAAGAGGGCCCGGAGAGATATATCACAAACAGGAGGGAGGCAGAGTGCACTGGGAGAGGAAGAGGATGGAGAGAGGGGGCGAGTGGAGCGGGAGTGCACTGGGAACAGAGAGAAGATGCAGAGGCAGAGAGAAGGATCGATTGGTGAGGGGAGATGAGGGCTGCTTTCTCCTGGGTCCTGCTATGTTTCCCATTATGTAAGCCCTGGTCACCGGCAGCATGCCAACAGGCAAAATAAAAGAGTCTCTCTGGCTTGGCACGGCCCGTATTTTCCTATCCTCGGTGCGGGGTCAGGGAGGGGTCAGGCAGCTGGATGGGGCGCAGGGGGGATTGTGGGGTCTGGGCTGGCCTCCAAAACCCAAAAGGCCCAGGGTTCAAGTACCAGCTGAAAGCAATCAGTGAAATCTGGGAGTGCCACAGCTGCTGCAGTGCTGTGCTGTTCTGCGGCTCCGCTTTCTCCTTCTTCTGTGAGCCACTCTGTCCCACTTTACCTTGTCCTAAGCCTCATCTTTAACTCAGTACCTAAACGTGAAGCCATCCTCAGTGCCAGTATGAGTGTGTGTGGGCGCACGGCTCACAAGCCAAATTGGTATTTGCCTTTGTGCAAAAATGTATCAGTACATTTTAGTGGAGTCCAGAAAAGTCAAAACAGATAAAACAACAGCAACTCTTCAGTCTGCCCAGACCACAGTCAATGGTACACTGCTGTGTCAGGCTGGGTCTGAGTGAGACCACAGAGCCAAACGTCCTGGTAAAATGCATGCCTGGTGTTGCTGTATTTTGCATGAATGTGACTGTGGGCATTTTGAAATTCCATTACTTCAATCAACACTGAATATTTTTGTGCTGTCAGTCTGCCATGACATGCCAGCGTTAGTCATTATTTCAGATAGTGCCATAGAGGAAAACAGGCTAAGATCCGAGGTCTATTGAATGCAGATGGTCTGTGTTTTCCTGCTCTGGTTTCAAGTCTAATCCTTCTTTCGGAGGGCATGATAATGCCAACAAATACAATACCACTCTCGCTGATTACTTCCATCCTCTGGAAAGTTTCTCACTGACTTCAAGTTTTTCATCCAAAATGTATTCACAAGACACAAAAGGTCACAGAACAACTGTATCGGGCTAAAAAAAAAAGTGGTCAGCGGCTCTTAGAACACGTCTAACATTAGAAATAAGTTATATATATATATATATTGTGCAATATTTTGTTCCACAAAACCTGAAGAGGATATATATATATATATATATATATATATATATATATATATATATATATATATATATAATAAAGGATAGAGCATGATATGTATTATTATTTAATTATCTTTTAAGCTTAAGCTGAAGTCACCGAAGTGGTTAGAAAGCTCCTCGGTGGCAAGGCCCCAGGAGTGGATGCTCCAATTATGGAGGGATCACACTCCTCAGCCTCCCCGGTAAGGTCTACTCCAGGGTGCTGGAGAGGAGGATCCGGCCGATAGTCGAACCTTGGATTCAGGAGGAACAATGCGGTTTTCGTCCTGATCGTGGAACACTGGACCAGCTCTATACCCTTCATTGGGTGCTCGAGGGTTTGTGGGAGTTCGCCCAACCAGTCCACATGTGTTTTGTGGATCTGGAGAAAGCGTTCGACCGTGTCCCTCGTGGTGCCCTGTCGGGGGTGCTCCGGGAGAATGGGGTCCGGGGCCCTCTGCTAAGGGCTGTCCGTTCCCTGTATGACCGCAGCAGGAGCTTGGTTCGCATTGCCGGCAGTAAGTCAAACCTGTTCCCGGTGCGTGTTGGTCTCCGCCAGGGCTGCCCTTTGTCACCGGTTCTGTTCATTACCTTTATGGACAGAATTTCTAGGCGCAGCCAGGGGCCGGAGGGTGTCCGGTTTGGGAACCTCAGAATCTCATCTCTGCTGTTTGCAGACGATGTTGTTCTGTTGGCTTCATCAAATCAGGACCTTCAGCTGCACTGGGGCGGTTTGCAGCCGAGTGTGAAGCGGCCGGGATCAGGATCAGCACCTCCAAATCTGAGGCCATGGTTCTCCACCGGAAAAAGGTGGTTTCCCCGCTTCAGGTTGGTGGGGAGTCCTTGCTTCAAGTGGAGGAGTTCAAGTATATCGAGGTCGCGTTAACGAGTGAGGGAAGGATGGAGTGTGAGATCGATAGACGGATCGGTGCGGCGTCAGCAGTGACGCGGTCGCTGTATCGGACTGTTGTGGTGAAGAAGGAGCTGAGTCGGGGCAAAGCTCTCCATTTACCGATCGATCTACGTTCCCACCCTCACCTATGGTCATGAGATTTGGGTAATGTCCGAAAGGACAAGATCGCGGATACAAGCGGCTGAAATTAGCTTTCGTCGCAGGGTGGCTGGGCGCACTCTTCGAGATCGGGTGAGAAGCTCAGTTACTCAGGAGGAGCTCGGAGTAGAGTGGCTGCTCCTTCACGTCGAAAGGAGCCAGCTGAGGTGGCTAGGGCATCTGTTTCGGATGCCTCCTGGTCGCCTCCAGGCATGTCCTATTGGGAGGAGGCCTCGTGGAAGGCCCAGGACACACTAGTGGGACTATGTCTCCGAGCTGGCCTGGTGTCGCCTTGGGGTCCCCCCCAGAACAGCTGGAGGAGGTGTGCGTGGATCGGGAAGTCTGGCCATCTTTGCTTAGACTGCTGCCTCAGCGACCCGGCCCCGGATAAATTGGAAGAAAATGGATGGATGGATATTATCTTTTAAAAAAAACATGTTTGGTCGTTTTTTTTGTACAAATGTTTGCTGTGTTTTCCTCACAAATACATGTTCTGTTTTTCTCCCAAATGTTTTAATTGTCATCTAATGGGTTGGAATATTTGTGGCTTCACTCAAAGCATTAAAACTAGTCCAGGGCCATTAGCCTCACAGTGTTCCAGAGATAGTACAGAGCATCCAGCAGCCCCATTAAGCTTTACATAATGTTTACGACGCTCCATGGATCTTTGTTATGTCTTACTTAATGTGCACGGTAAATTGTCTGTTGGTCTGCATTGTGTCTAAGAGCTGGCACTACCACTCGACCCCACAGAGAAGATGTGCAGAAGAGCCAGACTTGAAGCCATTGTTAATAAGTATAATAGGATAAGCTCTGGGGTTGATCCATTTGTGCTGCCCATCCAGACACCTGGGAAGGAAGAGGAGGGGAGGGAGCAGACTGTGAATATGATTGAGAGTGGCGAAAACAGAGGAAGTTGTACAGACAGTGGGCAGCCAGCAAACACTAAAACTCTGACACTGCCCATTGATCATACACCACAAAATATGCTCAGATCTGGTCCAAAATTGGGCTAAGACCGATAAGGGCTGTGGGCTAGAGCCGCAGGAGACACCCACTCTTCAGAGTTTTTTGTGCCTGGAGTGACTACTCGCTGAGCGGGGCTGGCTGTCGTCAGGCTGGCCCAGAGCAGGAAGTGTGCTGGGGATAAGGCGGCCATGTGGCAGGATGTTATGGATTTCTAATTAGAGCAATTCATCTGTCAGCAAGGGCACGCTTTCACTGAGGCTTTCTCTGGGCTCGCTCTCCTCGGGACCCTTATACACACTCCCAGCTTCACCCCTTATACACACACACATTCTTCACCCAGGGCAACCACGGACAAGCACCAAGTCCCCCCGAGACCTCGCAACACAACTGCGCCAACAACTGAAGGCACCAGAACAAATCATTCAATCAGCACGGCTCACGTCAAGCTAACGGCCCAACACGGCCCCTAGAGAGTGTCCATTCTTCAGCTGCGCGAAACCATGTCGCAGATAAGGACTCGCCCGAGCACAAGAGCTGGACTAAAACCAGTTGGCGCGATGAGCCCTGAGGGAGTTACAGGCTGCATAGCTAACAGTCCCTTGACATTAAAGGGGTAATACTAACGTGGATGTTGCGGTGATCAGACAGTAGACACTGGTCCCAGGGGAGCCCACTATTGTGTTACACCAGATATCCTGCTGCTGCTGCTCTTTCGGTCGGGAGCTCGTAATTACACAAATAAGCAAACACAGAAGAGGTGTGTGATACGCCTGACATCTGCCTATGGGTCTGTGTCCAATGGATTGCTTGAACCAACAAAACAAGGCTTGCTTGCACCTGCACACACTGTTGATTTGCACATAATTTCATCACCCACTACATAAGTCTACTGGACACCGGAGACCTTGTGGTATTTGGTCTTTCACTCTAGATTATCATGGTTTATACATTACCTTAAATCACAGTAAAGTTGAGGTTCAGTTCCAGTTCATTTAAACCTGAGTTAAAGATTGTTTTACTTTTTATTTTGACATATTGGCACAAAAAAGTTTAACAGTTTACCCTATTATCAGAGGGTCTATGGTTTTATTCTGGTTCAAATCAGTGCACACACTTATTGTAACTTTATAGGCAAGACACTATATCCAACTTAATAATTCATCCCTAATGGTAATTTGCTCATTTAAATGTATACCTTTTACTTTCTTGAGTGAGAATAGTCAAATATTACCTCATCATAACCCGGGAATAGAAACATATGTTTTCAATCTATACTGATTTTTAATTTTAATTTTTATCCCAAAATGCATTTTGAATAACATATCAGTTTAAGGTGCTGACACAGTTTCTTAATAATGGTTAATAGTGAAAACGGTCAAAAATAGGAAACGGGGCAGAGCGTTAGATGTAGATAGGGCAATAAGAAGAAGTGCAGAAGGAAAGTGGGTGTGAGAGAGAGTGCACTTCTGTGGAGATGAGCAGGGCAGTGGAGGCGGGGGCCAAGGGGCTCAGGGCTCTACAAGGCCGGGAACAGAGCGCCGCGGCCGGGGGGATGTTTAGATAGGTGCAGGCTGCCACTAGGAAGTCCACGCTCCAGTATAAACAGGGCCGCCACACAGCCTCACTCCCAACTGTGGGAGAAATGTGCCCCGAGACGCAGGCAGTGCCGCTGGTCAGGGCAGTAGAGGAGAGAGAGAATTGGCTGGGGAGAGGGAGGGTGGGCACATGGTCACTTTGACATCCCCTCTGCTTAATATATACACAGCTGAGTCTGGAGCCATTTCCTCCGACTTTCTTCATCAAAGTCCGTGCACCACTCCCCAGGCTGTTAGGGCCTTATCAGGTTATCTGTTGACCCCATGTACTCCCCACACACATGTAAGACCTATTCTGTACACATGATATCATGGAAAATGTCTTCACTAAAGGTCTTAGATTACTGTGGTAACTATTAGTGATAATAATAATTGGGAAAAAAGCATTCTTGGTCATTTAGTTTTCTTACAGTAAGTGCAGTATTAGATATCACCACATGGCACACAGGCTCACTCAGTATATAACTGTATAACTTAAAATATTCCCCTTTAACATATTTGGCAGTTTGACCTTGGATGTAATGATGGTGTCATGGTGATTTAAAAATGTTGCTCATTCAATTTCTTTCACCAAAGCATTTTTATCACCGCAGACAACCGTAAAATAAGATCCAATTCCTTCTTTTTACATAAGGCCAATCTAAATCAATTACTCCTGGGCTTTTGAACTAACACCTCCAGAAACATTTTAGCAGCGGTTGTGAGGACGTGTGGTGCACACAGTCTGTCAGACACTGGGGTTGGGAAACTATGAGCTGGGTTTTCAGGGGAAATTCCTTTTCACTTAAACCCATAAAAAGCGGAAGTAAGTGCAGAAAACACATTTTGCGGTTGTTTTTATTTATTAACAAAATTAATAAATTATGAGGAAAAACAAACTTATTTTGGGCTTTTCCACAGTTGGACGTCCCCATCTGCCTCCCAGGGAGCGCTGATTGTGAGTTGTATGTATTTTTACTGCACGCACATGAAGGATGCCCCTCCAAACTACACTCTATACACTATAATTATTGGTAGATACATTCACTACAAGAATTGTGTGATTGTCCTTTTAGTTTTATCTTAACCAACTGGATCAGGTGATACAAATACAATTTCTATTCTTAACAGTGCTTGTAAGTCATTTCTTCTCAAACTCTATCAAAGTGACAAATATGGAACATGCTTTAACCTCTTACCCTCTGCCTTAACCAAGTGCATTTGTTTAATCCAAATCTACAAGCCTCTGGACCGGAGAGATTTTGTCATGTTTTTGTTACCCTTTCATTGCGTCTGTGTGGCTTTTTTTGGTCACTTTTTTGTGGCCTTTTTAGTTGCGTTTTGGTCACTTTTTGACACATTTTTTTACGCTTTCTTTTAGTCAAATCCTTGTATCGTTTTCATCTCTATTTTTTTTTTCCATAATACTTTTAGATTTGGGTAAAGCCAAACTGGAGAAAATGCGCTCGTTTAAAGCGGGGGGTAAGAGGTTAACACAGTTAGAATAACCCAATAAGACAAAGTATGAATTCAAAAGGAGGTACAGTGATAACATAAACTCCAGTCTGGTTCATAAGTACACAGTGGAGCGTGCGTGCACCTGGTCCAGACACCTCGGAGCAGGGAGCAGAGAAACGCCAGTGTCCCATGTTTAGTCTGTGACGGTGGCCTTTCACGGTGTGAGAAGACCCACGAGAGCTCAGGTGACAGATTCACTGCACTCAGACATGATCCAATACAATGTATTCTTCGCTGTGTCAGGGACGAGGAGATTACTGTCACAATGTGCAACCCATCCACGGAGAGGCACTGGGCCTAATGCGGAGTCGACTGCAGCACTCAAGTGACATGTACCAGCCATTTTTACTATTACCATATATTGCAATAGTAAAAAATTATATTAAAGTCTGTAAAAGCTGTTTTGAGGATGGTGGAGTTGGCAAATTTGCATGTCCATATGTCCAAATCAAGTATTTCTTAATCATTGTACAGTATTTTTTCCCTTCTCTATTATTTTATTCATAATTTTCTATGCATGTGTGTGAGGGAGGTGACAAAAGGCAAGGATAGAGTTCTGTGATGACACACCCAGACATGCGGGTAAACTCATGACCAGTCCCATCCAGCAGTGGTTTGCTGGAAGAGTATCTTGAGACAACTACTTTGGTAATAAAGCTAACCCTCCCACTCATCCACCCAGCTGCTATCAAATGTTCAGTCATACACAGGAACGACTTATTCGGACATAGATAATGTCATAACATAACAGTCCTAACATTTATTTCAGTGTATTGATGAGATTTACTTCAGGATATAGGCCCTACACGTTAGAAGCTAATAAAATATGACATTTAATGAAGGGGGGTAGGGGTTAGAGGAGAGAATATTGATGGTGGTGGAAAGGAGGGGTTGGAGAGCCTGAGGCGATTGACAATTTTTGTGCTGCAGTGGGGATGGAGTAGTGGAGTGACAGCAAAAAAACAGTGCAACGAAAGAAGAACATTTATAATTTATGACATGAATGGTGATTGGTAGTAGCCTGCAATAACCAGCAGATAAGTGACAAGTGAACCTGCTGTGTCCTGACCAAATCGACAATAAAAAATAACAACAGAGAAGGAATATCAGTGTTAAACTACCGGATCAGATGACAGTGATTATTGAAGAGGATCCTTTGTTACTTTTGTTTCTCTTGCCCATCTTGAACTCAAGAAGAGAAGAGAATTGTCTAGCCTCTACACAGCCTCTCACGCTGCCCCTTGTGGACATTCCTTAACACTCCTAACCTCGCACGAGCTAGATTGATTTCAAAGTGCGAACAACATTAGCACCGATATCAATCTGGGATTGCACTGGTTTGAACAGAGGACCAACCTTTGGACAGCATTTGCTGCTGACAGGATCAAGTGCACTTCGTTTTAGCCATCACAACCGAGTCTCAAAACAATAAACCGCTACAATAACAAATTCATTGAATATTTAGTTTTGAAAAATGTTGTGTGATTGTAATTATGTAGCCGCATACCTTGTGTTTTTCCACCGTTGTCGATGCATTATTAAGTTAATTAGTAACAATAAAAGTGCTTATTTTGTCGGCAAATGTAACTCACTCATGGCAATACTGCAAGTGGTTTAGATTCAAACAAATTAGTGTGCACGGCACAAGATGGATTCTGATGATTTGTGTGAACTCACAGTGAGAATTCAGCTTTCCGGTGAGGCTAGATAACATCTATGCCCAGTGTCATCTCATCTGTCGAAGCATAGACTTGAATGATCAATATTCCCATGTGTTTAGTGTTCATGTTTATCACCTGCAAGACCACACATTTTCATGACACCTTTTTGTTGGATTCTTGTTATTTAATCTTTAACACATTCACTCTATTCTGTGTTCTTTAACTTTAATACATCGCATCACTTTGATTTTAGACTTCTTCCTTTGTACTTCAGTATTTAGTATCCCACATCACAATAGCCTCATTTACATTACATAGACCAATAGTATGCACAACATATGAACTTACGTAACATCACCCCATATATTCTCAGCTGCTATTGGTTAGCTCTAACCCCAGGCCATGCTGCCCACGCAGCAGGTGACAGCTCCAGCCAACACTTCTGTGTCTATGTCTTCTGCTGCTGTCACTATTTTAGGCTGCACCTCAGTGTTGATGTTGAATGCTCGTCTTCCAAATCAATCACTCCTCCTGACATTTCCCCAATCAGTCCATCAATCTTGCCCCAGTTTGTGTACTACATTGTTTATCTGGGGTATTTTCTATTTGAGTGCCGGCACCAGACCGACGCAGTGTATGAACAAACAGCGCTGCCTTTTTTATGGCCTCATCAAAGCCCACCCTCCAGATTTATCCATCCCCAACCCAAAAACTTGTAAACTTTGACAAAGCTTTACAGTACATTGAGGGCAGCTGAAATAACTAATTAGGCAACAATTTAGCTGCCCCAAACTCGAGTGTTTCTGTGGTCACATCCTGCTGTTTTTCATCAAACAGTCCAAAATTGCCTAATGTTCTGGTATTTGTTTGAGAAACTGAATGCATCACTGACAAACATTGACTCATTAAAATACAAGCAGCTTTGAAAATATTTAGTGCATTTTGCATAGACCAAATGACGGATTTTCATTTTATTTTGTGACTTTTTTTCCTTTTTGTGTAGTGACATGCTGATGGGACGTAGTTTGTTTCTTGCACTTTCGTTGACAGTTTCTCAGGCTTCAGTCAGTGTGCGGCTTGCGTCACCACTTCTGGTCTAGTGTCTTTTGTGGTCGCACTGTGCTGGTTCACTGAGAGTACACCAAACAGCTTAATGCTCACGTCAGGCCCCTATAGCACACCAGGCTTTGACAAAAGCTGTGTTCACTTATAAAGACGTATCCAGAAATACAATAGAAAGTTCTATTTTTGTCAGGTGAAGAGCGTTGGTCATGTCTACTGAACATTTTTAGTATTGTAAGAATTTGTTGAGTAAACAGAATGTTTTTTCTTGTGGTTGTTTCAATGACCTTTTATAGATTAGACTTCCAGGAACTGGTCATGAGAGTATTGCATAAAATTAATCATTGGTGGTCATGTGAAATCAGAACCTTTTTTCTCGTTTTGAGTAGTTCTAACTACTTTAGATTAATTTACTAAAATGACTATTTTATTTAGTGTGTTTCGCTACATCTTTGACAGATACTAATGTAATCCAGCAAGAACTAAAGGGGGAACAATGTCAATAGGACATTGTACTTTATTGGCAAATAGGTTCAAATAAAACCACTTCAAATGGGAAACAATGACATCCATGAGCCAGTAAAGACATCACTTGACTTAGGAGCGAGTCAAGTGATGTCTAGGTCAATATAACTTGATCAATTGACCTAGAAACCTTTGTACTTTAAGGTTTCTCGATAGACAAAAAACTAAATAATGAGATAAGGAGCACTTGGAGTTTTTTTGGTCGGCTTCTTCCATCTGGCTGACTATATTTTTGTTTTTAACCTGTTTTAGTAATTCAAATGTATCCAATTCTGCGCAGTGAGCTTAGTTAAATCAGCAGACGTGAAGAGGATTCTGCACCAATGACAAATGTTACATTTGTGTGGAATTAAAATCATAATTGCGGCATAGGTGACATCTCTTTCAATACATATTTCTGCTTCTACATGAACTACAACTTCAGTAGATTTACTGATATCACTAGCACTGCAGTAAACCTATATACAGTATATTTCTCACACACGTATGACTGTAACCCACAGTAGGATCATTTAAAAACATATGAAGATTGACGTTTTACTTATGACAATACCAACTCACATCCTCTGATTGCCACACATTTTCTAAGAAGGAATGTGGTGGAAGAATCTATTTGTGACGTTACTTTTCCATGACCTTCAATTATGATTGCTTAACACCGCTTGTGTAAGTGCTCAGGTTTAACTGTTAAAACAAGTGCTACAATCATGGCAGACCCGCTCACACCCGGGCCGTGTCAAGCACCATCTCCACTGACAGTAACAGGGCCATCCACTCATGTAAACTGTCCCGCTGATGGGCTTCTGCACTACCTGAGTGTGTATGCGTCCACACTTAAGATGAAACGAGAGCACACTCAATAAAGGCACACCTCTGTCCCAGTGTAAACAGCTCAGTGCTCTGGGCGCCCGTTCAGAGGAGACACTTGTATGAGCTATAATTCTCACAGCAGCTCGCCTCGGGAGCTCTTGTGTCTGTTCCGAGCAGTAAAGAGCACAGTGACAATATCCAGGGACAAATGGTTTATAATCAGTCAGACACAGGGCCCTGCAACACTGCGCCCGACACACGTAACAGAGCGAGGGAGCTTTTATCATTTGATCAAATATGTTGTTGTCACGTAGCGTCTTAACATTTTATAAGCTACAGAGTTTACAAACATACATCATATAGCATGTGCAAAATCTGAAATACAGAATTGTTGACTTGGAATAGCAGTGTCCTACGTAAACTGGCGAGAAATGTGATTAGAAAGTAACAAAGAAAGTAGTAAGAACTGTTAATTCTTGCATCACTACGTCTAATACACTTAAATGCACACTTAGATTTCACAACAAGCACCATTTTATGAAATCTCTGACCTTACACGTACCATAGATCAAGATCAAACCAATACTACAGTGGGTCGAAAGTCTAAAATTGTAGATGACCCCGAGATGCCATTTGAAGACGTACCACAGTCTGAGAAGCACTAATGTACATCAACTCTCTATACTAAAAGACTAGCATTGTGCAAACACTAACACTAGAAGTTTGCATCTCAACATCTCCTCTGATTCCCTTTTATACCAACTGTGATATGGTATCAAACTTTCAAGATCCATTTTGGAGGGCAAGGATAAATGGGGCAATAGTGTAGGTGTTGTCATGATGAAGTGATACATTCATTCCAAACTGTTCCAAACTAATGTTAAGGTAAAGTATACTTCATCAGTATCACCTGGCTGGAGGATTAACCTATTGTACATGTTTTTAGTGGTAGAGGAAACCAGAGTACCCGGAGGAAACCTACGCAGACACGGGGAGAACATGCAAACTCCACACAGAAAGGCCCCGTCCAGGGACCGAACCCGGGACCCTCTAGCTGTGAAGCCGCTTTATATTATTCACTTTTTCAGGCCTTGGAATAGAATCGATTTTGTTCAGTATCTTGTAAAGGTAGACATTTGTAGAAAGAAAAAAGACCTGCACTGTACCACATTATCGATGATCGCTATAGGCTAGTTGTTATTGTTAGCAACGTAACAATAACCTAAAAGTTGTGATACAATGCTTGTAGAATTGAGGAAAGCTAGAAATGAGTTTTGACCCCAACAAACAATTAAAAATTTAGGTAAACTTGTTTGTAAACCAAAAAAAAATAACGGGCTGCAGCATGGAGTTTTGGATTTAGACATTCATGTTCAGAATGTGTTTCTACCATAAAGTGTCGCAAATCTCCATTTTCAGATACTTGAATGTAAAAAACAACACTCTTTCCGATGCTGTAGCTGCCGACACCAGTGCATGAGGCAGAGTTACAGGTTACAAGCAACAGAGTGGAATTTAGACATTTGAAATCCTGGACAGTCATTTTGTTATTGGAAGAAAGTCAGATTTGGCATGATTTTGTGATGATCAAGAGACAATCCTGACGTCCTAGTCTTTTACAAACCTATTCCTCCGCTGAATGTAAAACTATCAATGGCCTTCTGTTTTAACAATGCCAATTCTGTGCGGGAGACACCTGCAGGCATGGATATTAACTGGATCAGGTTTCAGGCTGTAAAAAAGGCCTTCTTCACGCTCTTTGACAGCTTCGGCCTAAATTAAAAATCCAGCCATGATACGAGTGGGCATAAAAGAATAGTTGTACAAACAAGGCCTAATAGGAACTAATGGCAACAAGACAAGAAGCCTGAGACAGTAATGTATGATGGAAAAACCCGGGCCGCGCTTCGCTTTCTGATGTTACAGCCAAAAGTAATTACCGCACTTGTTATGAGTAAAATATTTAAACACAATGTAACTTTTATCTCACTTTGACTGACAAGACTCCACAGTGAACTTGATTGATCAACGATATCAACATGTCATAGTTTTCCAATATAGTTTAGCCATAGCATGTTCAGCTCACACAAGGAAATGTGTCTGTGGTGATTTTCTTAACATTATCAATAAAAGTCAGGTTCTTATGTTGCGTTGCTTTGGAGGAACCTTTGAAAAGACTTTACACGTGTGCAGAAACAAATTTCGGAAGGGGCTGCGGGGACGCAAAAGTATACCGTATGTTTTGCAATACTTCGCCTTTCGTGTCTGGCTGATTGAGAGGTTTGCATTTCATGTGCGTTTATGTGTGTAAACGTTTGATTAAGGGGGGAGCTTTTGCAGGTGGCTGGCTCCGTTGTTCTGCCAAGAAAGAATACCCCGGGGTGGGACAGGGAGAGGTGAACCAGCGGAGAGGCAGAGGAAAAAGGGGAGCGGAGATTTAAGATGGCGGTTATCATAATCGATTAAAAAAAAAGCAAAAAAAAAAAGCTCTGTATTGCCTTAGCGCCCGGTGTCTTTCTCCCCGGCTGATGGGGCTCGGGTGGGGCTTCCAGAGAAAAGGGCCAAGCCAGATGACTTCACTGCCATATGGTATCTAACCTCGCAGTCACACTCATTTACAACAATACAAAGCACACTCCTTCTCCAAACACTCCCTTTGTTATGGAGCACTTTTGATAAAGCAGTGCCCAGCGCTGTGACCGTTCTGTGGAGGAATCTGACCACAGCACCCGCCCTGATCTATGAACATGACTAGACTGTGATGAATCCTCCTCATATGATGTTTGATGGGCCCATGTGTTTTTGCAATACTTTGTGTGAAGTCAAGGCCATTAGATTAACTTAAATTGTCCTGTTTAATTATACAGGGGCTGGAGCACTGTGCTGACCCCCCACAGGGCTATCCCGGTGCATGGACAGAGTTTTGATTCATATTTGTTTATTCATTTTCTTGACAAAGGATGGTGAGAGGTGTCCACTGGTGAACCAAAAAAAGCAAAGGAATGTTAAGTGTCACCCCAGGCTCAGTAGCCAATCAGACCAATCAGAGAAATGCATGGTCCGTCTGAATGAAAACAAACACTGTTGCAACACAAGCAACACAAAAAAAAGGCCTGAGAAACAGTGTAAACATCTGAACGATACGGTTATTTAAGAGGAGATCTCTTCTTCTGCAACAAATAAAGGACTAAAATCCGACTGTGGAAATGATTTGCTATGAGGAGTTTGGCAGTGTGAATACTCTCATAATCAATGTATGGAAACTCTCAAATACAATTATAATTTTCTAAATATGAAGATTAGAACGGTGTCATCAGTTAATGAATTTCGTATACGTTAAGTTTGAGTCTTTTGTTAACTTTTTGAAAAATTACTCTCTCGGCGTTGAACTTGTTACTGTACCTTTCAATAGAAAAATGGCAGAAACCGCTTGCGATTACTGTGAGGAAGTGAGTGTGGGCTACTCAAAGCCTTTAATGGCTGACTGATTGTTGCAGAGGGGCCTTCACGTTTCCCTGACTGTACCATGCAACTATCTGTTTACACCAAAACAAATCAAACCACATAATTGTGCCGCAGAAAGTATACCTGAATATCACTCTGGCGCACTTCTTATCCAAATCCAGGCAGTGATCTTCACTTGAGCCAAACCAAAATCTCGCAGTGAAAGGCATCACATACCAATGTAATCACTGGGTAGTTTTTTTTTTTTTTTTTTTAATGCTGTCTGTATACAAGTCAGAAGTTTCTTTGTGCACACTGAGAAGAGGTTTTGCTGCAGTGGGAGCCAGAGAGCTGCTTCTGGGGACGGTGGAAAATATGGAATACATTACGGAAGTGACAGAGGCAAAGATAAAGACGCAAACAAACACATAAATCGGCGGAGGACAGACAGACAATGCACAGACAGACAGGCACCTTCTGGCAGAGCTATCCCTACGCTTCTGCGATCTATCTACCTCACATTCACACGAATATTATCTGTCCTCCCCACATTTCTATCACTATGATATCAAACAAAAAGCAAAAAAACTCTTGTGGTCGAAGTTTCTAAATGAATTCCAAAAAAGAAAGCAATAACAGAAGGCAGAAGATTCTGACTTGAATCTGCGCTACTTCAAATCTGGTCTCATACTTTATGACCCTTTCATAAAAGCTTCTCTTGTTCTGCGCTATTGACATAACGGTAAAAGGCTTCAACATTTTACATTTTGACAGTGCTTTGTTCTAGACTGCAGAATAAATACACTCACATTTAAACTCTGTCACCACAGCTCATTCTTTTCTTTAGTGGCAAAAGAAAACTATTTTTTTTCAGGGTTTGGGACCAGCACAAGTGGATTATGTGAATCCACCCTATTAGAAGTTTCACGTTTTATTTAAAAATGGCTCAAGTGTGTTTTAATGTATGTTTTTTGTGTGTGTGTGTGATGTAAGCAAACTTCTGATACTCTGACTTTTCTCAAATGCCTTCCTCTCTACTATCTTGCTGCATCTTGCTCGTCTGGTATTTTGTCTACCCCCTAATAAAAACTACAGAGTGCGCGTTGAGGGCGTAGGTCTCTCTGGGTGAGTTATGGGCACCGCAGTCAGGGGACCCCAAAGAGAAGAGAGAGCACTGCTGGGACAGGGATGAAAGAGGACAGTGCCTGAGGGAGGGTGCACGGGGAGGCCAGTCTGGAGATCACAGTGCCAAGTGCTGATGCGTTTGTTTTTAAGACGGCTGTTCCGGCAATGACAGAAAGAGAAAACAAACACGCAGATTGATATATGACGCACATCTGCATTTCTAAAAGGACACATTAATTATTAAATGTAATCAACCAATTTTTTTTTTGTCTATGTGCCAGCCAATTGGTCCCTATGCAGTATCGTCTCTTCATGAACATTACAGACGAGAATTTTTCTTTATCTTGAATGTTAAATTTGGGGTCAAACCCACAAAAAAACATCTCATTCTGGTCTACCTCACTAAATATGACCGTGGTGCATTTCTTTTTTTACTATTTATGTTGAGCTGAGGTGTAAAGTCAAAACACTGTCAAAAGTCACAGTTGGGAACATTTTGCTTTATGTCCTGGGTGAGCATAGCGAGTCCCTGACTAGACTCCTCTTCACATAAACTCTGAGTGTAGCCGGTGTCGTGAACTCTATGGGATGGCGGGGTTGGTTCCATCTGCTGTGACAAAGCACTAGATGGCCTCCGTTCAAACTATTTTACTGTCACTTCTGGGGTGTGTTTCTAGTCCGTTCCGTAGCCACATACCTGTCTTTATAAGGTAGTTCGTAGCAGCAGTCGCGTGGGACAGCTCCAGGCATATTAAGACGCCTGGACAGGGCTGTAAGGTAATGTGTAATGTATGGGTGAAGGAGAGAGGAGTGAGGACAGACATTGACTGGATGCATTTGGGCCTGACACATGCACAGAGATCCGAGACACGAGCTGCAAGCGGAAAGACGTCAATATGGAGATGGAGATGACGATAAGACAGATCTGTTATTCAACATGGCTAATGATGTTGAATTGGTCAAACATTTAGTGAAAAAAAAAAGAAAAGAATAAAGATGTAATACCAAATGTATCTAATATGCCCAAAGAGTGCTTCCTGAAGTGGGGTGCTAACGTTTTCTGTACATCAAAGAAATTTGTTTGAACTTGAACTGTATGGCAGACTAGACCACTTTGAGTCAGTATTAACCCAGTTGTTATTTGTAACTTTGTAAAACACAGTGTTTAAAGGTGCATTATGCAACTTTTTATGTGAATTAGTTTATATTATATTACTGCATATTTGGCCTTGTAGTGACTCAGTGGCTGTATGAGTGGTCAGCATGGCACTTATACTTTCCATCACTCCATGGTCAATTGTTTGGAAGGTTTTCACTGCTGATGGACCCTTTCGCCAGAAAACCAATAAAACTGTTAATCTTGGAGCATTATAAAGACTACCGTGATCGAAAAGTAAAGGTGCCATGCTAACTGCTCATACTGTCAGTACAAGGTAAGATAAGCACACCTTTTTTTTTTTCACATAAAAGTTGCATACTGCACCTTTAAAGTGCATATGACAGGTTTTAATGCTTTTGAAAATATCACTTATTTAAGAGGATAACATCAGTTGCAAGTTCATCAGTAGCATAATTATCATTTTATTTAATTGAGGCAGCAATTTTAAGGAAGAAATGTTGGGCAAAAATTATTTTAATGTTCATGGGTAAGCTGCTGTCAGGAAGTGACATAGATAAAGGTAAAGCTCCATAGCAGTTTGACTCACTCATTTCCCATTAACTTGACATGGTTGCACGGCAACAGTTTAAAATTGTTTATCTTCTGCTATGTCACTTCCTGTCGGTGTCCAATAAGGAAGTGAAACTATAAACATCAGAAAAATTGCCAAACTAAAGAACTAAACTAAATCTTTTGCAAAATCTTAAATATAATTGTGTTTTAGCAAAAAAATTAGTCTAATGTGTCATATGCACTTTCAAGTTTTCAGTATATTGCGCATAAAGTAAAAAGTATGACAGGTGAGTGCACAGTGAAGAGAGGAAAAGGAAAACCTCCAGCCAACGTGAGCACTGTACTGTCTTACCTGAGTGTTTCTTATGAATGGACAGAAACTGTCTGCAGATGAAAAAGCCCATTTAAGACGCATGAGTAATAATAGAACCAGGCCAGATTATGAGTACAAGAGTGGACCAGGAGTTGACCTTCAGAAGCCTGGGGACAACACGCTGAGGAACAAAGACAACAGAAGGGGGAGTGTTTTAATTGTCTTTAAAGCACAATTTCGGACACATTTCCTGATTATATATTTGAGATCACATGTAAAATAGTTTAAGACTGATGTCAACTCCAGCAGCATATGAAATCTATTAGTGCGAGCAACAGCAGACGCAGGGTGAGTGGGACCCAGCGAGCATTAGGGAAAGTGCACTAGAGAAAGTCATGCAGCCCAAAAAAATCTCACAGCCCGTCCAAATTCTTCGAGAGGTAAAAAAGTCAGCCAAGACGCAGAAACTTAAAAAAAATAAAAATACATGTGCACATACACACACACGCACGCACACTACTGATCTCCACATCCTGCCATGGGTTCAGGGCCAGCTATGAAATGTGTGCCCAGAGAGCACTGCCAGCCCCAGGGAGGGAGGGATCCACGCACGGGCATAAAAACAGAGGGAAAGAAAGAAAAGCAGAAATGGTTGGCAGCTGAAGTAGCCTGCCAAGAGAGCTTCCATGTGTAAAATAGCATGACTTCAGGGCATTGTGATCAACAGCTGGAAATGTGGTCCATACCAATCGGGTTAACCTCTTCACCTAGGACTGTTTACCTAAAAACCCACACTTTTCTCTGTGGGTAACTGATGCCTCTTTCCGTTTTTACTTTATGGGTTTGCAGTGGGAGAGATTAATGTCGAAAGCATATGTAATTATATACATGCCATGTGTGAGGAAGCCCATCACTTAAAGACATAGATCTCGGAAAGCCACAAGGCAATCACTAATTCATGCCCTGGTTAGCTCATATGCATGCAGCGGCGGTTCCGTATTTTGGAAAGAGGAACTTGCACTGGCCCGATGGTGGTGCCAGTATGTCTGTGGCGGCAGTGTGGCAGCCCCGGTGTTCCGCCACCCTTACCCTTGTTCCTCGCCGAGACCCAAACCACAGGCCAGTACCCACAAGAGGCCTGGACGCACATCCCCACCACACACACACACATGCGCGCACTCTCCGGCATAAGTTCAGAGGTACAGTTCTGGAAAATAAGAATGAGTGAGGTTTCTCTGTTTCGCTTCTCTTCTCCTCTTTTTAATCACGCGGGCCTGAAAGGGCACTCAAAGTTCAGCAGGGACACGGCAGCTTGTGGGCGGGGAGAAGCCACAGATGAGCAACACGCTACACGTTACAAATGACACTACTGGAATGGTAGAAACAAAGGCGCGATCTGGACTGTCACACAGTTGTGTTTATGCTTTAACACAATGTTAGGTGCATTTACAGTGAGTGATGCATTTAAAGATTTTTAATACAATACAAATCTTAAAAATTAGGCTTACATTTTAATCAAAATTATTATTGTTTTGGTGTATTTGGTAACTGACATACTTCTCAAATAATGTATGAGTTGGGTGTCTGACACCCTCTACTGGCAACAGGGTGGATTGTTTAAAGCACTGCTATTAGCGACATATCGCTACCATATAGATGGCTTCAGCTCTGAACCGATCAGAGCAAATCCAGAGAAAGTGTCAAAGTCAGTCTCAGCATAGTGATTTGATTATATATAAACTTGTTACATATGTAGAATACTGCTTTATTTATGTTTTTCACAGGGTCACAAGTCAGTATTAGTTTGCATACCAGTCACAATCAGGTGGAACATTGAGCTTAATATTGTAAATATACATATCACTGCTGAATAGAAGTTGGGCGACCTGGTATCGCAGCTCTTACCTCCCAACTAGAAGGTCCCGGGTTTGATCCTCGGCCGGTCAGGGGCTTTCTGTGTGAAGTTCATAAGTTTTCTCTGGGTGCCATGGTTCCCCTACCACAAAAAAACATGCTGGTCAGGTCGACCCACAGTGGCAGAGTTGCAGCGGTTTAGGACTGACCCTACATCTGATTGACACAACTTTGTTGTACAGTTGTATAATGACAAATACCTGTACCTCTTTCATTAGTCAAATAAGTAGCTGTGCTGTTTGTTTTATTTACTTTTACGATTTGTCGAAAAAGTATCTAAATTGTTTTTCACTCGTTACATGGTTAACAATTGTTCAAATTGAAACCAACTCTAATTGTCCAGACTTTGAACATGCGCAAAATGTCTCCTGGCTGATGTGATGACATCTTGCTGCTGTATAAAAACAAGAACTCATTAGCAAATGTCCTATTATTGCAGCTGTACCGTGTTGTTTGTATGCTTTTGTAATGTGCAGAACTGAGCTTACTGTGACAAAGCATCCTATCAGGGTACAAACTGTTCACTATCCAAAGAGTTCTTGCCAGAGTCGGAGCCACTCGGCCCATGTGCATGCATGTGTATATGAAGTGTTGAAGGTGAAGGTTCCTGTACGTGTTGCCCGGGTTGTGCAACGGCCCAGCGGACTCCCAAAGTGATGAGAAGCCGGTGTTTGAGCCCAAAGCAGGCCCTTATATGGAATGCTGGAACTGTTTTCTCTCCTCTGCGCTGTCTTGCTTCTCTCCAAAAGTGCTACAAGGTCGGAAGAGAAAGAGCACATCCTTCCAAGTCAACATATTTACATATTTTGCTCTGCGACGTGGGGATTCTTGGTCCAAGTGTTGGCAGGCGAGTCAGTGGTCAAGCGGGACAGCTGAAAGTGGACATCTGGGTTTTGGACCTTTGCTACAAACTAAACTCATGCCCTTATCACCCCATCTTAATGAGACCAAACATTAGAGGCTTGACAGATGAGTACAGCTTGGTGGACTTCAAGAAATCTTATCTCTTCGATCGTTTTATGTGAAATCTGACATAATGTATAGTCCTCATCCATAACGCCCTGATGGCTGCGTAGGGCATATTTTATGGCTCTGTTTAGATTTTATCACATGATCAACTCCGCGGGTCACGTAATGCCTGGTCACATCTTATACGTCTTTTGGCGGCCTTCCAACGAAGCACCCCAGGGACCTCCTTGTCTTCTCCATCACCCCACAGCCCTCCCCAACACACCTCCGTCTTGTGCTGGTTCTCTCGCCCTCTTCACTTCTCTCTTACCCCCATAGCTCTTGCAAGGAACACAGCTCGATGTTTCTCTTGGCAGAACTCTGAAGGCTGTCCCTGCGTGCCTCAAAAAGCCGGCGTTTGCTCCCCCCTCCTCTCGCCTCGAAACATTTCTCACATTTTCTGCCTGCACTATGTGAACAGATTTCTAGGGCCTCTTCAACATCACCCAGAGCAGAGGACAAGGGTGGGACAGATGAGTCCTCTTGCTTACATTACATCCTCCCAGTCTCTTCCCCTGTCTCGTGTCCCGCTATAACTCACGGCGGCGGAGTCCAAAGCCCTTTCCCCGGTGGTTAATCAGGTTTAAGCTCCAGGTAAACGGGCCAGCAATGCACAGGTGTGGATTTCTATATCCTGAGTGGTCGCACATCAGCCATCATTCCATCTCAAGCCGTTAGTTTCTATGCCTGGATGTCCCTCTCCGCAGATATGTTCAGGAGGGAATCCCAAAAGTAATCACTGACCAGCCAAAAACCTGCACAAACCACATTCTCATGGCAAGTCAAGCACCTCAACTGTGTTTTCCCGAACTGAAGTTTTGTTCAGGTAAATGTACATCTCACTCATTTCAGGGTGAAGGATTCAAAGTCCCCCTACTCATGGGACCCACCTTCAACTTAGCACATCAATCTTTTTTAATACAATCCCGAATAGAGGGGTGTTATGCTTTTTACAGGTATTTGGTGAAAACGTCAAACACATCTTGCCATATTGTCGTATAACAGCGAAAACAAAATATCCCTTTTCACTTCCTGAACTTCCACGCAAGCTACTATAAGCCCCACCTCCCTCCTCTTGCACGCCTTCGCTGCATAGCTGTTTCAATAAAGAGGGAAAGAAAAGAAAAGGGAAGTGAAGTGAAGAATGGCAAGGGTTTTTACTCTGCAATGAAAGGATTTGGCTTAGCAAGAAATCGAGGTCCATTTCCTGGATCTTTAAATACAACACTTGACAACAATAACCGTAGTGATGCTAAGAATAACCACCGGTGAAAGTCCAAAGATGACGTAGTTCCAGGTATGTTTTTGATGAGGACACAACATTATAACATGGTAAAAAAAAAGGGGGGGGAAAACAGCTCTTTTATTTAATAGTCAATATTTTTGCACCAGCTGCAGAATAGCTCCACATACAAAAGCCCATGAACTATATAACACTCAATGAGGAAGTCTACTGTTACAAGATGTGAATGAAATGCAGAGCGAGGCGGGGGTGAACGCGTGGTCGACTAAACATATGAACACATCCACTCTGGGCTGAACTGGGCCGAAGTCAAACAGCTGCAACTAGATCCACATCACAGAGGATGAGCCTTTAACCTCTATCCCACACACCGGGCCACTTGGCAGCGCATTACAATTTGTATTTATTATTCCATTTATTTCTTCTAAACTTCAATTTAAACTTTATTTCCTCTGTAGGTCCCGACCGGGTTCTGGGCACTTCTACATAAATGAGCATTCTCACAAAACAGGCGCAGGGTGGGTGGGGGGGGGGGGGGAAGAGTGAGAGAGAAAGGAGTGCAGGCTGTCTCTTGGGTGCCCTTTTTGCCATCCCATTTCCTTTGCATCTGGTCTGTGTTTGTGCTGCGAGGGGAGCGGGGGAGCATGAGCGGGACGGGCCGTCTGGGGCCGATTAATAACCAGTGATTTATACGAACTTTTATAGAATAATACAATAAAAATGTGTGCGTACGTGTGTGTCAGGGAGAGAGCGTGTGTGCGTGTGTGTGTGTATGTATGCAGGCCGTTCTGCACGTGGGTCTTGGTGTATACGTAGTGCACAACGCTTTTCTAATTCGGGGGAATCAAAAACAAATTATCGGGGGAAAAAACACAGACTGCGCACTGGATAAATTGGGCACAGATGGAGGCAGGAAATAAAGCAGGGAGGAGAAGACACTTGGAGGAACACTAAGGAAGACAGTGAGGCAGTGAGAGTGACAGACAGAGAGGGCAAGACGGGGTAAAAGTTTCATGGACCAAGGTGAAGAAAGGGGGGACATAAGGAGGGATATGTCCAGGATGAGCAGGGGAGAGGGTTCACAGGATTCCCCTGCCCGGGTGCAGAGGAAGTGGGCTTAAGAGACTGTTTTGTATGTGTGTGTGGGTGGGTGCTTGTGAGTGCGTTAGGGGGCAATGAGATGAGCAGACTCCTCTTTGGCACAGTGCTGCATTTCCTTGCCAAAGTCAGATCTGCCCTCAAGGATACATCCTCATGCATTCACTATACACACATGACCTGACTGCTGTGTAAAGGATGTGAAACTTGACATAAAAGTACGGCATCCTGAGGATTTACTTTTGGGCCTTCATGGCATTAATCTGAGGTGTTGATAGTTGAGAAAATGTAAATAAGAGCAATGGATTAGGACATCAGGCTCACCTAACCTGACCCCAGAAACTGCAGAAACCAAAAGTTTAAGCTATACGTGAAAAGTCATAGCATTTAACATCTGCAACCTTTACTGAATGCTAATGTCACGGTGCTAAACGTGGGTACAAGAAACTCTGAAGTACCGTAACTGAAGCAGATAGACAGTTGCTTGGTCATCTATAAAATCAAAGGATTCAAAATAGTCTGTATATAAGCTACAGAAGAGGCAGTGTTCAGTTCATCTGAAAACTCTATTAAGATCAAACTGATAAATTAAATTAAATTTAGTGGAGTTAGTATGGTTGAACTGTTAGTGTCAATGCAAGTTCATGTAAATAAGGATTCAGGTCAAGTAAGCTAAAAGAACAGAAAAAAAAATGTATATTCAACAATTAGGACAAAATGTGGGGTGCCAGAGCGGTTCAAAACAAATAAACAAATAAAAGGTGTTATGAACACAATAACATAATTATAAAGAAAAAAAGGTCCTATCTGAGTATAAGAACAGAATGAACTTCTACCCCATAACCCCAGACAAAAGGAAATTAAAAAAATGCACTCTCTCTGTTAGTCTGTGTATCTTCTTTGCTGGGTTATTAAAGACAAGTATTTAAGTTAAATCTAATAATTCAATAGAGTCTAATCAAATGAGCCATGAGTAAAGTCAACTTAAACTGCATTTAACTTTTGGGTGATGCCATGAGTAATTTTCTTTTGTCACGGGACGCTCCAGAGTTGGCTCATCTTAAACAGTGAGCGTGTGGGAGTCGGAGGCACTTCCCTGTATGAATGACTTCCTGTGCTGAGGCCTGGACTGTGGCATTTGTCAGCACACCCCCTCCTCTCTGCCCCGGGACCATCTCCTCCTCTACTGTCCCAACACTCAGGGAGCACATAGTGCCCTGTTGCCCAGAAATGAATCACACTTAGCTCTTCTGGTAAATTCTGTCTTTATTATAACCCTCCCACACCTCCATATGACAATTCATTGATAAGGCTTTTTTTTTGTTTAAGTGTTTTAAAGTATTCTCTATTGATACATAAAGTAGGAGCTTATGTTTCTAAGTAAATCCATCCATCCATCCATCTTCTTCCACTTGTCCGTTGCCGGGTCGTGGGGGCAGCTGTCGGAGCTGCCCAAAACACATTGCACCAGCCCCTATGGCTCCTCCTGCAGGTGGTGGGTCCACAGAAGGACGGCCTCATGGTTCTAACCGGGCCTGTTGGTCTCTCATAAAGGGCTTCTGAACCGCTCTTTGTCTGACCCATCACCCAGGACCTGTTTGCCATGGGAGACCCTACCAGGGGCCCGAAGCCCCCGACAACTTAGCTCCCGGGATCATTTGAGTGCTCAAACCCCTCCACCACGTTAAGGTGGCGGTTCCAGAAGGGGTCTAAGTAAATCATTCAATGTAAATACTTAAAACCACCACAGTTACTATGAGACTATTACTGCAACTACAAAAACATGTAACACTATAACTGTTACTACCACTAATCACATTTACACTGTTTCAACAACGATTACTGCTAAGTGTATATGGCCATTCATTGCTATGTCAAAAGAGCATAAACATAGAAATTGTAGGTCTGGGCTATGTATATTGCTTCAAATGAGCAAATTCGGGTTTCTGGATCTGGATTATCACCCCAAACAAATGGTAAAGCCAGTCCCTATGGTAGGTAGAGTTCTTGATATTTATATATGTAATCTTAATGTCATTAACATGTTTAGTAGTCACTAGATGCATGTTCAACCCCACAGGATCAGAAAACTAACTGATGAGAGGATTATGCTTAACAAGAAACAAGAAAGAGCTACTCAGAGTAGTCACCGGTGTTCTAAGAACTCCCCCCCCTTGAATAATAGTAGCTCAAATGTGACTGATGGGTTGACACCAAAACAGCCAAAAACATCTGGATAATTCATAATTTGCTATGTTTGATGGCCAGCTCATAGCTATGGTGTATGTTTCCTGTAGCGTTCACCAACAAAAACATCCATGTCTACATCTTTTAATGCTGCTAGCTTTCCAAATAAAGTAACTGTGCTTTTAGCTCATATAGGACTATGCACTACTTGGATTTCTACTTCTCCAAACACCATGACCTGGCACACAGCACTTCCCGTACTCAAGGCCTGCCCACTGCCCCCTTGGGTCCGCTTCTCATTGCCCGTGGGTAAAAGGCTAAATCCAGGAAAGAGGGGCTGGTGGTTGTTGGCATGTGGGAGGAAAGCTGAGAGGAGCTTCTCTGGAAAGCCCATCAGTGTCTGAATCACTCTCAGCTGTGCGTTACCGAGAACCAAAGCTGGATCTGCACTTACAGCCTTTGCTTATTCGTCTTCCTGTCCAGTTTTGATATCTTCATATTGTCCTGCCAACAACTAAATTTGGCTCTTGGGAAATCATTTATTCAGCCTTGAGTCTGAAAAAATATTGTTTGTACATATGGACTGCATAAAGTTGGATGCTATAAATCTGGTTACAAACATGTTTTAGGGTCAAAACAGGCTTAAGAGTGTGTTTTAAATGATTTCTGCTATTTGCCAATGCGAGAAGGCACTTTCTGATGGCTAGTTTGATTTATCTGTCTCCGTGCCTGCACTGGTTCACATTGTTTTTTCACCAGATGCCTTACCGAATGAAACCTACTGCATTTTCCAAGGTTTATGAAGGCTGCAGAAACGTCACTGTCTTGTAGCCCCCCTTTGAAATAGATGTTATGGTGCTACTGAATTCAAGATATATTTAATGTCAGTCCTAATTAAAAACTGCATAGATTTGCGAATTGATGTCAAATAACATAAACAATATTATAATATTAATATCAGGACGTCCTGGATTACCCCGGGGAAGGAAGCTCGCAGATGCTCGTTCCACCGACGTTCCATCCGCCCAGCGGATACGGTCAATCGTCTTTCTTCCTTCTCGTCCCCACCGTGGCTCGTTTCGCCCCACCGCACCCCCCGCAGTGGATTCCCGGCCTAGCCCCGGCATGCTCAATGTCACTCCACTTTCTAGCTCCGGCGCTGGCTCCAGAGCGAGCCGCTTGCGCAGACGCCGATCTCCGCCGCCTCGCGGCTCTCCTCGTAATCGATCCCATGCGCCTTTGTGCCAGGATCTCTCCCCCAGGATATTGGGATGAACCGTCGCAGGCTTGCAGAGGGCGCTGAGGAACGCAGGCATCTCCTACCGGCGTTCAGATCCAAAGAGCACGCTGTTTGGGCTGATGGTTCGCTCAGGCGAGCAACGGCCTAACTCTCACCGCTCCCGAGCGGCCGCTTCCGGTCACGGCCCGCACCTCCCAGGATCCGTGCCAACAGCGCCCCCGGAGCCGCCACCACTGGCCTCGTGTTGCCAGATATCTCTCTGTCTATCCCTTCCGGCTCTGCTTTGCCTACTTTTTCACAAACTATCCCCACTGCCGGTATTCGTGGCACTGCTTTGCCCAGCTTTCCACTCTTACCTTACTTTTTCTTCCGGTTTCCGTGGCTTGGCAGGCGCCGCCCCTGCTTTAGCTATCCCCAGGTTGCATGGTGCCTCCTCTAATTTTCAGCTGGCTCGGCAGCTTCCAGGCCTTCGACTTTCCTATGGGGTTCCGGTTTGCCTACGCAGTTGGCGCCATTCCTGGGTCCTCTTTCTCTGGTTCTTCTAGTGGTTCTCCTCGAGGGCTCCCGGCTCCTTCGAACCCGACTCTCGGAACATCGCCGTCGGCCCTGCCCCCGGCCTCATCGGCCCGGCCCCATCGGCCCTCACCCTCCGCCGTTTCAGTCCAGCCCGACTATTCGTTATCGGCCCTGTACGCCGCCCTCGGCCCCGCCTATTTGCAACAATTTGAACGGGTCGGGTTACACGATGTCCAAGAGCAAGTTCCTCCATACTTGTTCGTTTTGCAGTGGCGGCCATGCACGTGCATGTGGGCGTGTCCCCACAATCCTACGTCCTTATGACTAGGCTCAGTTTCCACTTTGATCATCATCCCAGCCCTGATCGACGCTTTGACGGGCCATTCGGACTCCGAGTTCGTGCAGTTACTCGTTACTGGTTTCACTGAAGGATTCCTCCCTTCAGAGGCGTTTTTCTGTGACAACCCCAAATCTGCGCTCACGGACCCCTTCACCGTGGATACCCTGCTCGCCAAGGAGGTAGACGCTGGTGAAATACTCAGGCAAGAAACGGCTTATCATCGACCATTCGGCTCCCCAGTCAGATTCCCAGCATCAATAGCCTTATTCCCAGTGATGACTTTTCCCTCAAATATGCTTCTGTCAATCACTCATTAAATTGGCCGGTCACCACGCTTGGCTCTCCAAGGCGGACATCACTAACACTTTCAAAGTATTGCCCATTCACCCTATTGGCGTTTCTTTGGCGTTTGCTGGAACGGCGTATTCTATTTCGCGGTCCAGCTGACTTTCAGCTGCAAGAGCAGCCCAAAACTGTTCGATTGTCTGTCCGAGGCGCTCTGTTGGGTCCTTTTGAACAATCATTGGGTCCCCGTCTTGGTGCATCTTTTGGACGATTTCTTGCTCGCCTCCTTGACCTTCTCGCTACACGACGCAGTGGTCCTCTCACCGTCAGTCAAGTGAGAGTTGCGCTTCTGGCTACTTTTGCTCAGCCGTTGGAATGGCATCTCTCTCTTTTACGGTGACATCATTTCCGACCCCAAAGATATCCAGTTTTTCACAGACGCTGCGCCTTCAGACATTATTTTATTTTTTTACCAAGGCAGATAGTTGGCTGCCCCCTTTCAATTTATCCGCAAGTCCGGTCGGTCCTCTTCCGCATTGTTCGAGATCTACCCAATCGTCGTCGCGGGGCTATTATGGGGACATGAGTGGACTTCCCGATTTTTTATCCAGTCAGATAACCTCGCCCCCGTGGATTTATTATCAACAAGGGCAGGAGCAACACTCTCGCTATCATGCCCTTCCTGTGTCGCCTTGTCTGGCACTCCATTTCGCACCAGTTCATCTTGAGAGCCAAGCATATTCCAGGTCACAACAATGGCGTTGCTGATTCTCTCTCTCGGTTCGCTTTTCAGACTTTCAGGACCGTGGCCCCCAACGCAGAACCTTTGCAGACTCCGGTCCCGCCCTTCTCAGCTACGATTCTTGTCACATGAGCCCGGCCTTGGCGGATCTTCTGCACATCTCTCAGGCCGCTATCTTGGCGCCCCGGACCCTGTTGACCTACCGGACCGCCTGGGGCAACTTCCGTTCCTTCCACGCACTCTACATATTGCCATTCCCTTCCCTAGACGTCCTCCTCACATTGTCAAGTTTCGTCTCACACGCATTCTGTTATCAGTCACTGTCCATCAGCACCATCAAAGTCTACCTCAGTGGCATCGGGTTCTACTCCAAGGCATTCACTGGCATGCCTCTACCCGTACCCGTCTTCAACCAGGTCAACCAAGTTTTAAAAGGCTTGCAGCGCCAAGCACCACTCGCTTCCCGCCGCCAACTACCGCTCACGTCAGACCTCCTCGTGTGGTGCTCAAATGTTCTGCCCTTGCACGTAGCTCGCACACTCGAGTCAATGATTTTGCTGGCCTTCTTTGGCTTCCTTTGTTGCTCAGAGTTTGCTCCTTCTTCCCTCGGCCACGGCGCAGCAAATCCACCCCACGTGAGAGACATCCAGTTAGTCTCTGAAGGTTGCCTGGCCTTCTACCTTAAGCAAAGCAAGACCAACAGAAGTGGCGTTTCCGTTCCCATTTATTTTTTTAAGCTGCATTCTTACTTAAGTCCTTTTGAACCCATACTCCACTATATCCAATATAGGAGACGGAGCGACGGATTTCCGCAGGAGCCACTTTTCGTTACCGAACACGGCATGCCCGTCACCAGACGTTTTTCTCTGGGCACTCTTTCCGCTGCCACATCTGCATCCAGCCGAGGCGTGCCTGATCGTCTCATCAAGGTTTTGGGTCATTGGCCTTCCTCAGCCTTTGAAGTTTACTCACGCCACAATCTGCGGGATCTACAGGAGGCACATACGACACTTCTCTTGTAACTTCTTTGGGGACGCGGGCCCGGGAGCTCACCCTAACGAATCCCCAGAACGGCATTTTATTTGTAACTTTCAATAAATGTATCATTTGTGCATCTATCTGAGATTGTGGTCCTTGTGAGTGAATGTCTATATTAATATTTGTTTTTTACAGCGGCCCCGGATTGTTTGCATCAAGGATCCATTCACCTTTACATCCATACACAAGTGTACACTGGAGGCAAAGTGTCTTGCTCAAGGACACAATGGCATCTCTGTCAGGAGCCGGGATTGTGCTCTGCCCCTTGGATTAGTAGACAAATGCAAAATGTGTTTAATATCAGAACAGCAAAACTTCAACTTTAGTTCTTCAAACAAGCATAAAAAAGATATTAGTTTGAGATATAGAATGATTTTATATCCGATTACTATTTTTTCTCAGTACTGTGTGTCGTACAACAAATGCCCTTCCTGCTACAAAATCTCTTATTCACATGAATGGAGGCATGTAAACCTGTCCAACATACACATACGGTATATGCAGCAGCGGAGAAATGGCGTACGTGCCGACCAGGCATTGTGTCTGTGTGAACAAGAACTGCGACGACTCTTGGCCTCATCAGTCTGTGAAAGTGAGCGTATAC
The DNA here is from genome assembly GCA_021464625.1 of Proterorhinus semilunaris. Taxonomy (NCBI): domain Eukaryota; kingdom Metazoa; phylum Chordata; class Actinopteri; order Gobiiformes; family Gobiidae; genus Proterorhinus; species Proterorhinus semilunaris. The sequence continues at coordinate 17,787,767 of CM038354.1, read as the reverse complement.
GTGACCGCACTGAGGCAAGTATGCCCACCGCAACGGCACAACACGAGACAGAATTGGAGAACAAGAAGAGAGGGAAGCGTCAGAGGTGCAGCAGTGTGCCGTCTGTAGAGTTGCGCGTATGAAAAGACAGTCTTATTTGGAAACACACACTGAGTCGCACACCCACAAGTTTCACTTCTGCCTGGTGTGGCAGCACTGAAACACCAGTGCACCAGGTCAGGGTTCAAACGCAGGTCATTGGCACTTTCATACAGCAGGCGCTCCATGATATTTCTACTCTCTCATCACTAAAATAGTATAACAGTTGTGTAAAAGTACAACAGCGTTTTAAAGCTGCTGAAACCAAACTGCTTACATACGGTTCAAGTTAATTTCATCTTACGAGGAAAACAAGTAATTTGTTATTTAGGATTGAGGTAGATGCACAATTTGAGTTCTACCTAAAACATTTGTACACAGATGCAATAGAACATAATGCCAACTGCATGTATCTGCATGAAAGGTCCTATTAACATTTTGGCATCAACTTTTTTGTCATATTTAATTAAGAAAATATATCAAGGCTGCCAGGGCTTGCCAATAACTGTTACTAGCCAATTAATATTTTTACTAGCCACATTTCCACAACAGATTTTACCCCTTTGCTCTCACGTTTAATTGACCTATTGCCTTTTGGTGATTATACATAGATTAATATAAGGTGAATCTTGGTTGATTTTCTTATTGTGTACAAAATTAGTAGTAGGAAGTCTTACCAAACTCCTTCTGAACACAATGCTAATCTTATTCAAATGTTAGGCTAGTGTTTCCATTTACACATTTCAGTTTCTCCTAAAATGTTACCCCCTCCCACCGATCCCATCCCTAGCTGTTTTAAAAACATAGTGCACTAATTTATTGACCTTATTTAAATCATTGAGCATAACTTTTTTATCAACCATCAGTGCACATAAACATTCATACCGCTGCCCCGTGTAACTCTGTGAATCCCACAGAGCAGTTCCCCATTAATCAAAGTCTGACTGCGGTGAGTAAAATAGGGTGAGAAGGCCTTCGGGGCACCCAGGCAGGCACACTCAAAGTCTCTAAATTGCCCGACAGACACTAGTACCAACAGGTGCCAGTGTGTGCTTGTGGCTCATTTTTCAGCATTGTGCAAATCTGCCAGAATCAAAGTGTGCTCACAAAAGGGCTGACGAGGGTGCTACGACTTGCCTGCTTTGCTTAAGGGAAATGAGCACATGAGAAACGTTTGTGACGACTCTCAGAATACTGACAGGAACTTGACCCTGGGAACCGAGCTGCACTGTGCCTTACTTGCATATTGTGTAATTAATGCAACATGCTCTAACGCTAATTACGACTTACAGTTTATATGGAGCAAAGTGTTTGGATGGAGTATCGCCTATAAATGATAATGTTGGAAATTGTATATTTAATGCTTGTTATACTTTTTGGGATAGGCCAAAGACACAATTATTGGGGAGGGCATTTTGTATCCAAGAGCAAAGACACTACGTAATTGCCTTAACCGAGCCGATTTTCTCCAGTTTGACTTTACCCACATAAAAGCTTCTTGAAAAAAAAACGCGACAAAAAAGACACAAAAGAGCAGCAAAAAACCTTCAAAAACGAGATGACTATGAAAACACAGCAAAAAAGCCACAAAAAAGTGACAACTTTAGAGCAGTTTTGTGGGTCTTAGCTTTCAAATGAGGCCCTGGTGGGGGTTCAGAGGTTAACCATCGTAGTAAAGGTTTTCAATGCCTTCAACTGGACTGTGCTGGTAAAGTTAAAGACGTTTCGCCTCTACAACAACCAAGCACAGTTGGCTACTTTGAAAACCTCTATGGTGGACGATTTCTGGGAGTTTGAGAGCATATAACTAGTCAGTGGGTATGGGGATATTTTGGCTGAGTGAAATGATTCCAAATTACGCCACCATTTATATTTATATTATTGCAACACGCGATTAGGGCCTTGGCGGAGGTCTATTCTGTTTGAGTGCCTACACTTTAGATTATTTATTTTGTGTATCCTATGTTGTATTGTGTAAATGATTGTTTTGGAGATTTACACCAGGCGAAGACAGCACACAGCTGCTTGTGCCGTGTGTGCGGGAGCGTCGGCATGGCGAAAGCAGCGCCGCTAAAAGGGGAGAGGTTAGGCTGTTGCTTAAGGGGTGGGCAAGTCTTTTCTCATGGCCCCCGAGCCCTCTCTGGGCCCTCTTCAGCTCTTGCGATTGGTCCACCACGAGACACTGTCACTGAGATCAGACACAGAGCAAAAAACACTTCAACCCAGAACTGAAAGACGCGCTGTAGAAAGGCAAGCCAAGAATGCAGCGATAAGGAGTCAAAAAGACTGCGGGTGAAACGACTGTGACCCCTTACCTGTGTCGATCCTATAGGTGGTGTCAAGCAATGTCGCAGATAATGCTACAGAACGGGTTGTGTTGCAAGAGGCTTTGGAGTTTGGCATGGTGAGAGCCTGCCCTCTACTGTCGACTTTGGGGAATACAAATATGAAAGTTAAACAGCTGGATTTTGACAAAGAAAAAAGCATATGGGTTAGGATGATTGGTTTGTGAAGATGTTGTTATCATTGTTAAACTACTCAACCATGCAATGACTAAAACTGCATTTGAAACTTTGGATTAATTGGCTAAAACAAATTAATACGGCAGGTTTGTTTCTTCGCCTTATTAAATTCAGCGTAAATGAGATGGGTGAAGCGCTATAAATTGACTTATACTGATGTTATACTCCTACATATTACTTGAGCTTGGGTATTCTGGGGCCAGCAAAGCCTGCAATGGCACAAAAGCTTTATTACAAAAAAAACATCAGTAAATTGATAAAACTGCCTTGTGCTGTGAGAAATAAACTTATAATAAGCATTTTTTTTAAAAAATTTGTTGTTGTAATAAATGTTAACTTTGAAGGTATTATTTAAGTGGGACCTCATGCAAAAACGTTTTTTGACTAGCAATAGTTACGCGTTCTGCTCCTGGAACCGCCACCTTAACGTGGTGGAGGGGTTTGAGCACTCGAATGATCCGGGGAGCTCTGTTGTCGGGGGCTTTGTGCCCCTGGTAGGGTCTCCCATGGCAAACAGGTCCTAGGTGACGGGTCAGACAGAGAGCGGTTCAGAAGCCCCTTATGAGAGACCAACAGGCCCGGTTAGAACCATGAGGCCGTCCTTCTGTGGACCCACCACCTGCAGGAGGAGCCATAGGGGCTGGTGCTATGTGATTTGGGCAGCTCCAACAGCTGCCCCCATGACCCGGCAACAGACAAGTGGAAGAAAATGGATGGATGGATGGATAGTTACGCGTTGAGAACAGACTTTAGGGAGTACTTTTGTTTAAACTCCTGTGCATTATAAATGTGAACATGTGCTGTAGTAGCAGACAGACTGACAAATTACACAACGCACCCCTGACTCTCTGTAGACAGAGACAGCCACCATTACTTTAGTTATATACACAGACATTAACCTGTAAGTAGCAGTGAACCTGAGTGGCTTCGATTAAAACAATAGTTTACACAGTAGTCTGCATGGAGCTGTGCATGAATCATCTCCAGTATCAACAGTGTTGGAGTGCTTCTGTCGATTATACACAGACAGGAGTGGGTGTGCAGACAGCGGAGCAGGCCCAAACTTAAAACATGAGGGTGTTTATGCCATTGTCAGCTGGTACTATAATCCCTTTGTTAGGTCTGCACTGCCCTTAGAGGTGCACACTTTGAATACAAGTGGTTTCAAATGAAAAAGTGATTTAATGCTTTACTGCTGACACACAAAATCAAATCAACAATTATTTGAAGGGACAAGCTCCAAATAACATCAGTGTGATATACAATTAGATGTTTTAGATGTAAAATGCTGCAATTATACCATAAAAGTGTTTTACTTACAACAAAGTTCATGGTGATAGAAGGTGATGGTGTATTAACAATATTAATAGAAATAATATTGTACTAATGCATTTTTTTTATAATTAAATCTTTCAATTAAATATCTTTAAAACACTTCACACATTAAATAATAATAATAATATTATTAATAATAATAATATTAATAATAATAATACATCTTTTTTGCATTTCCCAACCATTCAATTGGCATCTGTTGCCTATACATTGATGCAGGCAGCAAAACAAATCCTACATTAAGTTTCCATCCCAGTCACTTAAAGAGTCTGTCCTTGCAGCACTTTTTTGCTGCTGACGAGAGGCAGTAACCGTGGCAACAGCTGCTGAGGTGCTGCTTTCTCTGCCCACCGCTACGGCTCTCTCTACCGCCCCCTCTCTCTTGTCGTGAGTCATGAGCCGCTTCCTGTGAAGAACCTGCTGATCCCCAATCGCAACCTTACATTAATAAATCCATTACAAAAGCATTCAAACTTAAGATATACATTTATATTAATGAAATATGAAATACCAATGAAAACTTGTTTTATCTTGGGTTCAAGCTGTCATACTTTGCACTTCCTTTACGAACTTTTGAGCACCCTAAGTTACTGATTTCATAAATTATCACAAAATGGCCCTTGTCAAACAAAATTTTAGATTTTTGCCAAAGATCTCTGCTTCGACAAGTCTTTCTCAGGTTTAGACATGTCTTATACCGAGACCAAGACAACCCTTTAGTCCTAATTTAATCTTGGTCGATGCTTTGAAGGTAAACAATTTTAAGAGATGGTACTTGGTGTGAACACTTTGGGAACCCCTGACATTTTTAGGCAAGAGCTCTACATTGTGTCGCCATCACTTTCTGTGACTAAGATGTACCAGGGTTTCTCTAAAACAGGCCAATAAATGAGAAAAAAATGTAGGATTAGGATGACCCTTTAAGTCACATCGGGTTTCAATGTTTTAGCGCTCTCACGCGTGCCAAAGCCCATCCTCACACCACACAACGTTGTTGCGCTGAATACTTCCTCTCTCTGGGGCTTTTCCCTGATGTATCCAGATGTGTTCATGCGCACAGGTGGAAGGTTTTAGAAATGAGCTAGTGCTGTGATCCAAAGGTTTCCAGCAGATTTTCAATACCACGATAAGGTCTTCTGTTATAAAAGGATAGCCACTCGGGTGAGCCAGGAGTCAATTCATGGCCAATAGCAGCTGGCTTGGCCTGGGCCTACCTTCATCTGTGTGATTTGGCCTCATACACTGACAGAAGATCATAATCACATCCATTCACGATTCAATCAGTGTCCTGGAACACAGAAGGGTGAATGAGAAGTATGCACGTTGGCTTACACACACGTGAATGAGTCTAACAAACCTTTTTTTATATAATGGATGATGGAAAAAGAAGTTGCAAAGGAGAATGGGCCTACACATGCAATACGCTTTGTAGTATTTAGTCCAAGGCTACCATATAACCTTCAATAAGAAGCAGAAGGACAGGTCACAACATGCTACAACTGATAAGCAAGCATCAGAGGCGCACGGCTACGCTTCCGCAAGCTCAATGACACTTGAGATAACGGCACAGGAAATGATGCATTACAATTCCGATACTGTGGATTCAGTATTTAGACCCCTCCATTAACTGCTATGTTGAATAATATTGAAAAAAATGTTCAATCACTTTTCAAGTTTTGGATTATTGTATCAATGCAGATTATTATTATTATTATTTTAATGCCGATTGAAAGGTAATTTATATTTCCGTATACTGTATGAATTGAAACATATTTAAAGAGGTCTGACATTTATTTGAACCCAGGATAAAGTTTATACAGTCCTACAGGTGTAGCAAAGGACATTTTCAAACTGATTTTTCATGGGGAGAGAAGTTTTTGTTTCTCAAACAGCAACAGGAGGTCAGAGATTTTATTTTTGCTATAAACATTTTCTACCATTTATTAATTGATGTTAGTGTTTTTTTGTTTTAATTAGTGAATTTTAACTAAATCTTTAGACACCCTTACACAGTGTCTTTATTAGCAGCACTAACAAAGAGTTTGCAGTGGGACTTGATTTACCATCAAAGGGTCCTTGACTTCCTGTGGAAAAGTGGGATTGAAGCTAATTTTGTTTTGTTCTCACTTTCAGGTCAATTTATCTCACGCCCAAAAAGTCCTGTGACATTTGCAGCAGTATCTTCCAAGAGTGTGAGGGCATGGCAGGAGCTGAACAGTGAAGCCAGGAGGATTGTGCCTATAGATCATTTGGGAACTGTGGAGCTGCTGATGCCTCTTGCCCCGTGGGGCTGGACACAACTGTCCACACGCACATACACAACCGGCATCTCAGTATCCTGGCTATGACTGCCTTAGAATCATATGTGTTTTTGTTTTTGCATCTGCAGTGAATAGGTACCTAAAACATGGGGATTTTGTTTTAAAATTATTATTTCATCAATATGTTCTGTGTGAGTCATGTTGACATGAACACCAATGTAGACTAACACTTAGTTCTTGAGCTTCAGCTGGTGTTGTCACAATACCTGGTACATTATTGTAGCTCTTCATTGACCACTTAAACATAAAGATGCGTTACACACAAACATTCACATACTTAGTCATCTGTGGTGATATATGGCTGGGTACTGTGTCACGTCTCGATTTAGCTTATTGCCTCCATACAAAATGAGAGCTGTCAGCCGTGAGTTACACATGTGGTGCTGTGCTTCATGGGCCATAATGATGCAGAAAACATCCAACAACCACCGTTTTGCTTTTGCTTTTAATCTGCGTTTGGCTGTGGCAGAGCTGTGTGACAGTGCACGTCGGAGCGAGAGCGTCACAGTGCACTCAAAGGACAGAAAGACTTCCACCTCGGACAGTGACACACAGCTAACCACACAGTCACTTCTGCTATGCCTCCTCTGCAACTAAAGGTTAATTCTCACGATAGAACTTCCCCTTGGTTACTGCCACTGCCTGAGGCAACTTCTGAACATGTTTCGTATGGCAATATTCACATTGTTATAATATTAAGAAGTTATTAAAGTCATGACACGTGGAAATACAAGAGAAACTATGTTTTGACATCAAAGTTTGATTTTATCCTACTTTATATGCTTGTTGGTTAGAGATTTTAAGGCCAGGTTTGATTGCCACTATTCAATAGATTCAATAGATCAAAAAAAGCAATGTACAAGAAGCAATGAAGGCTCTCACTCACACAATCCTTGAAGTGGCTCTGCAAAGTTTGAGCTTTAACCTGACACAGTTTAATAGTAACACGCTTTCCCACAAAAGTCTGATCAATATTTTCCATTTTCATTCAAATGCATCAGTTATCACTTCTGCCCTGAGGCAGGGAGTTCCCAGTCTCCCCAGTTAAATCACTTAATTTGCACTTGGATTTAATTAGAGAAAGAAAGGGGCACCAGTATTTGTATTTAGCACAATATTGTGTTAGAGTTTGGCACAGAATGGTGATTTGGAAGATTTTCATAATGCCCTTTCAGCTACAGACATCTGCTCTAAAAGGCGCACGATACTGAGCCAGAAACGGTATAAAAATGTCATCAATAACCAATGTGCCGTTACTGTTAACTGTGTTATAAGCAATTTGCTGAGCTCCACGGGTGAAGTGAAACCAGCCACTCCAACTTCACCCGTGCATCACACCATGGAACAGAGGTCATGACCCAGGTCAGCTGAGTGTTTGTGGGACTCAAAGGGCAGAAGTAGAGACACTCTTGACAATAGCTGCCTGTGTGGCTTCCCCATCGCTCGCCGCTTCCCCGTCTGCTGGGGAACAGCACAGTGCCCTGCTGCAGTGTTTTATGAGCTGGGCCTGACCAAACTCACCACATTCCCACAAGCATCGCAATGAAGGACGTGACTCTGGCCGCGCAGATGCAGCAGCCAGACCACAGGAAGCATGCACCACTTATAAATCCTCATAGACACACACCCTTGGGTATAAAACTTTATATTATGTTGTTTGAATATATTGTAATTTAGATCATCAATCTATGAAAGTGCACAACATTTAAACTTTCACCTTCACTGAATGGGTGCGCACATGCACATTACACACGGTGGATATAGTGGACACAGACGGAGACTCCGAGATGTTGTTACTTGAGTGAGTGCTGCCCAGTCACAGATGACAAAAGAAAGCGTTGGACAATGGGCTGACACATGCATGGTGCTTTTGTTTTAAAGGATGAACCTGGCACTCAGTTACGTCCTGAACTTCATCATCCAAATCTTACGAGATGACGATATCATGGTGTTCACCTACCAATGATTTGTGTCACTGTATTGTAAAATATCACTATTTTCCTTCAACACTGTGCTATATCATGACAATCCTATTCCAAATGATCATGAAATATGTTTGATAAGAGGAATTTCCTGTTTTTTGTTTTGTTTTGTTTTTTTACATACTACAAAATAACACATTTAGGCCTTGGAGCTTCAATTCAATGTAAAGCGACGGTCCACGATATTATTGCTACACTTTTGACAGCATTTCAGTTATTGTGGCATCCCTTCCAAAAACGGATTCCAGTTCCATAAATTGATCAACAAGGTCAAAGAGAAGCTGGATTCTAGAGGCATTTTACAAAAAAACAACAAAAAAAACATAATAAAATAAATGCTGCCCTGGTTGAGGATAGCTCATACACACAATGCCAAATACTAAATCTTTAAAATGATGAGAGGTGAAATCACCACAACTGCCCTAAATGTCACAGGCAAACGTTGCAAAGGCCAAGTTCGAGGCAGAAGGCATTTCGTGGGTTGTGAGCTTGTTGGCATATCCAGTGTGAGGTTGACCAAAGATAGATTATAGGCGCCCAGAGTGTGTGGTGACCTGTGATCCAGCCAACAGCAGCGGTTCAGACCGTAAATGTAAATCATTTCATATCTCTGTCATATCTGCTCTTCCCAGGGCAGTTAAGAGCCGCAGTCCTGACCAGCTCGCGAACTACAGGAATGCACTGGGATAGTTAAAACTGAGCAGCTTCAAACCTGATGACAACAAATCAAATATTACGCAAATCTATACAACCCATCATGGCCAGGATGCCTATGCAAGTGATCAATGATGCTACAAACATCTAGCGCTCCAGAATTTCACAGTGGACATTGAGAACGAGTCCAGGTGCATTAGCATTTGAGAGAATGGGAATGTTGAAATATGAGCTACTGTTGTGTGCAATCATATTTCTCTAAAGTATCTTACGCGCCAGAGTCAATGTTCTGGACGACCGGATTTGGTCCCAAAGCCTGACCTTACCTAAAAGGTAAAAGGTAAAGGCAGATTTGACACATTACAGGACTCCAAGGAGATAGGACATTCATTCAGCTGTACTTCCGAAATAATTCAAAGTTAAATGTGACCAATCAACTTGATTTTTATAAATTGCAATGGCCAATTTAGCTTGATTGGCGGATTGTGGGCCTAGATTTTCTTTCTTGTGATTTACTTTTTATCGCATATGCAACCAGTTATTTAAAGTCGACCATGCCATAATAATGTGGACATTGCTGATCAAACATTTACATGCCATCAGAAATGCTCACCTTCCCTTGAGACAAGTTGTAAATGTACATAAAATTAAGAATATTGAAAGTAAATTCTTCCTGAGGGTTGTATTACTCTGTAATTAAAATGCTTATTTCTACAAGTACACGACAATTGAATGTTTTTCTTTTTACTACTTTTGAAGTGACTGTCCACTTCCTTTATTGTACATTTTCAACATAACAGTGTCAAAACCTTCCCAATGGTTCTGAACAATGTATTTTACAAGTTTGCAGTATCTAAATAATAAATAAACTATGTGGAGGTGTGGTGTTCAGGACAGATAGAGTCAATAAGCTTTTTTCACTTTTATCTTCAAGACAGTAAGTAAGTAAACCTTATCAATATAGCACTTTTCACAGATAAAATCACAGAGTGAATACATTTTACCAGCTTATCGCTTATCTAAAAAACAGTGCCTTGTGGGGAGTGAGTCTGGGGACAACAGCCTGAAAATACAAATCCCTCCAATATATATATATATATATATATATATATATATATATATATATATATATATATATATATATATATATATAAAAAAATAGTCTTTGGGAACTTCAGGAGAGTCTGGCCTGAAGGCTCAAGGACCCTGAGGAGTGGGGGCACAAGTCAGCCTCATACTGGGGGTCTCACCATGCAATCAAAAAAGGCACTGCTTCATACTGTATATACTCTAGCTTTCTGTAGACTCAATGTAAAGCATGTATAGCAGCACTTTTTAAAGCATAAACTAGGGTGTTGATGTTTTATTGAGGTTCAGACCCCTCAAAAAACCACGTATCCAGAGCCGTCTTCAGGGTAAAGCTATACTGACATCTGCTGGCGGGCTGCATTCTGGACAACTTTGAAAAGAGGTCACAGGAGAGATAACATACATAAAACTGAAATGAGTTCCTCAAATACATAAACACGGTTTCTGACACAAAGCAGATTATCTGTTGGATATCACTGACATGTGGGATACTAGAAACTCAACCTTATTTTTCTTTTAATAACCGAATATACTTCATTGGACAAACAGTATAGGGAAGTAATTTAAGGTAAACAGAGGGCCAGTAATCTTGCTTACGCAATACTACAAACTCATGTTGTATTAAAAATAGCCACACGGCATAAGTCCCAAAGTATTTGAATGTAAAAGGTTTATTTTTAAGACAAATATTTGCAGATATGGCTGAGAATATTCTTGGACTGGCTCACGGGCCACTTATGTAAAAAGCTGGAGGTGGTATGAGGCAGATTGTGGCTAATTCATACAATACCCACATCTTTCGGTGTTTCTCCGTCAAGGTTAGCCAGGGCAGATAGATAATGCGGAGATGTGTGAGCCAGCGAGCGCCTGTGTGTGGGAGTGGGAGGGGGACCGGGTGAGTCATCTGGATGAGTCATGTGCAGCGTGTGTGGACAGAAAAGGACGAAGAAGATACAGCACAATATGGAAGATGTGCAGTTGACTCAGAAAAGAAAGGCTTTATGGCATTCCCAAATCCACCAAAAAAAACATGATCACTGGCAAATGAAGGCGTGTGGACTGGCGCTGATTAAGGTGGCTTTGTTGGTGGAGTGGCCATCTTATGACCAGAGGGCTGATAGTTTGCCCTCAGTTCAGACCATTGTGTTCTGGAGTCGTGTCTTTAGATAAGGAGATTGGAGTTGCTGTTGGCGCAGTTTGACAGCCACGCCTCTGTCAGTCAAGTAGCTTGAATTGAAATAGTAGTTTATCACCACTGAGTGTGGTAAGTAAATGGACAATGCAGTGTAAAGCATCTTTGAGAGTCCGAACAGCCTGCATACATGTCAAATGCATTGTTATTTTCATTGTATTTAGCTTAGCTTTAACTTAGGGCAGTACTTCTCATGTAGAGTAAGATTGTAACTACTGGATGTTCCTGGGACAGTCTATAGTAGTAATCACTGATTGTGTAATCCAACAGATGAGCAGAGAGTGAAATGGTTCTAAAAACAGATTGACAGGTCACTGACTAAAGCTCGAGCTATTGCCTCTGACCTGGCTCACCCTCTGAACCCTCAGTTTGAGCTTCTGAACTCTCGGAGACGATAGAGAGTTCCACTGGCTACAAAGGCTGTGTTTAAGAAGTCTTTTGTCCCCGCTGTGGGGACAGTAATGGACTAAGCTGTTCTCTATTTTATCTTATTTTTTCAGTTTTATTTTTCGACATTTCTTTTTCTTATGTATTATTCTACTGGGTTTGTATTGTCACTAGTCTTGGGTTTTTATGTGTTGGTGAGCCAGAGATTAATTTCTACCTCGGTAAACAATAAAAATCTATTCTTCTATTCTGTTAAACCAGGGGTCACCAACCACATGCCCACGGGCACCTGGGTGCCCTTTGAGGCATCCGAAGTGGCGGTGTCTAGCCTGCCGGAAATGTACAAGAATAAGAAGTAGCTCCACGACTTGTTCAAAGAAAACAGTTCAATTTCATGCATCTGATTTCTTGAAAATACAGTCATTTCTATAACTCGCTATTTGACAAACAGAATGAATGCTACACCAGAGTCAATTCCATGCAATAGTGTCCAAGTCTTTTGGACAAAAATATTTCTGAGCTGGTGCCAAATTAATGCTCTTGAAGTAGCCCTCGGCTTTCAAAAGGTTGGTGACTCTTAAACACAGTGTGTGAAGTTTGCTCCAAATGCTTATTAGGTGGCCAGAATATTAAATAAACAATATCAAGCAGGTAATCAAGACCTAGATTTTAAGGAACAAATACGGGTGGATATTTTCAGTGTGGAATATTGTTACAATGAAACAATGAGATATATTTAAAAAATACATGTACCATAAAGTTTGAAAGTTTTTCATTTACATTATGGGTTGACTTAAAATGAATGGTATAAATCATTATAAACTTGTATTTGCATATTTTGTTATTGCTAATGTCAAACGGCCTAAATGAAGTAAGTATTTACCCAAACTAGGGACAGGCACAATAGGTTCCTTGTTACTTAATTCTAAAAGTTACAGGAAGAAAGAAGACTAAACTGAGTTCTACCGTCCAACTGAGAATACGTGAGTAAAAAAATAATAATAATCAAAAATCAAATAGGAAAAATGTTACTGCAAAATGACTCATGTATCTCAGACAAACAGAAACAAGTAGTTCAACAACTCACCACTCAATTGTTTTACACATTAACAGGGCAAAAAATTAAAAATAAAATAGATAGATAGAGTCACAGTCAGAGATACTTCCATCAATAAAACTTGATTTGGGGTTGATTTTCCTTCCATAAAAGCAACTAACAATGTAGCTACAAAAACGTAAGGTTTCTGAACTACTGTGAGTCAGACAGAAAATTAACCCATTACTCTTTACCCAGTTAAGAAAAGGCCTATGACGAACATACTGGTTTGATGGGTGAGAACATTTAGGCAAAATGTCATGTCTTTCTTAATTTAGTATTTTTGACTCAAGTGTCATAATGACTCTCTCTCTCTCTCTATTCACTTCACACTGTGCTCATGGCCTCTTCGCATTCCCACAGTTAACACCATCATACAGCAGTGTCACACTCTACGGCTTAGAAAATGTCGGACCCAAGCACATGGCAGAATAAACACACACACACACACCTGCAGCACAGTGGAGGCTCCATGAAAGACTCTCAGCAAAGCCACACATGTCTTCTATCCCTACTATTGTTCTATCGACTAATGTACGTTAACTGGACAGTAAGAGAGATTATATTATTCGTCTGCTATGCTCTTCCCAGAAGATCCTCTGAAACAGGGACAAACCCATTTCAGAGGAGCACTGAAGGCATTATTCCAGATTTCCCAAACCTCCAAAACCTCAATCACTAACTCACTCACTCATTTTCCACATGATTGGTGATGGTTTACTTTATTGTCCCTGTATAGGAATTTGTCCTCTAAATTTGGGCCATCCTTCAATGCTGCTGAGGCTATACCTATCAGTAGCACCAGCTGACCTCGGTATAATGCCCTGGGCGCCATCTCCAGAAACGTGTGCAAGGTTTATGATCAGGAGCTGGAGGATTATCTTATGGCACATGTTTTTTGATGGCAGAAACTGGAGTACCCTGAGGAAACCCACCCAGACACTGGGGAACATATAAACTCCACACAGAGGACCCACATGGTCTTGGAACTCAACCAGAGACTTACCCAGAATGTAGGGTTTTGAGATCACAGCACTACAGATTGCACAATATTATTTAAGTGCATTGAAACAGCACTAGATACACCGTTACTAGTGAATAACAATTTGCAATGGAGTTTCATGACTTTGCGGCTGTATGACTTCTTAATTCTCACCCAGAAGCTGAAGCTGAGGCAGAATTCCATAATGCAGTGAATAAGTTGCACAATACAAGTCGTACAGTACACAATGCAGGAATACTTTTTGCTTTATATGCAAGTTCCCCAGCACGTGTCCGGTGTTGTGTCTTCAAGCTCTCAGTCCTAACCAGTTCCATATTACAAACCAGGCTGGTCAATATTGGCCTTGGTGCAAGCAAAACTGCAGCTGTGTGAGGAGCTGAATAAGGAACGGCAGCGTGAAAGTGGAACTGGCAATAGAAAAAAGGAGAAAGAACCGGCTAGAGGTAAAGCTGAATACTGATGAGGCAGTGAGAGAAAGATGGGATCAATGTGGGAGAACAGTGTGCAGGTGGATGTACCTACTACTTTATATGCTACAAAAGAAAGAAAATAAATCAATGCCTTTTTTTTTGGTTACATTTCAAACTTTTGTATAAAAATCTAACCAAAACAAGCAAGCAATGTAATTAATAATACGGCTAAGGACTATGCTACTATTGTACCATTGTGGTACACAATACAAAAAATCTATTATAAAAGTGAGTAGAGGAATGTGGATGAGGGAGGGCATCAGAGATGCAAGAGAAACAGGGCCTGAGGGTAGAGAGTACGCAAGGGGCTCAAGAACACAAGGTGTACAGGGAGCTGTAGTCCCAGTGACGTACAACTGTCTTCATTCTTAATTCATGAAAGCCGATGAAAACACTTGGGCTGGATCGTCAGTTTGCGTGAACAAGAATATTGACCTGCCGCCTTTGATTTGATATGACTTATTTATGCTTGGCTCATTAGTTTGCATAGCATATCACATCTTCAGGTTTGTCTTCTGCGCATAGACTTCACAAGGCTTAAACATATATGGCACACATGTGAACAAAATGAGGAGCAATATAATAAGACACGCTACATTAAAGAACACGATGATACATAATGTGACGTTTTCCCTGTGAATATGATGATTTCTTATGGCAATTGAAATTCTTGTATCATCATAGAAGACTTGTGAAGTCACCCAGGAACCGGAGATTGAAATGTAGAATTGTTACAGCAATATAGAAATAAGAATGAACATACTTGTTAAAATGGTGAAAGCAATTTGTAAAAAGGGGCAAAATAAAATATAATTTGTCTAATTATAGGCGTAGCAGTAAAAGTGTTGTATGTTTCACGTTTGTCAGCGACACTAAAGATCTCTGGCTAAAGGTGGTACCTTGTCACGGCACCCCCCACTCTTCATTCTAAAACCTTTGTTGTTTAGTGAGTTTCAGTGACTCAATAACCTTTGTCTATGATTCACAACTCCTGTACGACTGAGAGCATATACAAGCATGTCTTTGTGTGAAAAATTCAACGTAATACCTCCAATTTTGTATGGGTCACACATACAGTACGTCCAAATTTTGGGTGCGTAAGAAAGGGTACCAAACCTAAATCCAACTCAAATTCTTAAGCAGTCGTTGTAACACATCAAGTAAGACAAGTTTAAGTTTATTTTTATACAAAATAAATGTAGTAAGTAGTAGTAGCCTACAGGAAGAAGACCAACTTTCTGTCCAGCTTTTTCCTGCGTCCCATCCAAACTACTCCCCTAAAAAGTTGCCCTTATATTTGCAGCCTGTCCAGATAAATGGGCAATAACAACGTGGCCAATACAAAGCCTTCAATTGTCCCCATGCGCCTTACACTCTTCCCCAGACAAGCCCCCCGCGTGCTTCCTCTCCCCTCAAGAAACCCTCCTGTTGACTACGTTTGCTCAATGACGTCAGAGTCCACGTACATTCGCCATGTAGGTGATGCTTCTGAATGAATGAGTATCCCCTCCCAACTCCGTTACTAGTACTACGGGATGTCTATAAGAGCAGATCTCCGGGACAGCCCGCCGAATTACAGCAAATAGCGAGTTGATGGTAGGCTTCATAACGATACTTTGAGAGCATAAAAAAAGAAACGACATGAATAAGGGGGGGAAGCTTTAGTTTTGAGTTTAACGGGATGTACTGTATGGCTGTAGTTGAATTAGGCTGTCGATGGCTTTTCCTTTGAAGTTCCAACTGTAAGAAGCGCATTTCATCTGGAATTACTAGACAAGGTAAGCCCTTATATTTACTTTCATTGTTTTTTTTTTAAATGACCCATTTCTGATAACAAAGGCTCAATTATGTGGCTAAACAGTAGGCCAATTCATATTTTGGCAAAGTTAAACAATGTGTGGTTATTCTTTTTCTGAAAAGTAATTGTGTCTAGTGCGTGACATTTCGTGGATGTACGGGAGCATTAGGGGGCTGGAAGTTGCTGCAGTGTGAGTCACTTTGGCGCACATGGGCAGTGACAACTGTGAAAAAAGCGGAGATGTCTCGTGTGGCTTTGACTACGCTGACTGCATGTTAACTAGCCCGCATCAGCGCACATAGGGACAACATGACGACAAGGACAACATCCCCTTTACATCATGTGTGCCACATTTAGCCGGGGGTGGCTACAGATGTCTGCTAACAGTCCTTGCTATTATTAAACCAGGTGATGCACTTAGTCGCGCATTCTCTTCCAAACCTGAATTACTGACGTGAGCAATCCTCCCTCTCTTTGGCAGCCTCAAAGCTTCGACATAGTTTTTCTGCTCCTTTCATGTTGAAATGACTTCGTGACGTGTTCTTGAGATGAAGTCAATTTTGCGTCATTCCTGCGCACATGCAGACGCCTCCCAATCAGCCAGCAGATCGCTTTTAAAGTCACAGCACTTACAGCAGTACGTATGCAGCAGCTGCATTGCCATGTGTCTATACGGTGGTGGGGAAAGTGATAGGCGAGGGGGGCGGGAAGGCCCAAGCACCAGCGTAAACTCCCCGAGGTAACTCCTTCTGGGACGCCAGAGTAGAATGACAATGAGCACAGGGTCCATTTCTATTTATTCAGCTGAGTAAATGACTTCTGAGATCAAGTCAGAGAAAGATAAACCACATGTCGTTCTCTCAAAGACGCCAAGACCGTGGATGGTGTCTGGCGCTCTCCATGGTACTGAACACATAAGGCTGAACTGTATAGTGAATCTTGCATCGTGACACATACTTGATAATCAACCAACCCATAAACGTTTCAAGCATAGTCTATAGGTAGGAGTTGGGAATTTGGCCAACATGCTTTAATTATAAAGCCACAAACTATATGACCATGAATAACTATTTGACTATGACTAACCATTGAATGTGGCCTATTCACACTACAAATAGCACCATGGACAGCACCACCAAAACGAAAAACCTACTTGGATAATAACTGTGTGATAACCTTAAACTTACCAGATATTCCTTTTACAGGCTTCCTACAATGGCTTCCTACAATGGCAGAGGTCACAGTGTTCTGCCAACAATAGTGTTCATATGCTACACTATTGTTGGCAGCATATGAACACCTTGGCCAGTGGTTAAGTGGACTCGGATATCCTGAATGCTGACGTCAGTGCCAGTAGAGCTTGCATAAGCCCCCATTCCAGTCCCTTTTACCACTATCTGTCCATTTCCTGTGTCTGAGTCACAGATAATTGGCATGGCAATCAACACAACACATGCGTGCTCTTACCACACGACCTGAGAGCCGCAAACAGGAGCCCCGGGATGTGTCCGACTACATCCACAGTAGGTGCAAAGTAACTGAAAAGAAAACCTAAGTACCAAGCATCTTTGGCAAAAACAGGCAGGGGAGAAAACCTTTCATTTATATAATTTCTTATTTGCACTTGCTTGGCTCACACCCCAATTACCCCAATTTCTCTTGTTCCTTCATATTAGTCAGTGCATCAATACCTTGGCTCTAGACTGCTTACTGCTAAAACTCCTCTAAAGTACAGTAACAGTCTACAGTCATGGCTACTGACGTCTGGCAATCCCTCCCATGTTTGAAAATATCAAAAAGACAATAGCTATTTTTGTACTGACTGTAAGCTTTGATGAGTGGGAAGTTGGTAGTGTAGTGTATGCTCAAGTTTCCTTCCGGAGCCCAGCTCTTTTACATCATCAGCCATCAAACCAGCAACAACGTCAGTGCCCACAGGAGCCAATCATATTTATCCGTTTGTCTCCATGGTGACCGTGGCATTAGATTGTTACTGTAGCAACAGCACCACTGGTAACAGTCTACAGCCATGGTCGCTAGGGGGCAAAGCCTGCATCGAAAGGAGTGGTGAGGAAGCCTCTGATTTTTAAGGAATTACATTTCCAGCAAAGGACCGTGGGAACTGTAGTGCAGTGAATGTACATGTGTACAAAGCCTTGAAATACTGAAAAAAATATTCACTGGACAAAAATGGATAATAAGTCGGTTTTAAGTGAAAGAATTGATAATGAGGGATATACAAGCCATTAATGTCAAACAAAAGTGGCAGCATTTACCCCTGGAGGTACCCAAGCTCTTAGCGGTGAATGTAAATAATATTTTAAAATGACTTTCTAAGTTAATTTTAATAAAGCAACTTCAAGGTAAGGCATACTTGGAGGATAAATGAAAGTAGTAAGAAGTAATCAATCAACATCATTTTATTTGTATTGCACCTTACAGCAGTCAGAAGGTGCACAAGGCGCTTTCCAGTAAAAGCATAATCAATGGACAGTAAATAAAAACACAAATGTACATCAAAACAGCAGTCGAGTCAGTGGCTACATATCGAAAGCTTGTCTGAATAGATGCTTCTTCAACTGTGATTTGAAGACACAAGTAAGAAAAAGAAGAAATGTTGGAACCCACTGGACTGTGGGAGGTGTAGTGTAGTCAATGTGTACAATAGAATAGAAGTAAACGCTATAGTCATTATTCGGTAGTATTAGTAACAAAAAATATAGGTCAGGATATTACGTAAATATTAAATTTATCCTAATAAGATGCATGTTCAGGTCCTGGGTGCAATGCTTGCAAACAAGTATCTAAGGACAAATATAGTTCAAAGATATGGTGTGTGTGCATACATTCTTTAATAAATCTGAAGAGGCTGTTAGAGTTTCTCCTAAAGGATAACCAGATATAGCAACAAGAACACATTTTGTGCAGTGTGGAAAAACCCTTAAAACAATATTTACACAGGTTTAGATCATTCATTGTTGAGGATTTTGCTGCTGTATGTATGCCAGTGTATAAGCTGTTATTTCAGATTAATAAACCTTTGTGAATTGAATACTTTAATGCTTCTTTTGCAACTATACATTTTTGCTCCGTGCTTCCTTTCTTCACACCATTAAGCCTCAGAAACATTACTCAGTAAAAGGATTGTGGCCAGATGACAGACTGATTTCCCACTCAGTATTACTCATCTTTTTACACCTCCTTTTCCATTGAATAATGTCACACTCACACAAATGTTCTTCACAACACTGCTAAGTGCCCAGTCACTTACAGGATACATTTAGTGTTAAAGTACAAAAACATAAATATTACCGGAGAAAACTATCGCAAATACATAGAGGTCTGTAAAAGACGCAAGTTGTATGTTCATAAAATACAAAACGTGAAAATTCCCCTTTTAATGCAATTAAATCTGTAAAAATGTCATATTCTTTTGAACCACGAGATGGAGCCCTAATCCATCCTTTGGTCCTAAGCCATATTTAGCATTTTGCTACACCAGCATGCCACAAGAAAGTCATGAAATTACCAAACCATTGTTATTCGGCTATGCTGAGAATAAGATACCAACTAATCATATTTTTTATTCCATGCATAGACAACTAGTACCGAACAAGTTTGCCCCAAGTCTGAGAAATATCAGATCTGTATCAAGTCTAAATAAAGAGCAATGTTAGTGGTACATACAGTAGCTTTATAGAAGTCAGGACTGGGAACCAAAGGCACCAGTTGATCGAGTCACTTCTCTGAACCCATTAAAATACAGAATCTATGTTTATGCTTATGTTATATTAAATAATTATTCCTCACGTTATGGTTGTCAACTCCATGCATTGACTATTTTGTGTATATTCCAAGTCAGCCGTTATATTCTCCAAATTCTTTTCATACATCAAATGTCGAACAAATATATAACAATCATGGGTTTTTACTTTCTGTATCTGTGAACGTTACACTTGCATTCTTGAGGCCAGAAATCGACTTTACTTATCTTCCTTAATGTAGAAAAAAATAGCAAAACGAACACAAAGAACATAAAGAAAAAGAGGTTTTATGAAGTCTCTCTTTTTACCCTTGGTGCTGTGCAGCTGGGTGTGTGCCTTAATATATTCCTGACCAGTGGAATCGCTGCCCGCTGTGCTGTAGCAAGGGCTGAGTGCTTTAACTCAGTAGCCACTAGGGGGACACGTGAGGCACACGAGATCGACACCTGATGATGAGAGAAATTGCATTATCCAGTCCATGTTGCCAAGGAGATACTGTACAGTGAGGAGGAAGAACAGGCAGAATTTGAATTACACAGGTAGCTGTATATATGTGAACATATGCTATGTTCACATTCCAACCTGACATAAACTTTACATAGCACTATATTTTTGCCTGGCCAGCACACAGTAACTTCTATCAAAAATCAACATTTCAGATTGAGAAAAGAAGCAGTATTCTCTTTACTGGTGAAAAATAAAAGATGTTCCTACTAGTTACAGATATCTTTATTATCATCATTATTATTATCATATGCAAATAATATGTATATTGACACTTTAACGTTCTATGAAGGTGAAGGGCTCTCACTCTTACACTATCTGCTTGTAAAATGAGAATTCACAAACAAAATCTTTTGGAAAAAGTCATGTGATGAGGGGCAATTCCAGGTGCTGTCTGCATTAATGTGATCACTGTCAGTCGGCTGTAAACGTTTATTGCAGAGGCCAATGAGCATAAGAACGTTTATTTACTTATTTACTTATTGACAGGCTCGGGCATCAATAAATAATGAGGATAGAGAGTAGTCGTGACTACCACTGCATGCATCAAGAAAACTCACAGCCCTAAGTCTTATAAACAAGCCATTCACTTCAACATTGCAGCATGTTTTCCTGTAGATGGAAAAAAGCGCTCAAGAAGAAGCCAGAATGCAAGGTACACCATTTTATATTTTAACAAACAATACATTTAAAACATAAATATTTTACATTGGCAATTTAAGCATGTGGTAATGCTTTACCTCCTGAAAGTGAATGGCATGTGTCTTAATATGACATAAGTCACGAGTGATTATGTGCCTTAGTTCAACAGTTTGTTCAAGGTTATCTTTAGTCTTTGTCAATTACTGAGATCCATGATGTCTGCGCATCTAAAAGGACAACACATAATATGCAATGAGAACAGACAGTCCTCCTTGTCTGAACACTACAGTGAGCTGTAACTGCTTCATGTTAATTTCACATGAACATGAAAGTATCGCAGTGCAGGCTTTTCAATTGTTTATGTAAAGAACATGTACATATATAAAGCATACAAAGGCGTTGAAATATTGTGTACAGAAGGAGAAATGATTATCCGTGGCTGGTAATCCATTTGGATAGAAGAAATGTCCACTCTTCACTGACCTCCTCTGGGAGCCAAGTCTAGCAGAGGTAATATCAAAATGTCCAAGGCAGTGCTGGGCTAATGGGTCATTTTCCCTGGCAACTACAGGGGGCGCACTGAGACCGGTCACAGGGCTTGTTAGAGGCTGGTTGTGAGCCTTGTTTCTGCAGAAAGGAGGAGGGCATTAACACAGCACAGACAAACTTGCCTAAGACAGATTAATAAAAATATGGCCACATCAGGGAGTAACAAACGACAGCATTATGCAGACTGCAGATAAATTAACTAATTGAACCTTGTGCTTTTTGTGGGGAAGTCAAGGTCAAAGTAAAGACTAATCAGAACGGCCCTGTGGAAACTGTGCCACTGGATGTCAGTGCAACAACAGCTACGCGAGCTCAAATAGCAGGTATTAAACCTGGGAAGCACAAGTTCCTCCAAACAGCCTCCCTTTAGCCTCCGTTTCTATCGTCAGTCATCCTATTATCTCGGGCTGCTCACCGGGGCCTGTTTTCGTGTGGGCAGCGCTGGCCTGTTGTCAGAGTGGTTGGGCGTCCATGGCCCCGAGCTCTGATTGGAGTAGAAGTCCATGGGGTAAACTTCCGTCCAGCTCACCTCCTGCAAAGCCACAGCTGCCTGAGCGAGACAGAAAAACACAGATGAAACAAAAGAAGAAGCTCGTGCTAATGAGCAGATGGAGGCTTGGGGCTATGCAATGATATGTTTACTCTCTCAGCGAGATGATTCCTGGTAAACCCCCTGCAAAAATAAACTCCATATTGAGCTCTAAGCAGGGATAAAAGTAGACTATATGTTATCCCTATGCAGAGGCACTGCATGACGCCGCAGCTGTTAAAAAAAAGAGCTTGAGCAATGATATGACAGAGCTGTGCTGTTAGTGCAGACCGCTCCATATGGGAGAGACAAGTCAGCGAGTATTGAGTGTATGAGAGGGGAAGTGTGTTTAACAGATTCAACAGATGAGCTGAGCACTGAAAATATCAACAAATTATTTATGTCTGAAATTTGAAAAAGATACACATATGTATTAACAGAATGTAAAGGTAAGGGTTTTTTTAGGTGATAAAAATATTGAGCAGTGAAGCAACTAAAATCAGCAGTCATCATCTTTATTTCTTTATTTGATGTACATTTCAAAGGGTGGCTGCCCCTGTCATTCCTCCACTGGCTCCTCTCTCACGTTGTGTGGACGCTAGCTCCTCTTGCTAATCCCTGCACTGACAGGAGAGCCAAGTGTGTCTTATTGACTATAAATATAACATGAGACGCACTGAAAATAAATTCTGCCCCCCCACACCCACCCCCGACTGGCTTGCTCACTCCAGCCTCCTCTCTCTCCTCGATTCATCTTTTTCACTAAATGCCACCGAAAAAAGCACCCGCAAGAGGATGTAAAGAGGTACGTGTTGAATGGTCACTTATCACACACGTATAATAAGTGCACATATTTGGAACTGCAAATTATTTCCACACAGCTGCCAGGGAGTTTCAGCAGACAGCACAAGAAAACACATTTGCACATGATATTAGGGTACATTTTACATGCACCAAAAAATCTAAATTAGGCCACTGGTTGAAAGCCAAGATGTGGTCATGTAGTAAGCAGGAAAATCAATTCCACACAATCATACAGCAGAAAGGCAAATTGGGTAAACATCGCATCACATTTTGTTTTTGAATTAATAGTTAATGTCAGCTCTGACCAAACGATGTCACATGATGGTGTTTAACTGCCAGCCATCGACACAAAGTCTGCACGTTATTCAGTACCAGCGGAGGCAGCGCAGAAACAAACATTTTGTTATGAAATAGATCGTTACGACTCGCTGTCCAATCCATCTGCCTCCCTTTAGTGAAACGAAGATCGAGGAAGAATGAGGAAAAGCAGGGTGTGGTGGCCATTAGATGGTGCTAGTCAGCTTCATGGATGCATAACGCTGTATTTACTTGTTTTCGTGGAAAACGTCAGACACAAGACAAGTATCCTTATAACAAGAATGGGATGCCTTAAAACTTGAAAATGTCAACTTTGAAGCAACAATGTTTCACCTCATATGGAGATAACAGGGGTTTCTTGAAGGCCGCCCCCCAGTCAATAGAAAGCCTTGGACAAGCAATCTGGACCCACCTGGCGAACGAGAAAGAATAAAGGAGTTTGAGATTTTATGCATACAAAAATATAATAACATTCAAGGGCGTGTACACATAATATTATAACAATATACCAAATTGTCTCAAGTTGAGTTGGAGAGCAAAAAAAACCCAACACAAACAAAAAAAGGACTCTATGATAAAACAGTACAAAGCATATTGGTATCTCTGGAATCAGTAATTGCTCTAAAATTACTATTAGACCCAAAGCTGGAATAAAGTTTGCTGCAATTTTTAAGTGCATTATCTTGGGCCGGTAACCTCCCTTTCCTATCTGATCTTGCATCAGTGACCGGACATGATAAAAAGCCAGGCTCAAAATAGCTGTTGCGCTGGTGAGATTGTGCAGTAGGGGGGTTAAAGAAGGTAAACAAGGACGCAAACACTTGTAAAAAGCAAGAAGAAGCATGGGAGGGGAAAGACACGGAGAGGTGTAGCGCGTGTGAATAACGCAGCGCCAGGACAGTCTCCACGGAGGTAGCCTACATAGCAGACGGGGCTGGGCGGGCGGGGGGGAGGGAGGGCGAGGGGCTTGACGGAAGAGCCCTATAGAGAGGACACAGATCTACAGATAGAGAAGGTGCAATGGAGAGAAAACAAAGGCAGGGAGGGGGGAGCGAGCAGGGGCAAGATTGACAGAGAAAATAGTGTTTACTCTGGAAAATGCATGAGGGAAGACTGAAGAGAGCCTGGATGTAAACAGCTCGAGGGGGACAAAATGAAGAATTGGAAAATGGAGACAGAGGAGTGACCGGGCCGGTGTCCAGACTCCAGGCGATCAGGGTGAGCCTTCAGAGATCATCCACAGCAGACACGTACATCCTGGTCTGTCCCTAATCCTAATGATCGAGCCCTATCAAGGATATTGGCAAACATGAAGTGAGCCTGACATACATGTAGAGGGCTGAGAGATAACCCCAGCCCTGTGTAAATATCAACGCTGTGTGTTGTGAATCTGCAAACATCACATACTGCTAAAGTTATAGAGTTACTAGAATGATTAGATTTACTTCAAAAGAAATGCAAACTCACCCACCTCGCTAATTTTCTCAGGGCAAACCGCAGAAAGGGTTAAACATTTGAATCATCCATTTACCATACATGGACGAGTTGGAAAAGAATAGGTAAAATTATGAAAATAAAATCAACGGATACTATTTGCCTGTGGGAAATTGGTAAGGACCCAGACTTCACACCAAATCGTATGGATGAGACCTTCAGTTTATGGGGAACTAAAGGACTTACAAGATTCCATAAATTGTTCAAAGATCATGCAGTTGTTACATTCGAAATTTAGCCAAGGAGTATAACCTCCCAAGCAAGCATTTTTATAGATACCTCCAAGTAAGGAGCTATATAATAACAAACATATGGTCTTTTCAAGACAATAATCCTGCAGTGGAGCATATCTTGAAAGTCTATGAAAATCCAAGCTTCAAAAATGTAACGGGACAAATTTATAACATTTTAAATAACAACAACCAAATTGATCATATTTTAAAATCTTGGGAGAAAGATATTGGAAAAACAGTGTCTGAAGAAGAGTGGAGTCTGGCATGTAAAAATGTGTTCTATTATATTAAGTCCCCCTACTGGCAGGATTATGCGTGGAAACTATTGGTTAGATTTTTTAGGACACCCCTGATAATTAGTAAATTTACAAACCAAATACAATATTGTTGGAGAGTGTGGGGAATGTAATGTTGATTTAGCCCATGTCCTCTATACATGTTCAAGAATTCAGCCATATTGGGTTCATTTGTTGGAATTAATGGAGCAGATCTGTGGTCAAAACACTAACTTTCAAGAGCTACACTCCATGCTTGGCATACAACCAAAATGTTTAAAAAAAGAAAACTACAATATTTTCTGGGTGTTGAGACTTACTGCTATTAAACAAATAACTCGAGGTTGGAAAAAAAACGAACCACCTAGTCTAGATAAATGGATTGAGGCTGTAGAAAACCTGTACGAAAACGAAAACATAACACATAAGATAAGAGGCAAAATGAATTTATTCAACAGGAGATGACTTGCATATGTTAACCAAAGGCCTTAAAAAATATAAAATAAACTGGACCTGTAGAACTAATAATATTAAGAAGTATCTTATGTCTATGTTTATGTTTGCACATAGACTAACAGGTGTATAATTATACATAGGTACGTTACAAAACAAGGTAAGGCTATATTCCATATACACAGAGCGGCATTACAATTGGAGAAAGGGGGAAGTAACAGGGGAAAGGGAAAAATAATAAAAAGGATTACAAGTTTGGTAAACAAAAACAAATAAATGGGTGACTCGGTATCTGATGTGAAATGACGGAACTCTCTAAAAAACGATTTAAAATTATGTTCAAATATTCTCCAATTTAAATATAAACAGAAGATAAATGTGAAAATGGCTAAAATTACAACAATTATGATAACGACGGTGGTGGGGTGGAGGTGCGGCGGTGGGGATGGGGGCGATGGCGTGGCGCGTACCTGTGTGTAACTCTGTCAATCACTTGTGTAGGGCAAGCAGGTGTCGGGCAAGCAGCTGTGGGAGGTCACGTACCTTTTGACAGCTGCCCACTCAAACCTTGCTTTTTAATGCAACTCACAGCATAAGGACTCATCATAAATATATCCATACATCTTTTTTTTCTTTTTGTGTGTGCTGCTGTGGGTGTGCCTGTGTGCGCCCGTGCACGTCGGTCTGTATGTGTATGTGGGTGTGCGCCGTGTACGTTGATGGCCTCGCCATCGTTTCCATTGGCACCACTGTCACCATTACACCATTGTTGTTTTTGCAGAATTAATAATGATAGAGATAATAAAAAGCAAAAGAAAATTGTGAAAATCAAAAGTTGATTACATCACGTCTGGCCTACTGCCATTTTTTGGCATTAGTGACACTATCTAAATTGTATGTATGCGTATGTACATGATATGTATGTGTGTATGTGTATATATATTATTACATTATATTATTAATTAATCATTTGTATTATTATTATTATTATTGTTATTATTATTATTATTTATTTACTTAATTTTCATTTCACTGGGTGGAAAAGGAGAAAATATAGTGTCAATTCTGATGTGCCAATTGTGTAATGAAATCTAAAATTTATGACACAATACAGTAATAAAAAAAAAAAAAGAAATGCAAACTAATTTTAAAAACACTTGCATAGGAGTGAAAGCAACATCATCAAATAGCAAAGATGTTCTGCTATTTGATGTATACAGTTCTGAATATATCCTCATGTCCAGCTCACACAGGTGCAGCTCGGGGACATGGTAAATGTTTGGCTAAATGTCCTGAGATTAAATTGGCCATTTCACTTGTATAATTGAGCCTGCGTTGTGGTACATGGTGTGGATCAGGACCATGGGGGAGGCTGAGGGGATTATGGGATGGGTAAGAGATGAGCAGTGATTAAGGCTCCACAATCTCTCTCTCTCTCTCTCCTCAGGGCTACAGCAGAGAGTGGGCTCTGGTGAGGGGGGAGACACGAGGCGTAGCAGGGAGAGCAGAGACGATGCCTCCTGAGAAGCATAGAGCTGATTGGCACACAGCGCCAGAAGGGACTCTTCTATTGTTAGCACACACAGACTGGCTTGGAGATTAAGAAAAATGTTTCTGTTCTTTGCAATGTGTGGGTGCTCTTACTATACATCCTAAACTGTCTTTCTAGAAAACATGCATTTAAGCACTGTCGAGAAACTACAACCATTGAGATAAGACAATTTAGTTTGCACTAAAATCTATTTAAGCCATGATAAAGACCACAGCCTAAAAATGAACACTGAATTTGCTGAATCAGTCACAGAGAAGAACCGTAAACAGTATTCAGATCAAACCGCTCCATTGCCAAGGCCTCACAGTCCACTGCAGTATGTAAGTATAGTATAAAATGCTTGACATTTAGCACAGCTATGCAATGAAACCATAGGTCTGGCCTCTGGCCTCACCTGCTGTGGTCCATTACGCTTTAGAGCCCTCAGGCAAACGTCTACCTGCAGAGCTTCTCTTCAATTAGTCAATTACAATAACTCACTAAAATCCTCTCCTGGAACCGCCACCCTAATGTGGTGGAGGGGTTTTAGCGCCCGAATGATCCTGGGAGCTAAGTTGTTGGGAGCTTCGTGCCCCTGGTAGGGTCTCCCATGGCAAACAGGTCCTAGGTGACGGGTCAGACAAAGAGCGGTTCAGAAGCCCCTTATGAGAGACCAACAGGCCCGGTTAGAACCATGAGGCCGTCCTTCTGTGGACCCACCACCTGCAGGAGGAGCCATAGGGGCTGGTGCAATGTGATTTGGGCAGCTCCGACAGCTGCCCCCACGACCCGGCAACGGACAAGTGGAAGAAAATGGATGGATGGATGGAATAACTCACTAAAACAAGAGCAATTAACCTTTAAATACTGAGAGAAATAAAACATAAACAAATAATTTCTCACTTAACATTGCGGGAAAAGGTGCAACATAAAACAGCAGGGTGGTGGATAGTATAGACTAGAGGCTACTTGAGATACAAGTGTGTGTGGTGTGCAGATATCAGTACAATAGTTTAAAGCTTGCTTAGGGATAGTCTAATTACACACTTAAGAGAATATGCTAATAGTGTCTCTCTTTATGAGTAAGAGAGAGACTGAGTGTAATGACAGGAAAAGCCTGCGGTGGGCTCTGTACACTGTCTGCTGGAGCGGAGTGCTAATGTATCTACTGCTCCACTGTCTGCCTCTCAGTAAGTCTGCTCTTCTTCTAGCTTTTCCCTATCACATGCTGAGCACAGCTTGAACCATTTACAACCTTGGACGAATTTTAACTCATACTACAGAAAGTCTTATAGTTTCTATACACTGCTCTCCAAACCAGGGTTCAAAAACAAAATCCCCCCCAATACAGCATTCATTATTTATATGTATATTTATAAGAATGTATTCAAAAATGGATTAGGGTTGATTTATCCACATAGTGTATTACATTATTGTATAAAAGCGCACTTTCAGCAGAACATATAAAGAGACATTTATGAAAGAAACCGATATAACAAATAAGACAATATAACACTTTTAACAAATTGTATTTTGCATTAGTTATCATTTGTCTGATGGCAATGGTTCCAAAGCTTGGCTTTAGCCAAGCAGTAACCAGACAAAAAGAAGATGGATATTACAGAAAATAACTTCTGCACTGTGATATCATTTTTGTTAGTTTTCGACCTCAGAAATCTTGCAATATCCAAAATGCAGTGTGAGTAATCCCAAAACCGACTGGTCAAAATATGTGTATCTCCTTGTTTGAATGTGTATATTCTTAGCCAAGCCAAATTAGCAGTTACAAATGATTAATTCACCTGTACTGCAAAGTTGTTTTGGTGGATTTAGCTGTGATAACTAAAGTAACACTATGCATCACGACACGAAAAGATCTGAAATGGCGCACATTGCCAACAACACCTCCTCATCTACCTCTGCAAAACTCCTTGTGCCGTCTCTCAGCCTGTGCGCCACTAATACATCACGCCCCAAGTGAGAGGACAATCTGAGGCTGTGAAGAGCGAGTGTCTGGGCCTGTGCCATCATGATTCTCCAATCAGCACATCAGGTGAACCCCAAGCCCCTCTCCATCTTCTCCCTTGTGTTTCTAGTTCAAACGCAGATTAAGAACCCAGTCCCCCCACCACAGCGGAAAGAAAGACAAGCACAAATAAAGAGACTTGTATATCTTTATGTTTTCAAAACGAAATGAGACGCCTGGGCCAATTTTGTACTGGTAACAGGAAATTCTGATTAGTTACGGACTGGGTCCACAACTTATATGTTAACCGTGCCGATTATCTGTATATTCTGAACAAGTAGGCCACAAAATATACACATTTTTCTATTTGTAAACTCTATACACTATTTAAGATAATAGTTTTTTAAGTTCAGATCCGTGTTCTGTGTTGTGTCTGTTCGTAATATTAATTTTACTCAGAGCAACAGGGAAATCTTCCCGAGACGTGAGCGGCACACAAAGACGTGACGCTTTACAGAGCTTCTTCTAAACTACTTAGTTCTGTGTCTGGTTTTAGAAGACTGCGGCGAATGTGCTGATGACCCAATTATGTGTGCTCTGCCGCATACAAAATACATCTGAAATCTTTTTGATTTGATTGAACTTCAGCATCAGCCCTGATCATAATAGCTTGACAGGATTCAAGATGAGCTATTGTTTCTGACGGTGACAATAGTCTAATCAGAGAAAAGTTTCAAAAGGAGACAAAGTTGCGGGTTACGATGATAGAATACTTGAATGTGTTTAGATTTTAAAAAGGTATGGCAGAAGGTCATAATTTGCATAAAATGGTAGGTATAAGAAGGAAGTGACTGTGCTATTGAAATACTAATGCGAGTCAAACTCAAACTTGTGTGCTTCTTTTACAAAGTGGAACAAGTGGTATTTTGGGCAGATTGCTCTGACTCACAGTCGCTGAATCAAATTTTGTCCGTTATGCATGCACTAAAAGAAGAAAATGTTCAGCACGGTGTGGTGACGTAATTCAGGTTGTCACCATCAATTACAATTTTCAACCACTTTATATTTCTTATACCCAAATGGTTTTCACTGGTGACTGTGTGGTAGAAGCGATGAATTATACTTGCTACATTCACCTGAGGAGGTTTCATGAAATCATTAACGGCTGACTGTCCATGTACTTACGCGTCAATGTCCATCATCAGCTCCAACTTGCTGGGAAATATCTCAGACAGGAGCACTCTAGTGAAGCTCTTGCCCAATGACTCAAGTCTGGATTCTAGGTGCTGAGAACAATAAAAAAAAAAGAATACGTAACTTTAACTAAAAACCAACACAGAATTCAAAGTCATAACATAAGACTTTGTACTAAATAACTAATTCCATTTAGAACAGCTTTTAGTTTGAACGAACAGAGACACAGAATGTGCAGTTATACATTAAATTGCACTAAAATCGTGTTAACATTATGGGGATTAAATGACCGAAGAATCTTTTGCTAAAACTTCCCAATCGCAAACCGTTTGAGTACATGACCTGCTGCTGACCGTGAGTTGACTTAAACTGTTTATCTTAATAGAAAAAGAAGAAAAAAAGCTCTTAAATGAGACACACGAGATAAAGTGGGGATGAAAGATGATTCCACTGATTGCATTGTCTCAAACGTGAAGTAGCAGGCTTCTGGTTTGATAGTCACTGTCTTATTAGAGCCCATGACCAAAGCACTTGACCGTCTTGTCTTCCCACAAAGAGAAGTGTTACAAACCATTGCATGAACAGCCTCAGCGCATGTCTAGAAATGTTGAAATGAGGACATAGAAACTCACCTCCAGGACTTTAGGACTGCCCTGTCGACCCAATGAGCCCAAGATTAGGCCCCATCTCTGTGCTGAGCGAGCTTTGTCAATAGCCTGAAGCCTTAACTCGCGCATAGCATTATGGTCATAATATTCCCTGGAGAACACTTTGCTGTAGGGATCGTACCTATAAAGGAAGAAGAGACACAAAGATTTCAAATTATATGAAAAAAAGTTTGTAAAAAAAAAAAAAAAGTGTAATCAGAAAAAACACACT